>JARQOD010000004.1:491365583-491486791 GCA_033576555.1 Oophaga sylvatica | reverse complement strand
CCCGTGTGGGAGTGCCTTTTGGTACTCACCTTCTAGATTCTTCTTACAAGTTGTCAGTTGACCGGGCGGATTCCAGCAACAGTATTCTGATTGGTGAATAGGTCCAAAGGCGGGATCTGATGGAAGGATATAAACCCAGCAGTCTGGTCCTTGGTGGGCGCTGAGGAGCGTCCCGAGAACAGCGCACGCTCTAGTACTCGCAGTTGCAGTGTTTATTAGCTGGATCGTCTCAGTGGACATTTTCTTAACTTTTAAATGATTGCAGTTTTATTTGATTTTTTTGTTTTAAAAGGGATTTGATATCTGGTATTTATTATGTAACCTTTTAATATACCCCCCCCAGCCTTTTATTTCCACTTTTAGCTTATGGGGTTGGCACTTGGGGTGTCAGGGGTGGCTGTGTTCCCATGTACCAGAAAGCCGCTTTTACACGTCTGACATTCACAGTCCGAGTAAGGGCCCCGATATCCAGAGAGAACATGGGTCTCTGGACCCGAACTCAATAGTCAGTAGGACATCACCATCCGGGCTCAGATTGTGAATGTTGGACAGTTTTCTAGCGTAAAAGTACATGAAAGGTCTCAGAATAATTGTGCAGCTTGACAACTCCATAAAACGTTGGAGACTTGCCATTTTTACACTAGTCCTAGCCAGCTGCCTCAACTTTTTAAAAAGTGGTTGGCGCTCTGGTAGGATGGTGCATTGCAACGCACCAAGTCTTTCCCCATTTGCTCCACTCCTGGTTTTGGCATAAAAACAGATGCAAAATAATGACGAGTGAATGAGACCTAATCTATAGTACACTGGCTGTTAGGCCGAGGTCACACTTGAAAGAAACTCGCACCTCTCGGGACCGGAGTGTGCGGCTGCATGTATTTCTATGCAGCTGAATGCTCTGGTCCTGAGTGCCAGCAGCAGTGCCGGGTATTGAGGTGCGAGTTTCTCGCAAGTGTGACCCCGGCCTTAGGACGGTGCTGCTTGACAATCCCATGTAACAAGTTGTACTTTTTCCTATTTTAGCAACCAGGTCTGTCTCAAATTTTGTACTCCCCTAATAATGGAAAAATAGCATAAACCCCTGGTTGGGTCAGTAGATGATGCCATTTCCCATTTTAGGCTATGTTCACACTTGTGTTGTAGTTTAGGTTTATAAGAGGATTTCAGCCCCCAGTAGATCGGTACTGTGGACACACTGGTCATTCTGACAAAGAAATATGCCTCATGCGCAGGGGCGATACTATAATAATAGGTGCAGGGTTGCACCTTAAGTCTAGGTGGTCCCTTTGGCCCATATGAAAACACCATTGATTTGCAATAGTTGGGGGCCCCAATAGAGCTTTTGCATTGGGGCCCACGAGCTTCAAGTTATCCCACTGCCATGAAGCACATTTTTTCTAACAAGTATGAAAATCTGCTGCTGAGCATTTAATGCAAAATATGAATAGACTTAAGTCTGTCACGTTTTCTAAAAATACATGTAGAGGTGCAATCACTTTAAAGGAAATATACAGGAGCGGATAAAAACAACTGGGCGACTTCTCATAGGTCTTAGAATTCTGTTTATAGGAGGCTTCCACATTTTAACACTGTCAACACATCCCAGGGCAACTTCTCGCCCGTTTTAGCAGCGTCCTCCTGCCTATGGACCAGGATTTCTTGTAAGGAGGTAGAAATTTCTCAGTATTCCTGGTATTCTGTAAGGAGGACATGCAGGGGACGGTCGCAGCAGGATGTCAACTGAGCACAAAGTGATGACAGAATGGGGCATAGTTCTGGCAAGTTCTCCTGTATCACATACATCTGTTTTTCCAGTAATGTCCAGAGCAACTTGTAAACTCATTTGAGGGACAGGGGAGGAAGAATGAACTGTGTGACCAGAATGGGTAGTGGAGCTTACTTTTACCTTTTATTTCAGAACTTAGGCTATGATCAGTTTCACCTAATACCAGGAGAGAGGAGATGAACCAAGGGCATTTTTCAGAAGCTTAGTACTGTAACCAGAGGACTCGTGCATATGACCGATTTTCTCGTGCGAGTGCCATCTGTGGTTTTCACGGATCACACTTGTTCCTATGATATTCTATTTGGCTGTGCACGTCTGATTTTTTTTTTCCTCGGACCAAGTAATCCATGGAAAAAAAAAAAAAGTCACAGACAAGCCCAATTTTGAGCAGAGTGCAGATCAAAATCGGCAATGCAAGTCTATGGGTCTGTGGAAAACATCGGACCACATGCAGATGACATAAGAGTGCGTCTGATTTTCACAAACTGAAAGAAAGGAGACGGTGGAGAATTTTTTTTTTCTCTTTAAATCAGAGAGAATTTGATGCCACGTTCTTCAAACTCTGATCTGAATAATTGCACTGTTTTTCTCAGATGTGGTGAAATCGATCATTGATCTTCCCTTAGAACGCTCGGGGTCCTGGGTTCAAATCCCACAAGGAACATCTTCTGCAAGGAGTTTGTACGTTCTTCCTGTGGTTTCGTGGGTTTCCTCCCACATTTCATATACATACTGTACTGATAGGGAATTTATATAGTTCGTGGAATTAATGGTGCTATACAAGCGAGTAAACTAATATTAAAGGGTCAGGTAGCAGCACGTACAGCCTCTAACCAGATCTGGGGGATCATCACCAGGGGGCATGTGTGACTACCAATCCATTCACTCAGAGGACACATGACTCACATTCTTAGGGCTTCTTTCCACTTGCGAGAAATACGTCCGATTCTCGCATGTGAAATCCCAGCTCTGGGGCCGGCGCTCAGGAGTGGAGTGCGCGGCTGCATGTAGTTCTATGCAGCTGATCGCTCCACTCCCAAATGCCGGCCCCAGAGCTGGGCTTTTACATGTGAGAATCGGACGTATCTCTCGCAAGTGGAAAGAAGCCCTCATGATCAAAAAGTGTCCATAAGGTTGGATTCCCACTACCCTACATGTATCCCCCGCTGCTAGGTGGTAGTATAACCCCTTTAAAACGGTATGCCAGGAGCCAATCCTTTTGCAGCTGGAATATCTTAAAAATGTTTACTGGTGGCATTTTGCAGGCCTTCATGTTTATTAGGGCACTCTGTAAGAAGAGGCATTTTGGCAGAAATTATAAAGCACCTGACCTGTATTTATGGGAAAGAGTTACAAAAAAAAAAAAAAAAAAAACACCCCACAAAAAAAAATTTCTTTCTCAGTATATTTAACCCCGTCCTAAAATATATACATCATGTATATTATTTGTAACCAAACATTTTAAAAAGTCATATATAAATCATAAGAATAGATAGCCAAGATGAAAACATTTGTGTGGTCCTTAAAAGTGAAATGGGCTTCGTTAATAGGTAAAGCCAAGTCCAATAGTGGCAGGTTGTAAGATTAGTGTGAACAGATAAAATATGATGTCATGCCTTCGGTGACGCCACTCCCAATTTAAACTCTTAGGTGCTTTCCAGGCAATGAATGATTTACAGTGAATCAGGGAGACTGACCCACATGTTGTACAACCTTTACCCTGATCAACAGTAATTATGAAAAAATCTTATTGTCACAAGTTTACTGCATTTCGTCATGTTGTGGTGAGCACAGATGCTTGCACAATAGATCATAGGACCTAGCATTATCATATGATGCACAAAAACAAGGGAACAGCAAGACTTATCCCGTTTAAAAAAATAAATAAAGACCATTCCGATAGACTTTTCTGGCTGCTGCTTCCTTTCAAACAACCAAAATAAATGACTACCAACGTTGCTTTTAATAGACAGATGTTCAGCCTGCATAGTAACCAGTCCATTAAAGGCGTCCATGGTCACAATACAGTGTCCAGTTTTTTTTTTTTAACCCAAGAAACAGCACTACTCCTGCCCATAGGCTATGTCTTGTAATGCAGAATATCCATAGTCACTTGCATGGGGCTTATCTCGGGATTGTGTACTTGTTTGTGCTGAAAAGGAACATGCAAAGCCGAAACATGACCATTAAAGTTTTTATCCCTTTAACATATTCCAATTTTATTAGATAGCACTGTTTATACTTAAAATTGTTTATTTGGACCCTCTACCCAACACATGATTAAAAGCTTACCTGCGGATTCCTTGTATGCTCTATGTAGAAAGAGGAAGTCTATTTTCAGTGACTGCATGAATCAGCATTAGAACTACAATTCTACATCACTACAAAGTCCCTGGCAGCCAATGTTCATCCCCTCTTCAACTGCTGACTCAGCTGCCCCAGCCTCCCTTGCTTTTATCCTCTTCGTTTCCTTTAGGTAGTGATATAGGATTATAGTTCTAATGATGACTCACACAGGGACATGAGAGCTCCTATTTCTATATAGAGCATGTACAAGAATATTGTAAATGCGCTAATTGCGGTCCATGTGCTGGGCACTGTATATTCATGACACTGCTGTGTTATACTGCATTGTGTATGTGGTGCAGTAGCCTTCACAGTCCATGAATGGCAAGTGGTTGCCCTCTACTTTGGAGGCATACAGTAGCACTTTGTGATACATGTGGCTTGCCCACCCACTATGCTGGTGCTAAACTTAATAGGGATCATCCAAAATTAGGCTAATGCTTGCAAGTGACATAAAATAACTCTTACCTACTAAGATTCCCCGCTGTACTGGTGCTACCCTTCTGTCTTCATTTACTCAATCACAAGGCTTTGGCACTGTACGACACAAGATCAGTGAAGCAGGGTACTTACACATGTCAGTGCGCATGCGCGGGGAGGCGCTCATCACGACACATGGGCGGCTCTACCATACACTGCGCAAGCGCGGGATTCTCAAATCGGATTTGAGTGACGTTGGCGCTGCCTCAAGAACAACATTCAGATTGCACAGGCGGTGGAAACCGTGACTGAACCCAATGAAGCACGCCCCAATGACTAAATGAGCAGGTATGATCTAACTGTATAAAGTGCTTTTACACATGATTAGACTACCATTTTTGACTAAAAAACACGGATTTTGGTAAGAACTTACCTGTAAAATCCTTTTCAGCGAAGGAAGGAAGAGAGACACAGTATTCATTACTGATGGGTAGGCGGAGCCCCAGATCAGGATGTCACCTCAGATCAAAAGAGTGCTGACTGGCTGGCCCCTCCAGCTCGGGCTCCTCCTACTCAGCTCCAGTCGTACCAAAGCTTTTAGGAAAAGAGCCAAGATCACCAGCGGAGCAACATAACCCCTTCTGAAGGAACTTCAGAGAAAAAACACAAGGATACAGGTTATGCATGCAAAGAAAGCCAAAAACCACAGAGTTCCAGGTACTACTCACGGAACCTGACTACTGCGATGAGCTGGCGATGCTGGAACAGAGCCTTAGCGCGCTGACCTCAGCCCAGATAATCGCTATCAGATAAGGGTCGCGCTGCATCTGAAAACATCAACACACTTCTGCCTTGGGAGGGTGCTGTGTCTCTCTTCCTTCCTTCGCTGAAAAGGATTTTACAGGTAAGTTCTTACCAAAATCCGTGTTTCAGCTGCAGATGGAAGGAAGAGAGCCACAGTATTCATTACTGATGGGACGTCCCAAAGCAGTTCAAAAATAAGGGTGGGAAAAAACCAACAAGAGGCAGAAACCCAACAACCTTAACAACAAAGCGCAACCAGCGCTAAACACAAGTTCATCCAGAACTTTAAAACTACAGCTGCCTGCAGGACCCTACGTCCGAGGGCTGCATCAGCGGAAGCACTGACGTCCACTTAATAAAACTTCGTAAACGTGTGGACAGAGCGCCAAGTCGCCGCCCGGCAGAGCTGCACTGCTGAAGCACCTTGGTGAAAAACCCACGATGAAGCCACAGCCCTCGTGGAATGGGCTTGAATCTTAATCGGGCAAGATTCACCCTGAAGACGGTAAGCTTCCAATATAGCTGACCGAATCCAACGAGCTATAGAATCCTTGGAAGCTCGTTGACCACGCCGACGACCGACTGGAACCACAAATAGGGAGTCCGTCTTACGAAAACCTTGAGTAATAGATAGATAAAACTTCAAGGCCCGCACTAAATCCAATGTGTGTAAAGCACGCTCTTTCACATTCTTCGGATCCGGGCAGAATGAAGGCAACACAATATCCTGGTTGACATGAAATTGTGACACCACTTTAGGCAAAAAATCACCCCGAGTGCGAAGCACTACACGATCCGGAAAAAACTCCAGAAAAGGAGGCGAACAAGAAAGAGCTGCCAACTCAGAAACTCTCCTCAAGGAAGTGACTGCAACAAGGAAAGCCACCTTCCAAGAAAGTAAAGAAAGGCTAGCAGAAACCATAGGCTCAAAAGGTTTATGCTGAAGAGCCTCCAAAACAAGGTTGAGCCGCCAAGGAGACACGGGTGCCTTCCGCGGCGGGAACTTACGAGATATACCTCGGAAAAAGGAGAGCACGTCTCTATTTGAAGCAATGGTTCTCCGGAACAATAAGGACAGAGCAGAAATCTGACCTTTCAGGGTGCTGACTGCCAAACCCTTGTCTAGCCCATGCTGCAGAAAAGCCAACAGGTTGGGAATGGAAAATTTTCTCGGGTTCCGAGAGGACCCCAAACACCACGAAAAGAAGGTTTCCCAAATTTTGTGGTAAATCCTAGTAGTAGCCGGACTTCTTGCAGCACGAAGGGTAGCAATGACCTCGGCTGAGAAACCTCTACGGGTCAAGATTTCGGTCTCAAGAGCCACGCCGTCAAACGCAGGGACATCAAGTCCGGATGACAAACGGGCCCCTGAGTCAACAAGTCCGGTTGAAGAGGGAGTGGAAAAGGAGGTGCCGTCAACAGCGAACATTATTGTCGAGAACCACACCTTCTTGACCAGTCTGGAGCTATCAAAATAGCTGGAATTCTCTCTAGTCTGATCCGACGCAGTACTAGAGGAAGTAAGGATATCGGCGGGAATACATAGATCAGCTCGAACTGATCCCACTGAGCCACTAGAGCATCCACCGCCACAGCCTTCGGGTCCTTGTACCTGGACATGAACGTCGGTAACTTGGCATTGGACCTGTATGCCATCAAATCCACTTGGGGGGTTCCCCAGCGAGAGCACAGTAGTGCAAAAACTTCCGGGTGGAGGCTCCATTCCCCGGGATCCATCCTTCTGCGACTGAGAAAGTCCGCTGTAACATTCTGAACCCCTGGAATGTGAATCGCCGAAATGGCTGGTACACTGGCCTCTGCCCAAATCAGAATTCGGGACACCTCTACCAAGAGTCTGGAACTCCTTGTCCCACCTTGGTGATTGATATACGCGACAGCCGTCGCATTGTCTGTCTGCACACGGACTGGCAGACCGCTCAAAGGGACCGTCCAATGTTGGAGGCAAAGGAAAATCACCCTCAATTCCAGGATGTTGATCGGAAGCACAGACTCTTCCGGTGACCATACCCCCTGAATCCAGAGATTGTTCCAAACACCCCCCCAGCCCGTCAGGCTGGCATCGGTGGTTATGACTGACCACTTCGGAGGGAGGAAAGGCTTTCCCAGGGATAATGCTCCTGGACATAACCACCATCCTCGGGATTCTCGCACCCTGTGAAAGATGGTGACGCTGCAATCCAGCGAACCTTGCGATTGATCCCAACGACTCAGAATGAGCCTATGGAGAGCTCTGGAATGAAATTGGACAAACGGAAAAAACCTCATGGACGCCACCGTCAGACCCAGAAGGCGCATACCTTCCGAAGGGACACTGCTGTCGCAGACTTCATAGTCTGTACATGCTGGAGCAGACATGCCTGCTTGTCTGGAGGTAGGGACTTGAAGCCACAACCGAAAAGGCCGTCCAAATAGGGACGAATCGTAAATCCCCGTCTTTGAAGGATTGCCATGAGATTCTGGCGTCAGAATCGTTGTAAAAATTCTGGGCGTTAAAGCCAAACCGAATGGTCGAGCCACAACCTGGGTGAGGTCTTCCGATGGGAACATGCCAAAAAAGCGTCGCGAATGTCGATTGATCGTTCTGCGACAGGACTGCCATAACTGAGCGAAGCGACTTCATGCTCGGCTCTGACGGAATGTCAGAAGTCAGTCCGCCTTAGCGAATTTTTTTTTTTTTTTTTGCCAGCTTCTGTCTTAACAGAAGTTCTGTTTCCAGGGTATGCGGAATTTCTGAGAATTCCCCCCTTTTTTTTTTTTTTTTTTTTAAAAAGAGAGAGACGACACAAACCCCCAGAGGGTTGGTCAGATCATCCCTTGAACCGAAAAGGACTGCCGATAACTATCGGCACTAGTCCTGCCAGACGCAGAAGTCACAGCTCTGTGCTGCGGTAAAGCTGCTTCTTTTGCCTTTGCCTTGGCATCAGCTCCGTGAGGTCAGTCAAATAGCTGACCACTTTCTAAGCTAAAGATAGCAAACCCTGTTGGAAAACTGCGTTCCATCCAAGTCACAGTGCTCTTCTGACTGTAACTGCCGAGGATTGCGCCCTGGATAGCAGTGACGCATTATCCTTCAACTAGAAAAGCCCATCTACCTTGATAGAGGGAAACTTGCCACGCCGTCCTTAGACGGTCCAACCGGCTCAGGGGAACTTAACAAGTACACCTAGATCCTTAATACCGAATCTATGATCCACGGCTACCAGATGGAAATTGTTGCCATCTCCGTTCTTCTGTCCAGCGTGTCCTGCAGATTCGTCTTCCCTTTTACTAGGAAGATTTGCTAAGCTGGAATAAAGGGACATTCACTTCAGGAGAAGGGGTCCAATTAACAAATAACTCCGTAGAAAAACGGATAGTTTGTAAGGTCATCGCGACCCATGCGACCCTTGCAACATCCGGGCCGACTTACCAGGACGACTAGTTACCTCCTCCGGTAACTGTAACGTCCACATGGCTTCCACAGAAATTTTAGTACGGCCCCTGAGAGAGGCAGGGTGTCCCTGCCGATCCTCCTTGACCGAATCGGACTTCTTCGCTAAGCGAGGAGGAAAGCACCGATTTGTGTCGCTCCTTGAGAGGATCTAGTTGACACTTCATAACCTAAAAGGTCATCAATAGAAACCAGTGAAGGCCTCCATTTTGACACCATTGGAACCTCTGACCGTGCATGAGTCGAGATCTGCGTGTCAGATACGCGATGCTGATCCGTAGCGGATCTGGGAGAGGGTCTCTGACATGCCCTTGCATAGTATATGGCAGGATAAACCTGTCAGTAACCAGAGCAGTACTTAAATAAAAAACAAACGCTGAAGGGTTAAAGCTCTAAAGCGAGAGCTACCCCAGCTGTCTCCATTAAGAGTTAACCGCCTAAGAAGGGGTTAAAGTAGCTGACTCCCCACAACCTTGATTAATGAAAAAGGGTGTGCGAATCTCAGGCGCCTCTTATAAGGTCGCAGCTGCAGGACAGCCATGCCACACTAAACAGAAAACGTTCCACAAGATCGCTAAAAAATTGCGCTGTTTTTTATAACGCAATGACCGCCAAAGTTGTCAAGGAGATCGCTAATCGCCTATGCGATGCTAATGAGATCGCCCAGATTGGCAGCCACCAGCGACACTAAAAATGACACACAAACGATCGCAATATTATGCGACGCCATCAGGATCGTCAGCGGAAACGTATAGTGGCAGCATTAATGTCGCAGACTCCCCACAGCCTCTTTATTAATATTAAAAGAGTGTGCGAGCCCCTTATGCGAGAACAGCCGCAGGACAGCTCAATCTGTCACTCAGAAGTGCCCCAGACGGCGCCCGCGCTGTGGAGGTGAAGGGGTTAAGCTTCTGCCCGGCGGGCTAGAAGCGACTCACCAAGCTGGACACGTATTCTTGCCGGGAGGGGAGGAGAACGATCCGGGGAGCTTTCAGCCTGCAGAGCTTTATCAGCAATGGCCGCCGCGCTCTGCCTCCATGTGCTCCATGTAGAGGAGCCGAAAATGGAGGCTGCAGTAAAGCGCGCGCTCAGAAGCGGCGCGAAATTCAAAAAATAAAAAGAGCGCATACTCCCCTCTCCCTCGTCCTGCAGGCATCCTCCTGCGGACATAGAAAAACTAGTCACCGGCATATATATGTACAGCGGCTGCCGCAGCAGTCGCTAAGACACTCACACACATTTTACCAAAATGTGGAGTACTCACCAGCCGAAACGCCACAGGGACCCCAGGGGTTTCTGGCGCTATGCCCATGCTTCCCCCCAGGGCGGGAAGCGCAGTGACCGCACGTGTGGTTTGCGCCCCCGCCAGGGAAACTCTCCTCATCCCCCAGGGCCGGCAAGATTCTGCAGGGACCATTATGTAGTTACAGATCCGCCAAGGAGAGACTGGTGAGATACACTGATAAACATTGATATACATGTAATAGCGCTGCCATCAGACGCTAAAGCACCCACACATTAATAATAAAATTTTGTGTGGAGTACTCACCAGCCAAAGCGCCACAGGGACCCTCAGGGGTTTCTGGCGCTATGCCCATGCTTCCCCCCAGGGCGAGGAACGCAGTGACCGCACGTGTGGTTTGCGTCCTGCCAGGGAAGCTCTCCTCATCCCCCAGGGCCGGCAAGGATTCTGCAGGGACTATTTATGTAAAATACAGATCCGCCAGGGGAGAGGTGGGGTCCAGCAGCGCTGAGACCCCTGAGACCTTTCAGACTCATGTCCAAGTCTCTTGTCCGATAAAAATAATAAAATCTTCTGAGGAGCTGCTTCCAGCAGCGACCATCCTCTGGACCTCAAATCTTAGACTGGAGCTGAGTAGGAGGAGCCCGAGCTGGAGGGGCCAGCCAGTCAGCACTCTTTTGATCTGAGGTGACATCCTGATCTGGGGCTCCGCCTACCCATCAGTAATGAATACTGTGGCTCTCTTCCTTCCATCTGCAGCTGAAAAGGGAAAAAAAAAAAAAAAAAAAAAAAGCTGTTAGTGTTGCAATGTGCATCACTAACAACGCACTGGGGACAGTTTACATACTAGAAAAGGACATGACAGGTTCAGTTTAAAACATTTATTCTCTAATCACAGTTTCAAAAGTTAAAGGAATAGTCCAGACTGAATATAGAATGTAAATGTAACCCAGGTCAGATCTGTCTTTATAAGAGGGTCTGCCAATTTGGATATGTTAACTTCCACCTTATAATATAGTAAATAAGAAGTGCACTTATTCCTGAGCATTGAATGTGACTCCTAAGCAGGCAGTCTAGATAAAAGGAAAGAGTAAAACAAGAACAGAGACTTCTATATGATACAACACAAAATTTCCTTCACCAGTGGATCAATGAAATACCTTAAAATTCTTCCAGATAGGGTTAACCCTGTGTCAGATCTTCATGTTATACAACCTAATCTAAATGCTACTGCGAATAAGACAGGACAGTGATTTCTGGGGTCCCGCTGCGTCACACTGACAGAGTCGAGCATAGCACTTGGTTTTCTTAGTTTCATCGAGACAATTATGGGGGCTAACTGGTAGTTTTTCTCAAAAGGAGAGTTGACATGGTGCAAAATGTCCCATTTTAATCATTAGGAAGTGGAGAAGCGCAGATGTTATTTTGCTTTAGGGCTAAAAAACTGCTCCAAAATGCAACATGTTTGAATGGAGCTCCACTGCTTTAATTTCCAGTGGCATGAAGAAATGTAAGGAACAACGTCCAGTATCACATATACAGAATTCACAATAGGATCCTGGACTTGTGGAAGTTTGGGTTCTGGTACTTTGGCCATCCGGGTACCAGAACCCCATTTAAAACCATCTTTCTCTGCAACAGACTTCCCCCAGAACTCCGAACATTGCAACAGACTTCCAGAAGTCAACGTTCGGCGGTTAGCACCGGACACTGACAGTTAAGGTTCGCTGATCTGTAATCCTACCTGAACACCAAACATAGAAGGCTGCAGAGTTTGGGCGAGAAAACATTCAACCCGTCTGGACATCGCGGTGCATAGTTACACTGCACGTCAGATGCATGAAATTGGCCTAACATTTACAAATTTTTAAAAAATATAAAAAAAGTCATGAACAGTTAGGCTAAGTTCACACGTTGCGGAATTGCCGCGGAAATTTCCGCGGCAATCCCGCACTTCTGCTGCGGGAAATACGCATTTTTTTTTGTATGCGTATTCCCGCCAGAAACTAGCGTTTTGCAAGCGTAATTAGCTTGCAGAGTGCTAGCATTTTCCTAGCGATCTGTAGCGACAAATCACCCCGATGACGTTGCATCACGCGAGACCGCTACGCCATCTGGGTGATTCTCGCAAAGGACTCCTGGGACCGGGAGTTGCCGGGAGCGTCGCTGAAGGCGGGAAAGCTGCGGGGGCCGCCGGAAGGTGAGAATATCATTATTTATTATTTTAATTATTGTTTTACCAGGGATATGGTACCCAGGGCCTGGAGGAGAGTGTCATCTCCTCCAGACCCTGGGTACCATCGCACATGAACCGCTTACCGTATATACTCATGTATAAGCCGACCCGTGTATAAGCCGACCCCCTTAATTTTGCCACAAAAAACTGGGAAAACTTATTGACTCACGTATAAGCCTAGGGTGAAAAATGATTATGCCCCCATATGATGCTCCACAGATTATGCCCAATATGCTCCACAGATTATGCCCCCATATGCTCCAGATTATGCCCCCATATGCTCCAGATTATGCCCCCATATATTCCACAGATTATGCCCGTATGATCCACAGATTATGCCCCCATATGCTCCAGATGATGCCCCATATGTTCCACAGATTATGCCCCCATATGCTCCATATTATGCCCCCAAATGTTCCACAGATTATGCCCCCATATGCTCCAGATTATGCCCACATATGCTCTTTTAATGCCCCCATATGCTCCATATTATGCCCCATATTCTGCACAATTATGCCCCATAGTATAGGCCTCATATGCTGCTGCTGCAAAAAAAAAAAAGACATACTCACCTCTCGTCGCTTGGGAGCCAGGTGCCGGTGTCCTGAGCAGGCGGGGGGTGTCACCGCTCGCTCAGGACCCCGGCACCTGAGATATTTACCTGTCCCTCGGTCCACAGCAGCGCACTGCTCCCTCGGTCCGACTCCTCTGTGAGTAAATGATCTGGCAGGGGGCGGGGCGCGCACTAACGACGTCATCGCGCCCTCTGCCTGATCATTTACACACAGAGGAGTCGGACCGAGGGAGCAGTGCGCTGCGGTGGACCGAGGGACAGGTAAATATCGCTATACTCACCCCCCGCCGCGCGTCCCTGCAGTGTCTCCTCTTCTCCCGGCAATCTCCGCAGCGCTTCAGTCCTGCAGCGGTCACGTGCTACAGCTCATTAAAGTCATGAATATGTGCATATTCATGACTTTAATGAGCGGTGCCATGTGACAGCTGCAGGAAGGAGCCGGAGATTGTGGGAGAAGCAGGGGGGCTGCAGAGACCGCGCCGGCGGAGGGGTAAGTATGATCCGACACCCTGGCTTCCCCTCCCCTGCCGACCCCCGTATATGACCCGCGTATAAGCCGAGAGGGGGACTTTCAGCCCTAAAAAATGAGCTGAAAATCTCGGCTTATACATGGGTATATACGGTACATTCCGCAAAATTAATGAACATGTTGCTATTTTTTCCGCGAAGCGTTTTTTTTCGCGGAAAAAAACGCAACATGTGGCCAGAACATGCGGAATCAATTAACATGTATAGGATGCTTAATGCTTGCAAAAAAAAAAAAAAAAACGCAAATATTCCTGAACGTGTGCACTTAGCCTAAACATTCTTTTTTTTCTAGAGAATCATGCAGTTTCTCATGCCGGAAGGAAGGTTTAGCCATTTTAAAATAAAAAAAATAAATAGTTGATTAGCAGTAGACATTCAGTCCCCAAGAACGGTATTACATGGTCCCCATAATCTTAGAAAAAAAAAAAAAAAAGCAGTGTGTGTCGGTCCACTTTAATAAATTATAACTGAAGGAAAGCAATTTTGTCCTGTTTGTCAAATTATAATTGAGTGTTCTTACTGTACAACATCCTCTAAGCAGGGACGCAAGACATCGTCTCCATTCTCAGGAGTTGTAAGTTCCAAGAAGTCGCCCTCCCACAGTGAAGTCCAACGCCTCTACCATCCATGTACATAGGAGGAATACTCCAGGACCATGACTGGTACAGAACAATGGCCCACAGAGGGTACGGCCACGTGACGTTTTCAGTAACACATATGCCACCATGAGCAGGTTTAAAAAAAAAATTAAAATAATCTTCTGCTTAAACTGTCAAATTTTCAACATGCAAAAGGCACAATTCTTACTTTAGCATCAGAAAATGAAACAAAAACAGAAAAATTAAGACCACACGGGCAGAATTTTACGAGAGGAAAGTCTCCCATGTAAGTAAAATATAATAAAATCATAAATGGTTCAAGATCCAATGACAAAAAAGAGAAATCACTATTACTACTTGACACAGTTGTTGGCCGACAGCCATCTCGACCGACTCTCCCAGTAACATTAGCGCTTGCTCGGCTGAGACCTCCAGTGTCGCCATGAGAGAGCCACTGTCATCCCTTTCAGTAGTTTCTCTCAGGAAAGGCAAAAGGATCAGCAGACTGAAATCAGACATGCTGGACTCTTAACTTCCCCAACAGTCATCTTTGGGGGCCCCCATACACATTAGACTGTTGGCCGAACATGTCGATATGGGCTGACATTAGCATAAAGTGGCAGTCCTTTATTTACATGACACATAAAATGAGGTTAGATGGCATGGGCAAGTATCATACCCTAGAAGTACAAAGCAAACATATTATATCTTTTGAACACTGAATGAAATCTTACCCCAAGTCCAGATTTACATTTTTAAAATCAGCTCAGCAATTCCAAAGTTTTAAAAACAAAAGAAAAAAAGTTAAAGTAGATAAAATAAAAGCATGACTCGTTATTGCCAGTGCTTCTTGGGATGTCTTTTCTTGGCTGGTCTTGGATACCTCTGGTTCTGTTGTGAATGAGGAGAATGTACGGGAAAACTACGGCCAGGGTTGTGGTCACTCGGTGGAAGAGGGTCTGGTCTGCAGTCTTGAGGAGGCGCGCCATTCACTGTCTCGAAAGCTCCATGTTGAGGGAAGGGTCTCTGTCGATAGTGCCGGTGTCTCGTAGGACCTCTAAATATGGGCAAGAGAAAAGGACATATGACAACAATCATCAATATCGGATCCAAAGCTCTGCATGCATGTGGTTACAAATATACAGGGACTTGCCACTACTAGACACAGCTTCAAAGTAAAAAGAAGACTCCTGGAGGCTCCGATCTAGGTACGGTGCCCCCTGGTGGTCACATGATGTAAAAGACAATGCCGGTCAATGAGGCAAGTATCAATTTTTTTTTTTTTTTATTTAACCCCTACTATGTGATGTTGCATCATATACCAGCTCCCAGTTCTGATGCTGGCTCAGGGATCAGCCATCATCTGCATTTCACAGCCAAGTGTGGAGCTGAGCTCAGCCCGCAGCTGCGAACCTGTTAAATAGCATTGTCAATAAACAGGTTGCCACGCCATCTGGAGGTCTACTGAAAACACCTGTGTCCGTCACTATAGAACATGGCTAATATATCAGAGGCAGTGACTTGCTATTCACACCACTACTGTTCTAGCAGGCTCAAGTCCCCTAAAGGGGACTAAAATACAAGAAAAAGTTTGAATACCCCCACTTTCCTCCCACCCATTAAAAAACAAAAATGTTGTATCTCCACATTTGTAAAAGTTTGGGTTAATTTAATATTTTGATCAATCAGTAAAATATGTAATGAGATAATCAAAATGTGTTTTTTTTTCAGCCGCCGCAAAAGCGCAAAAATGCAACAAGGCGATTAAAACATCATAAAGTGGTATTAATAAAAAATATTGGCTAAGGGCGCAAAGAGCAAGCGTTCACACAACATTATAGTCCTCAGAAAAAGACTTTTTTTTTTTTTTTTTTTTTTAAACAAAAACCTTCCAATTTTTTTCATACCCACCAAAAAAAATAAATGAACAAAACCTATGAATGTTCATTATTTCTGGAATCACAATGACCTGGAGAATCATGTTGCCAGGTCATTTTTACTGTGTAAGAATCTCACACAGTTGCAGAACTGCACTTTTTCACCACACGTGGAGTATCTTTCCTCCGCCTACCAGTGCATCACATGATAAAATGAGTGTTGTAACTCAAAAGTACATCTGTTCCACAAAAAATAACCACATTGCTATAGTGATGGAAAATAAAGTTATGGATCTTGCAAGAAAAGGAGAAAAAAAAAAACGAAAGCGCAATCTACGGAAATGTAGAGAAAAAGCAGTGCAGCTGATAACCTCTGTATTGGTCGGTGCCTAACCGCTAAGATTCCCACCAAATCACTAAAAAGAAGCATTTTTGTACCCTTACTGACTGTAGCAGCAATTCACACACTGAACTGCAGCTCCAAACGGTCTCCGCGGGACTGCGGGAGACAGCAGAGGGCATCAATCAGTCTCCATGGGACTGCGTGAGACAGCAGAGGACACCAATCAGTCTTTACGGGACTGCGGGAGACCGCAGAGGTCACCAATCAGTCTCCACGGGACTGCGGGAGACAGCAGAGGTCACCAATCAGTCTCCACGGGACTGCGGGAGACAGCAGAGGTCACCAATCAGTCTCCACGGGACTGCGGGAGACAGCAGAGGGCACCAATCAGTCTCCACGGGACTGCTGGATACAGGAGAGGGCTCCAATCAGTCTCCGCAGGACTGCGGGACACAGCAGAGGTCATCAGTCAGTCTCCATGGGACTGCTGGATACAGGAGAGGGCACCAATCAGTCTCCACGGGACTGCCGAAGACAGCAGAGGGCACCAATCAGTCTCCGCGGGACTGCGGAGACACAGAGGTCACCAATCAGCCTCCACGGGACTGCGGGAGACAGCAGAGGCATCAATCAGTCTCCACGGGACTGCCGGAGACAGCAGAGGGCACCAATCAGTCTCCGTGGGACTGCGGGAGACAGCAGAGGTCACCAATCAGTCTCCACGGGACTGCGGGAGACAGCAGAGGTCACCAATCAGTCTCCACGGGACTGCGGGAGACAGCAGAGGGCACCAATCAGTCTCCACGGGACTGCCGGAGACAGCAGAGGGCACCAATCAGTCTCCGCGGGACTGCGGGAGACAGCAGAGGTCACCAATCGGTCTCCGCGGGACTGCGTGAGACAGGAGAGGCACCAATCAATCTCCACGGGACTGCTGGAGACAGGAGACGGCACCAATCAGTCTCTACGGTAATGCGGGAGACAGCAGAGGGCACCAATCAGTCTCCACGGGACTGCCGGAGACAGCAGAGGGCACCAATCAGTCTCCACAGGACTGCTGGAGACCGCAGAGGGCACCAATCAATCTAAACATGGGAAAATGAAAAATGTTCCCTTACCTAAAATGGTGAGGTGGGCCATCTTCCCTTTGCAAATTGTGTCTGGGACCTGGCATATGTGGAAAACCAGGTGGCGGTACCATGGGACCATGACTGCAGCAGAATAACATAAGGACAGACAGGCTTGTTATACCAATGTTGGTGCCTCATACATTGTGCAGAAAGGGTTAAAAAGAAGGGTCATTCCAGCAGAGATGTTTCTAGATAAGATGCAAATACCCCTTAAAGTATAGTGCAACGGAGTCTGCACCATCATCTGGACACATAAGGGCTCACTGACCGATGGCCATAACACCAATACCAAGTGTCAGGATGCGGACAATGAACTATTAGATGAAAACCCCAAAATATTATTTCTTTACTGCCACAGTGGGACAGACATGGGAAAGCAGTAACTAAACACAAGCTGTGTGCTGGGTGACAAACTCACCTAGGATATCTCTGACCATGATGTGGTAACTCATGACGTGGTCCCATCGTTTGCAGTGGCGCATGCAAATATGGATGTGCATACCGTGGCCCAGGAACCTTTGTACCCCATCTTGGAGCATCATGAGTGTGGCTGAAGAAAAATGGAAAAATCCTTTAAATAGATTTTGTGCAATTAAGAATCCAGATTTTCCCCCACTTCTTTTGTATCTGTGATATTAGTTAAAGAGGTTGCCTGAGCAAAAGGCGTTTGCTATATTTTGCTGTACAGAATCCAATCCCCAAGTATTACAGACTGTCACCCTCCTGGTCTCCATAGCCAGGGCAAGCAGTGATGCCACCATTCAACCAGCCACAAGACTGTGGCTAGCGAAAGGCAGCAGCGGTCAGGTAACATGAACCACTGGTCATTGAATGTTTTCCTTAGGATGCATGATTCAAGTTACCAGACTGCTGCAGCCCATCAAAAGGCCGCATCAATCCTGTGGCTGGTTGAATGGCACAATCATTGCTTTCAGCACCAGTGTTGGATCCACAGAGCTGCCTGCACTGGATCCAGGAGGGGGACAAAATGAGATTGAGTTATATTGCTATTTTTACAGCATCCAATCTCATGCACCTTTTGACCAGACAACCTCTTTAAGGCTAGTTGTACACATACACACGTCTTTCAATTCTTTCTTTTCAAGCAATATTACACTTTCTGCAAAATGTATTTCCGGATCAGCTCAGCTTTCATGAACTCTGCTTGCAGTCATACAATAGAAACCTTTCATTTCCACTCCTCATAATGTGTCCTGGCCATGTGATGGACACACAGGACCCATCACAGGTAATGACATATCACATGACCAGGACAGGTTTTTTCTACACTATAAGTAAACAAAGAAGGATTCTATCACATGCAAGTAAGCAACAATTTGGAAAATCCATGAGAAATTGAAGCAAAAAAAAAAAAAAAAAAAAGTACTAGAAAAATCTTTGTTGCTTACCGGTAACGGGATTTTACAGAGCCCGTGACAGCACAACCTGAGAGAGGGTATCCGCTCACCAAGACAGGAAACCTAATGAATAAAAAGGCGGTACACCTCTTCTCTGCATCAGTTTGGTTTCAGAGCACAAGAGGACCTCCAGACAGTTAGTATCATGACAGTCACCAAATACATTTTTCTTAACACCCTTAAAAGTGCACACCACAAGTGACAAAGCGGGGGAGGGAATATAAGGTGCTGTCATGCGCTCTGTAAAATACCGTTACCAGTAAGTAATTAAGATTTTTTCCCTTCTCCCATGACAGCACCACCTGACAGATTTAAATAGCTCAAAGCACGCTAGGGAGGGATCACCGCTTGCAATACCTTCCTCCCAAAGGACAGGTCAACAGTGGACAGTTTGAGGCGATAGTGTCTATTGAAGGTGGAAGACCATGTGGCTGCCTTACATATCTTGTCGATGGACACCTCCACTCTTTCAGCCGAGGAGGTCGCCACCTTAAGAGTGCAGGTGGCCAGACCCATATCCATACCCCTCTGAAAGAACTCTAAAATATCTCCGATTGGGACCGTACCCCCAACAGACTGCCCTGAAAAAGCCAAAAACTTAGCCCATATCCTGCCATATATCCTAGTTGTTATATAGTTTTGTGACGCAACAGCGATCTCGCCATGTTTGACACGTACCAGCGATCAGGCCCCTGCTGTGAGATTGCTGGTCGTGTCAGAAATGCCTAGACCTTTCTTTGGTCGTTGAGATCCCGCTGAGCAGCATGCATCGGTGTGTTTGACACCTTTTACCAACGATCTCGCTAGCGACTCAGCACTGAAACACATAGGGAGACACATCATTACACAGGTCGCTACGGGTCGCCGATCGTTGCTGCGTCGTTGAGAAGATCTGACTGTTTGGCATCTCACCAGCGACCACAAAGCGACGCAGCAACGATCCCTGCCAGGTCGTATCGTTGTCGGGATCGCTGCTGCGTCGCTGAGTGTGACGGTACCCTAAGTCTCTCTTTGGCTGCCCCCAAAGATTCACAATCTGTTGAAAGATAGATGGATCCAGTTCCCACTCCCCCTGTTTCAATGTTGTCTGGCTGAAGAAATCTGCATCCTCGTTCTCCTTCCTCTTTATGTGTAGGGCCGATATTTGCAGCTGATGTTCCTCCATAACTTGGAAAATTTCCCAAGCTAGCCACATTAGGGGCCAGTATCTTGTGCCCCCCTGGTGATATAGGCTACAGAAGTTTGATTATCAGACATTATTAAAACGTGGCTCCCTTCTAAATGGTGAAGGAACTCTCACTGCATTCTTTATTGGTAGCAATTCCCTGTAGTTTGAGGAACCACCTGCTTCAGCCTCTGACCAGATTCCCTGAATTATCTGTTCAGCGAGATGCGTGTCGCATCCTTCCGTGTTTACGTCTGTCACTATCACATCCGATATTTGGAGGGACCATGGAACACCCCGCGATAGATTCCTTGGATCCAGCCACCAGGTCATGGAGTCTACTGCTTCCTGGGAGAGCATAATCTTACCCTCTAGATGTCCAGCAAGCTTCCTTTCTCCCTCTAGGACATCCTGCTCTAAGGCCCTGGAATGACACTGGGCCCACTGCACTGCTGGAATGCATGATGTTATTGATCCTAGAAAAGACATGGCTTTTCTCAGAGACACGATCGGGTTGGTCAATACTGCTGACACTAGGGCTATAATCCTGTCTTTCTTTTCCTCTGGTAGGAGACAGACCTGCTTCTCAGAGTCCAAAATAAGCCCCAAGAAGGATTGAACCTTCATGAGCTGCAGCCTCGACTTTGATATTTCTCATCCAACCGAGTTTGGAGATAGTAGCTCGGATGTGATTTAGTTGAGAACTGCATTCGTGTTCCGTTCTGCCGATCGCTAAAAAAAATCGTCCAGATATAGCACTACTAAACACGATCTTTTCCCGTAAATGTGCCGTCACCTCCAGAACAATCTTGTTGAAGATTCTCGGGGCCATGGACAGCCCAAAGGGCAGAGCCCTGTACTGGAAATGTCTGAGTTGCCTGTTTTTATATATACTGTACCCTTAGGAATTGCTGGTCTTCCTGATGATTGGGACATGGTAATATACATCCTTTAAATCCAAGACACTCATGTAACAGGCCAGGAACAAGATCTTTATTGCTGTCTTTATCGACTCCATTTTGAATGGTCTGTAGACCAGGAACTTGTTGAAGCCTTTCAGATTGATAATAGTCCTGAACAACTGGTCGGGCTTCCTCATCAGAAACTGGGGAGAATAAAATCCCCTCCTCTGCTGCTGAACGAGCACCTCCACCAGCACCCTCTTTTGAAGTAGGAGCAACACTTCTGCTTCCAGGACCTGTTGTTCCTTCTAAGATCTGGGGGACGAGATCCTGAAGCTGTGCTTGGGGGTGGATGTGAACTCTAGTCTCAGCCCTGATCTTATTATACCGAGCACCCAGGCAGTTTGGAAGTTGGATAGCCTTCCTCCTACCTGGGACCGCCCATCACTTGGGAAGATTTTCGGCTCCTCATCGAGGAACCCCAAACATGAAACCCTTGCTCTTCGGTTTCTTATTCCTCCAGTCGCCCTGTTCCTTGGAGGGTCTACTCCTGCTATACCTTCTCATACGAAAGGAACTTTTAAAATGAGGATGGGACACACTAGGGAAACCTTTCTTCTTGTCTGCTGCCTTATCGAGAATATCGTCCAGAGCTTGACCAAAATGATATTTCCTTCACACGGGATAGAGCATAGCCTAGTTTTGAACTGAGCATCTCCTGGCCAGCTTTTGAGTCATAGGGCTCTAAGGGCAGCATTAGAGAGGTTTGCTGATCTTGCCGCTAACCTAAGTAGGCCGAGGCATCGGCCAAAAAGGAAGCTGCTCCCTGCAACAGCGGAAGATCCTCCAGGATCTTCTCTCTTGGGGTGTTGTCTCTTAGATGGTCGCCAAGCTGCTGTAGCCACACCATCATTAATCTTGCCGTGCAGGTTGCTGCCATCGCCGGCTTTAACAAGCCTGCCAATGACTCCCAGGCTTGTTTTAGGAAGACATCTGCCTTCTTGTCCAAGGGATCCTTTAGAGTCCCTAAGTCTTCAAATGGCCACTTTTCGAAGAAGATGGTAGTGGCCCTTTCCGGCCTTTTCCACTCCTTATTGATGAGCATGTTGATGTTTTCATTAACTGGAAAGGAACGCCTCTTCCTTTGACCCAAGCCCCCAAACAATGTCCTGAACTGTCCTGGTTGGCTTGGGATAAGATATGCCCATAGTAGACCTTATTGTCAATAGACTCTTGGGGGGGGGGGGGGGGGGGGGTGGGGGGGGGGTGTATAAGGGGTGCTGTCACAATGGACTCCTGGAAACAACATTACCGGTAGGACTAATTCCTACTTTCCAGGACGTCCCTCTGACAGCACCACCAGGAGAAGAAGTACCAAATAATCCTTACTTGGGCGGGATTACTGCTTGGAGGACTTTCCTCCCAAAGGCCATCTGATGACCTGTCAGAACGTCCAGCTTGTAATGCTTACAGAAGGTATTGGATCTGGCCCTGGTTGTTGCCCTGCATATCTGGTCCATTGTGGGCCCTGCATTCTCCGCCCACGAAGTTGAGATTGCTCTGAGGGAGTGGGCCCTGAGGCCTTCTGGTGGAACTTTCCATGCTGAAACGTATGCTGCGCTGATGGCTGATTTAATCCATCTTGCTAGAGTATCTTTGGACGCCTTCTTCCCTCTGTTCTTCCTGGATGTCTGAATAAAGAGATTAGAGTCTATTCTCCAACTTCTTGTGACTTCTAGGTAATGAAGGATCGTCCTCTTAACATCTAGTAGGTGAAGGGAGAACCCTTTGTCATTGCTATAATCTTGGCAGAACGTTGGTAGTATGATTTTTTGATTTCTATGGAAATCTGTAACTACCTTGGGAATGAAGGCTGAGTCTAATTTCAGAACGATACAATCTTCCTGGATCTTCAAATATGGGTCTCTTATAGAAAGAGCCTGAATCTCTCCGATACGTCTGGCTGATGTAATTGCTAATAGAAAGAGAGCTTTAAGAGTCACTGAGTTAAGGTCTGCTTGATCTAAAGGCTCATAAGGTCTCTTGCATAGCTCCCCCAGTACCAGGTTGATATCCCAGGGGGGTACTGAGCTGCGCAATGTGGGCCTAATTCTCTGAGTAGCCCTGATGAACCTCATTACCCATGGATGAGTGGCTATTGGGGAATCAAAAACGGAACTTAGGGCTGCTATCTGCACCTTCAGAGTACTAGGCCTTAAGCCCTTATCAAAGTCCGCCTGAAGGAAATCCAGAATCCGGGGAATGTCTGGACCCTGGAAGATGGATACTGGAGCTGGATTTTGCGAGCAGAACTTTTTCCAGATATTCTGATAGATTGCTGAAGTGATTGGTTTTCTGCTCTTCAGCATGGTGGAGATGACCAGCTCCGAAAGCCCTTTTGATCTCAGGATCTCCTTCTCAGGATCCAGGCTGATAGATGAAAAATCCCTGGGTTCTGATGGAGTAGCGGCCCCTGCGTTAAGAAGTCTGGTCTTACTGGTAGGACGGGATCCTCCAGGGCCATCCACTTTAGCAGGGAGAACCAGTTTCACTTGGGCCAGTATGGCACTATCAAGATCACAGATGTTCGGTTCTTCTGAATCTTTCTCAGAACTCTGGGTATGAGGGGAAGTGGTGGGAAGTGTATGCTAGATCCATATTCCAGCTCTGAGCTAAAGCGTCCACTCTTGCTGGAGCATCTCCTGGGTTTAGTGAGAAAAATAGTTGTTTTTTGTGTTCCTCCTTGAGGCAAATAGGTCTATGTTCCCCAGCGTTGGGTTAGTTGTGCAAAGACCTCCTGGTTTAGAGACCACTCTGAGGGTTGAATTTTCTCTCTGCTTAAGAAGTCGGCCAGCTGATTTTTTGAGCCTCTTAGGTGAACTGCTGTTATTGATTTTACGGTCAGCTCTGCCCAGGAGTATCTGATAAGACCTGTTACTTACTGTCTCGGACCTCCTTGGTGAAGAAGTAAGGCTATTGTAGTTGAATTGTTTGAGTAGATTCTTATGTGTTGATCTCTTAGCTGATCCTGATATCCTCTCAGGGCTTCCCACACTGCTCTCAGTTCTCTGTAATTTGAGGACCTGCTGCTTATGGTTCTGGGCCAAACTCCTTGGAGGTAGGATCCTTCCATGTGAGCCCCCCAACCTGTAAGGCTTGCGTCTGTAGTGATGTTGACGCATGGTGATGCTCTCCAGGGTCTTCCTCTTCCAAGGTTCACTGTATCTGTCCACCATGACCTTTTTGCTTCTTTGGACAGCCTTATTCTGTTTAGAGTTGTTTCTTTGCCATCCCATGCTGCTAGGGTATCCTGTTGCAGGCCTCTCGAATGATGTTGACTCCACTGGACACTGGGAATACATAAGGTCATCAGACCCAGTATTCTCATGGCTTTCCTTATGGTGACATACTTCCGACTCTGTATTATCCTGATCTCCTGTGCTATTGCCTGCTGTTTGTCCGTTGGTAGAAAGGAGTGTTCCTGCTCTGAATCTAGAAGGACTCCTAGGAATATCTTCCTTTGCTCTGGACTGGGATTTGATTTTTTTCTGTTTATTAGCCATCCCAGCTTCTCCAAAACTGACACTGTTACTGACAGATCTTTTTCCATCTGTTTGTGGAGAGTCTGCCACTAGCAATAGGTCGTCTAAATAAGCGACGACGAGAAACCTCCTTTGTCTTAGGAAGGCCATTACCTTCGCTATTAGTTTGGTAAAGATTCGAGTGCCGAGGCTAGCCAAAGGGCAGGCATGTGAATTGGTAATGTTGTATTCCGCTTCGGTCTCTTATGGCGAACCTGAGGTATTGCTGGTGAGAAGTATGGATTGGTACATGGTAATAAGCACTCCAAGTCTAGAGTGCTCATTACCGAGTCCTTTTTTATCAGAGGTATTACAGACTTGAGTGACTCCATCTTAAACTGTCTGTAATCTACCCATTGGTAGTGGTTTGAGGTTTACTATTGTGCGAAACTCTCCTCCCGTTTTTTTTTTTTTATGGAGAAGAGAGTTGAATAATGGCCCCGAAATCTCTGAGAGACTGGGACCTTTACTATGGCCCTCATCCCTAGGAGATCCTGGATGTCTTTCAGGAGTCTCTGATGTACTGCTGAGGATTGGGCTTGGGATAGGCAAAATCTTTTGGGGGGCCACTGGGTAAACTGTATCCTGTACCCTTCTGCCACCGTCTTCAAGATCCATGTGTTCTGAAGAATGTCTGGAGTCTTCCCCCACTATTCTGGCATCATTGTCTGCTGGATCTTGGTTCCTGGTTCTGGAAGGAGCTTCTACCCTTACCACCTTTAGGGTAACTCCATCTTCCGGATTTCCCTTTATATTCCTGTCTGGGATGGGAGCGAGTTCTCCGAAAGGACTGCATTCTCTTCGGTCTCTGTTCTAGAAAGCCCTTGTTCTTGTCTGACGCTTTCTCCAGTAGGTCATCCAGCACTGGACCGAACACATGTAGGCGGGATCCTGGGGTTATCCGGGGTCTGGACATCAAGACAGCTAACACTCTCCATGTTTACTCAGACAAGTGTGCTGTCAGCTGTCCGTCATTAAATAGTCTGTCTTACCCAGCTTCAAGACATCTGATTCGTCTCCTTCTGAGCTCAGCTGCTGTTGATTTTGGCGTCTCTAGCCGTGGGCCCTACAGCGCATGCTCCTCCTGGAGCGCACGCCGGCCTCCTGGAGACACCCCCCCTTACTGGGCATGGAAGGAGTAGATTCCCTCAACGCTGTTCCTGGTGGTAGCCCCCCTCTGCGGCGGTGCTATCGGACCGCTCGTATGTTCATGGGGGCGGCCATTAGCCTGAAGCACCGCCTCCACCGAAAGTCGTCACCGGCGCACCCTCCGATGATGCGGGGCACCGGAAGTTCGGCCCAGGATGCCAGAACAGCAACTTACTGCCCGGAGCCCTCTGTGGGGATATGACAGCCGTCGGGAGCAGACAGCTCGACTGCAACGCTGAGGGACCTCGGTCGGTTCCAGAGTTCTTGCGGAGGATTCCTGCACCCTCCGCTCTGGACCCAGGAGCCCCAGCTCAACCAGGATCCCATCCTGCCGGAGAACACCCCGGTCTGCAGGTATCTTTATCTTCGCATGCTGCGATCCTTTGCATCTGTCCCTGATAGGGACAGGAAAAACACTGAAGGGTGGTAGTGGGGTGGGGCTATTTAACCTCTTCTGTGTTCCTGTCCCTATCAAGGATACGAAGGTCAACCTCCTGGTGGTGCTGTCAGGAGGGATATCCTGGAAAAATATGGTTTTTGATTATTGGAATTCACTACAAAGGATATAGTGTCCATATAGCCCACTCCAGTTGCAGACAGCACCCTCAGAATCTCTGGTTAGAGCAGTGTCCTCATGTTGTGTTTTGGAGTGCTCTGCTCCAACGCTGCCCTGTTCTGTTTGGCTGCAGACAATCAGCAGACACAGAGGGTCCTATTACCTTAACAAACAAACAGAGCCACCGATTGTCTGCAGTGCTGGTTACAAACAGAGCGGGGTAGCAGTCGAGAGCCAGCGCTGGACACACAAGGTTAGTACTTTGTTTTTGTTATAACTTTCACGATGTTCTGAAAGGGGACAACACCTTTAATGTAGTTAAACCACTCGGGCTTTGTACTCTTTATATGTGACTATGGTGATCTATTCCTGCGAGAGTAACAGAAATATACCCCTAGCTATATTTCCTAAAGGCCAAGATGCTTTTCAACTATATATTTTTAGAAAAAAGAAACTGTGAACGAAGCCTTTAAGAGGAGGCCCGATCATGAACATTTCCTTTAGATAATGGTAACTCCTCCTGGACACCATTTCATACGTTACAACTAATGATGAGCGAGTGTGCTCGTTGCTCGGGTTTTCCCACGTATGCTCGGGTGTCCTCCGAGTATTTGGAAGTGCTTGGAGATTTAGTTTTTGTCGCCGCAGATGTATGATTTGTGGCTGCTAGAGACTGAATACATGTGGGGATTGCCTGTTTGTTAGGGAATCCCTACATGTATTCAGGCTGTCTAGCAGCTGCAAATCATGCAGCTGCGGCGACAAAAACTAAATCTCCGAGCACTTCCAAATACTCGGGAAAACCCGAGCAACGAGTATGCTCGCTCATCACTAGTTACAACCCATTAAAGGGAACCTGTCGATATGAGATGCGGCCAACGCCTTTCAGGGCTGATATACAGCCTTCTATAATGCTGTACATAAGCCCCCAACCTGACCTGGAAGAGAAGAAAAATAAATTTTATTATACTCACCTGCGGGGCGGTCGGAGGGGGTGTCACTCTTCTTGCGATGCCATCCTCCTTGGTTCGTGTGGATGACGCGACCCTGCATCATCTACACAGTCTGCTCGGCATCGCGCTCATGCGCAGGCGTACTTATCTGCCCAGTTGAGGGGAGAGCAACGCACTGCAGATCGCAGACGCTGGGCCTCTGACCTCTCCCGGCGCATGCGCACTGCAGTACGTTGCTCTCCCCTCAACTGGGCAGATAAGTACGCCTGCGCATGAGCGCGATGCCGAGCAGACTGTGTGGATGATGCAGGGTTGCGTAATCCACACGAACCAAGAATGAAGACGGCATCGCAAGAAGATGGTAGACGCCGGACCAAGACCTGCGACACCCCTAGGACCGAACAAACCCACAGGTGAATATAATAGAAGTTATTTTCCTTCTCCTCCAGCTCGGGTTGGGGGCTTATATACAGCATTATAGAATGCAGTATATCAGCCCTGAAAGGCGGTAGCCGTAACTCGTATCAGCCAAACCTGGCGACAGATTCCCTTTAAGTCAATGCCTCTATTTCATAATGAGGCATAAAGTCCTAAAGACAGTCCCACTGTACAGTGTCCCCTGTGATGGTGGATTCGTACAAAGGACGGCCATTAGACGAATTATGCCTTGGGAGATCGTTTGGCTGACAGCCATCTCAGGCGACTTTTCCAAACACAGGAGTGTTTGCTTGGATGAGCACTCCAGTGTTGTCTATGAGAGAGCCACAGACTGACAGCTTGTCTCATGGAGAACGGCAGTCTGATATCAGTCGGTCAGTGCCCACACATTAGATCGTCAGCCAAACCTGTCAATATAGGCAAGATGGTTACCAAGCACCTAAAGGAAAATGGTTCCTCTAGCTGAGACACTACCTAAATAATCTTCTAGATATGATATATTTTAATGGGTAACAAAAATAAAATGTCAGAATGCAAGCTTTCCATACAGCTTGGGTCTCTTCGTCAGGCATTGTCTGGAAATCTTGCTTTGTAACATTTATTTTTGGTAACTTTTTAATGACTATCATATATACAAGATTATTTTTTTTCTCTTACTGACAGAAAGCAATGTTTCCCCACCCCCCCACTGAATGTTACGGTAACAAAAATAGATATTTTCCTTTCTTTTAAGCATATATGGAAGATGTGGGGTTCACATACTTTTAAAGGGAGTGCATTATTTACTACAGATACTAAATCAAATGCTTACCCATGACTCCTGGGATGCTCCTCAGGACATGGAGGTTGTATTTCATTATTTCTTGCCAATTTTTTTTATTCGGAGATTGATGGTCATTTAATGCAGCATTGCTATACAAGTAAGGGAAATAATAAAAAAAAAAAAGTTAATTGAAATGGCTCTACCAATATACAGTAGTGACACATAACAATCACACTACCCCTCTTTTTGATTGACCACTCTTGTTTTATAGAGCAAGAGAAGGGCTGTGAGAGATGGAAAACAAATAGGTGGGAGGGTGCCGGTACTTGGTTTGAACAGTCATGTGCAGACAGAGTCCCTTTAAGGATTAACAGTGTCACTACCATTGTGTATACACATTTAGTTTGCTTATACTGAGTCTAAAGGGCCCATCTCACATAGCGAGATCGCTGCTAAACAGCGATCTCAGCAGCGATCTCGCTATGTCTGACACGTACCAGCGATCAGGCCCCTGCTGTGAATCGCTGGTCGTGTCAGAAATGTCAGGACATTTTTTTGATCGCTGGTCTCCCGCTGACAGGCACGCATCGCTGCGTGTGACAGGTAGGAGACCAGCGATTTCCTGGTAACCAAGGTAAACATCGGGTTTACAGGTGCGGGGCTGTGCCTGGAAACCCGACGTGTAACTTGGATACCAGCGCGCTGCTACAGGGGAGCTGGTGATCAAGGTACATGTCGGGTTTCCAGGCACCGCGCAGCGCCTGGAAACCCAATGTGTACCTTGGTTACCAGCTCCCTGCATCATTGCGCTGGTATCCAACGTACACTGCGGGTAACTAGGCGACGTGCGTCGCTTGTTACCCGCAGTGTCGCTGTCCTGATCGCTGCCTGTTTGGCAGCTCAGCAGCGATCATGTAGCGACACACCAGCGATCCTGATCGTTGTCGGAATTGCTGGTGTGTCGCTATGTGAGACGGGGGCTTAAGTCCTTGAATTTTGCAGCCTGAGATCACGTGAAAACCAAGTCTTTGGGATTTAACCCCATTACCCCAAGGGTGCTTTGCATGTTAATGACCAGGCCAATTTTTACAATTCTGACCACTGTCCCTTTACGAGATAACTCTGGAACACTTCCATGGATCACGGTGATTCTGACACTGTTTTCTCGTAACATATTGTACTTCATGATAGTGGTAAAATTTCTTTGATATGACTTGCGTTTATTTGTGAAAAAAGACGGATTTTGGTAAGAACTTACCTGTAAAATCCTTTTCAGCGAAGGAAGGAAAGGAGACACACTAGTTCATAACTAGTGGGTAGGCGGAGCCCAGATAGGATTGACACCTCAGATTAAAAAGAGTGTTGACCGGCCCCTCCAGCTCGGGCTCCTCCTACTCAGCTCTTCAGTCGTACCCAAGCTTAAGGAAGAACAATATCACCAGCGAAGCAACATAACCCCTTCTGAAGGACTTCAGAGAAAAAATAGAGTACAGGTTATGCATGCATTTGGCAAAAAATCACATAGTTCCAGGTACTACTCACTGAACCGGACTACTGCGATAAGCTGGCAATGCTGGAACAGAGCCGTAGCGCGTCGACCTCAGTCCAGATAATCGCTATCAGAGAAGGGTCACGCTGCATCTGTAAATACAACAACACACTTCTGCCATGGGAGGGAGCTGTGTCTCCTTTCCTTCCTTCGCTGAAAAGGATTTTACAGGTAAGTTCTTACCAAAATCCGTCTTTCAGCAGCAGGTGGAAGGAAAGGAGACACACTAGTTCATAACTAGTGGGACGTCCCAAAGCAGTCCAAAAATTAGGGTGGGAAAAAACCAAAATAGGCAGAAACCCAACAACCTAGATAAATGCGCCACAGGCGCCAAATACAAGTTAACTAGAACTTTAAACTACCGCTGCCTGCAGGACCCTACGTCCTAAGGCCGCATCAGCGGAAGCACGAACGTCCACCTTATAAAACTTTGTAAATGTGTGGACAGAGCGCCAGGTCGCCGCTCGGCAGAGCTGAGCTGCCGAAGCCCCTTGATGAAAGGCCCACGATGAAGCTACAGCCCTCGTGGAGTGAGCTTGAATCTTAATCAGGCAAGGTTCGCCTTTAAGTCGGTAAGCCTCCAAAATGGCCAACCGAATCCAACGAGCTATAGAGTCCTTGGAAGCTCGTTGACCACGCCTGCGACCTGCTGGAATTACAAACAGAGAATCTGACTTCCGAAAACCTTGAGTAATAGACAAGTAGAACTTCAAGGCCCGCACCAAATCCAATGTGTGCAAGGCCCGTTCCTTTGCATTCCTCGGGCCCGGGCAAAGCGAGGGCAACACAATATCCTGGTTAACATGAAATTGCGACACCACCTTAGGTAGAAAGTCGCCCCGTGTGCGAAGCACTACTCGATCAGAGTAAAACTCCAGGAAAAGAGGCGAGCAGGAAAGAGCCGCCAACTCAGAAACTCTTCTCAAGGAGGTTACTGCCACTAAGAAAGCAACCTTCCAAGAAAGTAAAGAAAGGCTAGCAGAACTCATAGGCTCAAAAGGCACATGCTGAAGAGCCTCCAACACAAGGTTGAGCCGCCATGGAGACACAGGCGCCTTCCGCGGTGGAAACTGACGGGTTACTCCGCGAAAAAAGTAACGCACGTCCCTACGGGAGGCGATAGCCCTCCGAAACAGTAAGGATAGAGCAGAAACCTGACCTTTCAGGGTGCTCACTGCCAAACCTTTGTCCAGCCCGTACTGCAGAAAAGCCAACAAATTGGGAATGGAAAAAATCCTCAGGTTCCTTGAAGAACCCGAACACCACGAAAAGAAGGCTTCCCAAGTCTTGTGATAAATCCTAGTAGTAGCCGGACTTCTGCCAGCTCGCAGAGTGGCAATGACTTTGGCTGAAAAACCTCTAAGGGTCAATATTTCGGTCTCAAGAGTCACGCCGTCAAACGCAGAGACTTCAAGTCCGGATGACGAACGGGACCCTGGGTCAACAGGTCCGGGCGAAGAGGAAGTGGGAATGGCGGCGCCGCCAAAAGCGACACCAGTGTCGAGAACCACGTCCTCCTTGGCCAATCTGGGGCTATCAACATAGCCGGAATTCTCTCCAGTCTGATCCGACGCAGCACCAGAGGGAGTAAAGATATCGGCGGAAACACAGACTAGCTCGAAATGGTCCCACGGAGCCACCAGAGCGTCTACCGCCACAGCCTTCGGGTCCTTGTACCTGGACATGAAGGTCGATAGTTTGGCATTGAACCTGGATGCCATCAAGTCCACTTGGGGAGTTCCCCAACGGGAGCACAGCAGTGCAAAAACTTCCGGATGAAGACTCCATTCTCCGAGATCCATCTTCTCGCGACTGAGGAAGTCCGCCGTGGTATTCTGGACTCCTGGAATGTGAATCGCAGAGATGGCTGGAACCCTGGTCTCGGCCCATATCAGGATCCGAGATACCTCCACCATGAGTCTGGAACTCCTTGTCCCGCCTTGGTGGTTGATATACGCGACCGCTGTCGCGTTGTCTGTCTGCATTCGGACTGGTAGACCGCTCAAAGGGACCGTCCAGTGTTAGAGGCAAAGGAAAATTGCCCTCAATTCCAGGATGTTGATCGGTAGAAAAGACTCTTCCGATGACCATACTCCCTGAATCTAGAGATCGTTCCAGACACCTCCCCAGTCTGTCAGGCTGGCATCGGTGGATATGACCGACCACCTCGGAGGAAGGAATGACTTCCCCAGGGATAACGCTCCTGGACGTAACCACCATCCCAGAGATTCTCGCACCCTGCGAGAGATGATGACACTGCAATCCAGCGAAGCCTGCGATCGATCCCAATGACTCAGAATGAGCCTTTGGAATGAATACTGGGCAAACGGAAGTGCCTCCATGAATGCCACCATTAAACCCAGAAGGCGCATACACTTCCGAAGAGACATTACTGTCGAAGACTTCATAATCTGTACATGTCGAGGGAGACATGCCCGCTCGTCTGGAGGTAGAGACACCACTGCCCGTACCATGTCTAAATGCATTCCTAAAAATAGGATAGACTGCGACGGTTCCAGAGACGACTTCTCCCAATTGACCAGTCACCCGAAGTCCTCTAGGAGCTGAAGGAATAGATTACAAGCCGTCACTGCCTCCTCCTTTGAGGACGCCACAATTGAAAGGTCGTCCAGGTAGGGAAGAATCGTATGTCTACGAAGAATTGCCATGAGAGGCGCCAGAATCGTTGTAAAAACTCTGGGCGTTAAGGCCAAGCCGAAAGGCCGAGCCACAAACTGGTGATGGTCCTGACCTATGGCAAAACGAAGGAAGCGCTGGTGAGCCCTTCCGACGGGAACATGCAAAAAAGCGTCACGAATGTCAATTGACCAAAAAGACGTTCTGCTACAGGGCTGCCACAACGGAGTGAAGCGACTCAATGCGGAATGTTCGGGCGTGGAAAAGCCGATTCAATCTTCCAGAATAGGGCGAAATTTGTCCTCCTTTTTGGGGACCACAAAGAGGTTGGAATAAAAATCCTCTTCCCCGGTCCTCTGCGGAACCGGTATCACCACACCCTTCTGCAGAAGAGAATCGACCACTCGCAGTAGAGCGGCAAATAGTTCGGCTCTGACGGAATGCGAGATTGGCAAAAAAACTGTCCGGGGGTCGAGAAAGAAACTCTATGAAGTAGCCTGCCAACACAACCTGTGTCACCCAGGCGTCCGACACACGGGAAACCCAAGTCGGTTTAAATTAGAGTAAACGACCCCCCACTCGAAAGCGCTCGAGTGAGACCCAGACTTCAGTCCGCCTTAGCGGGTTTATTGTCTGTCTTAACATAAGTTCTGTTTCCAGGGTATGCGGAATTTCTGAGAATTCCCTTTTTTTTTTTAAAAAAAAAAAAAGAGGGGGACGACCCAAACCCCCAGAGGGTTGACCGGATCATCCCCTGAATCGAAAGGACCGCCGACAACTACCGGCACTAGTCCTGCCAGACGCAGAAGTCACAGCTCTGCGCTGCGGTAAAGCTGTTTCTTTGCCTTTGCAATCAGCTCCGTGAGGTCAGATTCAAATAGCTGACCACTTTCTAAGCTAAAGATAGCAAACCCTGCTTGGAAACTGCGTCCACCTTGAAAAGCCCATCTACCTCGATAGAGGGGATCCATCTTGCCACGCCGTCCTTAGACGGTCCAACCGGCTCAGGAGAACTTTACAAGTATACATCCATTAACCGTAGGCTTCGCAGATGGATATTGTTGCCATCTCCGTTTTTCTGTCCAGCTGCAGACTCGCCTTCCCTTTACCAGGAAGATTGCCAAGCTGGGATAAAGAGACATTCACTTCAGGAGAAGGGGTCCAATTAACAAACAACTCCGTAGAAAACGGATACAGTTTGTAAAGCCGTCGCGTCTATGCGACTCCTGAAAACATCCGGGCCGACTTACCAGGACGTCTAGTTACCTCCTCCGGTAACTGTAACGCCCTCATGGCTCCAATAGAAATCTTAGTACGGCCCATGAGAGAGGCAGAGTGTCCCTGCCGATCCTCCTTGTCCGAATCGGACATCTTCGCTACGCGAGAAGGAAGGCACCGATTTGTGTCGCTTCCTTGAGAGGATCTAGCTGACACCCAATAACCTAGAAGGTCAGACAGGAAATCATAGAAACTAGCTCCATTTTGACACCACTGGAACCTCCGACCGTTGCGCATGACGCCGTCGAGGTCTGCGTGTCAGATACGCGAGACTGATCCTGTAGCGGATCTGGGAGAACTCTGAGATTGCGAGTATATGGCAGGTTAAACCTGTCAGTAACTAGAACAGTGTGTTTCTTAAAGAAAAAACAAATGCTGAAGGGTTAAAGCTCTTAGAGAGCTACCCCAGCTGTCTCCCATTAAGAGTTAACCGCCTAAGAAGGGGTTAAAGTCGCAGACTCCCCACAACCTTGATAATAAAAAGGGTGTGCGAGCCCCAAGCGCCTCTTATAATGCCGCAGCTGCAGGACAGCTATGCCACACTAAACAGAAAAAACGTTCCACAAGATCGCTAAAAAATTGCGCTGTTTTGTATAACGCAATGACCGCCAAAGTTGTTAAGGAGATCGCTAACCGCTTATGCGATGTCAATGAGATCGCCCAGATTGGCAGCTACTAGTGACATTAAAAAATGATCACACAAACGATCGCATAGTATGCGTCGTTATCGGAATCGTTAGCGGGAACGTATAGTGGCAGTACTAATGTCGCAGACTCCCCACAACCTCTTTATTAATATTGAAAGAGTGTGCGAGCCCCTTATGCGACAACAGCTGCAGGACCGCGCAATCTGTCACTCATTAGTGCCCCAGACGGCGCCCGCGCTGTGGGGGCAGTATTAATGTCGCAGACTCCCCACAACCTCTTTATTAATATTGAAAGAGTGTGCGAGCCCCTTATGCGACAACAGCTGCAGGACCGCGCAATCTGTCACTCATTAGTGCCCCAGACGGCGCCCGCGCTGTGGGGGTGAAGGGGTTAAGCTTCTGCCCGGCGGGTAGAAGCGACTCACCCAGCTGGTCACGGTTCTTGCCGGGAGGGGAGGGGAGCGATCCGGGGAGCTTTCAGCCTGCAGAGCTTTTCTGATCAGCAATGGCCGCCGCGCTCTGTCTCCGATGTGCTCCATGTAGAGGAGCCGGAAATGGAGACTGCAGTAAAGCGCACGCGCTCAGAGCGGCGCAAAATTCAAAAATAAAAAAGCGCGCACTCCTCTCTTTCCCCTGTCCTGCAGGCATCATCCTGCGGACATAAAAATACCAGTCACCGGCATGTATACTGTACAGCGGCTGCCGCAGCAGTCGCTAAATCACTCACACATCACTTTAATAAAAATGTGGAGTACTCACCAGCCGAAGCGCCACAGGGACCCCCAGGGGTTTCTGGCGCTATGCCCATGCTTCCCCCCAGGGCGGGGAACGCAGTGACCCCTGTGCGCGGTTTGCGTCCCCGCCAGGGAAGCCATCCTCATCCCCCAGGGCCGGCATGATTCTGCAGGGACCATCATCAGGGTAATACAGATCCGCCAAGGGAGAGGTGGGGGTCCAGCAGCGCTGAGACCCCTGAGACCTCTAGACCACTTCTGGTGATCCAAGTCTCCTGTCCGATTTAAAATAATAAAATCTTATGAGGAGCTGTTTCCAGCAGCGACCATCCTCTGGGACCTCAAATTTAAGACTGAAGAGCTGAGTAGGAGGAGCCCGAGCTGGAGGGGCCGGTCAACACTTTTTAATCTGAGGTGTCAATCCTATCTGGGCTCCGCCTACCCACTAGTTATGAACTAGTTTCTCCTTCTTCCACCTGCTGCTGAAAATGGAAATTTGGCAAAAATTTTGAAAATTTGGCAATTTTCCAACTTAGAATTTTCATGACCTTAACCCTTTAGTGACAGAGCCATTTTGCAGCTTAATGACTGGGCAAATTTTTACAATTCTGACCACTGTCACTTTATGAGGTTATAACTCTGGAACGCTTTAACGAATCCAGCTGATTCTGAGATTGTTTTTTCGTGACATATTGTACTTCACGTTAGTGGTAAAAAATTTTTTATATGACTTGCTTTTATTTATGAAAAAAACGGAAATATGGCGAAAATTTTGAAAATTTCGCAATTTTCAAACTTGAAATTTTAAGCCCTTAAATCAGAGCGATATGTCACACAAATCTACTATATAATTGTCTTATCCCGTCTGTCTGTCGGTCTGTCTGTCCAGGAAATCCCGCGTCGCTCATTGGTCCGATAGCGGCCAATCAGCGCCGCGGGATTTCACAAAAAAAATGGCGGCCGTTAGCGGCTCATCTGCGGGACGGAGGTAAGCGGCGCCATCGGTCGAGGTCCTTCTGCTGCTAGCGGCCGGGAGATGAGCGCCTCGCGCCGGTCATCTCCCCGCTGCCTCGCCGCTGACCTCCGTCCCGCAGACACGTGTGACCAACTTTTTACTATTGATGCCGCCTATGTCGTATCAATAGTAAAAAGATCTAATGTAAAAATAATAAAAAAAAAATAATAAATAATGATATTCTCACCTTCCGGCGGCCCCCGCAGCTTTCCCGCCTCTCAGCGACGCTCCCGGCCAATCCCGTTCCCAGGTGTCCTTTGCGACAATCACCACGATGACGTAGCATCACGCGAGACCGCTACGTCATCTGGGGTGATTCTCGCAATGCATTACTGGGAACGGGATTGGCCGGGAGCGTCGCTGAGAGGCGGGAAAGCTGCGGGGGCCGCCGGAAGGTGAGAATATCACTATTTTTTATTTTAATTATTGTTTTTACATGGATATGGTACCCAGGGCCTGGAGGAGAGTCTCCTGTCCTCCAGACCCTGGGTACCAACCGCACATGAACCGCTTACTTTGCGCATGGTGGGCACAGCCACATGCGGAAAGTAATCGGTTCAATGCATCCCTATGGCGGCGGAATCGCCGCGGTTCCGCAAAAATGAGCATGCTGATGCGATTCCGCCGCGGAAAAACCCGCAGCATGTGCACAGCATTGCGGAATCCCATAGGCCATAATGAGTTGTATTGTGTAAGCGGTTTTGCCGCGAAAAACCGCTAGGAATCCGCAACGTGTGCACAGGCCCGGATACTTCTGCTGCGAGCGCCCGCTCATGTCCAGGGTTCTCGTAGCGGAAGTACCCGCACAGGCAGCGGCGCTGACATCCATGCGGCTAGGATGTCAAGAGAGGACCGGGAGCGGCGCTGCGGGTTGGGATACTTCTGCTGCGAGCGCCCGCTCATGTCCCGGGTTCTCGCAGCGGAAGTAGCCGCATAGGCGGTGGAGCTCTCCGGTCCTCACAATACAATTCGATGATTGGTCGCGGTCTTTCACCGCGACCAATCAACGATCTTGCCACTAAACTTAAACACCGCTGTGTCGGCCGCATACATATTCTAGAATACCCGATGCATTAGAATCGGGCCACCATCTAGTTTCTTAATAAATAACATTTCCCACATGTCTACTTTACATCAGCGCAATTTTGGGAACATAATTTTCTTTTGTTACAAAGTTATAAGGGTTAAAAGTTGACCAGCGATATCTCATTTTTACAATACCATTTTTTTTTTAGGGACCACATCACATTTGAAGTCACTTTGAGGGGTCTATATGATAGAAAATACCCAAAAGTGACACCATTCTAAAAACTGCACCCCTCAAGGTGCTCAAAACCACATTCAAGAAGTTTATTAACCCTTCAGGTGCTTCACAGGAGCTGAAGCCATGTGGAAGGAAAAAATTGACATTTAACTTTTTTTGCAAAAGCTTTACTTCGGAACCAATTTTTTTTATTTTCACAAGTGTTAGGCTGAAGTCACACTGGCGACTAAATCGGACGACTGCAATGCGATGAAATATCGCATTGCAGTCGGACCTATGTTAATCTATGGAGCAGCTCCCAGTATCAGATTTTTTGTGGTCCGTTTTAAACGTCCGAGTGCAATCGCAGCATGCTGCGATTGTCACCGATTGTGGGTCGACTGTCGCCAATGCAAGTCTATGGGAGCGATGAAAAATCTGATTACAAACGGACTGCATGTGTGACTTGCGATTAAATCGCATCAGTGTCCTTTAGAAAAGCCGGCAATTCATCCCCGGCTATACTGTAAAAGCACACTGACAGGTTTAATAAAGAATCGAATCAATACATATCCACACATAGAATCCACATATATATATATATATATATATATATATATATGTCATTGTGACATATATATATATATATATATTTATAGTTCTTACACTTCTACATACTGTAATAGCCGCTAATTCAATTGCCGGCTTTAGTGAAATCCCAGAAGCCGACATGAAATGATACATTGTTTTGACACAGTTAACCATGTCATTTCAAGTATTTTGATATATGTTTTAAACTTACAATTACATAAGTATATTTGTACAAAATTTCAGACATGTAGGGGTTAATTAAAGGTGTAAATTCGTTGTTAAAAAATGGGTTTTTTTACAACGAATTTACACCTTTAATTAACCCCTACATGTCTGAAATTTTGTACAAATATACTTATGTAATTGTAAGTTTAAAACATATATCAAAATACTTGAAATGACATGGTTAACTGTGTCAAAACAATGTATCATTTCATGTCGGCTTCTGGGATTTCACTAAAGCCGGCAATTGAATTAGCGGCTATTACAGTATGTAGAAGTCTAGGAACTATAAATATATATATATACACATGTCACAATGACATGTGTATATATATATATATATATATATACACATGTCACAATGACATGTGTATATATATATATATATATATATATATATATATATATATATATATATATATATATGTTTTCTATGTGTATATATGTATTCTTTCTATTGTGATTTAAATACTATTCTTTTGGATCCATTATATGTCATTTTTGCAAGCCTGCGAGAAATTCTCGCAAGTCGGATGTAAATCGGATGTGACAACTACGGTCAGATGCGACTAAATCGCATCAACTACAAAAAATCGGATGCTAGTCGCATCAATGTTCATGAAATTTTAATCCGATTATCGACCGACTAAAACGGTCAGCTTTTTTAGTCGCTGTGTGTGATTCCAGCCTTAAAAGAAAAAAATGAACCACAAAATATTTGTTTTGCAATTTCTCCTGAATACTTCGATACCCCATATGTGGGGGTAAACCACTTTTTGGGCGCACGGCAGAGTTCGCAAGGGAAGGAGCGCCGTTTGACTTTTTCAACGCAGAATTGGCTGGATGCCATGTCGCGTTTAGATAGCCCCTGATGTGCCTAAACAGTGGAAACCCCCCACAAGTGACCCCACTTTAGAAACAAGACCCCTTAAGGAACTTTTCTAGATGTGTGGTGAGCACTTTGAACCTCCAAGTGCTTCACACAAGTTTATAACATAGAGCCGTGAAAAAAAAAAAAAAATCTTTTTCCACAAAAATGATCTTTTCACCCCAATTTTTATTTTCCCAAGGGTAACAAGACCCCAAAAGTTTTTGTGCAATTTGTCCTGAGCATGCCGATACCCCATATGTGGGGGTAAACCACTTTTTGGGCGCACGGCAGTGGTCGCAAGGGAAGGAGCGCCGTTTGACTTTTTCAACGCAGAATTGGCTGGACGCCATGTCGCATTTGTAGAGGCCCTGATGTGTCTAAACAGTGGAAACCCCCCACAAGTGACCCCATTTTGGAAACTAGACCCCCTAAGGAACTTATCTAGATGTGTGGTGAGCACTTTGAACCCCCAAGTGCTTCACAGAAGTTTATAATGCCTGGGTGTGAAAAAAAAACAAAACAAAAAAAAAACAATTTTCCACAAAAATGATTTTTAACTCCCAAATTTTTGATTTTTCACAAGGAAATTGGACCCCAAAAGTTGTCGTCCAATTTGTCCTGAGTACGCCGATACCAAATATGTGGGGGGTGGAACTGTTTGGGCGCACAGCAGGGCTTGGAAAGGAAGTAATAACGTTTTGGAATGCAGACGTTGATGGGGGTCATGTTCCGTTTGCAGTGCCCCAGATGTGCCTAAACAGTGGAAAACCCCCACAAGTGATCCCATTTTGGAAACTAGACCCCCTAAGGAACTTATCTAGATGTGTGGTGAGCACTTTGAACCCCAAAGTGCTTCACAGAAATTTATAAACGCAGAGCAGTGAAAATAAAAAAAAATTTTTTTCATCAAAAATGATTTTTTTTAGACAGCTATTTTTTATTTTCCCAAGGGTAACAAGAGAAATTAGAACCCCAAAATTGGTGTGCAATTTGTCCTGAGTACGCTGATACCCCATATGTTGGGGTAAACCACTGTTTGGGCGCACGGCAGGGCTCGGAAGGGAGGGAGCGCCATTTAACTTTTTGAACGCCACGTCGTGTTTGGAGACCCCCTGATGTGCCTAAATAGTGGAAACCCCTCAATTCTAGCTCTAACCCTAACCCCAACACACCCCTAACCCTAATCCCAACCCTAATTCTAACCCTAATCCCAACCCTAATTCCAACCCTAATTGTAACCCTAACCCTAATTGTAACCCTAAGGCTAGGTTCATTTTGCGTTTTACCAGCCCGTTCAACACATAGTGTTGACGGGCTGGTAACGGTATAGCATAAAGCGATCGCGTTATGCTATACCCGCTAGTGCAGAGGAATCAGCAGATGATTCATCTGCGCTAGCGGTGACGGAGCCCAGACGCTGCAGCCCGCATCTGAGGCTCCGTCACTGGATGGCACGTCGCGAACGCATGCCACTTTACGGCATGCGTCGCGATGCGCCCTCAAATGGGGGTGAATGGCGTTAACGGACTGCGTTACACCGCGTTATACCGCGGTGTAACGCAGTCCATCTAACGGACTGCCATAACACATCATGAACCCAGCCTAACCCTAACGGAAAAATGAAAATAAATATAATTTCTATATTTTACTATATGTCTCTAACTAAGGGGGTGATAAAGGGGGGGGTTATGTACTTTTTTTTTTTTTATTTTGATCGCTGTGATAGTTTATCACAGTGATAAAAATGTACTTTTAGGAGAATGAACATTTTTTGAATGCGCCCGCCATTTTTTATTTTACGGGAAGAAGACGCCGGGAGCCTGGGGCCTGTCGGAGGACGGAGAACACCGGGAGGTATGTGGGGGGGGGGGGCATCGGAGGTGCTGGGGACCCTAATTCTCTCCCCTCTGATGTGCGATCACATCAGAGGGGAAAGAAATCTTTTTTTTTTTTTTGCGGTCGCCGTTATACTCGGTATAACGGCGATCGCGACACTGGGGTCGGTAAATACAGACCCGGATCATGTTCTCTGGGGTCTCGGCTACCCTCGGCAGCCAAGACCCCAGAGAAAATTGCCCAACCCCCCCCTGCAGATTGCGGCGGGCGCACTGAGCATGCGCCCGCCATTCAAGATGGCGGCGCCCACAGGTGGGCCCGGGGGCCACAAGGGGCACATTGGGGGCCACAAGGGGGGGATCGGGGACCCTTTTTCTCTGTCCTCTGATGTCCGATGACAGAGAAATTAAATGGCACATCAGATTTTTTTTTTGTTGCGATCGCCGTTATAGGGTTAATAACGGCGATCGCAACATCGGGTCGGTAAAAACCGACCCGTAATGTTCTCTGGGGTCTCGGCTGGATAGTCGAGACCCTGGAGAAAATGCGCCTCTGGGGGGGGGGGGGGGGCGCTATTCACTTTTTCCACAGCGCCGTTAATTAACGGCGCTGTGGTTTAAGTACCCTTAATGACCGCCGTTAAAAGGCGTATCGGTGGTCGTTAAGGGGTTAAATCAGACAGATATATCACATAAAACATTTCCCACATGTCTACTTTACATCAGCACAAATTTTGGAACCAAAATTTTTTGTTACGAAGTTAAAAGTTAAACAGCGATTTCTCATTTTTACAACATTTTTTTATTTTTTTTTTAGCAACCACATCACATTTGAAGTCACTTTGAGGGGTATATATGATAGAAAATACCCAAAAGTGACACCATTCTAAAAACTGCACCCCTGAAGGTGCTCAAAACCACATTCAAGAAGTTCATTAACCCTTCATTTGCTTCACAGGAATTTTTGGAATGTTTAAAAAAAAATAAATAAAATGAACATTTCACTATTTTTTCACAAAAAAATTACTTCAGATCCAATTTGTTTTATTTTCCCAAGGGTAACAGGAGAAATTGGACCCCAAAAGTTGTACAATTTGTCCTGAGTACGCTGATATCCCATATGTGTGTGTGTGGGGGGGGGTAACCACTGTTTGGGTACATGGCAGAGCTCGGAAGAGAAGGAGCACCGTTTGACTTTTTCAACACAGAATTGGCTGGAATTGCCTAAACAGTGGAAACCCCCCAATTCTAACTCCAACCCTAACCCCAACCGTAATCCGAACCCTAGCCCAACCTCAACTCTAGCCCCAACCCTAAGTCTAGCCCCAACCCTAAGTCTAGCCCCAACCCTAAGTCTAGCCCCAACCCTAAGTCTAGCCCCAACCCTAAGTCTAGCCCCAACCCTAAGTCTAGCCCCAACCCTAAGTCTAGCCCCAACCCTAGCCCCAGCGATACCTCTTTTATATCTTTTTTTATGTTTTGGCGATTTTATATAATAAAAATTATTTTACAGAAAAAATAATTGTTTTTGCATCGCTATATTATGAGAGCTATAACTTTTTAATTTTTTCGCCGATGGTGCTGTATGGCGGCTCATTTTTTGCGGGACCATGTTTATTTATTTCTGTCTGTCTTTTTGATTGCGTGTCACTCCACTTTTTGTTCAGCGGTATGATACAGCATTGTTCTGTGCCTAGTTTCTTTTTTTTTATGGGGTTCACTAAAGAGGTTAACTAGTGGGACAGTTTTATAGGTTGGGTCGTTACGGACGCGGGGATGCCAAATATGTATACTTTTATTGTTTAGATTTTTTTTTAATTCAAATATTGATTTAATGATAGAATATATATTGATTTTTTAATTATTTTTACAATTATTTAATTTTTTTTCTTTTATTTCATTCTGACTTTTACGTGTGTGTGTCTGATCGCTATGGCTAGGTTCACATTAGCGTTTCTCAGAGCTGCGGACTTCCTCCGTGAAGCTCCACCTACTGCCGCACCTCCTCCAGTCAGTCCCGCCTACGTCGGCATGCGGCCTGCGTACCTATCTTTAACCCCTTAATGTCCACTGACGTGCAGAGTCCGTCATGGCAAGGTGCCAGTTCCGGCACCAGGACGGACTCTGCACGTCATGCCTTTGATCTACCACTGCGTGTAAACACGCAGTGGTAGATCAGTGCCGACAGCTGTCACAGACAGCTGACAGGCACGGCAAGCGGTGCGGGGACCTTTGCCGTCGGTCCCCGCACTCACAGCGCTGTGATTGGTCAGTCAATCTGACTGACCAAACACAGCAGCGATCGCGCAGGAGAAGCTGAAATTTCAGCTTCCCCAGCGCGATCAGTGCAGGAGCCGGCGCTGCAGTGGCCAGGCTTCCTGCACTGACAGCCAGGAGCGGAGCCCCCACCGCCCCTGGCTGTTAACCCCCTGACTGCTGCGATCCAGCGCGATCGCAGAGCTCAGGGGGGGTGGCAGAGGGTCGGGAGCTCCCTCTGCCTCACATCGGCACCCTGCACTGTATTTGCAGGGCCCGATCTCTGCCTTGATGACCCGGGGGTTGTCATGACAACCTCCGGGTCATTTAGCTACGGGAAGCTGCTGTGATCATGTCACAGCAGCTTCCACTATAGTTGCAATGCATTGCAATGCCAGAGCATTGCAATGCATTGTAACTGCAATCAAAAGTAAAAAAAGTGAAAGTCCCATAAAGGGACAAGTTGAAAAAAATCATTTTTTAAAAAAAATTGTAAAAAAAATTATTAAAAAATAATTAAAAAAAATCCCCTAAAAAATACACATTATGTAATAAAAAAAATAACAAAAAAAATACACGTTAGGTATCGCCATGTCCGTAAAAATCCCATCTATAAAAGCATAACCCTAGTTAACCCCTTCAGTGAAAGCCGTAAAAAAAAAAACACAAAAAAGTAGTAAATTATACTTTTTCCAAGCGGTATCATCACACCGCTTGGAAAAAGTGCAATAACACGCGATCAAAAAGTCAGATATAAATAATCATGGTACCGCTGAAAACGTCATCTTGTCCCACAAAAAAACAAGCCGCTATACAGCATCATCAGCGAAAAAATAAAAAAGTTATAGCTCGCGGAATAAACTGATGCAAAAATAATTATTTTTTCTATAAAATTCTTTATTGTGTAAAAAACGCCAAAACATAAAAAAAATATATAAATGAGGTATCGCTGTAATCGTAGTGACCCGAAGAATAAAGCTCCTTTATCAATTTTACCACACGCGGAACGGGGGAAAAAAAATTAAAAAAAAACCAATTCCTGAATTGCTGGTTTTTGTTCATTCTGCTTCCACAAAAATCGGAATAGGAAGCGATCAAAAACGTTATGTGCCCGAATATGGTACCAATAAATATGTCAGCTCGTCCCGCAAAAAATAAGCCCACAGATAACTCTGTCGGCCGAAATATGGAAAAATTATAGCTCTCAAAATACGGCGATGCAAAAAATTATTCCAAAAAAAAGCATCTTTTAGTGTGTGACAGAAGCTAAACATGAAAAAAGGGTGTAAATCTGGTATCGCTGTAATCGCACCGATCCGAGGAATAAAGTCGCCTAATCACTAATACCGCACGAGGAACGGCGTAAAAAAGAAAACCAATTCTTCACCTTTTGTGGATTTGTTCATTGTGCCTCCCAAAGATCGCAGTAAGGCGATCACAGTGGTTCCCCCCCGCATATGGGGTATCAGCGTACTCAGGACAAAATGCACAATAGCTTTTGGGGTCCTATTTCTCCTGTTACCCTTATAAAAATAAAAATTTGGGGGCAAAAAGGTCATTTTTGTGGAAAAAAATATGATTTTTTTTATTTTCACGGCTCTACGTTATAAACTTCTGTGAAGCCCTTGGGGTTCAAAGTGCTGACCACACATCTAGATAAGTTCCTTGGGGGGTCTAGATTGCAAAATGGGGTCATTTGTGGGGGGTTTCTACTGTTTAGGCACATCAGGGGCTCTCCAAGCGCGACATGACACCCGCAGACCATTCCATCAAAGTCTGCATTTAAAAACGGTGCTCCTTCCCTTCCGATCTCTGCCATGCATCAAAATAGTGGTTCCCCCCCACATATGGGATATCAGCGTACTCAGGACAAATTGCACAATAGCTTTTGGGGTCCTATTTCTCCTGTTACCATTATAAAAATAAAAATTTGGGGCAAAAAGATTATTTTTGTGGAAAAAAATATGATTTTTTTATTTTCACGGCTCTACGTTATAAACTTCTGTGAAGCACTTGGGGGTTCAAAGTGCTCACCACACATCTAGAAAAGTTCCTTGGGGGGTCTAGTTTCCAAAATGGAGTCACTTGTGGGGGGTTTCTACTGTTTAGGCACATCAGGGGCTATCCAAACGTGACATGACACCCACAGACCATTCCATCAAAGTCTGCATTTGAAAAAGGCGCTACTTCCCTTTCGAGCTCTGCCATGCGTCAAAATAGTGGTTCCCCCCACATATGGGATATCAGCGTACTCAGGACAAATTGCACAATAGCTTTTGGGGTCCTATTTCTCCTGTTACCATTATAAAAATAAAAATTTGGGGCAAAAAGATTATTTTTGTGGAAAAAAATATGATTTTTTTATTTTCACGGCTCTACGTTATAAACTTCTGTGAAGCACTTGGGGGTTCAAAGTGCTCACCACACATCTAGAAAAGTTCCTTGGGGGTCTAGTTTCCAAAATGGGGTCACTTGTGGGGGGTTTCCACTGTTTAGGCACACAGGGACTCTCCAAATACGACATGGCATCCAATCTCAATTCCAGCCAAAAAAGTCAAATGGCGCTGCTTCCCTTCCGAGCTCTGCCATGCGCCCAAATAGTGGTTTACCCCCACCTATGGGGTATCAGCGTACTCAGGACTAATTGCACAATAAATTTTGGGGTCCTTTTATCCTTTGGAAAATAATAATTGGGATGAAAAGATCATTTTTGTGGAAAAAATATGATTTTTTAATTTTACGGCTCTACGTTATAACCTTCAGTGAAGCCCTTGGGGGTTAAAAGCTCTCAACACATTTAGATGAGTTCCTTGAGGGGTCCAGTTTCCAAAATGGGGTCACTTGTGGGGGGTTTCCACTGTTTAGGCACACAGGGACTCTCCAAATGCGACATGGCGTCCAATCTCAATTCCAGCCAAAAAAGTCAAATGGCGCTGCTTCCATTCCGAGCTCTGCCATGCGCCCAAATAGTGGTTTACCCCCACACATGGTATATCGGTGTACTCTGGAGAAATTGTACAACAAATATTGTGGTTCATTTTCTCCTGATACCCTTGACAAAATTTAAAAAAATTGTGTCGAAAGAAAAATTTTGGGAAAAAAAGTTAAATGTTCATTTTTTCCTTCCACATTGCTTCAATTCTTGTGAAGTACCTAAAGGGTTAATAAACTTCTTGAATGTGGCTTTGAACACGTTGAGGGGTGCAGTTTTTAGAATGGTGTCACTTTTGGGTATTTTCTGTCATATTGACCCCTCAAATTCACTTCAAATGTGAGGTGGTCCCTAAAAAAATGGTTTTGTAAATTTTGTTGGAAAAATGAGAAATTGCTGGTCAACTTTCAACACTTATAACTTCGTAACAAAAAAAATTTTGGTTCCAAAATTGTGCTGATGTAAAGTAGACATGTGGGAAATGTTATTTATTAACTAATTTTTGTGACATATCTCTCTGATTTAATGGCATAAAAATTAAAAGTTTGAAAATTGCAAAATTTTCAAAATTTTTGCCATATTTCCATTTTTTTCATAAAAAAACGCAAGTTATATTGAAGAAATTTTACCACTATCATGAAGTACAATATGTCACGAGAAAACAATCTCAGAATCGCCAAGATCCGTAGAAGCGTTCTAGAGTTATAGCCTCATAAAGTGACAGTGGTCAGAATTGTAAAAATTGGCCTGGTCTTTAACCTACAAAATGGCTTGGTCGTTAAGGGGTTAACATTAGGTACGCAGGCCATGTGGATGTATGCGGATGCCTCCGCATGCGTCGTTTTGACGATGCGGCGAACAAAAATTCCAACACGGTGCGTTCAATGCGGGTCCCCGCATTGTCAAAGCGGCGCATGCGGAGGCATCAGCATACATCCACACGGCCTGCGCACCTAATGTTAAAGATCGTTACGCAGGCCACATGCAGACATAGGCGGAGCTTCACGGAGGTGTGGCAGTGGGCGGAGCTTCACCGAGGAAGTCCTCAGCTCTGAGGAACACTAATGTGAACCTAGCCTATGACGCACTATCCCATCCATGGTCAGAAAGATCCAGGTCACATGGACGGGATAGTACGTCTATGGTCAGAGAGGGGTTAAAAGGGTTGTCAGCACTGGACCACTCCTTATTAATGGCCCCAGTGTAGCAAAATCCACTTCCCTGCGTTACGCCGCTCCTTGAGACTCCGTATAGAGTCCCCTGCAAATCAAATGAGGGGGCGTCACGAGAGTCCTGTATTCAATCAATGGATGTAGCACCGAGAAGAGAGGGAGGGGAACAAGCAAATAGTTTTTTTTTTCCACCTACCTTTTCCAAATTAATAAAAAAAGGTTTGTTTACTGGTGGACAAACCCCTTAATATAATACCAGCTGTGGTAAGAGTTTTAGAGTCAGAGTGCATTATACAAGTGAAAAAAGAAAAAAAAAAAAGAACATGGCCACAGAAAGTGGTTTTGGTGTCGCTGTGCATACGGTCATTCTTTTTAGGGATTTTAGGTCGGAAGCCTGTAAGAGGTTGTGAGGACATATCCGAATGGAATGGTCAGGGTAGTCTCCTACCTTCTGGTGTTACCATGTAGAAGGTCTTCTAGATAATTGCTTCTTTCTATGCTGTGGCCACGGCTGATGTTAAATTCTGCAAAATATGAAGTAGGATGTTCCTTACACAACTGCAAATTAACGAAGTGCGTTACCATTAGGTGGTATTCAAGAGAGACCACCAGCTGCCAACCGACGAGCAAAGAAGCCAGACCGTCAGCCCCGCTCCAAATCTACAGCGGCGTTAGTGCTAGAGGCAGCAATTCTCTTCTGAATTTTATAGACTTCTTCCCAAGGGGCTAATCAAAGCGACTTTTGGGTGGCTTTATGTATTATTATTCAGTGATGACAGCAAGGGGAAAATAGCTTGAAAACCTCTGCAATCCTGTAATATCCAACTTCTGCAATCTTTCCGATCAGGATCCTATATGTGTGGATGAAGTGAAGACTCCAGATGGCTAGATATCATGGCTCATGTTGTGAAGTAAGCAGAAGACCATACAATGCTGGCGGCAGAGCGGGGAAGTCAGGGAATGATGGCATATGCAGCAACTATAAGGACTTGTGCACACTGGATACTCTGAAAAGGAGCAATGGGAATTACCACTGTGTGAACGGCACAAATAAGCCGCTAATATTATTTGCGTTGCAATACTACAACACTGGTCATCTTATTCTGTGAATATTCTCTGCAGCATGTGCTTGGAGATTTCTTAAAAACGAATACATGGTGCTATTATACTACACAGCAGATTTATTCTGAGGATGTGGGGGGGGCATAGCACAATACTGCAGAGAAACAGCTTGGATGGGTGCATATAATCTTCTTTTCACCTTCTAACATACAAGCTCATAGAAGTGCGCACATGTGAGGCTAGACTTACTTTCTACGGCTTCAGAGGGCTTCATGCTGAGCATGTCAATCAAATACCTAGGAAATAAAGAGAGACATCAAAACTATTGAGCTGGACACAATGGCGGCATGTAATGATACAGCGCTGGACACACAGGGTAAGTAGTACTTTGTTTTTGTTATAACTTCCACGATGTTCTGAAAGGGGACAACACTTTTAATGTAGTTAAACCACTCGGGCTTTGTACTCTTTATATGTGACTAAGGCGATCTATTCCTGCGAGAGTAATAGAAATATACCCCTAGCTATATTTCCCAAAGGCCAAGATGCAATAAGCTACACTGGCCTTTCAACTATATATTTTTAGAAAAAATAAACTGTGCACAAAGCCTTTTTTTTTTAAATCAAATAAATTTTTTATTGAGCAATATGTTCATAAAACAACCAATACTCAAGATAACCATATAATACAAACATTATATGAGCCGTTTTTAAACCTTCCAACCTCTCTCTCCCACTCCCATCCCCCCACCAACCCTACAACTTCTTAATCTTTATTATGGCAAAAGATATCTATAAAGATCATATGACTAAATACAATAGTCATGAGTAGCAAACTAATACAGTTGTATTTCCAAACAAATTGAATGAAAAATAAACAATATTCATTGATAGAGGCCCCCATCCCTTACTCTCCCTATATTGCATCCAGAGCACCCACACCTCATATATACCGTATATACTCGTGTATAAGCCGACCCGTGTATAAGCCGACCCCCCTAATTTTGCCACAAAAAACTGGGAAAAATTATTGACTCGTGTATAAGCCGAGTGTATAAACTGCCCTCCTGCTCTGTGCTGCCCCCGTCCTGCTCCTTGCTCCCCCATCCAGCTCTGTGCTCCCCATTCTCCTCTGTACTCCCCCCTCCTGCTCCGTCCTCCGCTGTGCTCCCCCATTCCTTCTCCGTCCTCCTGTGCCCCCCGTCCTGCTCAGTGCTCCTGTGCCCTCCATCCTCCCCTGTCCTGCTCCATGCTTCCCCCGTCCTCCTCCACGCTTCCCCCGTCCTCCCCGATGCTTCCCCCGTTCTGCTCCAGCTTCCCCCGTTCTGCTCCAGCTTCCCTCGTCCTTCTCTATGCTTCCCCCGTCCACCGTTCTCCCCCCCGTCCTGCTCCAGCTTCCCCCGTCCTGCTCCAGCTTCCCTCGCCCTTTCTCTATGCTTCCCCCGTCCACCGTTCTCCCCTGTCCTCCTCCATGCTTCCCCCATCCTGCTCCAGCTTCCCCGTCCACCGATCTCCCCCGTCCTGCTCCAGCTTCCCCCGTCCTCCTCCATGCTTCCCCCGTCCACCGTTCTCCCCCCCGTCCTGTTCCGTGCTCCTTGTCCTCTCCTCCATCATACTCACCCCTCCCCGTGCCATCGCTGAGCGTCCCTGCAATCCTGCGTTCTCCCCTTCCTGCAGCTCTTCAGCACTGAGCGGTGATGTAATACCGCTCATTAAGGCCATGAATATGGAGGCCACGCCTATGGGAGTGGCGTCGCGTCCATATTACATGACCTTAATGAGCGGGTATTACATCGACGCTCAGTGCAGAAGAGCTGCAGGAAGCCGGGGAGAGCTGCAGGATTGCAGAGACGCTCAGTGATGGCACGGGGAGGGGTGAGTATGATCCCAGCCACCGGCTCCTGCCGCGGCATCCCCTCCCCGCTGGTTTCTGCCCTATGACTCGTGTATAAGCCGAGGGGGCATTTTCAGCACGAAAAAAGGTGCTGAAAATCTCGGCTTATACACGAGTATATACGGTATTCAATTTACCTCTTTTTTCATAAATATTTTTTTCCCAGTGTATAATATGTTTTATTCTTCCGGCTAATTCCGTTATTGACGGAGGGCCAGGGTTAGTCCAGTGTCTTGCAATCATCTTTCTAGCACAGTAAAGCAATCTAGCAACAGCAAGTTTACTATTACTGTCAGTGAGAACTTCTTCCACATAATCCAACAAGCATGTAATAGGATCTCCCGAAATTTCACAATCATACGCACTTCCAATCATATTAATTACTTGTTTAGACCAAAACATTGAGAGCCTAGGACACTCCCACATCATATGAAATATACCCGCCATATCTGCACCACACCTTGGGCACTCCGAGTTTCCCCTTAGTCCCATCTTATACATCATTAACGGCGACCTATATACTCTATGAACCACATATAGATGTGACAGTCTTGCAGGTTCACTCATAGAAAGTTTAGGTATATATTCCAATATAGTTTCCCAGACATCATCTTCCATATTCCCCACTTCTTCCCATTTGGACCTAGCCTTCAATGGAAATCCGAAAAGAAAGATGAGCATCAAGTCCTTATAGGTGTTAGAAATCATCCCCCTAGTGATTCCCTCCCGACAAATGTACTCCAAAACCAAATCAGACTCCACTATCAATCTCTGTTGTAATCTCTTGGCTCTGAGTGCATGTTTAACCTGTCCATATCCATACCATTCTGTATTTGGCAACCGAAATTCAGTTTGTAACTGCAGAAAGGGTTTAAGATCCTCCCCCTCCATAATTTGGAACATACCGTATTTTTCGGACTATAAGACGCACCGGACCATAAGACGCACCCCAAATTTTCAGAAGGAAAACAGGGAAAAAAAAAATAATGTGTCAAATGGTGGTCCGTCTTACAGTCCGAAGTGCTCTGTTTTGCAGGGGTGCTCTGTGGGGTGGCTGTGCTCTGTGGGGTGGCTGTGCTCTGTGGGGTGGCTGTGCAATATATGGTACTCACATCCCATAGCAACGAGAAATTGCCGAGACTTGAATGAGATTCGGCGGCCATCTTACCGGAGTCCCCTGGCGGCCATGTTTGAGGACGCCACCGAGATGCAGGAGGGAGCGGAGCTGCGGGGGGCTTTCCGGCTAAGACCGAAATGCCGGCGGAGCCCCCCTGCAGCACAGAGCCGGCTGCTGCCCCGGAACCACCGCACGGAGGACTTTGTCGGGACCGCCACCGGAGGCCCCTGGCGGCCATGTATCAGGAGGCCGCAGCAGCGGAGCTGTCCGGCTAAGAGGGAAATGCCGGCGGAGCCCCCCACGCAGCACAGAGCCCGCCTGCTGGCCAGACACCACAGGAAGGCTGCCGCCGCCACCGGATTTTTTGGTATGTTGGGACCATAAGGCGCACCCCCATTTTCCCCAAATTTTGGGGGGAAAAAAGTGCGTCTTATGGTCCAAAAAATACGGTATACCTTATTACTCTTTCTGTCCATTCCCGCATGGCACCTATTTTCTTTAGCTCTGGTAGGTTACAATTGTTCCATATGGGCGTAAATTTAGTTAGTCCCTTTACACCGCTTACTCTTTTTATTGTACTCCAGATTTTATCTATAAGTTCTGACGTGGGCATTTTCCCCCCTAGGTTTTTAAAATTACCTCCTTCCAGCCCCTCTAGTATCAGCCTATCCCCTATACAATATTCTAACAGGTTTTTACCCACCCTCTGAAGTGTTGACTGAGCGGCTAGGAAATAAATTTATGGATTTGGCAGCGCCATTCCTCCTCCATCTTTGGGTCTCTGAAGAGTTTCTAACTTTATTCTCGCCGTTTTCTTCCCCCATACCAACGTTCTAATCATCACATTTAAAGACCTAAATCTTTTTTTCAAAATCCAGACAGGAGCATTATGTAGAATATACAGCAGTTTAGGCATCAGGATCATTTTAAAGAAATTTATCCTCCCCACTATTGTTAAGTGCAATTTATTCCATATCTCTATTTTAATTTTCTGAAGTAGTGGCGTCAAATTAATATTGAGATATTCTGAAATTGGTAGGGAAATCTGTATCCCCAGATATTTAAAGGTCTCTTTGCACTGTAATTTGTTGGTTTCAGTATCATTTTCGGTCCACTCCACCTCCCTATCTACTTTAAATAGCACAGATTTGGACAAGTTAATCCTCAGCCCCGATATGGCCCCAAACCTTTCGATTGTCTGCATGGCACATCTCAACGATTAAAATGGATCCCCCAGGAACAATAATAAATCATCAGCATACAGAGCGATCTTTTCCTCCATACCTCCATATTTAAATCCTTGAATTCCCCGATTTCCCTAATAGCAGCAGCCAATGGTTCAATTGCTATCGCAAAAAGGAGTGGCGACAGCGGACATCCCTGTCTAGTTCCTCTCTTTAAAGAGAAGGATGGGGAAATCGCTCCGTTAACTCGGACCTTAGCAATGGGTTGAGAGTATAGTAGTTGTACCCACTCTATAAATCGAGTCTCAAACCCAAATTTTTGCATAACACTCCAAAGGTATTCCCATTGCACACTGTCGAACGCCTTTTGGGCGTCTAATGAAGCAATCACTCTGCGACCCGAATTATCGGCCTGCACTTGAAGGTTAAGGTATAGACGCCTTATATTGCCTGCCGTAGATCTATTAGGCATGAATCCAGCCTGATCTGGATGTATCAGAGAAGAAATGACCCCAGTCAGCCGATTAGCCAATACTTTCGCCAATATTTTAATGTCTACAGTTAAAAGCGAAATTGATCTATACGATTCGGGTATTCTGGGGTCCTTTCCCTCCTTTGGAATCACTACCATCATCGCTTCTCTCATAGGAGGCCGGCAGTAACTTTTTCTCCTCAGCTTCTTCAAATACTGACAACAATCTCGGCAACAGCAGATCTGCAAATTGTTTATAGATTTCCGACGGTAAACCGTCTAACCCAGGGGATTTCTCATTGGCCATGCCATGCAGCGCAATCTCCATTTCTTCTGTAGTAATGGGAGAATCCAACATATCTTTATTTTCTTTACTTAACCTAGGGAGTGACCCCTCCCGCAAAAATGTGTATTTCTTCATTTCCAGCACTTTCCCCTAATGAATATAAGGTTTTATAGAAGTCACCAAAAATATTCAGTATTCCCTCCAAATCATTTACTGTCTTCCCTTTGTCATTCACCATATTATATATAAATGAGTTACTTCTTTGTGCCGAGGCAATAACAGATAAAAGATGTCCCACTTTCTCCCCTTCAGCATAAAATCTGTCTTTTTGAAACGCCTGTTTCCTAGCCATTTTTTCTATCAGAATATCATTAATCTGTTCCTGGGCTTCCTTCAGGCCCTGCTGTGATTCAGGTGTATTACACTGTATAGCCTCCTCTTCCACTCTTGCCAGTGCCTCCAATTTGTCAACCTCTTCCTTTATAGTCTGTGTTTTGCGCCTACAGATGTCCCTAAATAGCAACCCTCTAAGAAAGGCTTTCATTGCATCGCACTCCACAAGTTTATCTGTACTCCCCTCATTATGAATGAAAAATTCCTCTACCTCTTTCCCAATCCCTTGAACATTAAGGTATTGTATCCAAACAGGATGTATCTTCCATCCTTCCTTAATTATTCCTTTCTGTGCCCCATATCCAATATTCACCATAACTGGACTATGGTCAGAAATTACTCTAGGGAGATTCTGTACCTCTCTTATCATGGCATCCGCCAGCCCATCCGCTAATGCCAGATCAATACGTGACAAAGTGCCATGCGATGTGGAATGACAGGAATAGCATCTTTTCCCCTCATTTCTAACTCTCCATACATCAGTCAGCCCAATTTCTTTAATAAAATTACCAAATACTGTGATGGTGCTACCTTGTACATTTGGCAATCTCTTGTTCCTGTCCTAAAAAATATCTACTACATTATTGAAATCACCCATCATCAGTAACAGCATTCCTCCACTTCTTTCAGCATACTCCCTCATCACTCTAATCTTAGTACTGGAATAAGGAGGTGGGATGTAAAGTGCTACGAGACATAAGGGTCGTCCAAAAAACATTCCTTTAACTGCTACACCCTGTCCCTCCGGGTCAATATACACATCTATTTCTTCAAACGGAGTAGACCTATTAATTACAATCGAGACTCCTCTGGAATAATTGGAAAATGTAGAGTGATATGCCTTTTGTATCCACCTTCTATTGGTAATGAGAATTCTTTCTTTCTGTAGATGAGTTTCCAAGAGACATATCACTGCCGCCCCTTGATCCTGCATGCACTTAAATATTGTTGCCCTTCTATTTTTCTCCGATAGGCCTCTAACATTCCAACTTATTACTTTAAAACTACCCATCATAACTGTTGAACATAATGTTAAAAATGGCAGAAGGATGGAAATTAACTATCAAAAACTTTCCCCCCTATCTCCCCCCTGCTTCCTCCACTCCTGGAATGCTCTCTGAGAGCCATGGGATTTTCACTCCTAAACCGGCCTTCCAAAGACCGCTTCTCCCACCGACCAACTTTTTACCACCTTCCACCTTACCCATTTGCTTTCTTTACTTTCACTTCCCTCTCACCCTCCGCCGCACATCCTTAAATTTTTCACACTACAAATATGTCTCTCTGCAAGTGCAAACAAACAGTTAAAACACAAATAATATACATTACTAATAAAATAGAAATACAATTACAGACAGTGTTGATCCCCGCCGTATCCTCCGCCAGAGTTATACACAAAAATAAACTATTTCTTATCGACTCCCCTCTTTCAGCTGCAGATGGAAGGAAGAGAGCCACAGTCATTACTAGTGGGTAGGCGGAGCCCCAGCTAGGATTGACACCTCAGATTAAAAAGAGTGTTGACCGGCCCCCAGCTCGGGCTCCTCCTACTCAGCTTTTCAGTTTACAATTTGAGGTCTCAGAGGATGGTCGCTGCTGGAAGCAGCTCCTCAGAAGATTTTATTATTTTTTATCGGACAAGAGACTTGGATCACCAAATGTGGTCTAGAGGTCTCAGGGGTCTCAGCGCTGCTGGACTCCCACCTCTCCCTTGGCGGATCTGTATTACCCTAATGGTGGTCCCTGCAGAACCCTGCCGGCCCGGGGGATGAGGATGGCTTCCCTGGCGGGGGCGCAAACCGTGCTGCAGGGGTCACTGCGTCCCCCGCCCTGGGGGGAAGCATGGGCATAGTGCCAGAAACCCCTGGGGGTCCCTGTGGCGCTTCGGCTGGTGAGTACCTCACATTTTTATTAATGTGTGTGTGAGTGTTTAAGCGACTGCTGCGGCAGCCGCTGTACATTACATGTCGGTGACTGTGTTTTTTGTCCGCAGGTGGATGCCTGCAGGACATAGGAGAGGAGTGCGCGCCTTTTTATTTGAATTTTTGCGCCGCTCTGAGCGCGCGCTTTACTGCTGTCTCCATTTCCGGCTTCCCTCATGGAGCACACGGAGGCACAGCGCGGCGGCCATTAAAGAAGCAGGCTGAAAGCTTCTTCTGGCTCTTCTCCCTCCTCCCCTCCCGACAAGATGTTACACTGTTACCAGCTGGGTGAGTCGCTTCTAGCCCGCAGGCAGAAGCTTAACCCCTTCACCCCCACAGCGCGGGCGCCTTCTGGGGCACTAATGAGTGACAGACTGCGCTGTCCTGCGACTGTTATCGCATAAGGGGCTCGCACACTCTTTTCAATAATAATAAAGAGTTTGTGGGGAGTCTGCGATTTTAATACTGCCACTATACGTTCCCACTAACGATCCTGATAACGACGCATACTAATGCGATCGTTTGTGTGATCATTTTTTAATGTCGCTAGTAGCTGCCAATCTGGGCGATCTCATTAACATCGCATAAGCGGTTAGCGATCTCCATAACAACTTTGGCGGTCATTGCGATATACAAAACAGCGCAATTTTTAGCGATCTTGTGGAACGTTTTTCTGTTAGTGTGGCATAAAGAGCTGTCCTGCAGCTGCTGCCTTATAAGAGGCACTTGGAGCTCGCACAACTTTTTCATTATCAAGGTTGTGGGGAGTCTGCTACTTTAACCCCTTCTTAGTTACTGACAGGTTTAACCTGCCATATACTGTGCAAGGACATGTCAGATGCGGACTATCTGACACGCAGACCCCGACAGCGTCATGCGCAGCGGTCGGAGGTTCCAGTGGTGTCAAAATGGAGGCCCTCGCTAGTTTCTATGATGGCCTGTCTGACCTAGGTTATGGAGTGTCAGCTAGATCCTCTCAAGGAAGCGACACAAATCGGTGCCTTCCTTCTTGCGTAGCGAAGATGTCCGTTTCGGACAAGGAGGATCGGCAGGGACACTCTGCCTCTCTCATGGACCGTACTATTGGAGCCATGAGGGCGTTAGTTACCAGAGAGAGGTAACTAGGCGTCCTGGTAAGTCGGCCCGGATGTTTCAGGAGTCGCATAGGTCGCGACGGCTTTACAATCTGTATCCGTTTTCTACGGAGTTGATTGTTAATTGGATCTCCTGAAGTGAATGTCCCTTTATCCTGGTAAAGGAAGGCGAGTCTGCAGGACCTGCTGGACAGAAAAATGGAGATGGCAACAATATCCATCTGCGAGGCCGCGGGTCATGGATTCAGTATTAAGGATCTATGTGTACTTGTAAAGTTTCCCTGAGACGTTTGGACAGTCTACGGATGGCGTGACAAGATGGATCCCCTCTATCGAGATAGATGGGCTTTTCAAGTTGAAGGATTCTGCGTCTCTGCTATCCAGGGCGCAATCCTCGGCAGTCACAGTCAGAAGAGCACTGTGGCTTAGACAGTGGAACGCGGTTTCTAAGCAGGGTTTGCTATCTTTAGCTTACAAAGTGGTCAGCTATTTGAATCTGACCTCACAGAGCTGATTTCTGAGGCAAAAGAAACAGCTTTACCGCAGCGCAGAGCTGTGACTTCTGCGTCTGGCAGGACTAGTGCCGGTAGTTGTCGGCGGTCCTTTCGGTCCAGGGGATGATCCAGTCAACCCTCTGGGGGTTTGGGTCGTTCCTCTCTTTTTTTAAAAAAAAAAAAAAAAAAGGGAATTTCTCAGAAATTCCGCATACCCTGGAAACAGAACTTCCATTAAGACAGAAGCTGGCAAAAAAAAAAAACCCGCTAAAGCGGTCTGACGTCTGGGTCTCACTCGAGCGCTCTCGAGTGGAGGGTCGTTTACTCCAATTCAAACCGACTTGGGTTTCCCGTGTGTCGGACGCCTGGGTAACACAGGTTGTGTTGGCAGGCTACTTCATAGAGTTTCTTTCTCGACCCCCGGACAGGTTTTGCCAATCTCGCATTCCGTCAGAGCCGAGCTATTTGCCGCTCTACTACGAGAGGTCATTCCCTTCTGCAGAAGGGTGTGGTGATACCGGTTCCGCAGAGGACCGGGGAAGAGGATTCTTATTCCAACCTCTTTGTGGTCCCCAAAAAGGAGGACAAATTTAGCCCTATTTTGGATTTCAAAGATTGAATCGGCATGTTTACATCCCGAAAATTCCGCATGGAGTCGCTTCGCTCCGTTGTGGCAGCCCTGTCGCAGAACTTCTTTTTGGTCAATCGACATTCGCGACGTTTATTTGCATGTTCCCGTCGGAAGGGCTCACCGGCGCTTCTTTCGTTTTGCCATAGGTCAGGACCATTGCCAGTTTGTGGCTCTGCCATTCGGCTTGGCCTCGGCGCCCAGAGTTTTTACAAAAATTCTAGCGCCCCTCATGGCAATTCTTCGAAGACAGGGGGTTACGATTTCCCTACCTGGACGACCATTGATTGTGGCGTCCTCAAAGGAGGAGGAGGGGACGGCTCGCAATCTATCCCTTCAGCTCCTGGAGGATTTCGGGTGGCTGGTCAATTGGGAGAAGTCGTCTCTGGAAGTCAATCCTGTTTTTGGGAATGCATTTCGACACTGTACGGTGGTGTCCCTTCCTCCAGACAAGCGGGCATGTCTCTTTCGACATGTACAGATTATGAGGTCTACGGCAGCAAAGTCCTTTCGGAAGTGTATGCGCCTTCTGGGTTTGACGTCCATGGAGGCACTTCCGTTTGCCCAATTTCATTCCAGGGCCCTCCAAAGGCTCATTCTGAGTCGTTGGGATTGATCGCAAGCTTCTCTGAATTGCAGCGTCATCATCTCTCACAGGGTGCGAGAATCCCTAGGATGGTGGTTACGTCCAGGAGCGTTATTCCTGGGGAAATCTTTCCTCCCTCCGAGGTGGTCGGTCATAACCACCGATGCCAGCCTGATGGGCTGGGGGGGGGGGTGTCTGGAACGATCTTTGGATCCAGGGAGTATGGTCATCGGAAGAGTCTGTTCTAGCGATCAACATCCTGCAGTTGAGGGCAATTTTTCCTTTGCCTACAACACTGGACGGTCCCTTTAAGCGATCTACCAGTCCGAATGCAGACAGACAACGCGACGGCGTTGCGTATATCAACCACCAAGGCGGGACAAGGAGCTTCAGCCTCATGATGGAGGTGTCTCGGATCCTGCTATGGGCCGAGACCAAGGTTCCAGCCATCTCTGCGATCACATTCCAGGAGTCCAGAATACCACGGCGGACTTCCTCAGTCGCGAGAAGATGGATCCTGGAGAATGGAGTCTTCATCCGAAAATTTTTGCGCTGCTGTGCTTCCGTTGGGGAACTCCCCAAGTGGATTTGATGGCATCCAGGTTCAAATGCCAAACTACCGACCTTCATGTCCAGGTACAAGGACCCGAAGGCTGTGGCGGTGGTTGCTCTGGTGGCTCCGTGGGACCATTTCGAGCTAGTCTATGTGTTTCCGCCGATATCTTTACTTCCTCTGGTGCTGCGTCGGATCAGACTGGAAGAGAATTCCGGCTATGTTGATAGCCCCGGATTGGCCAAGGAGGACGTGGTTCTCAACACTGGTGTCGTTTTTGGCGGCACCGCCATTCCCACTTCCTCCTCGCCCAGACCTGTTAACCCAGGGGCCGTTCGTCATCCGACTTGAAGTCTCTGCGTTTGACGGCGTGGCTCTTGAGACCGAAACCTTGACCCGTAGAGGTTTTTCAGCCGAAGTCATTGCCACTCTGCGAGCTGCCAGAGGTCCGGCTACTACTAAGATTTATCACAAGACTTGGTCTTTTCGTGGTTTCGGGTTCTTCAAGGAATCCAAGGATTTTTTTTCCATTCCCAATTTGTTGGCTTTGCTACAGTACGGGCTGGACAAAAGGTTTGGCAGTTAGCACTCTGAAGGGTCAGGTTTCTGCCCTGTCTTTGCTATTTCGGAAGGCTATCGCCTCGCGTAGGGACGTACGTTCCTTTTTTCGCGGAGTAACCCGTCAGTTTCCACTGCGGAAGGCGCCTGTGTCTCCTTGGCGGCTCAACCTTGTCTTGGAGGCTCTTCAGCATATACCTTTTGAGCCTATGGGTTCTGCTAGCCTTTCTTTAATTTCTTGGAAGGTTACCTTCTTAGTGGCGGTAACCTCTTTAAGAAGGGTTTCTGAGTTGGCAGCTTTTTCCTGCTCGCCTCCTTTCCTGGAGTTTTACCCGGATCGAGTAGTGCTTCGCACACGGGGCGATTTTCTACCTAAGTTGGTGTCGCAATTTCATGTTAACCAGGATATTGTGTTGCCCTCGCTTTGCCCGGGCCCAGGGAATGCAAAGGAACGGAACTTGCACAAATTGGATTTAGTGCGGGTCTTGAAGTTCTATTTTGTCTATTACTCAAGGTTTTCGAAAGTCAGATTCCCTGTTTGTGATTACAGCAGGTCGTAGGCGTGATCAACGAGTTTTCAAGGACTCTATAGCTCGTTGGATTCGGTCGGCCATTTTGGAGGCTTACCGTCTTAATGGCGAACCTTGCCCGATTAAGATTCGAGCTCGCTCCACGAGGGCTGTGACTTCATCGTGGGCCTTTCATCAAGGGCTTCGGCAGCTCAGCTCTGCCGAGCGGCGACCTGGCGTTTCGTCCACACATTTACAAAGTTTTATAAGGTGGACGTCAGTGCTTCCGCTGATGCGGCCTTAGGACGTAGGGTCATGCAGGCAGCGGTAATTTAAAGTTTTTAGTTAACTTGTATTTGGCGCCTGTGGCGCATTTATCTAGGTTGTTGGGTTTCTGCCTATTTTGGTTTTTTCCCACCCTAATTTTTGGACTGCTTTGGGACGTCCCACTAGTAATGACTGTGGCTCTCTTCCTTCCATCTGCAGCTGAAAGACGGATTTTGGTAAGAACTTACCTGTAAAATCCTTTTCAGCGAAGGAAGGAAGAGAGACACAGCTCCCTCCCATGGCAGAAGTGTGTTGTTGTATTTACAGATGCAGCGTGACCCTTCTCTGATAGCGATTATCTGGACTGAGGTCGACACGCTACGGCTCTGTTCCAGCATTGCCAGCTTATCGCAGTAGTCAGGGTCAGTGAGTAGTACCTGTAACTGTGTGATTTTTTTTTGCCGAATGCATGCATAACCTGTACTCTTATGTTTTTTCTCTGAAGTCCTTCAGAAGGGGTTATGTTGCTTCGCTGGTGATATTGTTCTTCCTTAAGCTTGGGTACGACTGAAAAGCTGAGTAGGAGGAGCCCGAGCTGGAGGGGCCGGTCAACACTCTTTTTAATCTGAGGTGTCAATCCTATCTGGGCTCCGCCTACCCACTAGTAATGACTGTGTCTCTCTTCCTTCCTTCGCTGAAAAGGATTTTACAAGTAAGTTCTTACCAAAATCCGTCTTTTCCAGTGAACCAATACTAGTCGACTAATAATGATTGGGTCACCCTAAGAACCAAAAAGAAGAGAAAGAACAAAAAAGGAAGCAAAAAAGTCAAAGCATCCATATATTTGCATAGTTAACCTTATGGGTGTTTCCATCCCAATCCAACCATATTGAGTACCAATTGTTCCGTATAATCTGGAGGGGAATCTTCTTACTAAGTGTCCTCAGCCGACCGCTCCTTAAAGCAGTATTATGAAATTCCATGTCCGACCTTCAGTCTTTGGCCTGAAAAGACTTAGCGTTGATATCAACCCACTGTGTGGCCTCCTCCAGGTCCGTGAAGAAAAAAAAACTTTATCCATGGCCGCCACACGCAGTTTAGCGGGAAACATCATTGAATATTTAACTCCCAATTCTCTCAAACGTCTTTTTACCCCTCCAAACTGCATTCTCTGCTTCTGTACAGCTACTGAGTAATCGGGGTATACAGTCATGGCCAAAAGTTTTGAGAATGACACAAATATTATATTTTCACATGATCTGCTGCCCTCTGGTTTTTATGTGTGTTTGACAGATGTTTTTATCACAGACAAATATAATAATTGCACACATATGAGTAACAAAAGCTTATATTGACAGTTAGAATGAGTTAATGCAGCAAGTCAATATTTGCAGTGTTGACCCTTCTTCTTCAGGACCTCTGCAATTCTCCCTGGCATGTTCTCAATCAACTTCTGGACCAAATCCTGACTGATAGTCCATTCTTGCACAATCAATGCTTTCATTTTGTCAGAATTTTTAGGTTTTTGTTTGTCCACCCGTCTCTTGATGATTGACCACAAGTTCTCAATGGGATTAAGATCTGGGGAGTTTCCAGGCCATGGACCCAAAATCTCTATGTTTTGTTCCCTGAGCCATTTAGTTATCACCTTTGCTTTATGGCAAGGTGCTCCATCATGCTGGAAAAGGCATTGTTGATCGCCAAACTGCTCTTGGAGGGTTGGGAGAAGTTGCTCTTGGAGGACATTCTGGTACCATTCTTTATTCATGGCTGTGTTTTTAGGCAAGACTGTGAGAGAGCCGATTCCCTTGGCTGAGAAGCAACCCCACACATGAATGGCTTCAGGATGCTTAACAGTTGGCATGAGACAAGACTGGTGGTAGCGCTCACCTTGTCTTCTCCGAATGAGGCGTTTTCCTGATGTCCCAATCGAAAAGGGGATTCATCAGAAAAAATAACTTTACCCCAGTCTTCAGCAGTCCATTGCCTGTACCTTTTGCAGAATATCAGTCTGTCCATGATGTTTTTTCTGGAGAGAAGTGGCTTCTTTGCTGCCCTCCTTGAGACCAGGCCTTGCTTCAAGAGTCTCCGCCTCACAGTGCGTGCAGATGCACTCACACCTGCCTGCTGCCATTCCTGAGCAAGCTCTGCACTGCTGGTAGCCCGATCCCGCAGCTGAAACACTTTTAAGAGACGGTCCTGGCGCTTGCTGGTCTTTCTTGGGCGCCCTGAAGCCTTTTTGGCAACAATGGAACCTCTCTCCTTGAAGTTCTTGATGATGCGATAGATTGTTGACTGAGGTGCAATCTTTCTAGCTGCGATACTCTTCCCTGTTAGGCCATTTTTGTGCATTGCAATGATGACTGCACGTGTTTCTTTAGAGATAACCATGGTTAACAGAAGAGAAACAATGATGCCAAGCACCAGCCTCCTTTTAAAGTGTCCAGTGGTGTCATTCTTACTTAATCATGACAGATTGATCTCCAGCCATGTCCTCATCAACACCCACACCTGTGTTAATGGAGCAATCACTGAAAAGAGGTTAGCTGGTCCTTTTAAGGCAGGGCTGCAATGATGTTGAAATGTGTTTTGGGGGATAAAGTTCATTTTCTAGCCAAATATTGACTTTGCAAGTAATTGCTGTTAAGCTGATCACTCTTTATAACATTCTGGAGTATATGCAAATTGCCATTAGAAAAGCAGTAGACTTTGTAAAAATTAATATTTGTGTCATTCTCAAAACTTTTGGCCATGACTGTATACCAATACGCTGGCCATTCATTGTAATCTCCTCTGATTCTCGTGCCTTCCGAATAATTATATCTCTGTCCTTATAATGCAGTAGCTTTGCAATAATGACACGCGGGGCATTACCCGGTGGTAATGGTTTCATTGGTACTCTATGCGCCCGCTCCACTGCATAGAATTTAGTGAGTCTGCTCCAATTTGGTCTCTGAGCCACTTCTCAATAAATTCAGTGGGATCCCTCCCCTCAGTCTTTTCCGGGAGCCCCACAATCCTAATATTGTTCCTTCGGGAACGGTTTTCCAGATCATCATTTTTTATCATGACTTCAGAGATTTGTTGCTTAAACTGTTTTTCAGTTTTCTTAAATTTATTAATCCAATCTTCCGCCTCTCCCACTCTATTTTCCACTTCTCCCATCCTGGTATTAACTTTATGTATGTCCTTTTTAATAGTGGCTACTTCAGATTGCACTCCCAGGACTTGCTGGGTTAACGTGGTCACTAGTGCCTGCTTACAAAAAGACACCACTGTAAATACATCCTTTATAGTGGGATTTTCTTGTGTCTCTCCCTCTTCCTGTGCTGCTGCTAGCGCCATTTTCTCCCCTTCTGAGGTAGTGCTCCCTGGGGATTTCCCGCCTTCCTCCCCCTGTGCCTCCATGTCTTCAGCCCAATCTTCCTCCTCTTCCTCTAATTCATGCTGCCCCATATTAGTTTCATTGAAGGCATACTTTCCCAGCCTCGCTGCTGCAGCGCCAATACGGAGCTGACATGCAGCGTTGTGCCTGGCCGCCTCTACCCTCCTTTTGGAGCCATCTTGTGAGCTGCCTGAGTTCGTCCCTAGGTCTTTTTGTCTCTTACTCCGGGTCATTGCCGTTCACCTTCGGTCCTGTGCTGCGCTCACAATGTTCCCAGCTCCTTCCCCCACCGTTTGGTCGGCTGAGGCTGGCGGAAGGCTGATAATTAATGTGCAGCAGCGGGAGAGCACAGGGAGACGCGTCCTTCTACATCGCCGTCAAGCTCCGCCCCCCCCCCCGTGCACGAAGCCTTTAAGAGGAGGTCCGATCATGAACATTTCCTTTAGATAATGGTAACTCCTCCTGGACACCATTTCATACATTACAACTAGTGATGAGCGAGTGTGCTCGTTGCTCGGGTGTCCGAGTATTTGGAAGTGCTTGGAGATTTATTTTTTGTCGCTGCAGATGCATGATTTGTGGCTGCTAGACAGACTGAATACATGTGGGATTGCCTGTTTGTTAGAGAATACCTACATGTATTCAGGCTGTCTAGCAGCCGCAAATCATGCAGCTGCGGCGACAAAAACTAAATCCACTCAAAGTCGACTTTTATTCCCCATTGACTTGCATTGGGGTCGGGTTTCGGACGAAACTCCAACTTTTTTTTGACCTAGTCGGACCAGTTTCGTCCGACTCAAATTTTGTTTCGGTCGGGTGGTCTGAAACCCGATCCGACCAAAGTCGCTCAACTCTACTCGGTGTCCATCACCAATTTTCTCGTATGAGGGCCATCTGTTATTTTCACAGATAGCACTCATACCCATGATATTCTATAGGCCTGTGCACATGGCAGATTTTTTTCATCAGATCACACGGTCTGCAGAAAAAAATAATAAAGGACCGCACTCAGATGACAGCTCAGAGTAGTCCCATTTTCACAGACTGACAGAGAAAAAAAAAAGGTTTCTCTACCTTGTCCTATCTCCATGTACGAGAAAAACTGGTCAAAGTCATTGGTCCGTTTTTTCATGTATGTGGAGAAATCGGTGGTGTGAACCTACCCCAACATTCATAAATTCCTGTCGACCAACAGGACAAGGATATCCTTTTTGAGAGGTCAGAAATCAGATCAATGAGTGACACCTGGGACCCTGACTCATCAATTAAAGGGATCCCCAAGATCAGTGCACAAAACTGGACCACCACAGCTCATAATTTGGATTAATTAAAAAGGAATGGTCCAAAGTGCAAAGTAATTTTAATCTTAAATCTTCATCTATTTAATGACTATTTTCTGCTGTGGATACTGAAACAAAGTGTCATCAGTAACGATCATTTTAAAGGGCTGGGCTAGTCCCTGCGCTGTGTGCACGGTGCATGACGACAGCACATGCAGAGATCGGTGATGTCCCCGGCAGGGAAGTACTGATCCCTGCACCCCAGGCAATCGGACAAGCTCTCCTGCTGATCTGAGCCAGTACTAGACAGCACATTGCGCAGGGACTAGCCCATTCACCGATGAGGCTACAGCAGTGACAGTGGCCTCTGCACTGGGATTCTCAAACGAAGCTGCATCAAAAAGGGAGTGGAAAAATAAAAGCACTGTAGTTAGGGAATTTATAATTCAAGTATATTAGATTAATTAGTTTAGATTATGGCACTACATGAATAGGGATTTAGGATGAAAATGTGGACTTTGGATCACCACTTTAAATGTCTATGGCCCTGTTGGGAGCATGTGTGAAAACACTTTTTGGGTATTCAAACAGAAGTCTCAAATGGAGTCATGAACGTGCAGGCAAAAAGCAATGTGAACCCGGCCCAAATGATACCATAAACTCCTGATGAACGCAAGAATAGACGCAGCAAGTGAACCACTCACCTGCAAACTAAATATCCCGTCCTGTTCAGCCCATGAGTACAATGAACACCAACAAGTTTTTCTGGAAAAACAACACAAAACCATGTTTATGAGCTATAATATACACACATAAGAACTAGTGCAAGTCACAGGAAGACGGGCAGAGGGATGCAGATAGGAACCACGATGCACACAGCTCTCCGCACCAGTACATAATAGCCTCTTTAACAAGGCAGAATTACACTGCCTGGCATGTCAACACCGCTGCAGACAATCACTGATCTCAACGGCCTGTGCTATCTACATGGGCAGAGTCATTGACATCGCAGCACAATCACTGGCTTCAATGTGTCCTTACTGATGCAGCAAAAACAACAGACTACGGTGGAGCTGGGGAGGGCATTATATATATATATATATTTTTTTTTTAAACAAAAGTGCATATCAGGAAAAGTCTTCCAAAAAAAGGAAAGGTGGCAATCCCTATAATTATTCTACAGGTCTTAATATGGAGATAACGTTGTTTAGATTTTCAACAATAAAAAAAAAAAAAACCCTTTGGAAGAAGGAAAAAAATAAATAAAAAGACAGACACCGCCACTTATTTTTGGGTATATTCTTGGAACCAAAACGTAGTTTTATAGAATTGTTAATTTTGTTCTGAAAACTGATACTACTATATTACTTTGATTTTATTATTGGGAAAATATGGGTATCATCTGGAGAACTTTTTTTTGGGATTGTTCTAATTTTTCCATTTCTCAGAATACAAAGCTGTGTGAGGGTTTTCTTTTGGCACAGCTAGCTTGATTTTTACTGATACTATTTTGAGAGACATTCAGCTGATCTCCTGTCGTTTTATTTTCTTACGAGGTGAGCCTACGGCATTTCTGCCATGGTTTATATTTTTTATACTGATATTTTTGGCGTTCACTGTGCGGTGTAATGGTTTTATAGCGTTATAGTGTTGGTCATTTAGAAAATCCAGTTAAGCCTGAGAATTCATATTGTACAATACTTCCCAATCACACAAGGGGACCTGTACATGCGATTCTTTATTCACCTTTAGCCTATCAGACTCCACCGTCGGCAGAATCTCATAGGCTGAGGTTTATGGCCATCGTTAGGCTTCCTTGTTGTAGTAGTAACCATCGGCGTCCCACGATCGCACTGGGGATGCTGATAGGCTGACAGAGGGAGCAATCTCCCTCTGTCTATGGCGAGTTTAGACGTGCTGGGTTTGGAGTAAAGTCCAGTCCAGCACACATGGCACATGCTTAGCTGTGTATTGCGGTCGGGTCCTGCTGTGACCGGCACAGCTTCAGTGTCCATGCCACCTATGACGTAACTACGTCTGACTGCAGGAAGGCACTTGCAATCTGGACGTCACACTGCATCATTTTCTGTGACGGTGTAACAGTGCTTGTTATACAGCGAAAACCTCATCAATCATGCACTAATAACTGTGACCGATGGCTCCAGTGTTATCCCCGCTGCCTGGTACTGGTCATGACTTACCGTTCCCAGAGTTCTCACTTAGATACTGGTTCACAATGTTTTTAAATTGAGCGATAACTCCGTCACTGGGCACCTCATGTCCGACCGTGAAGATCTTGGAATACATTATTGTCTCTGGCAACTCCTATAAAGGGAAACGAAAATGATTCACAGCTCTGTGCCCGGCATAATAAAATACAGACACCAATCATCTGATGACAGGAGATTTCATGAGCCGTGGAGAATGAGGATGGTTTTATGCACAAAGAGAAAACCCATCCTTCATATATTTCTGGTCTTGTGGTGGTAGCAATACCCTATAGGGTTCCTCAGCCAAGAGTACAGATTTTATTTAAGTTCCCATAGGGACCTTTAAGAAAACCCATCCCCAGGTTAAAAGTGGCGAGTTATTGACCTAACTTTTATTTTTCTAATCTGCCATACAGTTCCAGAGATAGAGACCTCTTACATGGTGGCATTTTTTTTACCAAGGGGGCAAAAACTGGTCATTTTCAGCCTGGTGACAGGCCTATTATTGGGAAAGTCCACTGATATAAGAGTGATGGGGCAAATCTTGGCACACCTGAAGATCACCTGTTTGAGAAGGCCACATCACTCGTACCGCAGCCTCAATGACATCGTCATGCTTTCTTCCTAAATACCAACAGCAGCAGCATCACTGCGCCATTAAAAGGAATAGGATAATGCCGCAATACTCTGCACATCAGCTGCTTCTGAGGTTCATTGCAGACTACATTTGTGCACGTGGTGTAAAATACATGTCGGGAGCCGTTCTGATAGTTTGGCAAGCAGGAATCTTCATATGCATAATTATTAATATGCAGCACGGTGGCTCAGTGGATAGCACTGCAGCCTTGCTGCGCTGGAGTCCTGGGTTCGAATCCCACCTAGGACAACATCTGCAAGGAGTTTGTATGTTCTTCCCGTATTTGCGTGGGTTTCCTCCGGGTACTACGGTTTCCTCCCACACTCCAAAAACATACAGATAGGGAATCTAGATTGTGAGCCCCATTGGGGACAGCGACGATAATGTGTGCAAACTGTAAAGCGCTGCGGAATATGTGTTACAACTCTCCTGTTAGTTTTTTTTATCTTGCTGGTCACATGACCTTTTTTGCCTACTTAATCCTGCTCCGCCCTTCTGGCTTTGCTGGACTTCATTGTAATTTCTACTCTTAAGCTAGCCAGGTGCTTTGTTACCTTACTCAAATAGTTTTGCTTGGTCTTCAGACCTCTATGTTCTATGTTGTTTTGTTTTTCTTTTTACTGCTACAACTTCTGTTAGGAGGTGTCCACCTTTTCTCCCAGTCCTTAGTGCTTGTAGGGATCCCTTCCTCGCATCTATAGGTCTTCGTTCAGACTAGCTGAGGACTTAAGCGGGTCTGATCGCAGGATCAGGTAGGGATTGAGCTTAGTTCTATTGTAGGGACAGATATCCCTTTCTTTCCTTAGTGTTTGTAGCAGAACATAACAGTAAGTCCAGCCCAAAAATATCTCTAAGGAAAGATTATCAGTTTCCATTATGGTGTCGGTTCAGGAATTGGCTCAACGCCTGCAGGGACTCTCTCTGGAGGTGACCGAACTCCAGCAACACGTGAGTAACTGTTCTGGAGCACATTTCGTGGAGCCAAAAGGTACGTTTGCCTGATTTATTTTTTGGTGAACAAGATTTTTTTTCCTTTAAAAATGCTTGCTTGTTGTATTTTCGTTTGAGACCCAGATCCTCTGGTGATGAATCGCAGCGCATAGGGTTCATAATGTCACTTTTGCGCAAAGAACCTCAGGAATGGGCTTTTTCTCTGCAACCTACTGGTCCATGCTTTAGATCAGTGGATAGTTTTTTTTCTGCTTTGGGGTTGCTGTATGATGATCCTGATCGTGTATCATCAGCTGAGACAGAATTGAGACGTTTGAGGCAGGGATCTGGTAATGTGGAAAAATATTGTACACACTTCCGACGGTGGTCTACTCAGGTGGAGTGGAACGATTCTGCTTTGAAAAGTTTGTTTCTTGCAGGGCTAGGTGAAAGGGTTAAAGATTTGCTGATTGCTTATCCCACACCTGGTAACTTGCAGGAGGCTATGCAATTAGCTATACGGATTGTAGTAAAACAATAGTGACACTGGCAGAATACATAAATGGCAGATGGAAAAATGACAAACAAAGTATAACCTATGTTGAATGCCAATACATGAATGCCAAATGGACTATAAGAGACCAACTGCTGAATAGAATATACAAAACAAACAAAGACACGCACTGCAGTCAATAGGTCAATGAAAAATAATTATAAATTTATTGTATAAATTATTAAAAATAGACACAATGAAATGGAACCATATGGGACAAATGGCATCACAATGTGCGCATGATGAATGGGCTATCAAGACAGCAAGGCACCGCACATGTATATATGTGATAATACAATAGAAAAGAACCAAAACAAAGGATAGTACCTTTGTCTTATGCCCATACTCTGAATAGTTAATGTATCAACTGATCTAACTAGCACATGCTATAATATATAGAGACAAATGTCCTTTGTTTTGGTTTTTTTCTATTGTATTATCACATATATACATGTGCGGTGCCTTGCTGTCTTGATAGCCCATTCATCATGCGCACATTGTGATGCCATTTGTCCCATATGGTTCCATTTCATTGTGTCTATTTTTAATAATTTATACAATAAATTTATAATTATTTTTCATTGACCTATTGACTGCAGTGCGTGTCTTTGTTTGTTTTGTATAATTAGCTATACGGGTGGATAGGAGACTGCGTGCAAGGGTTAATGAGAGTAAATCTGCCATGTCAGCTCTTAGTCTTGAGAGGGTTTGTACTGACATTGGAGTGATGGCACTCCGTTCTCAGGAAAAAGACCGCAGGTTTTCGGAGGGTTTGTGCTTTTATTGCGGAAAATCTGACCATTTCATGCTGCGTATGAATAAAGAAGAAAAAAAAAAAAAAAAAAAAAAAGGTCAGTGTCGCCCGTATAGCCTGTTTAAACACTAAGGTTGTATTTCTTTCTGCCACTACTGCTGCTCAGGAAGAATTAATGGAATTCCGGGTATTTGTCGACTGTGGTTCTACTCATAATGTGATTGATGGAGAATTCTTGGAAAAACTTAAATTAAAACCCAAACCTTTGTAATCCCCTATTGCCGTGGTTTCTGTTGATGGCTCTCCCTTGAAGAATGTTACTCACAAGGTCTGTGAATTTCCCCTCACTATTAATGGTGTTCACCAAGAAAATTTGGATTTGGTAGTACTGAATAATTTGCCTTCTCCTGTGATTTTGGGGTTACCCTGGTTAAAATTGCACAATCCTGTTCTGGATTGGTCTACCAATGAAATTAAGTCCTGGAGCTCTCAGTGTTATGACAGGTGTTGTAACGGGCGTATTGCTGCTGTGGGTAAAGGGGAACTACCTGTACCTATTCAGGATTTTTGGAAAGTTTTTTTCTGAGAAGGAATCGCAGATGTTACCTCCCCATAGAGACTGATTGTACTATTGAATTTGTCCCTGGAGCGACTCTTCCTAAAAGTCAGTTATTTAATCTTACTATACCTGAGAGAAAGGCTTTGGAGGAATACATACAGACAAGCTTGGCCGCCGGTCACATTAGGCCTTCCAAGTCTCCTGTGGCTGTTGGATTTTTTTTTTGTTAAAATAAAAGGACGGCGGTTTACGTCCTTGTCTGGACTTTCGTGAGATTAATAAAATTACTGTACGCAATCCTTACCCACTGCCATTGATTCCTGATTTGTTTAACCAGTTAGCGGGGGCCAAGTGGTTCTCTAAAATTGATCTTCGGGGGGCATACAATTTGTTGCGCATAAAGGAGGGTGACGAATGGAAGACTGCTTTTAACACTCCTGTGGGTCATTTTGAGAATCTGGTTATGCCTTTTGGCCTTACCAATGCTCCTGCATTTTTTCAGAATCTTATTAATGACATCCTTAGACCTTTGATCGGCAAAAATGTGGTTGTGTATTTGGATGACATTTTGATTTATTCGCCGGATTTGGAGTCTCATTGGCGGAGTGTTCGTAAGGTATTACAGTTATTGAGTGACAATTTGCTTTTTGCTAAGCTGGAGAAATGTGAGTTCGCTGTACAGAGAATTAGTTTTTTGGGCTACATTATCTCCAGCGAAGGTTTTGAGATGGACCCGGTGAAAGTTCAAGCTGTGCAGGAATGGCCTAGGCCTATTGGTTTGAAATCATTAGAGGTTTTTGGGTTTCGCCAATTATTATAGAAAATTAATTAAAATTTTTTCTATTATTGTCAAACCACTGACCGATCTCACCAGGAAAGGTGCTAATGCGGTTCAGTGGACTACTGAGGCCATTGAAGCTTTTGTTTTTAAAGGAGAGGTTCAGCTCTGCTCCCATCCTTATGCAGCCTGATGTGACTAAACCGTTTTTTGGTTGAGGTTGATGCTTCTTCGGTGGGGGTCGGCGCGGTGTTGTCTCAGGAAAACACAGATTGAATACATCCCTGTGCTTTTTTAAAATTTTCTGAGACTGAACTGAATTATGATATTGGTAATCGGGAATTGTTGGCCATTAAACTCGCATTTGAACACTGGCGGCATCTCTTGGAAGGTGCTGAATTTCCCGTTCAGGTTTTCACTGATCCTAAAAATTTGATCTATCTTGATGCTGCCAAACGCTTGAATGCCCGTCAGGCTAGGTGGGCACTGTTTTTCTCGCGGTTTAAATTTTTCCGCTACGTACATCCCAGGTACTAAGGATGTTAAAGCCGATGCTTTGTCTCGCAGCTTTTCTCCCATGGTTGGTGCTGAGGAGGAGGAGAACATTTTACAAGAAGGGGTTGTGATTGCTGCTTTGGACTCTGTGTTGGAAGATGAGATTCTTAAAGCACAGGAGAATGCCCCATCTAACACTCCCCATGGGAGGTTGTTTGTGCCTGGGACCTTTAGGAGAGATTTGTTTGTTGAGTGTCATGAGTCTCGGTTGGCAGGTCATCCTGGAATCTGAGACCAAGAGACTTGTGGGTCGCAGTTTTTGGTGGCCTGGATGGCAGAAGGAAGTCATTAAGTGGGTGTGTCAGTGCACTGTGTGTGCGCTAGATCTAAGTCTTCACATACTCCTGCTGCGGGGTTGCTTTGTCCTCTGGAATCCCTAGTGCACCATGGACACATTTGGCTATGGACTTTATTACTGACCTTCCCCCCTCTGAGGGTTTCACAGTCATCTGGGTGGTCGTGGACCGTTTTAGCAAGATGTGTCACTAGGTTCCTTTCATCAAACTGCCCTGCGCTAAGATTCTCGCTAAGGCCTTTGTCAAGGAAATTGTTAGACTACATGGCGTTCCTACTGACATGGTTTCCGATAGGGGACCTCAGTTCGTGGCTCGTTTTTGGCGCGCCTTTTGTGACAGGTTGGGAGTTCATTTGTCATTTTCGTCCGGATATCATCCCGAGTCTAATGGCCAGACAGAAAGGAAAAAGGAGATTTTTGTATACTCACCGTAAAATCCTTTTCTCCGAGACGCTCATTGGGGGACACAAGACCATGGGTGTTATGCTGCTGCCACTAGGAGGACACTAAGCAATACATAAGCAAAGAAGATTAACTCCTCCTCCTGCAGTATACACTCTCTGTTGGCTCAATCCTGAACCAGTTCGGTGCCAAAGCAGTAGGAGCTCATAACAGAGTGCAATATGTCAACAATTCAAAGAAACAACGAGGCTACAGGCTAAACAAGGGTGGGAGCTGTGTCCCCCAATGAGTGTTTTGGAGAAAAGGATTTTACGGTGAGTACACAAAAATCTCCTTTTCTCCATCGCCTCATTGGGGACACAAGACCATGGGACGTCCCAAAGCAGTCCCTGGGTGGGAAAACATCACAGTAGATGAAGCCTCGTGAACCACATGCATAAAACGCTTAAACAGTCAACGGACAACTTACAGATGCGCAACAGCTGATTGCAGAATTTGTCTGCCAAGTGCCGCATCTGAAGAAACCTGAGCATGGATTTGGTAATGCTTGACGAAAGTATGAAGACTGGACCAAGTCGCAGCCTTGCACACTTGCTGTGCCGAAGCCTGGTGCCGAATGGCCCTGGAGGCTCCCACAGATCGAGTGGAGTGTGCCTTAATCCCAGCCGGGATAGGCTGACCTTTGACACGGTACGCCTCTTGGATCGCCGAACGGATCCATCTGGCTAACGTGGCCTTGGAAGCAGGCAAACCCTGTCTGCGTCCTTCCGGAAGCACAAACAGGGCGTCCGATTTACGGAAAGATGCAGTTCTCGAAATATACCTTCGGAGAGCCCTCACCAAATCCAAGGTGTGCAGGGCTTTTTCTGTACGGTGAATCGGCGCCGGACAGAAGGAGGGCAGGACTAACTCTTCGTTGATATGAAAAGCCAAAACTACTTTGGGCAGGAAAGAAGGAGAAGTCCGGAGAACCACCTTGTCCTGGTGAAAGGTAAGAAAAGGAGGTTTACAAGACAAGGCTGCCAATTCCGATACCCGCCTGATAGAGGTAATTGCCACTAGGATGACAACTTTCCAGGAAAGAAGAGATAAAGGCACTTCCGGCAAAGGCTCGAAAGGAGATTCCTGTAATGCACGGAGGACCAGATTAAGATCCCAAGGCTCCAAAGGCCTCTTGTAGGGCGGAACAAGATGTGACACTCTCTGGATAAAAGTCCTGACTGAGACTTAGATGCGATCCATCGTTGGAAAAGGACAGATAAAGCGGAAATCTGCCCCTTGAGGGAGGAGAGTGCTAGCCCCGAGTCCATTCCTGCTTGGAGAAATTCCAGAGTGGAAGGGATAGAAAAAAACCAAAGGGGAACGACCTTTGTCCTTACACCAGGAAAAGAATGTTTTCCAGACACGATGATAAATGCGGGCGGAAGCCGGCTTCCTGGCATTGACCATTGTGGAGACAACTTTGTGAGAAAAACCAGCCTGACCTAAGATCCAGGCTTCAATGGCCATACCGTCAAATTCAGTGCTTTGGAATTGTGATGGTAAATTGGGCCCTGCGAGAGAAGGTCCGGACGATCCGGTAATCTCCAAGGGACGTCTGCGAGCAGACGCACTAGTTCCGCATACCACGGACGGCGAGGCCAGTCCGGAGTGACCAGAATGAGAGGAACGCCTTCCGCCTTGATCTTCCGAATCACTCTGGGGATTAACGGAAGAGGAGGAAAGATGTAAGGAAGGCGAAATTGACTCCAAGGGAGGACTAGCGCATCCAAGCCGATGGCTAGTGGATCGCGAGATCGACTTATGAAAGTCTGAACTTTTGCATTCAATCTGGATGCCATGAGATCCACATCCGGCATGTCCCAACGCTGGCAAATGAGTTGAAACATTTCCGGGTGCAGGGACCATTCCCCTGAGTCTAAGCCTTGGCGACTGAGGAAGTCGGCCTCCCAATTGTCCACTCCTGGGATGTGAACCGCGGAGATGGGCGAGCGGTTTTTCTCTGCCCAGCGCAGGATGTGTGATACCTCGAGCATTGCTGTTCTGCTCTGAGTGCCTCCCTGACGGTTGATGTACGCCACGGCGGTGGCGTTGTCTGACTGGATCCGGATGGGACGACCGGCCAGAAGATGATGGAACTGCAAGAAAGCTAGTTTGATAGCTCTGATCTCCAGGATGTTGATCGGGAGACGGGTCTCTGGGAGAGACCAGCAGCCTTGAGCCGTGTGGTGAAGGAACACAGCTCCCCATCCGAGGAGACTGGCATCGGTGGTCACCACCAGCCAATGGACAGGCAGAAAAGATTTCCCTTGATTCAGCGATGAAGCTTTTGTCCACCATTTCAGGGAGCTTCTGACTCTGGGAGAAAGACGAAAGCGGCGACTTAGGGACGCTGGGTTCCTGTCCCAGACTGATATTAGCTCATGTTGAAGAGGTCGAAGATGGAACTGAGCGAACGGTACTGCCTCGATGGAGGCTACCATTTTCCCGAGGACCTGCATGGCGCCCCGCAGAGAGTGGGAGCGGCCTAGAGACAACAGGAGCACTGCCCGCCTCAGAGAAGCAATCTTCTTTGGAGGGAGAGATACCAACCCTTGGGAGGAGTCCAGAATCATTCCCAGAAAAGGAATCGTCTGAGAAGGAATGGGAGAAGACTTGTCCAAATTGACTAGCCAACCCAGGCGAGAGAGGGTGTCGACAGTGATCTCGACACTCTCTGCGCAGGCCCGAAAAGTCGGTCCTTTGATGAGCAGGTCGTCCAGGTACGGGAGGACCTCCACACCCCGAGAGTGTAAAATTGACATGGCGGCCGCTATGACTTTTGTGAATACTCTGGGGGCGGTTGCGAGTCTGAAGGGCAGGGCGGCTAAACGCAGAAACCTTTGATGGCCTCTGAAAATCGGAATGTGTAGATAAGCATCCTTGATGTCGATAGACGCCAAGTATTCTTTTCTTTGTAGAGATGCGACAACGGAGGGATTCCATTCTGAAATGGCGGACTCTGATGAATTTGTTCAGCAATTTTAGGTCCAGAATAGGACGCAAGGAGCCGTCCTTCTTGGGAACCACAAAGAGGTTTGAGTAAAACCCTTTGAATCTTTCCTTGTGAGGAACTGGGACGATGACCCCGCTGGTACGAAGTATGTTCAGGGCCTGAAGAAAAGGAATTGCGAGATCCTTGGACGTTGGGGGGCGAGACGGGAAGAAACGCCTTGGGGGGAGAGACAAGAATTCGATCTTGTAGCCGGAGTGTACAAGATCTCGGACCCACCGGTCTTGAACGACCGACCCCCAGACCTCGTAGAACAAGCGTAGGCGGCCGCCTACCTTGTTTGGGTCCCCAGCAAGGAGTCATTGGGAAGATAATTTGTGAGAGGAAGAGCTCTTATTTCCCGCCTGGGAGAATCTGTTTCTCCAGGGCTGAGAGGACCTGAACGATGGTTGTGAGCCCCTGTCTCTGCGTGAAGAACGGGGTGCTCGGGACGAGGTCGAGGCAGAGGACCAATTAAAGGAGCTACGAAATGGCCGGGAGCGACTTTGGTATTGAGACCGAAAGGGCCGATTGATTCTGCGCTGCGGAATAAATTTACTTTTCCCGCCTGTAGCGTCAGAAATAATTTGATCAAGACGATCTCCAAAGAGACGCCCTGAAAGATAAGGCAGCGAAGTCAAAGTCCTCTTTGAAGCAGTGTCTGCACGCCACTCTCTGAGCCAAAGGGACCTCCGAATGGCGATAGCATTGGCGGCTGTGAGTGCAGCGCAATTAGCTGCATCTAGGGACGCATGGACCATGTAGTCGCCTGCCTGAGTAATCTGATAGGCCAGATTACGTGTCTCGGGTGGAAGAGGGATATCATTAGTAATTTTAACTAAACTCTCAGCCCAGGCCACCATGGCCCTTTCCACCCAGGTGGCCGCAAAGGAAGGAGAGAGAGATGCTCCAGCAGCCTCAAAAATCGATTTGGCGAGGTTGTCGATCTGTTTATCTGAGGGGTTCTTAATGGATGAACCATCTGAAACGGAGAGCAGGGTTTTTGAAGCTAAACGAGAAACTGGTGGATCTACAACTGGAGATTCAGTCCACTCTTTTTCTACAGTTGCTGAAAATGGGTATCGTGCTTTCAGAGACTTCAGTCATGAAAAACGTCTGTCTGGACGATCTCTATGTCCCTGAACAATGTCCGTAAATTCCGGATGGTTACCAAACACCTTGTGAGGACGTTTGGCTCTTTTGAAAGAGATAGGGTGATTCGGTTGAGACCCGGGTTCTTCATCTAGCTTGAGGATTTTATTAATCGCCTCAATGAGAGAATCTAGGGACTCCTTAAACTCTGGCGAGTTGGGGTCATCAGCAGTATCCGACTCGTACTCAGAATCATGATCACTGAGATCTCTGGGAGAGGGGAGCGAGAGCCTGAGCTCGCCGATGCCGAAACGCTAGATGGATTGGGAGATGCATTATGGCGGCGTTTTCTGGACGACCGCTTTGCTGACGCCGTGGGTCGGCCCCTGACTAATGAGGTCTCTCTGAAGGCTAACGGGCCCCTTTCTGGAAAAGGGACGCCCTGGCTAGAAGAGGAGCCACGGAAGGTATCCAAGGCCCTAGTCAGAGAATCCATGGACTGCGCCAGAAACGCATGCCACCCTGAAGGACCCGGCTCATTGGGATCAGGAATAGGTAGGGGCTCCTGAACGGTAGTAGGGGGATCCTGAGCAGTAGAAGCAGTGGGCTCTTGGGCACATGATGCACAGAATTGGGAACCATGCTTTGACGGCAGGGAAGCGTTGCATGAAACGCAGGCGGCATATACTGCAGTGTAGTTTTTGTCAGCCTTTTTAGCGCCCTTTGGTTGCGACATATTTCTGTACCTGAGAGCCTGCTGCAGGAGAAGGGTCAAGCGCTGTGTAAACCTAGTCGCAGCGTGCACTTACCCAGGTCCTGTGTCTGAACCGGGTAAAGGGGGGAAAGGCGTCTGCAGCGCTGTCCCACTTGAAAGATGGCACCCGAGATTAGAATAGCGCTTCTCGTATGACACGAGAAGCGCCAGAAGCAGTGGGAGGAGAGGGGGAGGAACCAGGAGGAATCCCATGCTAGCTGAAGCCGGCCAATGGCGTGCGATGTGGGCGGAGTCACGCGGCCAGCGCTCCCCCATTGAGGCCTATCCCGGCCCGAAGCCGGGGACTAAATTTAAGGCTGCGGCCTATCCCGGGGACTAAATTTCTGGTTGCGGCCTATCCTGGGCCGAAGCCGGGGACTAAATTTATGGCTGCGGCCGCGGCGGCAGGCGGCCGCTGAACGGAGAAGCAGCCGCAGTGGGCCCAGATATAGGAGCCACATACCCCGAGTGCTTGTACTCACTGCGGGGAGGTAAGAAAACCCCCGATGATGAAGAAGGGGGGGCCTCCGCAGGGACTACGGCAGATGTGGCCGTACTTCCTCAATCCACCGTCCCCTTTGATAGGGGAGTGGAGAGGGATCTCAATCTGCCTCCATACCGCCACCGCTTTCCGTAGAGGTGGTGGGGGGTATCCATCCATCGTTCCGCACCATATCACCTCGCCACATCGAGGGGTATCTCATGGGGAGAGCGGCCCATTCAAGGGATCTGTCGCCCCATGGTAGCATAGCAGGAGGGGTATGTGGAGGCGACACTCCACGATGCCGCCTGTTGATGGTTTTTGGGAGATCGTGACTTTTCATTAAGCCCCGTCGCCCATCCGTGCGTGAAGAAAGAAAAATAATAAAAGGTAAAAAATGAGAAAAAGTGGGGTCTGAGAGCAGACCCTAGTGCCTCCTACAGACACTAAGCAAGAACTGGTTCAGGATTGAGCCAACAGAGGGTGTATACTGCAGAAGGAGGAGTTAATCTTCTTTGCTTATGTATTGCTTAGTGTCCTCCTAGTGGCATTAGCATAACACCCATGGTCTTGTGTCCCCCAATGAGGCGATGGAGAAAACCAGGATGTTGAGCAGTTCTTGCGTTGTTTGTGGCAGACTATCAAGAGGGGTGGTCGGAGTTTCTGCCACTTGCTGAATTTGCTCTTAACAACCATACATCCTCTTCTGCTGGTTGTTCGCCTTTTTTTTGTTGTACTGGGAGACATCCATTGTTTGGGTCATTTTCCAAATTGGTATCGGCCGTGCCTGAAGAGAATTTTTCCGGTGATTTAGAGAGAGTTTGGACGGATGTGCGTGGTAATCTTCAGGAGGCTAACAGAAAATCTAAAAGGTACTTTGATAGGAAAAGGCAAGAGGTTTTGTTTGCTTTTGGTGACATGGTTTGGTTGTCCTCTAAGAATCTGCAGTTGATGATTCCTTCTAAAAAATTGGGTGCCAAGTTTGTAGGGCCCTTCAAGGTGCTTCAGGTTGTTAACCAATCTGCTGTTAGGTTGGAGGTTCCTACCTCATGGAAGATTAATCCGGTGTTTCATGTTTCTCTGTTGAAAAGAGCTGATGTGTCGGATGGAGACGCCTCTGTCTCTGTTCCCCTGGTGGTGGTGGACAGGGAATATGAAATTTCCCGCATCCTAAATTCTAGACGTTATAGAGGGAGTTTTAAGTATCTCGTTGTTTGGAAGGGTTTCGGACCCGAGGATAACTCATGGGTGAGGGCGGATGATGTTTCTGCGTCCAGACTTGTCAGAGCGTTTCACAAGAGGTTTCCGGGTAAGCCTGGGCCTAGGGGATCCAGAGGATCCTCTTAGAAGGGGGTGTACTGTTAGAACTCTCCTGTTAGGTTTTTTTTCTATCTTGCTGGCCACATGACCTTTTTTGCCTACTTAATCCTGCTCCGCCCTCCTGGCTTTGCTGGACTTCATTGTAATTTCTACTCTTAAGCTAGCCAGGTGCTTTGTTACCTTACTCAAATAGTTTTGCTTGGTCTTCAGACCTCTATGTTCTATGTTGTTTTGTTTTTCTTTTTACTGCTACAACTTCTGTTAGGAGGTGTCCACCTTTTCTCCCAGTCCTTAGTGCTTGTAGGGATCCCTTCCTCGCATCTATAGGTCTTCGTTCAGACTATCTGAGGACTTTAGCGGGTCTGATCGCAGGATCAGGTTCCCAGTTACATCGTAGGGATTGAGCTTAGTTTTATTGTAGGGACAGATATCCCTTTCTTTACTTAGTGTTTGTATCAGAACATAACAATATGTTAGCGCTATATAAAAATAAAGATTATTATTTATTATTATTATTTGTACAGGATAGTTTCTGAAGTGCACACACACTCCTGGCGGCATTACGTTTGCTTTGCAATGGCTCTCTATGGTGAATGGATGCCGAGGCCACTGTCGGCCATAGAGTTGTTGAATAAGCAAGAATAGAAACCCTCCCAAAAAAGAAATCTAAGGGGCCGATTACAACAAGTAGAATTCTGGCAAAAAAAACCAACAAAAACGTGACATAAAAGTTTGTCATGTCACCAAGTTGAAGAGCAACTCGTCGTGCCAGGTTGCGCAAAACCTGCTAGCTGAATAGCCCAGTGTTATTATGGTGGATGGGAAACAAAATATTATCACAGACACTTCCGGATACATTATAAACAGTCACCAGATGTAGGGACGTATTTTCATGTACCATAAGCTGATATACAATGCAACGTGTACCTAGACGGACAATGCTGCACCGTGCTCTGGTCCATTAGTGATTTACCTGCGGGGAATAGTAGCGCTTGGTGCAGGTTAAATCCACGACCAATCCCAGTTCTTCATTTTGCTTCTTAACTTCCGTTATCAGATCTGAAGGGGAGAATCGCTGCCGAGGTTTAAGTTTTCTATCATAAATCTGAAAAGTGAGCAGCACAACAGTGTCAGCTATAGGCAGTACCGCCACGAGAGCGGCACACAGTCTTCCAGATACAAAGCTTACGTTCTTCAGAGGGACTTTAAAAGCAATAAAACGTGTTCCTGGGATGCGTTTTCCAACTGGAATGTAATCGATCCACCTGCAGAAGTGAGAGAAGAGAAAAGGGGTTTCAGAGACTCGGGGAAGTTTAGAAAACCCCTTTAAGAGCATTATATCACAGGCTGCCCAGGACTGTGATGCTGATGACTATGCTTAGGATAGGTCATCAATATCAGATTGGTGAGCACCCCCATGATCAGTCATTACCAGATCCCACAACCAGGATATGGAGCCAGAACAGCACAGCTCTGTACCCTCAGTACGACAGCTCAGCCACTAACGGTGTAAATAGGAGCGGAGTCGCACTGCCTGGGAACGGCCATTACAGTGTGTGAAACCGTGCTCTCCTGACTCCGTATACTACCAGTGTTCATAGGACCTGGTAATGACCAATGGGTGGGTGTGCCAGGTGTCAGACCCCACTGATCTGATACAGATAACTGTCCAATTTTTTCCTTGGACCGAGTCTGTTCAAAGTAAACAATTAAAAAAAGTATTTTTTTCCCACATCGTCTCCTCATCCAAGAAAATCAGATCACACTGATCAGCACGATATCAGACGAATATTCTCAGATGAGATATAATATGGCGGTGTGACCTCAGCCTGAGAGCAGGCCATCAATACGATCGGTTTTGGAGCACCCTCTATCGTATCACACAGTACGGAAAGAAGGGAATTCTGCAGTTTAAGGTTTTGTTTTTTCAGGCTTTACTATCTAGTAAAGTTGGATTTTATTCTTTGGATCAATACAAGTACAGTAATACAATTTTATTGTTTAATCGTAGAAAAAAACATCTCATTTAAAAAAAAAAAAAAAAAAAGTTTTGTGGCCATATCTGGTGTTATAGACACGGTGGGACCCCGTAACCATGGGAATGGAAGTTGCACAGGACTGATGAGGATATAAAACCTGTGCAAGTGCAGAGTCCACAGTGTTCCTAGTAGGAGAGGACCCGGCCTCCAGGGGACAGTTCTCGCTGATGTCCTCCAACGATTCCTTGGAATGTACCAGGATTCCTCCTGATGTGACTGCTTACCCACATCTTTACCTGGAGGTGCTGGTGGCAGGCTGGTAATTAATGCCTCCCCCCCCCCCCGAGGTGCTGGTGGCGGGCTGGTAACGAATGCCTCCGCCTGAGGTGCTGGTGGCGGGCTGCTAATGAATGCCTCCCCTGAGGTGCTGGTGGCGGGCTGCTAATGAATGCCTCCCCGAGGTGCTGGTGGCGGGCTGGTAATTAATACCTCCCCCCCGAGGTGCTGGCGGCGGGCTGGTAATGAATGCCTCCCCCCCCCCGAGGTGCTGGCGGCGGGCTGGTAATGAATGCCTCCCCCCCCCGAGGTGCTGGCGGCGGGCTGGTAATGAATGACTCCCCCCCGAGGTGCTGGCGGCGGGCTGGTAATAAATGCCTCCCCCCGAGGTGCTGGTGGCGGGCTGGTAATGAATGACTACCCCCGAGGTGCTGGTGGCGGGCTGGTAATGAATGCCCCCACCCGAGGTGCTGGTGGCACACTGGTAATGAATGCCCCCACCCGAGGTGCTGGTGGCACACTGGAAATGAATGCCTCCCCCGGAGGTGCTGGTGGCGCGTTGGTAATGAATGCCTCCCCCGGAGGTTGCCTCTCCCCGAGGTGCTGGTGGCGCGCTGGTAATTAATGCCTCCCTCCGAGGTGCTGGTGACTCGCTGGTAATGAATGCCTCTCCCCGGAGGTGCTGGTGGCACGCTGGTAATGAATGCCTCCCCTGAGGTGCTGGTGGCGGGCTGGTAACGAATGCCTCCCCTGAGGTGCTGGTGGCGGCTGGTAACGAATGCCTCCCCTGAGGTGCTGGTGGCGGGCTGGTAACGAATGCCTCCCCCTGAGGTGCTGGTGGCGGGCTGGTAACAAATGCCTCTCCCTGAGGTGCTGGTGGCGGGCTGGTAATGAATGCCTCCCCCAGAGGTGCTGGTGGCGGGCTGGTAATGAATGCCTCCCCAGAGGTGCTGGTGGCGGGCTGGTAATGAATGCCTCCCCCAGAGGTGCTGGTGGCGGGCTGGTAATGAATGCCTCCCCCAGAGGTGCTGGTGGCGGGCTGGTAATGAATGCCTCCCCCCGAGGTGCTGGGCTGGTAATTAATGCCTCCCCCGAGGTGCTGGTGGCGGGCTGGTAATAAATGCCTCCCCCCGAGGTGCTGGTGGCAGGCTGGTAATGAATGCCTCCCCCCGAGGTGCTGGTGGCAGGCTGGTAATGAATGCCTCTCCCTGAGGTGCTGGTGGCGGGCTGGTAATGAATGCCTCTCCCTGAGGTGCTGGTGGCGGGCTGGTAATGAATGCCTCCCCCAGAGCTGCTGGTGGCGGGCTGGTAATGAATGCCTCCCCCCGAGGTGCTGGTGGCGGGCTGGTAATGAATGCCTCTCCCTGAGGTGCTGGTGGCGGGCTGGTAATGAATGCCTCCCCCAGAGGTGCTGGTGGCGGGCTGGTAATGAATGCCTCCCCCCGAGGTGCTGGTGGCGGGCTGGTAATGAATGCCCCCCCCCCCCCCGAGGTGCTGGTGGCGGGCTGGTAATGAATGCCCCCCCCCCCCCCGAGGTGCTGGTGGAGGGCTGGTAATGAATGCCCCCCCCCCCGAGGTGCTGGTGGCAGGCTGGTAATGAATGCCTCCCCCCCCCGAGGTGCTGGTGGCAGGCTGGTAATGAATGCCTCCCCCCGAGGTGCTGGGCTGGTAATTAATGCCTCCCCCGAGGTGCTGGTGGAGGGCTGGTAATTAATGCCCCCCCCCCCCCCCCCGAGGTGCTGGTGGAGGGCTGGTAATGAATGCCCCCCCCCCCGAGGTGCTGGTGGAGGGCTGGTAATGAATGCCCCCCCCCCCGAGGTGCTGGTGGCAGGCTGGTAATGAATGCCTCCCCCCGAGGTGCTGGGCTGGTAATTAATGCCTCCCCCGAGGTGCTGGTGGCGGGCTGGTAATGAATGCCTCCCCCCGAGGTGCTGGTGGCAGGCTGGTAATGAATGCCTCCCCCCGAGGTGCTGGTGGCGGGCTGGTAATGAATGCCTCCCCCAGAGGTGCTGGTGGCGCGCTGGTAATGAATGCCTCCCCGAGGTGCTGGTGGCACACTGGTAATGAATGCCTCCCCCGGAGGTGCTGGTGCACACTGGTAATGAATGCCTCCCCCGGAGGTGCTGGTGGCACACTGGTAATGAATGCCTCCCCCGAGGTGCTGGTGGCGGGCTGGTAATGATTGCCTCCCCCGGAGGTTGCCTCTCCCCGAGGTGCTGGTGGCGCGCTGGTAATTAATGCCTCCCTCCGAGGTGCTGGTGACTCGCTGGTAATGAATGCCTCTCCCCGGAGGTGCTGGTGGCACGATGGTAATAAATGCCTCCCCTGAGGTGCTGGTGGCGGCTGGTAACGAATGCCTCCCCGAGGTGCTGGTGGCAGGCTGGTAACGAATGCCTCCCCCTGAGGTGCTGGTGGCAGGCTGGTAACAAATGCCTCTCCCTGAGGTGCTGGTGGCGGGCTGGTAATGAATGCCTCTCCCTGAGGTGCTGGTGGCGGGCTGGTAATGAATGCCTCTCCCTGAGGTGCTGGTGGCGGGCTGGTAATGAATGCCTCTCCCTGAGGTGCTGGTGGCGGGCTGGTAATGAATGCCTCTCCCTGAGGTGCTGGTGGCGGGCTGGTAATGAATGCCTCTCCCTGAGGTGCTGGTGGCGGGCTGGTAATGAATGCCTCCCCCAGAGGTGCTGGTGGCGGGCTGGTAATGAATGCCTCCCCCGAGGTGCTGGTGGCGGGCTGGTAATGAATGCCTCTCCCTGAGGTGCTGGTGGCGGGCTGGTAATGAATGCCTCCCCCGAGGTGCTGGGCTGGTAATTAATGCCTCCCCCGAGGTGCTGGTGGCGGGCTGGTAATGAATGCCTCCCCCCGAGGTGCTGGTGGCAGGCTGGTAATGAATGCCTCCCCCCGAGGTGCTGGTGGCAGGCTGGTAATGAATGCCTCCCCCCGAGGTGCTGGTGGCAGGCTGGTAATGAATGCCTCTCCCTGAGGTGCTGGTGGCGGGCTGGTAATGAATGCCTCTCCCTGAGGTGCTGGTGGCGGGCTGGTAATGAATGCCTCCCCCTGAGGTGCTGGTGGCGCGCTGATAATGAATGCCTCCCCCAGAGGTGCTGGTGGCGGGCTGGTAATGAATGCCTCCCCCCGAGGTGCTGGTGGCGCGCTAATAATGAATGCCTCCCCCTGAGGTGCTGGTGGCGCGCTGATAATGAATGCCTCCCCCTGAGGTGCTGGTGGCGCGCTGATAATGAATGCCTCCCCCGGAGGTGCTGGTGGCGGGTTGGTAATGAATGCCTCCCCCCGAGGTGCTGGTGGCGGGCTGGTAATGAATGCCTCCCCCCGAGGTGCTGGTGACGGGCTGGTAATGAATGCCTCCCCCCGAGGTGCTGGTGGCGGGCTGGTAATGAATTCCTCCCCCCGAGGTGCTGGTGGCGGGCTGGTAATGAATGCCTCCCCCTGAGGTGCTGGTGGCGCGCTGGTAATGAATGCCTCTCCCTGAGGTGCTGGTGGCGGGCTGGTAATGAATGCCTCCCCCAGAGGTGCTGGGCTGGTAATTAATGCCTCCCCCGAGGTGCTGGTGGCGGGCTGGTAATGAATGCCTCCCCCGAGGTGCTGGTGGCAGGCTGGTAATGAATGCCTCCCCCGAGGTGCTGGTGCAGGCTGGTAATGAATGCCTCCCCCGAGGTGCTGGTGGCAGGCTGGTAATGAATGCCTCTCCCTGAGGTGCTGGTGGCGGGCTGGTAATGAATGCCTCTCCCTGAGGTGCTGGTGGCGGGCTGGTAATGAATGCCTCCTCCAGAGGTGCTGGTGGCGGCTGGTAATGAATGCCTCCTCCCGAGGTGCTGGTGGCGGGCTGGTAATGAATGCCTCCTCCCGAGGTGCTGGTGGCGCGCTGATAATGAATGCCTCCCCAGAGGTGCTGGTGGCGGGCTGGTAATGAATGCCTCCCCCCGAGGTGCTGGTGGCGGCTAATAATGAATGCCTCCCCCTGAGGTGCTGGTGGCGCGCTAATAATGAATGCCTCCCCCTGAGGTGCTGGTGGCTCGGCTGTAATGAATGCCTCCCCCGGAGGTGCTGGTGGCGGGTTGGTAATGAATGCCTCCCCCCGAGGTGCTGGTGGCGGGCTGAGTAATGAATGCCTCCCCCTGAGGTGCTGGTGCGGCTGGTAATGAATGCCTCCCCCCGAGGTGCTGGTGGCGGGCTGGTAATGAATGCCTCCCCCGAGGTGCTGGTGGCGGGCTGGTAATGAATGCCTCCCCCCGAGGTGCTGGTGGCGCGCTAAGTAATGAATGCCTCCCCCTGAGGTGCTGGTGGCGCGCTAGTAATGAATGCCTCCCCCTGAGGTGCTGGTGGCTCGCTGATAATGAATGCCTCCCCCCGAGGTGTGCTGGTGGCGGTTGGTAATGAATGCCTCCCCCGAGGTGCTGGTGGCGGGCTGGTAATGAATGCCTCCCCCCGAGGTGCTGGTGGCGGGCTGGTAATGAATGCCTCCCCCCGAGGTGCTGGTGGCGGGCTGGTAATGAATGCCTCCCCCCGAGGTGCTGGTGGCAGGCTGGTAATGAATGCCTCCCCCCGAGGTGCTGGTGCCTGGTAATTAATGCCTCCCCCGAGGTGCTGGTGGCGGCTGGTAATGAATGCCTCCCCTCGAGGTGCTGGTGGCAGGCTGGTAATGAATGCCTCCCCCGAGGTGCTGGTGGCGGGCTGGTAATGAATGCCTCCCCCGAGGTGCTGGTGGCGCGCTGGTAATGAATGCCTCCCCCGGAGTGCTGGTGGCGCGCTGGTAATGAATGCCTCCCCCGAGGTGCTGGTGGCACACTGGTAATGAATGCCTCCCCCGGAGGTACTGGTGGCGCGTTGGTAATGAATGCCTCCCCCGGAGGTTGCCTCTCCCCGAGGTGCTGGTGGCGCGCTGGTAATTAATGCCTCCCTCCGAGGTGCTGGTGACTCGCTGGTAATGAATGCCTCCCCCGAGGTGCTGGTGGCACGCTGGTAATGAATGCCTCCCCTGAGGTGCTGGTGGCGGGTTGGTAACGAATGCCTCCCCTGAGGTGCTGGTGGCAGGCTGGTAACGAATGCCTCCCCTGAGGTGCTGGTGGCAGGCTGGTAACGAATGCCTCCCCCTGAGGTGCTGGTGGCAGGCTGGTAACAAATGCCTCCCCCTGAGGTGCTGGTGGCAGGCTGGTAACAAATGCCTCCCCCTGAGGTGCTGGTGGCAGGCTGGTAACAAATGCCTCCCCCTGAGGTGCTGGTGGCGGGCTGGTAACGAATGCCTCTCCCTGCGTGGTACAATGCCTGGGGCGGGCGGCTGGTAACGAATGCCTCTCCCTGAGGTGCAGGTGGCGGGCTGGTAACGAATGCCTCTCCCTGAGGTGCTGGTGGCGGGCTGGTAATGAATGCCTCTCCCTGAGGTGCTGGTGGCGGGCTGGTAATGAATGCCTCCCCCAGAGGTGCTGGTGGCGGGCTGGTAATGAATGCCTCCCCCAGAGGTGCTGGTGGCGGGCTGGTAATGAATGCCTCCCCCGAGGTGCTGGTGGCGGGCTGGTAATAAATGCCTCTCCCTGAGGTGCTGGTGGCGGGCTGGTAATGAATGCCTCCCCCAGAGGTGCTGGTGGCGGGCTGGTAATGAATGCCTCCCCCGAGGTGCTGGGCTGGTAATTAATGCCTCCCCCGAGGTGCTGGTGGCGGGCTGGTAATGAATGCCTCCCCCGAGGTGCTGGTGGCAGGCTGGTAATGAATGCCTCCACCCGAGGTGCTGGTGGCAGGCTGGTAATGAATGCCTCTCCCTGAGGTGCTGGTGGCGGGCTGGTAATGAATGCCTCTCCCTGCAGGTGCTGGTGGCGGGCTGGTAATGAATTCCTCCCTCCAGAGGAGCTGGTGGCGGGCTGGTAATGAATGCCTCCCCCCGAGGTGCTGGTGGCGGGCTGGTAATGAATGCCTCCCCCTGAGGTGCTGGTGGCGCGCTGATAATGAATGCCTCCCCCAGAGGTGCTGGTGGCGGGCTGGTAATGAATGCCTCCCCCCGAGGAGCTGGTGGCGAACTGGTAATGAATGCCTCCCCCTGAGGTGCTGGTGGCGCGCTGATAATGAATGCCTCCCTCTGAGGTGCTGGTGGCGCGCTGATAATGAATGCCTCCCCCTGAGGTGCTGGTGGCGCGCTGGTAAGGAAAGCCTCCCCCTGAGGTGCTGGTGGCGCGCTGATAATGAATGCCTCCCCCGGAGGTGCTGGTGGCGGGTTGGTAATGAATGCCTCCCCCTGAGGTGCTGGTGGCGCGCTGATAATGAATGCCTCCCCCAGAGGTGCTGGTGGCGGGCTGGTAATGAATGCCTCCCCCCGAGGAGCTGGTGGCGCACTGGTAATGAATGCCTCCCCCTGAGGTGCTGGTGGCGCGCTGATAATGAATGCCTCCCCCTGAGGTGCTGGTGGCGCGCTGTAATGAAAGCCTCCCCCTGAGGTGCTGGTGGCGCGCTGATAAGGCATGCCTCCCCCGGAGGTGCTGGTGGCGGTGGTAATGAATGCCTCCCCCGAGGTAGCTGGTGGCGCGTTGGTAATGAATGCCTACCCCTGAGGTGCTGGTGGCGCGCTGGTAATGAATGCCTCCCCTGAGGTGCTGGTGGCGCGCTGGTAATGAAATGCCTCCCCCGAGTGCTGGTGCCGTGGTAATGATCCCCGGGTGCGGTGCGGTTGGTAATGAATGCCTCCCCCTGAGGTGCTGGTGGCGCGCTGGTAATGAATGCCTACCCTGCAGGCTGGAGCTACCACACATGGTGCCCTCACCTCTGGGGCTTGGTTAGTTTTTCGTACACGACCCACTTCCAAATGAGGTGAGGGCATATAGAGTGGGCAGTCTTGGGCTCCTGGTGCCTTCAGTATAGCGCCCTATATACAGTCCTGCCTCCAGTAGCATCATGTAGCCCGTCACCTCCCCACACACCGCCCCGGCTGTGCTCTCACCGCTCAGGTATGGAGTTCTTCATGGCGGCGGGCGGGAGGTGGATGTGACAGGAGACCGGGAACCGGAGAAACGAAACTCGGAACTTCAGCCTGGAGCACAGTGCCATCCGGGCCACGCCGCTCCACGTCACAGCCGGCGCGCAGGGTGATGACGTCAGGTGCGCGCCGGCCGGGAGGCGCCATGTTTGACGTGGGCAGGTCGGTCTTTTCCTTATATCGGGGTTATCCGGAGTCAGTCCCCTCTCCACAAGGGGGCGATACACGTCTGATTGCAGGGTATCTGTTTTTTCTCATGGTGGGAAGGTGACTGACTCACGTTCTTCAGAGGGACTTTTGTAATATATCCACCTGCAGGAGAGGTAAGATAAGAGGCAGGGGGTTTCCGAAGATTTGGGGGGAATTTTAGAAAAGCCACTATTTAGCCCCTCAGCCCCAGACCTGTTTTCCCCTTCATGACCAGACCACATTTTACAATTCTGACCACCTTTCTGAGGTAATAACTCGCAGCGCTTCCCCGGATCCCACCGATTCTGAGAATGTTTTCTCATGACATATTGTACTTCACGATAGTTCTGAATTTAGGGCGATATTTTTTTTGCATTTATCTGTGAAAATATTGGAATTTTGGCGAAAATTTCTCAATTTTCAAACTTTTAATTTGTATGCCCTTAAATCACAGCGTTATGTCGCACAAAAGAGTTAATAAATAACATTTCCCACATGTCTACTTTACATCAGCACAATTTTGGAACCTAAATTGTTTTTTTTTTGTTAGGAAGTTATAAGGGTTAAAAGTTGACCAGCGATTTCTCATTTATACAACAAAATTTACAAAACCATTTGTTTTTTAGGGACCACCTCACATTTAAAGTGACTTTGAGGGGTCAATATGACAGAAAATACCCAAAAGTGATACCATTCTAAAAACTGCACCCCTCAAGGTGTTCAAAACCACATTCAAGAAGATTGTTAACCCTCTAGATGCTTCCCAGTAATTAAAGGGAATCTGTCACCAGAGGAAAAATGTTATTAACCTGCAGACATAGGGTTAGCGGCGTTCTTCTGCTGCCCGGCGCCTGCACTTAACCGAACGCTACGAGTAGAAAATCAACTTTTAATTCCCCATCAGGTTTCCCGTTTCAGGCACGGGAGGCGGCGCTCGGTCAGTCACCGATGAGTATACAAAGTGCCGCCTGTAATCGCACCCCTGGTCCTGACTGACAATTGCTTTGTATCGAGGCCGGCTGTCAGTCAGTGCCGGGGTGCGCGTTTACAGCCGCCGCTCACTTAATCAACGCCGCCCCCGTGACTGAAACTTTACCCTCCCGGGAATAAAGTTCATTTTCTCCCCAGAGCGTTTAGCTAAGTGTAGGCTCCGGCCAGCATAATAACCCTGTTAACCTGCAGATTAACTCCATATCTGCTGGTTGATATCATTTTTTTCTGGTGACAGGTTCCCTTTAAAGCAATGTGGCATAGAAAAATGAAAATATAATTTTATTTCTATAGCGCCAACATATTCCGCAGTACTTTACATTATAGAGGGGCTTGTACTGACAATAGACATTACAGCATAGCAATACATAGATCAAAAGAGATACCAAGAGGAATGAGGGCCCTTTTCGCTGTAGACGTTGTGGCACTATATGGCAGTATGAGCGAACTGTTACACCACAGAGTCGCTGAGGTAGAGACGCAGAGATAGAGACTGTGTCCTTTTAACACCACAGGGGTACACAGATAACTGCTGTGCGAATAGCAGTCCGTGGTCATGCAGTCAGTAACGCAAACAACCAACTCCTCACCGGTATTCTAGAGGCTATTTCAGCCAAGCACTGAACACGTGCATACAAAACTCCTCACTGGAGGTGCCGGTATTCTAGGGGCTTATTTCAGCCGAGCCCTAACCGCATGCGTGCATGATCACACTGGCGCAAAGCACGTAACAGAGTTGATACTAGCGCATGGCCGTGGGGCCATGCAACCCTTTTATAGCAGCAACTACAAGACCTTCCAGAAAAGGACCAATGAGAAACTGTTCCAGCACACAAGCAGTTTCAGGACCTTCCTGGCGGACCAATGGGGGTTGCTGCAGTACCGGAGCATGTGACCCCTGATCTCCAATGAGAGATCTTACCCTGGGCATGCTCAGAAGGGGAAACGCAGGACTTAGTCCCAAAGACGTCTGCTCGCCGCTGACCAGTACTGGCTACAATAGCAGAACCTGGAGAGGCAGCAGTAATCCTCTGCACAGTATTAGACTGGGCGAGACGCTGGGACCGACGTCTCTGCTGAGCAGAGTCCACTGCGGCCGGAGATGGATGGGAGACCGCAGCGGGGATGGTTCGAGATTCCCCTTGTGCAGAAGCGGGATCTCGACCCCTAACACTCACAAACTTACAATCTATAAGAAAGTGGACCATACAATTTGATATTGATACCCAATATGAGGTGGAAAACTACTGTTTGGGTGCACGGCGGGGCTAAGAATGGAAGGAGCAACAACTGAATTCTGGATCACAATTCTGGCTGAAAAAGATTGTGGATACCATGTCACATTTGAAGAGCCCATGTAAAGAAAAACTTGGCACTCAACTTTATAGGTAAAGGGGGAAATTTATTGCAGTCAAATCAAAACAACGTTTCGGTCCCATCCGGACCTTCATCAAAGTACTGCAGACAATGACAATGAAAAAAAATATAATAAACATACTATGGTATACGTAATTTTGAGGAAACACTTATAATAACATAATGTGAGAGAAGTCTCAAGAGAAAAAGACCGAATATAGCATGGTCAGTCAATATTTTCGTAACAAAAGTTGCGACATGTGGACATAAAATAAACATGTAAAATAAAATGAAAGGAAAAATAAGGTAAATAAGAGGGGGGCCTACCCGACTGCTTGATGAGTAGAAATCTCATTGAGCGATTAGATTATGTCCAAAGCATATATTTATGATCTATGGACTAATGAGGTGTTTATTTCAGTGAGCAACCACAAAATTCATAGAATATTGTAAAATATATAGAAAAATGTATCAAAAAAACGATACATTCTGCTGGAATGCAGAGAACATACCTTTAAAGGAATCAAGAAACAGACCCGGGCAATTGTCAATCAATATAATCAGGATATTGCCTGTTAGCAAGAAATTAGAATGTGCCAGTGAATTCATGCGAGACCTTAAGTGTCTATTTGATATAAGTATATGGCACTTTAAATATACCTTGCAGTGAATCTGACCAGTGTCCGCTGGATTATACCCAATATATCAAAGATGTGGTGAATACCTGATAGGTATGGCAAAATAAAATATTATAATATATGAGTAAAGATTAGTAAGTGATGAGAAGAGAGGATCACAAAATTGCTTACTAAATAGAATGGGTGAACCAGGGAAGGTCCTACTTGTTAGCCCCAGGCTGTGGAAACATGGTATGGTAAATAAACTGTACTGTGGGGAGAATGTGATCGCTATTAAAGTGCTCCTATATAATGCTTACCGCTGTTGAGAGCTTGTCACACACGGGTCTATACCGAACGCGGCATCCACCGCTTGTTCAGGTGAGTGCCCGGTGAGAAATGCTGCTTATTTATGTGCTGGGGGCGGGGATACGCTCCAGCGCTGACCGGAAGTGTGTCACAGGATGTGACGTCACCTCTGCGGTTCAAGCGCCCGAGATTGCGTTCCAAGGATAAATCCTAAAGTGGAGGTGCTGAGTGGGAGGAAAAGAGGGACATGTGCTACTTTGTTTGCGTTCCAGCAGCTGCAATTTGCGTTTCAAGCGCCATTAAGGAGCAAAAGGAAAACATTAGATCTTGATTAATTACTTGTATTTGTTTTAGAGCGATATATATGAGAGAGCAGTCGAGTAGGTAAATAGGAGGGGTCCAGAGGTTAGGTAGGAGGAGGGTCCAGTTTATATATTCATTTATTCACATATTCAATATAGGCGACTCTGTGGGGGGAAAATAGTAAAATTAGTAGAAAAAAATGACAATGTGACATCATTATTATACTTTGGTTACCATCTTATCTACTATAAAATATGATAAATGGAATTTAGATGAAGGAATGTAAATCATACTGTGACACACTTCCGGTCAGCGCTATATCAAATACATCTTTGATATATTGGGTATAATCCAGCGGACACTGTGTCACGCTGTATAGCAGTTATAGATAATGTCAGTAATCTATATCAAGTGGGACAACATTCTATATACCATATAAATAGGTTATATCAACATGAACATATAGTATTTGATAACATAGTATTACCTGACATAATATCCGAAGTACTGAGGATCTATACTGGATCTGTTTCACGCTGTCTCAGGCTAGAGGTGGACCGGGGTCTATACTGACCCTAAACTGGGGTCCTGACTAGTCCCTCTACCTGGAGGTACTGTTAATGGTACAGAGGTCCAGGCCGCCAGCGTAACCCTATCTCCTATAAGTCCCTGACCACTGTAATCTAGTCCTAAGAAGGACCCTAATTACCACCACAGGGATATGGGCAGGTCACCGCTTAATAAACAGTAAAGACAAACGAGACAGACAGGGGATAAAGTAAATACTGTCTTGCATACAACACTTAAACACAGAGGGAACACAAAAGGTCTAGGAGATAAACTATAAGCGAGGAGAGGAGAAACCACAAAGGAGCTCTTAGCTTAAGACTTCTCAGAACCGATCCTATCTGTTGGTCTGTATGAATGCTTTCACCGGCATCTCCCAAGCAGACTGGCAGGTATATAAAGGAAGCTAATTAGTGCATAATCAAACTGCAGCCGGGCGAGGCTGGACCTAGTCTTAGCACAAAGCTAGGTAGAATTAACTCCCTCACTGCCAAACACAAAGAAACAGCAACTCAGCTGCGAGAAGTCAGAATGTGTAATCGCGACGATCTTCGTGGCGATACACCCATGACAGTACCCCCCATTCTACGAGGGGCCTCCGGACCCTCAGGGCCAGGTTTGCCCGGGTGAGTTGTGTGGAAGGTCCGAACCAATCGATCTGCGTTAATATCAGACGCAGGAACCCACGTCCTCTCCTCAGGACCATACCCCTTCCAATGAACCAAGTACTGAAGGGACCGGCGATTCAGACGTGAGTCAATGATCTTCGACACCTGAAATTCCAAGTTACCATTGACCACCACTGGAGGAGGAGGTAGAGGTGACGGTATAACTGGCGCCACGTACCTCTTAAGCAACGATTTGTGGAACACATTGTGGATTTTAAACGTAGGAGGGAGGTCCAGACGAAATGCCACAGGATTAATTATAGAACTGATCCTGTACGGCCCGATGAACCTGGGACCCAGTTTCCAGGAGGGAACCTTGAGTTTAATATTCTTGGTAGACAACCATACCAGATCGTTCACACTAAGGTCCGGGCCAGACACTCTCCTCCTATCAGCCATACGTTTGTAACGGTTCCCCATAGCACTCAGATTATTCAGCACTCCTCTCCACACTGAAGCAAGTGACGACGAGAATCGTTCCTCCTCAGGAACCCCAGAAGGGCCCCCCCCATTGAAAGTACAAAACTGGGGATGAAAACCATATGCCCCAAAAAACGGGGACTTACCAGTGGATTCGCTCCGCCTATTGTTAAGAGCGAACTCTGCCAGCGGCAAGAAAGAAGACCAGTCCTCCTGATTCTCTGAGACAAAACACCGAAGATATGTCTCTAGGCTCTGATTCAGACGCTCTGTCTGACCATTGGTCTGCGGATGAAAAGCCGAGGAAAATGACAATTGCATCCCCCGACGTGAACAAAATGCCCTCCAGAATTTGGACACAAACTGAGACCCCCTATCTGACACCACATCAGAAGGCAACCCGTGAAGTCTCACAATCTCCCCAATGAACACCTGCGCCAGAGTTTTAGCATTAGGAAGAGCAGGAAGAGCAATGAAATGTGCCATCTTACTGAACCTGTCAATTACAACTAGTATGACAGTTTTCCCTGACGACGGAGGGAGGTCCGTAATGAAGTCCATAGACAGATGAGTCCATGGACGCTCCGGAATTTTCAAAGGTAAGAGGGTCCCAGACGGACGGGTATGTGGGGTCTTAGAGCGAGCACAAACCCCACAGGACGCGACAAAAGTTACTACCTCTTTATTTAAGTTAGGCCACCAAAACCGGCGAGAAAGGAGATCCACAGTTGCTTTACTCCCTGGGTGTCTTGCCAAAGCAGAATTATGATGTGCCTCGATAACTTTTTGTCTTAACTGATCTGGAACAAACAGTTTCCCTGGAGGTCCTACAGGGGCGTCCCCCTGAGCCTCCAATACCTCCTCCTCAAGCTCAGAGCATACAGCCGACACCACAACTCCCTCCTGAAGGATAGGAACTGGGTCATCCGTCTTCCCGGCCCCTGGGAAACTACGAGATAAGGCATCAGCCTTAACATTTTTTGACCCAGGACGATATGTGACGACAAAATTAAACCTGGTAAAAAACAACGACCATCTAGCTTGTCTGGAATTCAGACGCTTTGCAGATTCTAAATACAGGAGGTTCTTGTGATCAGTAATGACGGTGACCGGGTGGACTGCCCCCTCCAAAAAGTGACGCCATTCCTCAAAAGCCAACTTAATGGCCAAGAGTTCCCTATTGCCGACATCATAATTCCTCTCGGCGGACGACAATTTTTTAGAGAAGAAAGCGCACGGATGCCATTTACCAGGGGACGGACCTTGGGATAATACCGCACCCACCCCTACGTCAGACGCGTCTACCTCCACAATGAACGGTTGTGATGCATCAGGTTGAATAAGTATGGGTGCCGAAGCAAAACATTTTTTCAAGGAGGAAAATGCTTGACAAGCTTTGTCAGACCACCTAGAAAAATCCGTCCCTTTTTTTGTCATGTCAGTGAGAGGTTTGACAACAGATGAGAAATTACGAATAAATTTCCGGTAGTAGTTAGCAAACCCCAGGAAACGCTTGCAGTGCCTTAAGATCCTCTGGCCGATCCCATTCAAGCACTGCTCTCACTTTCCCAGGGTCCATACGGAAACCGGAAGCTGACACCAGGAAACCCAAAAACTGAAGTTCCTGTACGGCGAATACACACTTTTCCCATTTGGCGTACAGTTTATTGTCTCGCAAGATCTGCAACACCTGTCTCACATGCTCCTGATGAGACACAAGATCTGGCGAGTAAATTAAGATGTCATCTAAATAAACGACCACAAACTGCCCCACAAGGTGGCGAAAGATGTCATTAACAAAATGTTGAAACACCGCCGGGGCAGTAGTCAGACCAAAAGGCATGACAAGGTTCTCATAATGTCCCTCCGGAGTGTTAAACGCCGTCTTCCACTCATCCCCCTCCTTTATCCTAATCAGATTATACGCCCCCCTGAGATCCAACTTAGAGAACCATTTGGCGCCCACAATCTGATTGAAGAGATCAGGAATAAGTGGGAGCGGATACGGATCTCGGACAGTAATCCGATTAAGCTCACGGAAATCCAAGCAAGGGCGTAGGCCTCCATCTTTTTTCTTCACAAAGAAGAACCCCGCTGCCACTGGGAAGATGAAGGTCTAATATGCCCCTTGGCCAGACTTTCCGAAATATAATCCTTCATAGCCTGCCTCTCAGGACCAGAAAGGTTATATAACCTAGATTTAGGTAACTTAGCATCAGGAAGCAATTTTATTGAACAGTCATACGCGCGATGAGGAGGTAATTCTTGACACCCCTCCTCAGAGAACACATCCTCAAAGTCCTCCAGAAAAGGAGGCAAAGTTCTAGGCACGACCGCACTGATGACCGTGTTCATGCAGTTACTCTTGCAAAATTCACTCCACTGGCTTATCTCTCTGGATTGCCAATTAATCACTGGGTTATGTTTAGCCAACCAAGGAAGTCCCAACACAATAGGAGTAGGAAGACCTTCGAACACATAACAAGACAATCGTTCTTTATGTAATGCCCCTACTCGAAGGTCTATGTTATGAACAGCTTGTACAAAGCTACCTTGACCGAGAGGCCTGGCGTCAATAGAGAAAATAGAGATCGGTTTGGCCAATACACTCAGTTGCATACCTTGCACCTGGGCAAACCGAGCGTCCACCAGATTAGCCCCGGACCCACTATCAAGAAGAACAGAAATCCTCTCAGCTCTCGTACCTACCACCACCTCCGCTGGTACGAGAAACTGAGACGGACCTGGGGACGAAATACATACTCCCAGGTTGTCGTCCACCACACAACCTGGGATTAACAGTTTTCCGGCGACTTCTTGCTCAGCGAGGCACGGGATAGACACCCCTCAACAAAATGCCCCTCTCTCCCGCAGAAGAAACACTTTCTTGTCTTGCGGCGCACCGCCGATCCCCTCCCTCGAAAAGATGTCCCTCCCAACTGCATAGGTTCCTCAGAACAGACCAGGGGAACCTCAATATAAGGGACTTTAGTAGTGGGTGGAGTCATAACAGGGGGCGGAGTTACCTCGCACCTCTCCCGAAGCCGTCTATCAATGCGAATAGCAAGGGCCATAGCGGCCTCCAGAGACGGGGGAGAATCATACTGAGCCAACACGTCTTTTAATTTGTCAGATAACCCTTGACAAAACTGGCTCCTAAGAGCTGGGTCATTCCACTGAGTATCTGTGGCCCATCTACGGAACTCAGAAGAAAACTCCTCCGCCAGACGATCTCCCTGCTGTATCTTACGTAACTTCGTTTCAGCAAGGGAGACCCGATCCGGGTCATCATATACCAGACCCAGGGCAGTAAAAAATCGATCTACTGACTGAAGAGCCGGGGAGCCCGGAGGAAGAGAGAACGCCCAGGATTGAGGGTCCCCTTGTAAGAGCGAGATGACAATTCCCACCCTCTGCTCTTCACTCCCCGATGACCGAGGCCGTAGCCGAAAATATAACTTACATGCCTCCCGGAAGGTAAAAAATTTGTCCCGCCCACCAGTGAACCTGTCCGGGAGAGCAACTTTAGGTTCAGATCTGGATTGCTCCGGGGGAACAAAACCTTGGACTTAATGTCCGTCAGCTCCATGGACAAACTCTGCAACTGCAGGCAAGCTGGGCTACTGGATCCATGGTAGCTGGGGAGAATCTTTTTAGTATGGCCGGTGAAAATTCACGCTGTATAGCAGTTATAGATAATGTCAGTAATCTATATCAAGTGGGACAACATTCTATATACCATATAAATAGGTTATATCAACATGAACATATAGTATTTGATAACATAGTATTACCTGACATAATATCCGAAGTACTGAGGATCTATACTGGATCTGTTTCACGCTGTCTCAGGCTAGAGGTGGACCGGGGTCTATACTGACCCTAAACTGGGGTCCTGACTAGTCCCTCTACCTGGAGGTACTGTTAATGGTACAGAGGTCCAGGCCGCCAGCGTAACCCTATCTCCTATAAGTCCCTGACCACTGTAATCTAGTCCTAAGAAGGACCCTGATTACCACCACAGGGATATGGGCAGGTCACCGCTTAATAAACAGTAAAGACAAACGAGACAGACAGGGGATAAAGTAAATACTGTCTTGCATACAACACTTAAACACAGAGGGAACACAAAAGGTCTAGGAGATAAACTATAAGCGAGGAGAGGAGAAACCACAAAGGAGCTCTTAGCTTAAGACTTCTCAGAACCGATCCTATCTGCTGGTCTGTATGAATGCTTTCACCGGCATCTCCCAAGCAGACTGGCAGGTATATAAAGGAAGCTAATTAGTGCATAATCAAACTGCAGCCGGGCGAGGCTGGACCTAGTCTTAGCACAGAGCTAGGTAGAATTAACTCCCTCACTGCCAAACACAAAGAAACAGCAACTCAGCTGCGAGAAGTCAGAATGTGTAATCGCGACGATCTTCGTGGCGATACACCCATGACACACTGGTCAGATTCACTGCAAGGTATATTTAAAGTGCCATATCTTATAATCAAATAGACACTTAAGGCTCGCATGAATTCACTGGCACATTCTAATTCTTGCTAACAGGCAATATCCTGATTATATTGATTGACAATTGCCCCCGGGTCTGTTTCTTGATTCCTTGTAAAGGTATGTTTCCTGCATTCCAGCAAAAATGTATGTGTTTTTTTGTACATTTTTCATATATTTTAAATATTCTATGAATTTGTGGTTGCTCACTGAAATAAACACCTCATTAGTCCATAGATCATAAATATATTGTAAGCTTTTCAGGGGATATAGCTCTGGGATCGCCGTCTGGGTAGACAGAGTGGCACGGAAACAGTTCATTCACAGCAGTTCTGGTGAAAACTGGCCGCAACCAGCTTTATTAAAGTCCACAGCAAACAGATATAAAACAAATCATAAACAGAAGACCTAGGCTTGTCTAGCCACTTACTACACATAGATAGATTTCCCTATCTATCCGGGTCCCGACTCTAACAGCCTGGGCCAAAACAACACATATGTTCAGCATTTACCAGCATGGAGTTTCACAGAGTCTCCTCCTTGTGTCTGAAGGCACCTTCAACGTCCAGACTTGAGAGAGCTCCCCTCCTATTCAGCAGCTATCCGCATTGATTCTCACAGAGACTACTCCTGTGTCCGGGGTACATCGAGCACCCAGACTGAGACAGCTCAAACTCCTGGAGACTGCTTCTTGTGCCTGGACTCCTGTCCAGACTAAGCGAGCTCTCTGACTGTGTTCGCAGACACCTACTTCTGGTCTCCTAATTAACACCTGAGTAGTTTCAGGCCTGAGCTGCAAGTGTGTAATGAATGTAAGGTGTAGTGACCTTTCTCTACCACTAGGTTTACAAAGCCATACATTTCCCTTATACCAGTCAGCACAGTATCTAGGTGAAATGTACACCCCATTCAACACACCATACTCTCACTGTCTCACATATCCCCCCCTCTCTCCAGACGAGGCTGGTCATCCAGACCGGAGGGCTGGTCAACAATCCAAAAGAGACAGTGAACTCTGGACCAGTCATGGCCCTCATCAGCTTCATCTTCACTACTGTCATCTGTATCTTCACCTGAGCCATAGCCAACATCAGCTTTCTCTTCATCTGAAGCATCCGCACTACCCTGTACCCTCCCAGGCCTATGCTCTCTGCGGGCCTCGGGTATCCTGCACGGTTTCATCTTGACCTTAGGGCCGGGCTCAGTTTCGATATAGTGCCTGGCCAGAGAAGTACGACCCGGCACATCAGAACACTTCTGCTGACTCTTCCTCAGAAACTCACGTACCTCCTGTCCCTGGTGCACTGACCATGTGTCACCAACTATCACAGAAGGTATAGGGGTTTTTCACTTTTCTCAGTTCCCCTTGAACCTTCTTTACTTCATTGAGCTTCTCCAGAAGATGCTCATGGCTCTCATCATGCTCCTTCATCACAGTTTGGAGTTTTTCTGAGAAGTAATCAATTCATCTTGTACCTGTTGGAGTTTTCGTCCTCTTACTGTCATGCTCAGCCCCTTCTTCAGGCTCTTCTGGTAGACATGCTCAGAAGCCCTACCGTCAGTCTTACATTCTACCTCTTCATTCACATCATTATGGTCTCCAATATTCCATTTATTCCAGCTTTCAAGTTCTCCTTGATAGCTGCATCTGTATACTCAGAACCCGCCGGATTCTTCTCTTCCACCACGTTCTGCATCCCATCTGAGCTCCCGTGTGTCTGCAGCGGCAACGGAGTGACACATCGCTTTTCCCATTTGTTGGGACGTGGCTCCGATGTAGACTCCATGAAAGTGCGCTTGAGCTCACCAACGCCAGCCTGATGTCTCAAAATCTCATCTTGTGATTTATCCAGATCCTTGGCATCACTCAGGAACACTGCTGGGGCTCCGGGCGCCGAACCTCCAGCCGAGCCTCACGAGCCGCAGCCACTGATCCGGACCGCAACCCGTCCACGCGCTGTCCTCGGCAGAAACAGATTCCCGGACAGAGTCAGTCCCCAATCTTCAGTCCCGTTCCTCACAGCTTCACTTGAGACCTCAGCCTCTGATGAGGCATCTGGCTTGGTGACCACCACTTCCATGGCTTTTTCCACCTCTGCAGCATTACCTTCAGAGTCCTGGGCATGATGCAGCTCCATACCATACATTGATAACTTCTCATCTTCAACAGCATCCACTTGTGCTGTGTTCAGTCTCAGAGTCCTGCCTTCAAAGCTCAGCTCTCCTCCTTTCACCTTAGTCTTCGCCAGGGAACCGGCCAACTGTAAAAACATCTTCAGATGCCATCTTCTGTCCGGCTGTAAGGTCAGCATCAGCTTTCTTCTCAGGACTCTCAACCTCCTCTGCTACCATGCCTTCCTCATTTGCACTGGTTGCTTATTGTCATCAGATGATTCACTATCACTACCACTATCCCTGTCTGACCCCTTTTTCTCAGCCACATCCGGCTCACTTTCAGGGTTATACACTTCATTTTCATTCACATCCTGCTCACTGTCAGGGTTATACAATTCATTCTCATTCACATCCTGCTCACTTTCAGGGTTATACACTTCATTTTCATTCACATCCTGCTCACTGTCAGGGTTATACAATTCATTCTCATTCACATCTTGATCTGGAACCTTAGTTAACATGTCATCCACAACATTAACTTCACCATCTGGTCCCTGGTTTCCCTCAGGTGGTCCCTCAAGTATGTGACTATGTGACAACCCCAGCACTATACTTCCATATAGCTCAGGTACTAGGAGCTGGCTCACGACCTCTCCCTGGACTTCAGTGTCCCTATACAACAGGTTAGTGTTTATGGCAACATGAGGAAACCTCTCCTCAGAGCCAGGCTCTTGGGAAACCTCATTTAGAACAATTATATTTTCCTGTGCCGTTTTAAGAGTGGGGTCTCGCCACTGCTCACTCTCAAAATTGTCACAGGACACAGGTAAGTCAGGGACACTCGGTTCCCGAGAACCACCATCCTCGTCTCCCAACATCACCTGCAAAGGAATTTCATCACTATCACAGTCATCATTATTATCAATATCATTATCATGATTATGATCAATATCATCATCACTATCATGATCATCATCATTATCAGCATCAGCATCATTATCATGGTCATCATCATTATCATGATCATCATCATCATCATTATCATTATCATCATCATCATCATTATCACATAAGTTTAACGGCCTACTAGCATTGTGTTCCGCCCCTCGGGACTGCGCACCCTCAATAGGAGCTTCATCACACTGTCCATCAGAAACATTTTTCCCCCAGAGATCCTTAGATCGGGGAAAGTCATTACCCAATATAACGGGTTGCACCAGGTTCTTCACTACCCCCACTTCACATGAAACCTCCCCGCGTTTGGGGATCAAGTCCACGACAGTCTCTGGGTAGACTTTGGTGTCTCCATGGACGCACACCACACTCAGGTGCTTATCAGGGATGAAGTCCCTATCAATCAGGCTGTCACATACGGAAGTCACTGGACTCTCTGAGTCCAAGAGGGCCTGTGCTGGGCAGTCATTTACAACCACCGGGGACACCTGTGGTCCAGTCTCTTCGGCTGAGGTGGACACACACACAGGTTCTGCGCAGAGAGAGAGGGATCTGCCAACATCACAATACATAGGCTCCCCCTCTATTGGACAGTTGGCTGCAATTTCACGACATCTCCAACACTGTCCATCACACTTTTCCACCCACATGTCCCCTCGGGCCTGAACCCGCTTATCAGCATACCCCATGTCCCCAACAGCTGGAACGCTCTTACCACGAGAGTTCAGCGTCCGGGAACTCTGAAGTGACGACCTCTCAGACAGCTGGTCACGGAGACAGTCTTTGCTGGCGAAGGCCTTCTCCATCAGGCTGACCAGACGATTGGCGTCCTGGTGGTCTCCTTGTCCGACCTCTGGCTGTACCTCAGGAGGACATGCTCGGGTGTAGCGGTTCAATATCACCTTTTCAACTCCATAATCAGGTTTGCTGACTGCAGACTCCCAACTGCATCTCCAGTCATGAACTCCCCTGGCACGGGCTGTCACCGTAACACCCAGCCGGGTAAGAATCTCCGCTTTCAGCTTGGCATAGTCTTGGCTGTCCTGCTCGCTCAGGTCAGCATAGGCCCTTTGGGGTTCTCCAATCAGATAGGGTGCGACCATCATGGCCCATTCAGATAGGGGCAGATTCTCCTTCTCTGCCAATCTCTCAAACCTAGTGAGATATACCTCCACATCATCACGAGGTGTCATCTTTTTCAGGGACCGTCTTACCGCCTTCTTTACAGCGGACAATGCAGGTGACTTTGCAACATTACTTTGGGACGATGCGCTGCAAGTCTTTTGTAGTGCTGCCACCTGCTCAAAAAACAACCGGTTATTCTCCTGCTGCTGCTGCAGGAATTGCTGCTGGGCCTGCTTCATGCGCTGCTGGTGCTGCAGGCGCTGCCGCTCCATGCTCTGCTGCATGCTCCGCTGGGCCTGGACCAGGTACTCAATGAGCTCCTCCATACTGCCGGACTTATCTGTCTCAACCACGGCAGTCTTATGTTGCACATTAACTTGCGCCATTTATTCAAACAGCGCCTCCATGCTGTCATCCATGCTGTCAGACTTCTCTGTCTCAACAACGGCAGTCTTCACTCAAGACATACACACTCCACAGTCTTTTCCACAAAAAAAATTCAGCTCTGCTGTGCAGACATTTTTTTTTTTTTTCTCTGCAAACTCTATTAGGGCCACTGTCTCTTTAAGACTGCTCCAACAGACTTTTCCTTTGCTGCTGCACACTCCACAGTCTTTTCCACAACAAGTTCAGCTTTGCTGTGCAGACACACTTTTTTTTTTTCTTTTGCAAACTCTATTAGGGCTACTGTCTCTTTAAGACTGCTCCAACAGACGTTTCTTTTGCTGACACACTTTTTTTTTCTCTGCTGCTGCTTCAACAGACTTCACCTTTATTGCTGTCTCTAAGCCACTGTGCTGCACGCACATTCCAGCACCAATTGTATCAGCCACTGTGCTGCCCCAGCATTCTCCGCCAATTGTAAGCTTTTCAGGGGATATAGCTCTGGGATCGCCGTCTGGGTAGACAGAGTGGCACGGAAACAGTTCATTCACAGCAGTTCTGGTGAAAACTGGCCGCAACCAGCTTTATTAAAGTCCACAGCAAACAGATATAAAACAAATCATAAACAGAAGACCTAGGCTTGTCTAGCCACTTACTACACATAGATAGATTTCCCTATCTATCCGGGTCCCGACTCTAACAGCCTGGGCCAAAACAACACATATGTTCAGCATTTACCAGCATGGAGTTTCACAGAGTCTCCTCCTTGTGTCTGAAGGCACCTTCAACGTCCAGACTTGAGAGAGCTCCCCTCCTATTCAGCAGCTATCCGCATTGATTCTCACAGAGACTACTCCTGTGTCCGGGGTACATCGAGCACCCAGACTGAGACAGCTCAAACTCCTGGAGACTGCTTCTTGTGCCTGGACTCCCTGTCCAGACTAAGCGAGCTCTCTGACTGTGTTCGCAGACACCTACTTCTGGTCTCCTAATTAACAACTGAGTAGTTTCAGGCCTGAGCTGCAAGTGTGTAATGAATGTAAGGTGTAGTGACCTTTCTCTACCACTAGGTTTACAAAGCCATACATTTCCCTTATACCAGTCAGCACAGTATCTAGGTGAAATGTACACCCCATTCAACACCCATACTCTCACTGTCTCACAATATGCTTTGGACATAATCTAATCGCTCAATGAGATTTCTACTCATCAAGCAGTCGGGTAGGCCCCCCTCTTATTTACCTTATTTTTCCTTTCATTTTATTTTACATGTTTATTTTATGTCCACATGTCGCAACTTTTGTTACGAAAATATTGACTGACCATGCTATATTCGGTCTTTTTCTCTTGAGACTTCTCTCACATTATGTTATTATAAGTGTTTCCTCAAAATTACGTATACCATAGTATGTTTATTATATTTTTTTTCATTGTCATTGTCTGCAGTACTTTGATGAAGGTCCGGATGGGACCGAAACATTGTTTTGATTTGACTGCAATAAATTTCCCCCTTTACCTATAAAGTTGAGTGCCAAGTTTTTCTTTACATTGTCACTGGGTTGGGTTCCTACTTGAGCACCTTCCACGGTAGTGCCACGCTATATTACTATATCTACATTTGAAGAGCCCCTGACATTCCGAAACAGCAGAAACCCCCACAAGTGACCCCGAGTTTGGAAACTACACCTCTCAATGAATTCATCTAGGGGTTTAGTGAGCATTTTTAACCTTCGGGCAATGCACAGAATTCTATACAATTGGGCTGAGTAAATGGAAAATTAATTTTTTTTCCACTAAAATGTTATTTTGGTCCCAAGTATTTAATTTTATGAAAGGGGAAAAAGGGGAAAATGAATGATACAATTTGTTGTACAATTCCTCCTGAGTACGTCGATATGCCACATGTAGGGAAAATTACTTTTGAGGCACAGTGCAAAGCTCTGAAGGGAAGAAGCGCCATATTGGAGTTCAGATTTTGCTGCATTGATTTGAGGGGGCCATGTCACATTTGCTAAGCCTCTGAGGTTCCAGAACAGCAGAACACCCAATGTGTGACCTAATTTTACAAGTTACAGCTCTCAATGAATTCATTTAGCGGTGCAGTGAGCATGTTGACACCACTTGTGCCTCACAGATTTTTATACCATTGGGCGGTCAGGAAAGAAATTTTTACCACTAAAATGTTGTTTTAGCCCCAAGTTTTTAATTTTTATAAGTTCTAGGAAAAATGAACCTCACTGTTTGTTGTGCAATTTTTCTTAGTTACTCCAATACCCTACATGTAATTGGGAATTACTTTTCAGGCACAGTGCAGAACTCAGAAGGCAAGGAGCGCCATACTATAGTGCATATTTTACGGTTATGGTTTGCGGGTGCCATGACCGATTTGTAGGAGCCCCTTAGGTGCCAGAACAGCAGAACCTCCCATAATTGACTCCATTAACAAACTACACCTCTCAATGAATTCATCTAAGGGTGCAGTGATCATAGTGACACCATGGGTGTGCCACAGAATTTTATACCATTGGGCTGTGAAGAAAAAATAGTTGCATTTTTACCACAAAAATTTAGTTTTAGCCCCAGAGTTTACATTTTTACATGGAGAAATGGTTCAAAATGGCACCAAAATTTGTCACACAATTTCTTTTGAATATGGCAATGCCCATATGTGGCTGCACAATACTGCTTAGCCACATAACGAGACTCAGGAGGGACGGAGCACTATTTTCCTCTCGGAGGACAAATTATCATAGAATATTTTGTGGTCTCCATATAGAGCCACTAAGTTCCTGAAGAGCAGAATACCCCCTCAAGCAGGGTTGGGCAATTAATGAGAGACTGTGACTGTTGTGGAGGGCCGACCTAATAGGCTGAAATTCTGCTCAATATATTCTATTATTTTTTAAACACTGCTTTTCGGTGATTATTTTGTATCTCCGTTTAGGCTGTGGTTCCACGGTCCGGAACCACAGCGCTTTTGACGGAGCGGAATTTCCGCTCCGTCTAAGCCCCATCCCCTTTATGACGCGCGATCTTTCCGGAGGTGTTCAGGACACCTCCGGAACACCTCCGGAAAGAACGCAGGGCTACATAGCCCTGTGTTAAATTCTATTGCGGCGACGCACCGTCGCCGCAATACGCGAGGACATGCTGCGGTCTAAAAGACTCGCCGCATGTCCGTTTACGCAGGTCTGCCACCTGCGTATTGTTACGCATAGTGGAGACGGGATTTCTTAAAATCCCCTCCACTATGCTGTAACATCTGGACGCTGCGTGTTTGGCGCTGCGCCAGCGCACAGCGCCAAACACGCAGCGTTTCCTGACCGTGGAAACTCACCCTTATACTGCACCCACACACACAAATGATACACCATTTGAAAGGTAAACTTGCCCCTTCAGCAAGAAAATAGCCAAACAAACCCACATCCACGATTTGATCACAAAATACAGTTTAAACATTAATTTTCATAAACCTGCAGTAAGGAAAAATGACCAGCAGGTGGCACCACAGTACCCCAAAGCACACTATCACAAAGCTGCTTACAGACATCACAAACAAATCCAAACATTTGCCTTGGGGTCTTTCCAGCTTGCTCAAGTGCTTGCCCAGCCTATTTCAGGCACATTGGAGGATTGCACACTTCACTGAATGTGAGTCAAATATGCAAACACATTTGTAAACATGCACTGCCTATTGAATTGCACACTTGCCCTACACAGCCTCCCTATATACAGCATGAGCCCTGCACAGCCTCCCTATATACAGCATGAGCCCTACAGAGCCTCCCCATATGCAGCATAAGCCCCACAGACCCTCCCCACATACAGCATGAGCCCCACACAGCCTCCCCATATACAGCATGAGGCTCACAGAGCCTCCCCATATACAGCATGAGCCCCACAGAGCCTCCCCATATACAGCATGAGCCTCACACAACCTCCCTATATACAGCATGAGCCCTACACAGCCTTCCCATATAAAGCATGAGCCCCTCACAACCTCTACATCTACAGCATGAGCCCCACAGGCCTCTCCATATAAAGCATGAGCCCTACAGAGCCTCTCCATATGCAGCATGATCCCCACAGAGCCTCCCCATACACAGGATGAGCCCCACAGAGCCTCCCCTTATACAGCATTAGCCCCACAGAGCCTCCCCATAAACAGCATTAGCGCCACACAACCTCACTATATTCAGCATGAACCCCACACAGCCTCCCTATATACAGCATGAGCCCTACAGAGCATCCCCATATAAAGCATGAGCCCCTCACAACCTCCCCATATACAGCATGAGCCCCACACAGCCTACCCTATACAGCATGAGCCCCACAGAGCCTCCCCATATAAAGCATGAGCCCCACAGCGCCTCCCCATATACAGTATGAGCCCCACACAACCTCTCTATATACAGTATGAGCCCTACACAGCCTTCCTATAAACAGCATGAGCCACACAGAGCATCCCCATATACAGCATGAACCCCTCACAACCTCTCCATATACAGCATGAGCCACTCCATATACAGCATGAGCCCCACAGAGCCTCCCCATATACAGCATGAGCCCCACAGAGCCTCCCCATATGCAGCATGAGCCCCACAGAGCCTCCCCATATACAGCATGAGCACCACAGAGCCTCCCCATATACAGCATGAGCCCCACCGAGCCTCCACATATACAGCATGAGCCCCACAGAGCCTCCCCATATATAGCATGAGCCACACAGAGCCTCCATATATACTGCGCGAACCCTACACAGCCTCCCCATATACAACATAACCCCTACAGAGCCTCCCCATATACATCATGAGCCCCACACAACCTCCCTATATATAGCATGAACCCCACACAGCCTCCTAAAAACAGCATGAGCCCTACACAGCCTCCCTATAAACAGCAAGAGCCCCACGGAGCATCCCCATATACAGCATGAGCCCCTCACAACCTCTCCATATACAGCATGAGCCTCTCCATATACAGCATGGCCCCACACAGCCTCCCCATATACAGCATGAGCCCCACACAGCCTCCCTATATACAGCATAAGCCCCTCACAACCTCCCCATATACAGCATGAGCCCCACACAGCCTCCCTTATACAGCAGGAGCCCCACAGAGCCTCCCCATATATAGTATAAGCCCCACACAACCTCCTTATATACAGCATGAGCCCCACAGAGCATACCCATATACAGGTCCTTCTCAAAAAATTAGCATATAGTGCTAAATTTCATTATTTTCCATAATGTAATGATTACAATTAAACTTTCATATATTTTAGATTCATTACACACCAACTGAAATTTGTCAGGTCTTTTATTGTTTTAATACTGATGATTTTGGCATACAACTCCTGATAACCCAAAAAACCTGTCTCAAAAAATTAACATATTTCGCCCGTCCAATAAAATAAAAGTGTTTTTTAAAAACAAACAAAAAAACCATCAAATAATAAAGTTCAGTTATGCACTCAATACTTGGTCGGGAATCCTTTTGCAGAAATGACTGCTTCAATGCGGCGTGGCATGGAGGTAATCAGCCTGTGACACTGCTGAGGTGTTATGGAGGCCCAGGATGCCTCAATAGCGGCCTTAAGCTTATCCAGAGTGTTGGGTCTTGCGTCTCTCAACTTTCTCTTCACAATATCCCACAGATTCTCTATGGGGTTCAGGTCAGGAGAGTTGGCAGGCCAATTGAGCACAGTAATACCATGGTCAGTAAACCATTTACCAGTGGTTTTGGCACTGTGAGCAGGTGCCAGGTCGTGCTGAAAAATGAAATCTTCATCTCCATAAAGCATTTCAGCCGATGGAAGCATGAAGTGCTCCAAAATCTCCTGATAGCTAGCTGCATTGACCCTGCCCTTGATGAAACACAGTGGACCAACACCAGCAGCTGACATGGCACCCCACACCATCACTGACTGTGGGTACTTGACACTGGACTTCAGGCATTTTGGCATTTCCTTCTCCCCAGTCTTCCTCCAGACTCTAGCACCTTGATTTCCGAATGACATGCAAAATTTGCTTTCATCAGAAAAAAGTACTTGGGACCACTTAGCAACAGTCCAGTGCTGCTTCTCTGTAGCCCAGGTCAGGCGCTTCTGCCGCTGTTTATGGTTCAAAAGTGGCTTTACCTGGGGAATGCGGCACCTGTAGCCCATTTCCTGCGCACGCCTGTGCACGGTGGCTCTGGATGTTTCTACACCAGACTCAGTCCACTGCTTCCTCAGGTCCCCCAAGGTCTGGAATCGGTCCTTCTCCACAATCTTCCTCAGGGTCCGGTCACCTCTTCTCGTTGTACAGCGTTTTCTGCCACATTGTTTCCTTCCAACAGACTTCCCATTGAGGTGCCTTGATACAGCACTCTGGGAACAGCCTATTTGTTGAGAAATTTCTTTCTGGGTCTTACCCTCTTGCTTGAGGGTGTCAGTGATGGCCTTCTTGACATCAGTCAGGTCCTAGTCTTACCCATGATGGGGGTTTTGAGTAATGAACCAGGCAGGGAGTTTTTAAAAGCCTCAGGAATCTTTTGCATGTGTTTAGAGTTAATTAGTTGATTCAGAAGATTAGGATAATAGGTCGTTTAGAGAACCTTTTCTTGATATGCTAATTTTTTGAGACAGGTTTTTTGGGTTATCAGGAGTTGTATGCCAAAATCATCAGTATTAAAACAATAAAAGACCTGACAAATTTCAGTTGGTGTGTAATGAATCTAAAATATATGAAAGTTTAATTGTAATCATTACATTATGGAAAATAATGACATTTAGCACTATATGCTAATTTTTTGAGAAGGACCTGTAGAGCATGAGCCCCTCTTAACCTCTCCATATACAGCATGAGCCACTCTACATACAGCATGAGCCCCACATAGCCTCCCCATATACAGCATGAGCCCCACAGAGCCTCCCCATATACAGCATGAGCCCCACAGAGCCTCCCCATATACAGCATGCGCACCACAGAGCCTCCCCATATACAGCATGAGCACCACAGAGCCTCCCCATATACATCATGAGCCCCACCGAGCCTCCCCATATACAGCATGAGCTCCACAGAGCCTCTCCATTACAGCATGAGCTACACAGAGCCTCCATATATACTGCGCAAGCCCTACATAGCCTCCCATATACAGCATGACCCCTACAGAGCCTCACCATATACAGCATGAGCCCCACACAGCCTCCCTATATACAGCATGAGCCCCACACAGCCTCCCTATATACAGCATGAGCCCCACAGAGCCTCCCTATACACAGCATGAGCCCCACAGAGCCTCCTCTTATACTGTCACGATCTACATTTGGATCTGTGGCAGATCTCTCTCTGCATACTAAAACCTTTTTCCTTTCAGGCCACCGGGGGTTAATCTCAGTCTTTTCCCTCGGTGGCCGCTGGTGTAATTACATTGCAGCTGACTTGTCAGGAGAAGGTGGAGACCACTCCCTCCATCCTTTAAAAGGTCACCTGAGGCTCAGCTGACTGTTGGTGATATTGCTTCTTTGGAAACCAACCAAGCTGGAGCCAGGAGCTGCTGAGCGCAGTGGTGCTTCTGCTATTTCCCTGTTCTGGTGTCTTACTCTGCTGTGCGGTGCATTACAGCAGAGAAAGCTAAGTGTTATTATTTAGTTATTTAACCCCTAGGTGTCTGTCTTTCCTTTTTGTTGTTTTGGTGTTATTCACATTCCCTGTCTCACCTCCTGGGGAGGAGGTTGGTGGGTTTAGCTCAGAGCAAAACAGGAGACAGGGACTGGTCGGTGGCTTGGGCCTCACTACTTTTAAGTGTACCCCCAAGTTAAGGAAAGACAGGGCCCTTCCTTAGCCTTAGGGGCAGCTCAGGGGCCCAGGTTCCTCGTCCCCTGTATTCCTACAACTGCCCCGTGACATATACAGTATGAACCCCACAGACTCTCTCCATATACAGCATGAGCCCCACCGAGCCTCCCCATATACAGCATGAGCCCCACAGAGCTTCCCCATATACAGCATGAGCTACACAGAGCCTCCATATATACTGCTCGAGTCCTACACAGCCTCCATATACAGCATGACCCCTACAGAGCCTCACCATATATAGCATGAGCCCCACACAACCTCCCTATATACAGCATGAGGCCCACACAGCCTCCCTATATACAGCATGAGCCCCACGGAGCATCCCCATATACAGCATGAGCCCCTCACAACCTCTCCATATACAGCATGAGCCTCTCAATATACAGCATGGCCCCACACAACCTCCCCATATACAGCATGAGCACCACAGAGTTCCCCTGTTATGAATGTTTTAGAAATGAATTCTGAGCAGAAGCTCCCTCTGGTGGTTAAAAACAGTACTGAACCATTCAATGAGGATTGGCAATCAGGAATTACTGACTGGTGGATATAAGGGAGGTTTCCCCTCATCATGGTTGCCCGGTGATCAATTGTTCCTGTTTTATCGTTGTTTCCTGGTTCACTTGGAAGCTTGCTGAGTCTTGCCTCTTCTCCTGCTCTCAGATAAGATGTTTTTTGTTTTTGTGCTTGCCATTTGCATTTTTCTCTGCATTTCTGTGAGGTTGGCCAGGTTCCCCTCCCCGGGGGGCTTGGGCCCCTCTCGGTTCCTCTGGAGCCACTGTTGTTTGTTCATTTGCCTTTTCCAGTTTTTTCAGTGGCTGCGGCTGAGTTTTGTTACACCAGAGAACTAATTTAGGTGGTAGAGGTCGTGTGATCTCAGGTGTTTTTGCAATTAGTAGCGTTGGCTTTTTTTTAGGGTTTTTTGGATTGCAGTAAGTATCCTTCCTATCCGTTTCTGTCTAGGCAGATTGGGCCCCAATGTTTGCTCATACTATTTTCTGTCTGTGTCTGTATTTCCTCTTGTCTAACCGCCATTACATGTTTGGGGGCTTCCTATGTTCTTTGGCGATCTGCTCCGGGGCAGATAGCTTTCCTCTTTCTATCTTTAGGTGTAGTTATCCTCTCAGGCTGTGACGAGGCGTCTAGGACCAACGTAGGAATGCTCCACGGCTGCCTTTAGTTGTGGTGGTTAGTCAGGGTACTGCAATCCAGTAGATTCCAACCTCTCTGGTGTATTGCCGTTTTTGCCTGCTCTCCTCAGCTACCAAAACATAACAGTATCACCGGCCCAACTGAAAATTGTATGGTACTCACAGAAGGGAACAATAGTGTGGAAACAAGAAAGGTTGTCAGAGATTTTTTTTTCCTGTTTGTTGCATTTTTTCCCTCTTTTTCTCTGGGTGCTGAGGAGGATTTTTTTTTTTCTCAATGGAATTTGCACAGTTGTCTGGCCGTGTGGATCAGCTTGCCACTGAAGTTCGGAGTATTGCTACCTTTCTTGCTAGGTTGCCAGTTGTGGAACCCAGGATCCCCATGCCAGATTTGTTTTTGGGGGATCGAGCTAAATTTCTGAATTTCAAAAATAACTGTTAGTTGTTTTTTGCCTTAAAACCTAAGTCATCAGGGAATGCAGCACAGCAGGTTCAAATTGTCATCTCTCTCCTGCGCGGCGATCCTCAGGATTGGACTTTTTCCCTGACACCTGTGGACCCTGTTTTGAGTAATGTTGATGCATTTTTTCTGGCTCTGGGGTTATTGTACGATGAACCTAATGTCACTGATCAAGCTGAAAAAACCTTGTTGGTATTAACCCCTTCACCCCCAAGGGTGGTTTGCACGTTAATGACCGGGCCAATTTTTACAATTCTGACCACTGTCTCTTTATGAGGTTATAACTCTGGAACGCTTCAACGGATCTTCGCGATTCTGAGATTGTTTTCTCGTGACATATTGTACTTCACGTTAGAAGTATAATTTCTTCGATATAACTTGCGTTTATTTTTGAAAAAAACCAGGGTGGATAAAAATCATGATTTTTTTAAAAAAAATCAAAAAAATCTGATTTTTTTGATTTAAATCGGATTTTTTTGATTTAAATAGGATTTTTTAATCAAGTTGTACACAAGCAAAACTTTGTCTTTTTGCAAATCAAATTATTTTACACAAATAAAAATATTAAAACAGTTGATGATTATGAAACCTAATAATTTTTATTTGCACTATTAAACAATCAGAATTGAACTACAGAGAGTAAGTACTTTTTAACAATAGCCTATCTCTAACGTTTGAAGTAAGCAAACATCTTCAGTGAATACATCAGTCCTTTAAGCCTACTGTTTATTTAGGACTTTTAATAGGAAAACTAGTTGTCCTGCTTTAGCAGTTCCTAAGCGGTTTCGGACTGTTGTGTGCACAAAACCAAATGAAGAAAACAATCTCTCTACTCCTGCCGATGAAGCCGATGCAGTCAGTAGCTGAGTAGCTACATTTATTATCTTCGCTGGAAGAACAAGTGATTGCGACTTCCACCAGTCCAGTGGTTTTAGTTCATTAACGACGTTATCTGCAAACATGTATTTTTTAAATGGTGCAGATTCACACTTCAATTTCAGCACAGTTGCCACAATGTCATGGTTAGTATTGGCGAGCCACTCCATTGCAGAGTTGATTTCCGCCTCAGATAGTTTTTTCCCTCTGTAGATGGGATGCAAGATATTGGCTAAATAGTGTTCTTCTTTTAATGCTTGGTTTTTGCGGTGGTGTATTGCAGCCTTTACATTGTTTGAGAGGTTCAAGCGATCTAGCGAACCTTCTAAATCTTTCCAAACTTCTGTGGCATCAGCTATGGTTGCAGTATCTTTCTGCATTTTATCCAACGCAATAGATATTGGCTTTAACCTTTCCAAAAGGTCCTCGGCATTTCTCTTCACACCAAGATTTAATACTTTGCTTCGTATATTAGCATCAATTTTATCCCGATGTGTTTCGCAAATGGACACTAATTTTGACCAGTTGTTAATAAACAGTTCCAAGCATTCAGCCAAGGTATTCCATCTAACATCTTGTGGTAGAACCAACTTCAGTCCTCCCATTTCCTTGTAGGTTGCATGTGCAAAATGATTATTGGGGAAATATTTAACAATTTCTACAACATGTTCCTTGACACCCGAAATATGCAGGTCTTTTGCCAAAAGATGCAACAAATGGGCAGAACAACCGTATGTAATGACATTTGTGTCATCCTCATGTGCCAGTTCCGCTCGCATTTTTGCCACATTGCTTGCGTTATCAGTAACTAAGCTCCTTACTTTACATCCAAACTGTTCTTGGCATTGGTGAATTGAGTTCTTAGCAATTTCAAGTAAATATTCAGCAGTATGTGAATTTCCAGATGTGTCGATTGTGTCTGCAAGGTAAGTTTCACCATCTTCTGTTGTGACACAAGTGCAAATTATGGGGTCGTTGTGGATGTTGCTCCAACCATCCAAGCTCATGTTAACAACTTTGTCTTTCAAATATTTTGTACAAGCCGCTCTTTCTTTGTCGTATACAGCCTGAAGATGTTTTCCTGAGATATCAAATCTACTTGGTGGTTTGTAGCCTGGTCTTATTCCTTCGATCATTTGTACAAACAATGGGTGTTCAACAAGTCGGAAAGAAGAATTGGTTGCAAATATGAATTTAGCAATTAATTCATCAAAATGTTCTTTCTGGCTCGTTGTAGTCTTTAAGAGGAATTTTTCTACACTTTGCACGCAAAGTTTTTTGTTGGGCTGCTTTGTTGAAGTTGTACCCAGATATTGATTGTCACGTGCAGCACAAGCCATATTTGACCCTGAAAGCACAGTAATTTAAAATATAATTCGACTGCGTATTTGAAGAAATATAACGAAAATATTTTGAAACAAACTTTCTGAACAATGTAATGGTCCTCGTCCTATAAGGGCTGTCTCAAAAGTTATGCTACTCAAGTTTCCGGTGAAGTTGCTGTAATACTAGTAATATCAGAGCAACTGAAAAAAATTATGTCACAAAAGTTTTAAAAATGTTTTTTTTTAAAAAATGGTCAATTTGGCAGACTTCCAAAGTGAATTGTAGCCTACAATAAAAAAAAAAAATAGGCGTATACACACTCTTTTATTTTTACTTAACGTTAATCTTCTGTGAAATATTGTCTTAACATAAATTTAAATTCTATACTCCAGAACTAGTGCTAGAAATTTTTCTTTTCATAGACTTTAACCATCCCAGTAAAACGTCTGTTAAAATAGGTTGTAATTGCCAGACTTACCACTAGTGCTAGGGTCCTGGTGCATAAGAAGCTGTGGGGGTTCATTGACATTAGTTGTATCACTATCAACATCTTCATTTCCCTTCTGGTTGCAGTTTTCATAATGTGATTTCAAACGGCAAACAAGTCCTTGGATATCCTTTTGACAGTATTTGCACTTTGCTCTCCCACCTTTCTTTCCAAGCTCTGCTGGCATCTCAACAAAATGAACCCAAATAGGGTCTCTCTTACGACCTGCCATGGCTCACGCAGATCACTTCTGAAGTTTGATTGTTACTACAGCCAAGTACTGCTGACTGACTATCCAACAAGTTTGGGCATGTCAACTGAATGGAAAAAGAAACTGAAACCAAGCTACAGAAAGTGAAACCAAGCTAGAAGTGTGGAGTTAATTGAACAATGATTGAAAGTTTTAGATTTTAATCGTGATTTATATTAAAAAAATCTTTTGATTTAAATCAGTGATTTAAATCATGATTAAAATCACGATTTAAATCGATCTGATTTAAATAGAAAAAAAATCATTTGATTTAAATCATGATTTAAATCGTTGATTTAAATCGGCGTGATTTAAATCAATCCACCCTGAAAAAAACACAAATATGGCGAAAATTTTGCAATTTTCAAACTTTGAATTTTTTTTCCCTTAAAACAGAAATATGTCACACAAAATAGTTAAGAAATAACATTTCCCACATGTCTACTTTACATCAGCACAATTTTGGAACCAAAATTTTTTTTTGTTAGGAAATTATAAGGGTTAAAAGTTGACCAGTGATTTCTCATTTTTACAACAAAATTTACAAAGCCATTTTTTTAGGGACCACCTCACATTTGAAGTCACTTTGACGGGTCTATATAGCAGAAAATACCAAAAAGTGACACCATTCTAAAAACTGCACCCCTCAAGGTACTCAAAACCACATTCAAGAAGTTTAATAACCCTTCAGGTGCTTCACAGGAGCTGAAGCAACGTGGAAGGAAAAAATTAATATTTAACTTTTTAGCCACAAAAATGATCTTTTACAAACTTTTTTTATTTTGACAAGGGTAAAAGGAGAAAATGGGCAGATAAAGTTGTTGTGCAATTTCTCCTGAGTACGCCAATACCCTATATGTGGGGGAAAACCACTGTTTGGGCACACGGCAGAGCTCGTAAGGGAAGGAGCGCCGTTTGACTTTTTGAATGGAAAATATGCTGGAATATTTAGCGGTTGCCATGTCGCATTTGGAGAGTTCCTGTGTGCCTAAACATTGGAGCTTCACCACAAGTGACACCATTTTGGAAACTAGACCCCCTAAGGAACTTATCTAGATCTGTTGTGAGCACTTTGAACCCCAAAGTGTTTCACAAAAGTTTATAATGCCTGGGTGTGAAAAAAAAAAAAAAAACAATTTTCCACAAAAATGATTTTTAGTCCCAAATTTTTGATTTTTCCCAAGGAAATTGGACCCCAAAAGTTGTTGTCCAATTTGTCCTGAGTACGCTGATACCCCATATGTGGGGGGGGGGAAACTGTTTGGACGCACGGCAGGGCTTAGAAAGGAAGCAGTAACGTTTTGGAATGCAAACATTGATGGGGGTCATGTTCCGTTTGTAGTGCCCCAGATGAGCCTAAACAGTGGAAACCCCCCACAAGTGACCCCATTTTGGAAGCTAGACCCCCTAAGGAACTTATCTAGATCTTTGGTGAGCACTTTGAACCCCCAAGTGCTTCACACAAGTTTATAATGCCCGGGCATGAAAATAAAAAATCCTGTTTTATTCCCACAAAAATTATCTCTTAGTCACAAATTTTTTATTTCCCCATAGCTAACAGGAGAAATTGGACCTCAAAAGTTGTTGTCCAATTTGTCCTGAGTATGCTGATACCCCATATGTGGGGGGGAACCACTGTTTGGGCGCATGGCAGAGCTCGGAATGGAAGGAGCACCATTTGACTTTTTCCAACCAAAATTGGCTGTAATTGAGATTGGACACCATGTTGCATTTGGAGAGTCCCTGATGTGCCTAAATAGTGGAAACCCCCCACAAGTGACCCCATTTGGGAAACTAGACCCCCTAAGGAACTTATTTAGATCTTTGGTGAGCAATTTGAACCCCCAAGTGCTTCACACAAGTTTATAACGTAGAGCCGTAAAATTAAAAAATCATATTTTTTCCACAAAATTGATCTTTTCACCCCAATTTTTATTTTCCCAAGGGTAACAAGACTCCAAAAGTTATTGTGCAATTTGTCCTGAGTACGCTGATACCCCATATGTGGGGGTAAACCACTGTTTGGGTGCATGGCAGAGTTTGGAAGGGAAGGAGCGCCGTTTGACTTTTTCAACGCAGAATTGGCTGGATGCCATGTCGTGTTTGGAGAGCTCCTGATCTGCCTAAACAGTGGAAACCCCCCACAAATGACACCATTTTGGAAACTAGACCCCTCAAGGAACTTATCTAGATGTGTGGTGAGCACTTTGAACCCCAAAGTGCTTCACAGAAGTTTATAACGTACAGCCGTAAAATAAAAAATCTTTTTTTTTTTACAAAAATGATTTTTTCGCCCCCAATATTTTATTTTCACAAGGGTAACAGGAGAAATTGGACCCCAAAAGTTGTTGTCCAATTTGTCCTGAGTACGCTGATACCCAATATGTGGGAGTAAACTACTGTATGGGCGCACGTCGGGGCTCGGAAGGGAAGTAGTGACGTTTTGGATTGCAGACTTTGATGGAATGGTCTAGGGGCGTCTTGTCGCATTTGGAGAACCCCTGATGTGCCTAAACAGTGGAAACCCCCCACAAGTGACCCCATTTTGGAAAATAGACCCCACAAGGAACTTATCTAGATGTGTGGTGAGCACTTTGAACCCCGAAGTGCTTCCCAGAAGTTTATAACGTACAGCCGTAAAAATAAAAAATCCTTTTTTTTTTTTACAAAAATGATTTTTTCGCCCCCAATATTTTATTTTCACAAGGGTAACAGGAGAAATTGGACCCCAAAATTTGTTGTCCAATTTGTCCTGAGTACGCTGATACCCAATATGTGGGAGAAAACTATTGTATGGGTGCACGTCTGGGCTCGGAAGGGAAGTAGTGACGTTTTGGATTGCAGACTTTGATGAAATGGTCTGGGGGCGTCATGTCGCATTTGGAGAGCCCCTGATGCGCCTAAACAGTGGAAACCCCCACAAGTGACCCCATTTTGGAAAATAGACCCCACAAGGAACTTATCTAGAAGTGTGGTGAGCGCTATGAAGCCCCAAGTGCTTCACAGAAAATTTATAACATACAGCCGTAAAAACAAAAAAATCATTTTTTTTTTTTACAAAAATGATTTTGTCGCCCCCAGTTTTTTATTTTCCCAAGGGTAACAGAAGAAATAGGACAAATTGCACAATAAATCTTGTGGTCCAGAGTACGCTGATACCCCATATGCGAGGGTAAACTACTGTTTGGGCGCATGGCAGAGCTCAGAAGTGAAGGAGCACCGTTTGACTTTTTCAACGCAGAATTGGCTGGAATTGAGATCAGACGCCATGTCACATTTGGAGAGCCCCTGATGTGCCTAAACAGCAGAAACCCCCCAATTCTAACTCCAACCCTAACCCCAACACACCCCTAACCCTAGTCCCAACCCTAACCACAAACCTAACCCTAACACACCCTTAACCCTAATCCCAACCCTAACCCTAATCCTAACGTTAGCGCCAACCCTAACCCTAACTTTAGCCGCAACCCTAACCCTAATGGGAAAATGGAAATAAATACATTTTTTAAATTTTATTATTTTTCCCTAACTAAGGGGGTGATAAAGGGGGGTTTGATTTACTATTTATAGCGGGTTTTTGTGATTGGCAGCTGTCACGCTAAAAAACGCTTTTTATTGCAAAAAGTAGTTTTTTGCATCACCACATTTTGAGAGCTATAATTTTTGCATATTTTGGCCCACAGAGTCATGTGAGGTCTTATTTTTTGCGGGACGAGTTGACGTTTTTATTGGTACCATTTTTGAGCACATGACATTTTTTGATCGCTTTTTATTTCGATTTTTGGGAGGTTAGAATGAACAAAAATCAGCAATTCATGAATTTCTTTTGGGGGAGGCGTTTATACCGTTCCGCGTGTGGTAAAATTGATAAAGCAGTTTTATTCTTTGGGTCAGTACGATTATGGCGATACCTCATTTATATCATTTTTTTATGTTTTGGCGCTTTTATAGAATAAAAATTACAATTTTATATAAAAAATCATTATTTTTGCATCGCTTTATTCTGCGAGCTATAACTTTTTTATTTTTTCGCTGATGATGCTGTATGATGGCTCGTTTTTTGCGGGACAAGATAACTTTTTCAGCGGTACCATGTTAATTTATATCGGTCTTTTTGATCGCGTGTTATTCCACTTTTTGTTCGGCGGTATGATGATAAAGCATTGATTTTTTGCTTAGTTTTTTTTTTTTTTAAGGGGTTCACTAAAGGGGTTAACTAGTGGGACAGTTTTATAGGGGGGTCGTTACGGACGCGGCGATGCCAAATATGTGTACTTTTATTGTTTCGTTTTTTTTATTTACAGGAAGAAATGAATTTATTGGGGAATTTTTTTTTTTTTTTTTATGATTTTTTTTTACCACTTTTTATTTTTTTTACTTTGTCCCAGGGTGGGACATCACTGTATTTTAGCAGATCGCTGGTGTGACAGTGTGCACAGCACTCTGTCACACCAGCGATCGCTCTGGCATCGCTGCAGGCTTCCTCAGCGCCTGCTCTCAGCAGGCACTGAGGAAGCCGCCTCCCTGCAGGACCCGGCGCCATCTTGGATCCGGGGACCTGGAGGGAGGACGAACCCTCGGAACAGCGCGACACATCGCGCTGCTCTGAGGGTCACAGGGGAGCGCGCAGGGAGCCCCCACCCTGCGCGATCCTCCCCTGTGCCCCGGGGACACCGCGATCATGTTTGATCGCGGTGTGCCAGGGGTTAATGTGCCGGGAGCGGTCCGTGACCGCTCCTGACACATAGTGCTGGGTGTCAGCTGTGATATACAGCTGACACCCGGCCGCGATCAGCAACGCTCCCCCCGGGAGCGCTGCTGATCGCATATGACGTACTATTCCGTCCATGGGAATTAGGTCCAGGGTCACATGGATGGAATAGTACTCGATGGCAGAGAGGGGAAAAAAACAGGGGCTGGGGGAAAGCTAAATTTTACTGCCCAAAAAACCCGAAAGTGGGCAGCCCCGGGACCAAATGGAATGATGATGCTTTGGCAGCCCTTTTTCGGGGGGTCTGTCAGAAAGAAAAAAAAAGTTTTGGGGGGTTTTCCCCTGCCCCTCTGGTCTCAATATTCTATGTCATTAGCGATTCAAAAATTTAAAAGACTTTGCGTGAGCGTAGAAGTAGCGTGGAATTTGTGTTTCCCCCGTGAACCAGCTTCTGAACCCATGCAGTGTGATAGAGTGGCTTTTTGGGGCACAGCGTCATGAGTTTTTAAAAACGCCAAAGGGTTAAAGTTTCTACTGTGGTGATCCTCTCCCTGCTATTTCAGTCTGCCCCAAGCTGGGGGACGTTTTGCACCTCAGTTTTTCTTGGGTAGTGTTCAGACTAAATTTCTGTTGACTGTTACCCCGATTTGCTTCCCCGTCCACATTTTCGCTCAGGCTTTTGTTTATTCGGGAACAGCTATTAACCTGATGGATTTTGATTTTGCTAAAAGTTGTGGGGTTTCCCCCTTTAAGCCCCCACGGGAAAATTTTTCCCCACTGGGGATTGGGTTTTACCCCTTTGGGGGGAAAAATAAAAACCCCCGTTTTTAAATCAGGGTAATGGGGGTTTAACCTATTTATCAGGAAGTTTTCAAATTTTTTGGGGTTGTATAATCTGATGACATTATTTTTTCTAGGGTTTTCCCTTTGGGTTTCGGGCCCCATAAAATGTTTTGGATTGAAAAACTGTGTCTGAAACCCGTTGGGGTGCCAATGTGTTAATGCAACACTCCTGTTTTTTTTTGCCTCTCCCCCCGGGTCAAGTGTTCCCGACTTTTTTGATGATTTTTCTGATGTAATTTTGCGAAAGTAAATTGATCCTTG
>JARQOD010000004.1:491182959-491365483 GCA_033576555.1 Oophaga sylvatica | reverse complement strand
AGCAGGCAAATCACCAGATGAATGAGCAAAATGCTGGTATATTGAGTGAAATGATCTTTTGTGCTGCACAGTAGATCATCGTTCTCGTCAGCACTTCGTCCAGTGTAAACAGGACTCGTGTTATCAAGAACAACAGCTGCCTATTCACACTGACTGATATAGACTGCCCATACCTACCTAAATATTTGCTCCCTTTTTTCCCCCGCGCAAAGAAAATACTGAAAACCAATAACAATAACACTTTTTTATTGCATATCCAGAAATCCAAAACTCTTTTAACACACCCACTATTGGAGGGGTAAGGTTGCAGCTCTCCATATTATCTTCAGAACTTGTGGTGATATGCCACCGGACTCCCGGCACATGTAACCCAGTCTTTCTCTTCCGCCAATGCTGCGACTTTCTTCATCATTAACTCCAAACAAATTATAACCTTTTACCAAACCAAACGGGTGGGCGGGTGGGCCGCTCTGCTGACAGCGTTCAAAGAGACCGGAAATCCTCCTACACTCCCTTTTATACCCATAGGGAGGGACAAACACCCGGAAACCATCTCCAATAGCCGAACCAGCTATGTACAAAAACTTAACCCTTTCCTTTTGTGCCACAGGAAGCGAAAAAATTGCAAATTCTCCTTAAACCAACCAGGCTGGCCAGTCAGGGGCCCCCACCTGATAAAGCTGGGCTCCCACAGACTGCCCATACCTACCTAATTATTTGCCCCCTTTTTTCCCCCGCGCAAAGAAAATACCGAAAACCAATAACAATAACACTTTTTATTGCATATCCAGAAATCCAAAACTCTTTTAACACACCCACTATTGGAGGGGTAAGGTCGCAGCTCTCCATATTATCTTCAGAACTTGTGGTGAAATGCCACCGGACTCCCGGCACATGTAACCCAGTCTTTCTCTTCCGCCAAGGAGTAGCGACCCCCGAAACTACGACCCCCCACCCAAAGCCACAATCGCTTCTTCAATCCCTTCCTTTAATCCCGACAGAAAAATATCTAAACCTATCTCCGTTAAATGTACCCCATCTGGTATTATTACCTTCTAATTGTCTATGCCTAACAATAATACCTCCCTTAAATTGTACAAAACGAGCTATTTGCTGATTCACTGTTCTCCTAGCCCGTTCTATCCCAGCCCAATCCCGGGCCCCTTGCCAAACTACTCTAGGAATTATTTCCGACCATACTAAAACCATCTGCGGAAATAAACCTGTGAATTTATCAATATCAGCTCTCATTACCGTAAGAAACTCCACCAACTGTACTGTTCCCAAATCGTTTCCTCCAGCATGCAATACCAGTATAACTGGAGCGTTCACTCTTCTTGAAATATGAACCACCTCTAACAACACTTGTGACCACTTTAAACCATGAATACCTCTCCAATTCACTTCCAAATTATAAAACCCCAAGGACCTTCCACTGGGTCGCACCTCTGCTCTCTGCTCCGCCCAATATACATATGAATGACCCAATATCCACACGCTGGGTCTTGGACGACCTAAAATAATAAAAGAAACAGTTTAAATGTTATCAATTTATTATATCGTTAACAATTCCGGTCTAATGTAACGGAAAAAACATGCCGATCGCCACCTTCCTATCCTCATTATTTCATCGTCTCTGAGCCCTGCTCGCGCTGCTTCTGTTGCTGCACCAATTCTAAATGAATGCGTACCAAACTCATTCGCCGGAAGGCCTAAAATCACATCAGACTATATGAAGGAAGCAAACAGACAACTTACGGACACACGCTACTACAGAAAACTGGAGTCGGACCCTACACAGGACTATTACAAGGAACTAAGCAAGTTGGTATCTTGTCTGTCTGACAAATCCATAAGAGCTGATGACCTGATACCAGAAAGTCCAAGAACAGGGACGTTTTACATGCTTCCCAAAATCCACAAATCTGGGAATCCAGGGAGGCCGATTATTTCATGTGTGGACACCCTTACTGAGCAGGTATCTGGATGGGTAGAGGGTATTCTTAAACCCCTGGTAAAGGATACACCCAGCTACATTCAGGACACAACTGACCTACTGAATAAACTAGCAGCAATAGGTCCCTTACCAGAAGGAACCATCCTGGCCACCATGGATGTGGAATCTTTGTACTCTAATATCCCACACCAGGATGGATTAAATGCCTGCAAAGTCTTCATGGGAAACACCGGGAATGATGCTGATTCTGTGGTGAAACTCACAAAATTCATCCTCACCCACAATTACTTTGAATTTAACAACAAGATCTATCTTCAGGAGACTGGCACAGCTATGGGAAGTAAAATGGCTCCACAGTATGCAAATCTTTTCATGGCCAAGCTTGAAAGCGACTTTCTGTCCTCATGTCCCATCAGGCCTCGGGCCTACTACCGCTACATTGATGACATTTTAATCATCTGGACGGAGTCTGAACAACAGCTAAAGACGTTCCATGAACAGTTCAACCAATTTCATCCCACCATCAACTTAACACTTAACTACTCCAGCACTGAAATTAACTTTTTAGACACCACCATTAAGCTAAAGAACAATGAAATAGAGACATCCCTGTATCAGAAGCCAATCGACCGTCCAACATACCTTAAATGGGACAGTTTCCATCCAAAACACATAAAAAACTCTATTGTCTACAGCCAAGCCATCAGATACAACCGTATATGTTCCAACCCCATGGATAGAGATGAACACCTTGGTCGCCTCAGAAAGACTTTTTTGAACCAGGGCTACCATCCAAGAACAATTGAAAACCAAATTACAAGAGCCACCAGAATATCAAGGAATCACCTGCTACATTACAAAGCTAAAGAAGAAAATAACCGGGTGCCTCTAGTGGTCACCTACAATCCAAATCTGGAGATGCTAAGGGGAGCTGCACGGAAACTACAACCTTTACTACAAAAAGATGCCCGATTACAATCCATATTTCCAGACCCCCCACTACTATGTTTTAGGCAGCCCCCAAATCTAAGAAGCATCATTGTCAGAAGCTCCCTGTCCTCCCCAACAGCTGCAGGAACCTTTCCTTGCAACCAGAAGAAATGTAAAACCTGTACATCTATAATGACCACGGACAAGATAAAGATCCCCAACTCACATCAGGACTACAAGATACCAGGTACTTTCAGCTGCATCACATCTAATGTGGTGTACCTCATTATATGTACTAAATGTCCAGCTGGGGGTCTGTATGTGGGGGAGACCGGGCAAAAACTGAGAACAAGGATGAATTCTCATCGCCACACAATAAGAGAAAAAAGAATGGAGTTACCTGTGGCAAAACACTTTTGTATGCTCGGTCATAGCATGATGGATATGGAACTACTTGTATTAAAATCTAACTTCAAATCTGAGAAAGATAGAAAGGTTTGGGAATATAAACTTATGATGACCTTTGACACTCTTAGTGCTGGAATGAACGTGTCACATGGATTTATGTCTTTCTATATCAATTAAGGAATCTGCTTCTCTGACCTTCTAGGTGTCACGGGTGTGTCACCACGAAGATCGTCGCGATTACACAATCTGACTTCGCGCAGCTGAGTTTTTCGGCAGTGAGGGAGTTAATTCTCTCACTCTCTGTGCTAGACGAGGCCCGGCCTCGCCCAGCTGCAGTTAATTCTGCAGTAATGAGATTCCTTCAAATACCTGCCAGTCTGCTAGGAATGTGTCGGTGAAAGCATTCATGCAGACCAGCAGAGCGGATCGTGGTATTGTGAAGTGTGAAGTGAAGAGTACCTGGTGTGGTTTTTTCCCCTCCTCGCTTTATCATTTATCTCCGTACCCGTTGGTGTTCCCTCTGTTTTTGTGGTGTGAGTTTTGTATGCATGGTGGATTTTAGTTTACCCCTTGTACTGTCTCGTTCGTCTATTACTGTGTTTAGGCATATACCTTCCAGTCCCCTGTGTTGTGATCGGGGTCCTTCTCAGGACTAGATTACTGAAGGTCAGGGATTTGCAGGAGATAGGGTTACGCTGGCGGCCTGGACCTCTGTACCATCAACAGTACCTCCAGGTAGAGGGATTAGTCAGGACCCCAGCTTAGGGTCAGCATAGACCTCGGACCTCCTGTATGCAGTAACAGCGTGACATTTTCACCAACCACTAAAGATTTTCTCCAGCTACCATGGATCCAGTAGCCAGTCTAGCTCGGCAGTTGCAGAGTTTGTCCATGGAGCTGGCGGACGTTAAGTCCATGGTTTTGTACCCCCTGGAGCAAGCCGGTCCAGAACCTAAAGTAGCTCTCCCTGACAGGTTCACTGGGGGGCGGGACAAGTTTTTTGCTTTCCGGGAGGCATGTAAATTGTACTTTCGGCTGCGACCTCGGTCATCTGGGAGTGAAGAACAAAGGGTGGGGATTGTCATCTCGCTCCTACAAGGGGACCCCCAATCCTGGGCGTTCTCTCTCCCCCTGGGCTCCCCGGCTCTCCAGTCAGTGGATAGGTTTTTCGCAGCTCTGCGTCTTGTATATGATGACCCGGATCGGGTCTCCCTTGCTGAATCTAAGTTACGTAAGATACAGCAGGCAGATCGTCCGGCGGAGGAATTCTGTTCGGAGTTCCGTAGGTGGGCCACGGACACCCAGTGGAATGACCCGGCTCTTAGGAGCCAGTTTTGTCAAGGTTTATCTGACAAATTAAAGGATGTGCTGGCACAGTATGACCCTCCCACGTCACTGGAAGCCGCTATGGCCCTTGCTATTCGCATTGACAGGCGGCTTCGGGAGAGGTGCGGGGTAACTCTGCCCCCTGTGATGACTCCACCTTCTACTAGGGCCCCTTATATGGAGGTTCCCCTGGTCAGTGCAGAAGAGCCGATGCAGTTAGGAGGGACATCATTCCGGGGGAGGGGATCGGCAGTGCGCCACAAGACAGGAAGGTGTTTCTTCTGCGGGAGAAAGGGACATTTTATTGGGGGGTGTCCATCCCGTCCTTTGCAGAGTGAGAAGTCGCCGGAAAACTATTGATCCCAGGTTGTGTGGTGGATGGCAATCTGGGAGTAGGTATTTCGTCCCTAGGTCCATCTCAATTCCTCGTGGCGGAGGTGGTGGTGGGTGCGAGAACTGAGAGGATATCTGTTCTTCTGGATAGTGGGGCCGGGGCTAATCTGGTGGATGCTCGCTTTGCCCGGGTTCAAGGTATGCGACTGAGTGTATTGGCTAAACCCATCCCCATATTCTCGATCGACGCCAGACCTCTCGGTCAGGGTAGTTTTTTGCAAGCAGTGCATAACATAGATCTTCAAGTGGGGGCGATACATAAAGAACTGTTGTCGTGTTACGTGTTGGAGGGTCTTCCCACTCCTATAGTGCTGGGCCTTCCTTGGTTAACTAAGCATAACCCGGTTATTAATTGGCAATCCAGAGAGATAAGCCAATGGAGTGAATTCTGTAATAAAAACTGCATGAATACGGTCATCGGTGACCTTACCTCCATTTCTGGTGGACTTTGAGGATGTATTCTCGGAGAAAGGGTGTCAAGAACTACCTCCTCATCGCGTGTATGACTGTTCTGTTATATTGCTCCCTGGGGCCAAGTTACCGAAATCTAGGTTGTCTAACCTTTCTGGTCCTGAGAGACAGGCCATGAAGGATTATATTTCAGAGAGTCTGGCTAAGGGGCATATTAGACCTTCATCTTCCCCGGTGGCCGCGGGGTTCTTCTTTGTGAAGAAGAAAGATGGAGGCCTACGCCCTTGCCTGGATTTCCATGAACTCAATCGGATTACGGTCCGAGATCCGTATCCGCTCCCACTTATTCCCGATCTCTTCAATCAGATCGTGGGCGCCAAATGGTTCTCTAAGTTGGATCTCAGGGGGGCGTACAATCTGATTAGGATGAAGGAGGGGGATGAATGGAAGACGGCGTTTAACACTCCAGAGGGGCATTATGAGAACCTTGTCATGCCATTTGGTCTGACTAATGCCCCGGCGGTGTTCCAACACTTTGTTAATGACATTTTTCGCCGCCTGGTGGGACAGTTTGTTGTCATATATCTAGATGACATCTTAATTTACTCGCCGGATCTGGTGTCTCATCAGGAGCATGTTAGGCAGGTTTTGCAGATCTTGCGGGATAATAAACTGTACGCCAAATGGGAAAAGTGTGTGTTCGCCGTACAGGAACTTCAGTTTTTAGGTTTCCTGGTGTCAGCGTCCGGTTTTCGTATGGACCCTGGGAAAGTGCGGGCAGTTCTTGAGTGGGATCTGCCAGAGGATCTTAAGGCACTACAACGTTTCCTGGGGTTTGCTAACTACTACCGGAAATTTATTCGTAATTTCTCGTCCATAGTTAAACCTCTCACAGACATGACTAAAAAAGGGACGGATTTTTCTAGGTGGTCTGACAAGGCTTGTCAAGCGTTTTCCTCCTTGAAAAAATGTTTTGCTTCGGCTCCCATACTCATTCAACCGGATGCGTCACAGCCGTTCATTGTGGAGGTGGACGCTTCTGAGGTAGGGGTGGGAGCAGTATTGTCACTGGGTTCGTCCCTGGTAAGTGGCACCCGTGCGCTTTCTTCTCTAAAAAAATGTCGTCCGCTGAGAGGAATTACGATGTCGGCAATAGGGAGCTCTTGGCCATTAAGTTAGCTTTTGAGGAGTGGCATCATTTTTTGGAGGGGCAGTCCACCCGGTCACCGTCATCACCGATCACAAGAACCTGCTGTATTTAGAGTCCGCAAAACGTCTGAATCCCAGACAAGCTAGGTGGTCGTTATTTTTTACCAGGTTTAATTTTGTTGTCACATATCGTCCTGGGTCAAAAAATGTAAAGGCGGATGCCTTGTCTCGTAGTTTCCCTGGGGCCGGGAAGACGGATGACCCGGTTCCGATCCTTCAGGAGGGGGTGGTGGTGTCGGCAGTATGCTCTGAGCTTGAGAAGGAGGTATTGGAGGCTCAGGGGGACGCCCCTGTTGGACCTCCAGGGAGACTGTTTGTTCCGGATAACTTGCGACAAAAGGTGATTGAGGCACACCATAATTCAGCCTAAGCAGGACACCCAGGGAGTAAAGCAACTGTGGATCTCCTCTCGCGGCAGTTTTGGTGGCCTAACTTACATAGGGAGGTGGTAACTTTTGTTGCGTCCTGTGGGGTTTGTGCGCGCTCTAAGACCCCACATACCCGTCCGTCTGGGGCCCTCTTACCTTTGAAGATCCCGGAGCGTCCGTGGACTCATCTGTCTATGGACTTTATTACGGACCTCCCGCCGTCTTCGGGTAAAACAGTCATACTTGTTGTAGTGGACAGGTTCAGCAAGATGGCTCATTTTATCGCTCTTCCTGCTCTTCCTAATGCTAAAACTCTGGCGCAGGTGTTCATTGGGGAGATTGTGAGGCTTCACGGGGTACCCTCCGATGTGGTGTCGGATCGAGGGTCTCAGTTTGTGTCCAAATTCTGGAAGGCATTTTGTACACGGCGGGGGATGCAGTTGTCGTTTTCTTCGGCTTTTCATCCGCAGACCAATGGTCAGACAGAACGTCTGAACCAGAGTTTGGAGACATATCTCCGGTGTTTTGTGTCAGAGAACCAGGAGGACTGGGCTTCTTTCTTACCTCTGGCAGAGTTTGCTCTTAACAATAGGCGGAGCGAGTCCACTGGTAAGTCCCCGTTTTTTGGGGCATATGGTTTTCACCCCCAGTTTTGTACTTTCAGTAGGGGGGGCTCTTCGGGGGTTCCTGAGGAAGAACGATTTTCGTCATCACTTGCTTCAGTGTGGAGAGGAGTGCTGAACAATCTTAGTACTATGGGGAACCGATACAAACGTATGGCTGATAGGAGGAGAGTGTCTGGTCCGGACCTATGTGTGAACGATCTGGTATGGTTGTCTACCAAAAATATAAAACTCAAGGTTCCCTCTTGGAAACTAGGTCCCAGGTTCATCGGGCCGTACAGGATCAGTTATATAATTAATCCGGTGGCATTCCGTCTTGACCTCCCCCTACGTTTAAAATTCACAACGTGTTCCACAGATCTTTGCTTGAGAGGTATGTGGCGCCGGTGATACCGTCACCTTTACCTCTTCCTCCTGTGGTGGTCAATAGTAACTTGGAGTTTCAGGTGTTGAAAATCATCGATTCACGTCTTAACCGCCGGTCCCTTCAGTACCTGATTTATTGGAGGGGGTATGGTCCTGAGGAGCGGACGTGGGTTCCTGCGTCGGATATTAACGCAGACCAATTAATTCGGGCCTTCCACATGACTCCACCGGATAAACCTGGCTCTGAGGGTCCAGAGGCCCCTCGTAGAAGGGGGTACTGCCACGGGTGTGTCACCGCGAAGATCGTCGCGATTACACAATCTGACTTCGCGCAGCTGAGTTTTTGGTGCTTGGTGTTTTTCGGCAGTGAGGGAGTTAATTCTCTCACTCTCTGTGCTAGACGAGGCCCGGCCTCGCCCAGCTGCAGTTAATTCTGCAGTAATGAGATTCCTTCAAATACCTGCCAGTCTGCTAGGAATGTGTCGGTGAAAGCATTCATGCAGACCAGCAGAGCGGATCGTGGTATTGTGAAGTGTGAAGTGAAGAGTACCTGGTGTGGTTTTTTCCCCTCCTCGCTTTATCATTTATCTCCGTACCCGTTGGTGTTCCCTCTGTTTTTGTGGTGTGAGTTTTGTATGCAAGGTGGATTTTAGTTTACCCCTTGTACTGTCTCGTTCGTCTATTACTGTGTTTAGGCATATACCTTCCAGTCCCCTGTGTTGTGATCGGGGTCCTTCTCAGGACTAGATTACTGAAGGTCAGGGATTTGCAGGAGATAGGGTTACGCTGGCGGCCTGGACCTCTGTACCATCAACAGTACCTCCAGGTAGAGGGATTAGTCAGGACCCCAGCTTAGGGTCAGCATAGACCCCGGACCTCCTGTATGCAGTAACAGCGTGACACTAGGGGCATCAAAACACAATAGCAGACCCCAATCAGAGGGCAATAAAACTTTCTCTCCTTATCTATGAACTGTTCCAATATTTATGTTCATCCCTCTGCCATAATGACAGTTCTGCTTCACGTCACTTGTCTTACCTATTGCATTATTCCCGTGTCCTGTTGTGTATATAAATATGTGATTCTTCAGATTTTGTATTAGTCTAGCCTGATGAAGAGACCTGAGTAGTCTCGAAAGCTTGCAATTTGTTACCATCTTTTCAGTTAGCCATTAAAAGGTATCAACCACTGAGGACTCTCAAGTCTAAATATTTTACGAATATGATGAACATTTAGAAAATTTGTAAGGAATAAAAAATCCATACCTAAATCCCACTCTCAATTGAGCCGCAGCTACTTCATTGGGGTACCTGTTTAACCATGACTCCATCTCGTTGACCTTCACCGGGGTCCTTACTGTCTTGTTGTGTGGATGGCCTCCCCACAGCACCTTTTGAGACCGGGCGATGACATTTTGTAACTCCATGCGGACCTCCACATGCTGAGCATTCGTGCTTGTATTTACCAAGTCCGTAGAATCTGCAGTGACCGTCATTAAACAGCCAACATGTTCCTGGCCTTCGAAAACTGGCCGGCCCCGAGCCAGATTGCTGGCTTGGGGCCCCCACATGAAAGGACTGATTACTTCTCTGGGACATCATGAGTCTCAACCAGGAATCCGTGGCCTTAACACCCCAACCCAATTCCGGGTTGATCGCTAAACGCCGGTGAAATTCCTCGTCATATCTCCACCATGCTGCCCCGCCGTGATTCTTATATGAATTATAAATTGTGTCCATATACAGAAACAATTCAGAACAATGCTCAGGGTGCTTTTTTCCAATGACACAACCTAGTACACAAAAAGCTTGTAACCAGTTATTAATGGTCTTTGCCACTTTAGGCTTTCGTTCAAACGGCCTGTCGTTCGATCTCCTTTCCCTGTCAACTGTATTTTGCTCCGTTGTTACTAATGTCCAAATATCTATATATTCATTAGCCCATATCTTTTCAATTTTCTCTTGTTCCAAGTGTGAACCTAGCGGTGTCACTCCACAATAATATGCATCTTTATGAATATCAGCCCTTAACGGTGGTGGTTGGGGGTTAGCCATCTTTTCCTGCATTAATAATTTTGGATTCACTACCAATTTTTCTCCCCCCAAAATACTCCTCAGATTTTCCATTGTCACAAATTTTTCCCCTTTCGTCCAAGCATTTGCATAATTAAACTCACCCATAATCGTCTCAGGAACTACCCTAGTTCTCTGTCCCACGGCCTCTTCATTCTGATCCTTTTTGTTTTCTCTATTACTTCTTGCTGATTGGCAAGTCGAAGCCCGACTCCGACCTCTTGACCCAGAAGAGGAAGATGACCTATACCTGAATGACCGTGACGAACGACTTCTCCTGGACTCAGATCTCCTCCTTCTATTGCTGTGTCTATGTCTCCCATGTCTACTATCCGAATCCTCAGAGGATGAAGAAGATTCTACCCTTCTCCTTCTTATACTATGAGATTCCTCAACCCTGCCTAATGGGTTTGCACCTGATCTACTCCCACCTGCGGATGCGGACAATGCACCCTCCTGTTGAGATGTCCCAACATTTCCAACTCTGGCTGTAGTAACTTCTATTTCATTTAATAAACCACTCACTTGTGACTGGTTTGGATTACTGGGCCACCCTCCCCCCCGGCCTGTGAAGAAACACCTGCTCCTCCTCCCACCACAGGTGCCACCATACCTGGCGGGAAAATGTTCGCCTGTGAGAGCAAATTCGGTAATACTTGTGGCTGCCCAAATACCGGCATTTGCCATGTGCCTTGTTGTGGTATCCCCCCTTGCCATACTGAATGCCCAACTCCAGTCAGCTGCCTATTTAATGCTTGAGTCCCTTCACCGCCAGCATTCTCTGCTTCTTGCTCTCCCAACTTCTTTTGTCTCCCCTCTTGTTGCTCCCCTCTGTGCCTAGTGTCATCATTAGATGACCCAGATGCACTATGTGTACCCCCCATCACCGCCGCTTCACTAATTATCCTGCCTTCTGCTCCTGCCCCCGCTCCTTCCCTATCTGCCTTATTCACTATGGCCTTATTTCTGGCCCCTGTCTGTCTTACAGACCTCCGCCTCACTACCGACCTCCTTGCTCTCACTCTTTTCTTCACCTCCCTTTGTCTGCGGGACGTTCCCTCAGCTACTGCACCTTCGCCCTCTTCCCCCTCCTTAATTAACTCCCCTCCTGTGGCTTCAACTTCCCGCCCATCACCTGACCTATCCGCAGCCAGACTCTGCTCCACGGGGCGTGTCCTCCTCTCTGACCCACGGCTTCCCGAAGCTGTGACAACCTTCGGGAAATCCGTTCTCTGCCCCTCCAGCAGTGCTAACAACCACCCTTCCCCTTCTTTCCCTAGCCTCTCCGAATAGCTGCCTCTAATTCAGCCATTACAGCCGACGCCGACCTCGGGGGGGGGGGGGGTACCTACGCTCCTGACGCTCTCCGCTCTGCCTCAGCGTTCAAAGAGACCGGAAATCCTCCTAAACTCCCTTTTATACCCATAGGGAGGGAAAAACACCCGGAAACCATCTCCAATAGCCGAACCAGCTATGTACAAAAACTTAACCCTTTCCTTTTGCGCCACAGGAAGCGAAAAAATTGCAAATTCTCCTTAAACCAACCAGGCTGGCCAGTCAGGGGCCCCCACCTGATAAAGCTGGGCTCCCACATTACCGATCGTTCAGGAGTGCAGACTGACTGGGTACACAGGCAACTTAATCTTGGCCGATCAGCAAACAAGTTGCTGATCGGTGGTCGTTTAGCGCCGCCCGTCATAAGGTGCAAACACACCTTTATTTTTCCAGCAGATTTCAAAGATGCTCGATCATATCGAGATTTGGTGAATATGGAGGTCAATTCGTCACGTCGATCTTTTTGTAATGTTCCTTTTATATTGTTCCATGGATGAACAATTTTGAAGCGAGGCAACAGACATTGTTTTGCTGACATCCATGGTTTTGACAGATAGCACTCGCAACCATGTTATTCTATAGTTCGAGGTCCAAGTGATCTGAGGAAAACAAATCACTGCATGCATGATTTCTGAGAATCGGATGGCACTCGCCCATTCAAGTCTATGGGTTGTGAAAAAAATTGGGCAACACTTGGATTTTCATGGACTGATATAATGGCGAAGGTGGAGAAACTTTTTTTTCCTCTCCACCTTCAATAAAATTGGATCCCACTCTGATCAGAGTTTGATTAGCATAATCGGATCGATTTTCTCAGATGGAAAGAAAATGGTGGTGTGACCCTAGCCTCATTGTGATAGCCAGGACACACAATTTCTTAGAGAATACTGCCCAGAGGATCGCTTTGCTCCACCAATTGTCTTCCTTCCATATTCATGCTGTCCGGTAGGGCTCATACCCATTTGCGAGAAAAACAACGGTCAGATTTCAGGACCAAAAAAACGGACGAGTGCTATGCGAGTGTCATGCGAGCGTAATGCGATTTCCGTGCGATTTTCCACGGAACATCAGTATGACATGCGTATGCAATGCGATTTTAACATGAGGTTTTACATAGAGCAGTTCTCTCTATGTAAAAACTCATGTTAAAATAGCATTGAAAAAAAAACTACGCATCGTTTAAAAAAGCAAATAATCCTATATATATATATATATATATATATATATATATAATATATAATATATATATATATATATATATATATATGTATATATATATATATATATATATTTCATAGAGATAGAGGCAGGAGAATAGCTGATAATTCAATTGTCGGCATCTGTAAAATTATTACAGAACCCGACAGGATATGAGACATGGTTTACATACAGTAAACCATTGCATATGCTGTAGGTGTTAAATTAAACGATTAATTCACGGAAAAAACTGGCGTGGGCTCCCGCGAAATTTTCTCTGCCAAAGAGGGCAAGCCAGTGACTGAGGGCAGAAATTAATAGCCTAGAGAGGGACCATTGTTTTTGGCCCCCCCGGCTAAAAGAAAATCTGCCGCAGCCACCCCAGAAAAGGCGCATCTGTAAGATGAGCCTATTCCGGCACTTAAGCTGTCTCTTTGACCTATAACGGGTGGCATATGGGGTATTCTTTAAGAATAAAGAGTTTTCATGAAATAATTAAACACACATTTTTTCCATCTTTATTATACTCCCATATACTACTGCTGATGTCACTATGGCTACGCAGACTCCCCGCCTGACCTGAAGTGAACTCACCAGCGCGGGAAAAAGTTCAGAAACTCAGTTCATGTCCGGTCAGGCGGGGAGGCTGCGCAGGCAGGTTTTACTTCATTCGTTCATGGTTTACACCTGGGCCGGTCGCATTAGCACCGCTCCCGGTTGTAAACTATTTTACCCCTTGAGTTGGATTGCGCCGTGGGACTTAACTGTACGGTGGACAGGTATGGGTATATTGTTGTTTTTTTATTTTGTCTTTTTTCTAGGAGATCGATGGAGTATGATAGAGATGGAAAAAATGTGTGTTTATTTCATTAAAAGTCTTTTTTCTTAATGTGTGTGTGTTTTATTTAACCCTTTCAGACTAGTGGATTAATAATGGAGAAGTGTCTTATTGACACCTCTCCATTATTAACCAGGCTTAATGTCACCTTACAATAGGAAGGTGACATTAACCCCTTATTACTCCATATTCCACAGCTACACGGCAGTGGGAAGTGCCGGAGTAGGTGCATCTTACAGATGCGCCTTTTCTGGAGTGGCTGGGGCAGATTTTTTTAGCCGGGGGAGGGCCAAAAACAATGGTCTCTCTCGAGGCTTTTCATTTCTACCCTCAGTCACTGGCTTGGCCTCTCTGGTGGAGAATATTGCGTGGGTGCCCACGCCAGCTCCAAAATTTTGCACACAGACACTACTAACATTATTAGTGAGGGACATATATAAATCTAACAGATCCTGTTGGGTTCTGTAATAATTTTATAGAAGCCGACAAATGAATTAACGCATACCTCCCAACCGTCCCGATTTGACCGGGACAGTCCCGATTCTGACCCCCTCCTCCCGCTGTCCCGCGGGACACTAGTGTCCCGCAGTGAGCTGAGCCGCCACGCCCCCCATACACCCTATAGTTGCCTTCCAGCGCTCCACTTTAGCTTCTCACAGCAGAGCAATGACCTGCTGAGCAGTACTCCTCTGTGTGCACACAGGACCTATGATGAGGTCACAGGAGGGGAGGAGTTGGGTGTCACATGGCCAGGCTCCTCCGTGTACAAGTCTGCTGTGCTGGTTGTCATGGGTGCTGGCTGCAGTGGCTGAGGGTAAGTTTATGTGAGGGGTCAGGAGGGATTTACAGTGTGGATGTAGCAGAGTCGTGTGTGTACGAGGTGTATAGAGCGGAGCCGTGTGTGAAAAGTGTATGGAGCGTAGCCGTGTGTGTACGAGGTGTACGGAGCGGAGCCGTGTGTGTACGAGGTGTACGGAGCGGAGCCGTGTGTGTATGAGGTGTATGGAGCAGAGCTGTGTGTGTACGAGGTGGCTGTAGCAGTGCAGTGTGTGTACGGAGCTGAGCCGCTCATCTCCGTACACACAGGGCTCTGTGCTTGAGCCGTGTGTGTACGGAGCAGAACCGTGTGTGTACGGGGTGTAGAGAAGTGGAGCCGCGTGTGTACGAGGTGTACGGAGCGGAACCGCATGTGTGCGAGGTGTATGGAGCGGAGCTGTGTGTGTACGAGGTGGCTGTAGCAGTACAGTGTGTGTACGGAGCTGAGCCGCTCATCTCCATACACACAGGGCTCCGTGCTTGAGCCGTGTGTGTATGGAGCAGAACCGTGTGTGTACGGGGTGTAGAGAAGTGGAGCCGCGTGTGTACGAGGTGCACGGAGCGGAACCGCGTGTGTACGAGGTGTACGGAGCGGAACCGCATGTGTGCGAGGTGTATGGAGCGGAGCTGTGTGTGTACGAGGTGGCTGTAGCAGTACAGTGTGTGCACGGAGCTGAGCCGCTCATCTCCGTACACACAGGGCTCCGTGCTTGAGCCGTGTGTGTACGGAGCGGAGCAGAGCCGTGTGTGTACGGGGTGTAGAGAAGTGCAGCCGCGTGTGTATGGAGCGTTACCGCGACGGCGCGAACGTGTGTACGAGGTGTACGGAGCGGAACTGCATGTATACGAGGTGTATGGTGCAAAGCCACATGTGTACAAGGTTTACGGAGCGTGGCTGCGTATGTACGAGGTTTACGGAGTGAAGCCGTGTGTGTGTACTGAGTGGAGCCATGTGTGCGCGAGGTGTACGGAGTGGAGCCGTGTACGGAGCGGAGCCGTGTGTGCGCGAGGTGTACAGAGGGGAACCGTGTGTGTATGAGGTGTGCGGAGCCGTGCATGTACAAGGTGTATGGTGGGGAGCATTCATACCTCCCAACAGTCCCGATTTTGAGAGAGGGTCTGCCCCGCTGTCCCGGCTGGCAGCTTACTTTCCCCGTGGACACAGGAGTACACGGCGGAGCCCCGAGGAGCACTTTAAAACTCTGCTCTTTCTTTCTTTTCCTCAGTACCAGTCAGTGTGCGCACAGTACCAGCCACTATCCCATAATGCCAGCCACTGTGCCCTCAGTACCAGTCCGTGTGATCAGCAGGGCTAAATGGGTGTAGTTGGGGCGTGGACATGGGTGTGATTAGTTGTGAAATTGGTGTGCTCAGGGGCGTGGCCTAAAATTTGCCGCGTAGCGCGCTACGCGCGCCGCAACCTCTGTCCCTCTTTCCCATCTTCAAAAGTTGGGAGGTATGTTAACGCCTTTTGTTCAATCTTACTGTGCAATATATATATATATATATATATACTGTATATATCTATATATATATATATATATGTGTGTGTGTCTATATATATATATATGTATTCTATGTGTATATATCAAGTGTTTTGTGAGCTATCAGTGTGATTTTGCAGCAGCCGGACATGAATTGCCGGCTTTTCAAAGAACAACGGTGCGTATAAATCGGACAGCACTCGCATGGGTGTCTATGCTCTCTTCTCCACAATCCACATCATGGTAGGAACGCTGGAAATCTCGTACATGTGCGCTGCGTCATGCCTGGCAAGGGTCCTAGCATGATGCGGATTGTATGGAAGACATCATTCACAGCCGGGAAAGGCGTGATAGACTATATTTGGCAGGACTAGTCCTGACTCATATGTAAATGAACAGCTGTGACAGGTAGAAGTTAATTTTTAATAGATAAAATCTTTTGTGTTGCATATAAAGTACTTTATAGGAATCCAACAATAGGCATATTTGCCTTTATGGTGACGGTTTAGGACGGTTCAGGAACTTGTCAAGTTCCTTTTAATCTCAAGAATTGTCAAATAACAATTGAGAAGCTGAAAATTAAGTGAACAAGTATGTGAAATATGCAGAAAATATACAGATATTGTATATCCAGTTAAGATATTACCATTTGCTCTCCTACTCCAGAAGGCTAGGATAATTGCCTTCATGTGGATTTGCCCTGGTGTGTGTCAGTGTAGTGTGTGATTTATATTGGAAATCGAAAACGTTTTTTTTAAAAAGATTAAACAACATAAGAAAACAAGGCAACAAAACCGATTATTCCTCGATTTTTATTCATCAGCACTTTTATATTGTGTTAACATTAATTTTATACATTGCATTTAACATGATGAGTTTCTAAATATGGACAAAAAAGTAAAATAAAATGTTAACACCTGATCAAATGCCAACCTATTCTCTGTCTTATTTACTATGTGGCTAAATGCAAGTCAAGGAATTCCAGCTCCATTTTTCAGGGAGCCATAATAGGGTGTCCATAGAGGTGCACAGGACTTCCTCTGCACGCCTGCAGGTTCACATACAGTCACGCTCTTAGTTTTCTCTTGGTGGATTCTATACAAATTAGTGTGATAAAAAATGGCATATTCCATAAGACTCCATATATATGGATTTATCCTACCCTACATAAAATGCTTTCAGTGCACATAGAGCAGGGATGTCAAACTAAAATACACACAGGGCCAAAATTAAAAAAAAACTTGGACAAAGTCCCAGGCCAACCTTGATATTTATTAAAAAAATGTCTACAGTTGAGGACGTTTTTCCTTATCAACAAACAAAAGTACATCATATGTTGTGAAGGGGTTAAAGGTGTTGTCTGGTCTGCAATAAGTCTGCAGTCATTCTGTGTGACTGCAGACTTGTGAATCCTCTCAGTGCATGTGTAAGGAGGTGGCAGGGAGCCTCAACTGCCTTCTCTCTCCTGAACACCGAGCACATGTGTCACATGCGGTTTCCTTACATTCTATTAATGTAATGTGCGGTTTTCTAATGTTCTTGTGTTGTGTAATGTGCTGTAGAGTATAATGTGATGTTTTCTTAATGTTTTACTACTGTAATGTAAATGTATTGTACCCATGTGTTTTAGCTTAGGGAAAGAGTGGGATAGAGAGGGTTATATAGTTGTGAGGAGTTAGAGGAGGATGGTGCAAAGCCTCAGGGATATAGGGAAAGGACTTCCTGCATAGAGGGCAGAGCCCAGGCAAGCTTGCCCAGGGCGAGACAAACACATCAGGGAGAATAGTAGGTTTCCCGGTCGTGGGAATTAATTTGCTCCAGGCTGACAAGCATTGTGGACGGGCACCAGCTATGCAGGACTATCCTCAGGAGGAATTCGGGAAGCTGGTGCCGTGTGATATACAGATGGGACCCGAATGGTCCGTAGAGTCGGCAGGGAAAGCATAGGAAATGTTGACCTGTGTGAACTGTAGCCCTGGATGTGATGAATATCTTGCCATTTAGTAAAGTTTAATCGTTGGAGCAAATACTGCGACTCTGTGGTGCTTCATGGGACTAGGATTTCAGCAGACACAGTGAGTACCTATCTCTTCATGTGCAAGATGATGGGCTGCTCACTGACTGTTGCTTAATGAACTCGCCCACGACTACCACCCCGTGCCACCTTGTTACATATGCACTAAGCGCTGTGAGGATTCTCCAGTGTCAGCACCAGAAACAGTAGTCACGTGACTACAAGTATGCGATATGCAAACTCCTGGCCAGAACCTGATTAGACTGTTTTTTGGCATGCTCAATATTAGTATATTGCATGAGGCCAGAAAGAGTCTAGTCAGGTTCTGGCCAGGAGTTTGCATATCTCATTCTTGCGGTCATGTGACACCAGAGAATCTTCACAGCGAGCAGTGTGCGCTGGGAGAATTCACAAGTCTGCAGTTGCATGGAATATGTGCAGACTTGTCATTTTAAACCAGACAACTCCTTCAGTAAATCTCAAGATGACTGTGGCACTGCAGTGTAGCTGAAATGGAGCCTCACAGGTACAGCACCAGGGAAATGTCATTACCCCTTCAGGTACACAACACCACACTCACTATTTGCTGCAGGTGTGAGAGACCTCATAGGGAAGAGCACTAGATTCAGGCACTTTATGCAGCACCCAATTACTACCAGAGTGTGTACGGGAGAGAGGAGGAGGGGGTGATGCTGGGGGTCTTTCTCTGGTGCCTTTTAAGATTATTATTATATAGCGCCATTTATTCCATGGCACTTTACATGTGAGGAGGGTATATGTAATAACAAACAAGTACAGTAATAGTAAACATCACAGGTCACGACTGGTACAGGAGGAGAGAGGACCCTGCCCCGAGCGCTCACAATCTACAAGGGATGGGTGAGGATACAGTAGGAGAGGAGAGAGCTGGGGTAGAGAGTGCCAGATTAGGGGGATGCGCGGGAGAAATCTTGTATGTGGTTGTGGAAAGAGGCGATAAGAGGGGAGTGGAGGTTGCATGTGAGGCGCACAACACTGGGTACCAGGGCTTATGGGGTACTCGGCACCGAGCCCATGGAAGTCTATGGGAAATGTCACAAGTAGCACAGCTCGGTCTGTGGCCCTGGGCGCTCATACAATGGGGGATATTTACAGGGGATTTTAGGAATAGTTCGTGACGCCACCTGTGGTTTCTGATCAAGTAGACCAGCGCTGCAGGGTGAATCTTCTGAGGGGGTGTTATTGGGCAGCTAGATGTTAAGTCCCCCACAGGTGGGACTGTTCCCTCAAAGTCTATGGTGGTGCGGGGTGCAGGCAATAAGTCAGTCACACACAAGTGGTTCTCTGTTGTGAATGGACTTGAGATGAGTTCTAAGCAGAGGCTCCCTCTGGTGGTTACAAGCGGTACTGGACTGTCCAGTGAAGATTGTGAGGATTGGGAATCAGGTGTTACTGACTGGTCTTATATAAGGGAGTCGCCTTCCCATCAGGGTTGCCGGTGATCAATTGTTCTGGTCTCAATCCTTGATTCCTGTTTCCTTTGTAGCCTGCTGTGTCGTGTCTGCATCTCCTGCTAACAGATAAGACATTTTCTTCTTTTTGTTTTTGTGCTTGATTTTTGCATTTTGTCCTGCACTTCTGTGGGGGCCTTCAGGGTCCCCTCCGGGGGCTTTTGCCCTCTCAGTTTAGTTCAGCCACTGATGTTTTGTACGTTTGCTTTTTCCAGTTTTTTCAGTGGCTGCTGTTTTGATTTTGTTACACCAGAGAACTAATTTAGATGGTAGAGGTCGTGTGATCTCAGGTGTTTTTGAAATTAGTAGAGTTGGTGCTTTTCAGGGTTTTTTGGGATTGCAGTAAGTGCCCTTCCTATCCTTTTCTATTTAGATAGTTTGGGCCCCAACGTTTGCTCATTCTATTTTCTGTCTGTGTCAGTATTTCTTCTTGTCTAACCGCCATTACATGTTTGTGGGCTTTCTATGTTCTTTGGGGATCTGCTCCGGGGCAGATAGCTTTCCTCTTTCTATCTTTAGGTATAGTTAGTTTCTCAGGCTGTGACGAGGCGTCTAGGACCAACGTAGGAACGCTCCACGGCTGCCTCTAGTTGTGGTGGTTAGTCAGGGTACTGCAATCTCATAGATTCCAACTGCTCTGGTGTATTGCCTTTTTTACCTGCACTCCTCAGCTACCAAATCATAACAGTATCACCGGCCAAAACTGAAAATTATATGGTACTCACAGAAGGGAAACATATTGTGAAAGAAAAAAAAGGTTGTCAGAGTTATCAGAGATATTTTTCTGTTTGTTGCATTTTTTTTTTTTCCCTCTGTATCTCGGGTGCTGGGGAGGATTTTTTCTCTCAATGGAGTTTGCACAGTTGTCTGGCCGTGTGGATCAGCTTGCCACTGAGGTTCGGAGTATTGCTACCTATCTTGCTAGGTTGCCTGTTGTGGAACCTAGGATTCCCATGCCAGATTTATTTTTGGGGGATCGAGCCAAGTTTCTGAATTTCAAAAATAATTGTAAATAGTTTTTTGCCTTAAAATCTAAGTCCTCAGGGAACGCAGCGCAGCAGGTTCAAATTGTCATCTCTCTCCTGCGCGGCGATCCTCAGGATTGGGCTTTTTCCCTGACACCTGGGGATCCTGTTTTGAGTGATGTTGATGCATTTTTTCAGGTCTTGGGGTTATTGTACGATGAGCCTAATGTCACTGATCAAGCTGAAAAAGCCTTGTTGGCATTAAATCAGGGGCTTGATGACGCTGAGTTATACTGTCAGAGATTCCGCAGGTGGGCAGTCCTGACCAAATGAAATGACGACGCTTTGGCAGCCCTTTTTCGGAAGGGTCTGTCAGATAATGTAAAGGATGTTATGGTGGGATTCCCTATCCCCTCTGGTCTCAATGATTCTATGTCATTAGCGATTCAAATTGACAGACGTTTGCGTGAGCGGAGAAGTATGCGTGGAATAGTGTTGCCTTGTGAACCTGCTTCTGAACCCATGCAGTGTGATAGAGTGGTTTCTGGGGCACAGCGTCATGAGTTTCGAAAGCGCAATTGGTTATGTTTCTACTGTGGTGATGCCTCTCATGCTATTTCAGTCTGCCCTAAGCGGGGAAGACGTTTTGCACGCTCAGTTGTCTTGGGTAGTGTTCAGACTAAGTTTTTATTAACTGTTACTCTGATATGCTCTCTGTCCTCATTTTCTGCTCAGGCTTTCGTTGATTCGGGAGCAGCTATTAACCTGATGGATTTTGATTTTGCTAAACGTTGCGGGTTTCCCTTGATACCCCTACAGAAGTCTATTCCCCTACTGGGGATCGATTCTACCCCTTTGGCTGAGAATAAACCTCAGTTCTCTACTCAGGTGATAATGAGGGTTGAACCTGATCATCAGGAGAGCTGCAAATTTTTGGTTCTGTATAATCTGCATGACATTATCGTGCTGGGTTTCCCTTGGTTACAGTCTCATAATCCTGTTTTGGATTGGAAATCTGTGTCTGTAACCAGTTGGGGCTGCCAATGTGTTAATACCAACACTCCTGTTTTTTCTGCCTCCCCCCAGGCTCAGGATGTTCCTGACTTTTTGTTTGATTTTTCTGATGTGTTTAGCGAAAGTAAATCTGCATCCTTGCCTCCCCATAGGAGCTATGACTGCGCTATTGAATTAGTGCCTGGTAGTAAATTCCCTAAAGGTCGCTTTTTTAACTTGTCTGTACCTGAACATGACGCTATGCGGTCTTATATCAAGGAGTCATTGGAGAAGGGTCATATCAGACCATCCTCTTCACCCTTAGGTGCCGGTTTTTTCTTTGTGGCCAAAAAGGATGGTTCATTAAGGCCGTGTATTGATTATCGTCTTTTGAACAATATTACTGTGAAATATCAATATCCGTTACCCTTGATTTCTGACCTGTTTTCCAGGGTGAAAGACGCTACTTGGTTTACCAAGCTTGACCTCAGGGGGGCATATAACCTTATTCGCATTAAGCACGGGGATGAATGGAAGACGGCATTTAACACCCCTGAGGGGCATTTTGAGTACCTTGTGATGCCCTTTGGGCTCACTAATGCTCCTTCTGTCTTCCAGTCCTTCATGAATGACATTTTCAGGGATTTTGTGGATAAATTTCTGATTGTTTATTTGGATGATATCTTGATTTTTTCTAATGACTGGGACTCTCATGTGAAACATGTTCGAACTGTATTTCAGATTTTGAGAGAGAATGCTCTGTATGTGAAGGGATCAAAGTGTCTTTTTGGCGTACAGAGGATCTCATTTTTGGGATTCATTTTGTCCCCATCTGTTATTGAAATGGACCCGGTCAAGGTTCAGGCCATCTGTGATTGGGTCCAACCTACTTCATTAAAGGCTCTTCAAAGATTTTTGGGTTTTGCCAATTTTTATCGTAAATTTATTGGTAATTTCTCGGTTATTGTTAAACCATTAACTGATTTGACCAAAAGGGTTCTGATGCGGTGAATTGGCCTCCTGAGGCAGTCTCTGCATTTCAGGAACTTAAGCAGAGATTCACTTCTGCTCCTGTTCTACGGCAGCCTGATGTTTCTCTGCCATTTCAGGTGGAGGTTGATGCCTCTGAAATTGGGGCAGGTGCTGTTTTGTCCCAAAGAGATCCAGAGACCTCTAAAAGTAACCCTTGTGCCTTTTTCTCTCGAAAATTTTCTCCTACTGAACGTAATTATGACGTTGGTAATCGGGAGTTATTGGCCATGAAGTGGGCTTTGAAGAGTGGAGACATTGGCTGGAGGGAGCCAAACATCAGGTGGTGGTCCTTACGGACCATAAGAATCTGGTTTATCTGGAATCTGCCAAGCGACTTAATCCTAGACAGGCCAGGTGGGCCTTGTTTTTCACACGTTTTAATTTTGTGGTTTCCTTTCTTCCTGGCACTAAGAATGTTAAGGCGGATGCCCTCTCGAGGAGTTTCCTTGCGGACTCTCCTGAGGTATCTGATCCTTCTGTTATTTTGAAAGAAGGTGTAGTTCTTTCCGCCATCTCGCCCAATTTGAGACTGGCTCTGGAGGGGTGTCAGGAGGATAGACCTGAGCGCTGCCCTGTTGGGAAATTGTTTGTCCCGGACCAGTGGAAAAAGAGTGTGATGTCTGAGATTCATTGTTCCGCGTTGGCCGGTCATCCCGGAATTTTTGGTACCAGAGACTTGGTTAGTCGGTCCTTTTGGTGGCCTACCTTGTCTCGTGATGTCAGGGAATTTGTGCAGTCCTGCGGGACTTGCTCTCGCTCCAAGCCTTGCTCTCGCTCTAGTGGTTTGTTGATGCCATTGCCTGTGCCCAAGAGACCATGGACCCATATCTCTATGGATTTCATTTCCGACCTCCCTGTTTCTCAGAGAATGACCGTCATCTGGGTGATTTGTGATAGGTTTTTCAAGATGATACATCTTGTGCCATTACCTAAGTTGCCTTCCTCCTCTGAATTGGTGCCGTTGTTCCTTCAGCACGTGGTTCGTTTACACGGCATTCCTGAGAATATAGTGTCTGACAGAGGAGTCCAGTTTGTTTCCAGATTTTGGAGGACCTTTTGTTCTAAGCTTGGTGTTCAGTTGTCTTTCTCCTCGGCGTTTCATCCTCAGACCAATGGTCAAACTGAGAGAACAAACCAGACATTGGAGACTTATCTAAGATGCTTTGTGTCTGCTGATCAGGATGACTGGGTCTCTTTTTTGCCTTTGGCTGAGTTTGCTCTTAATAATAGGGCTAGCTCTGCCACTTTGATGTCTCCATTTTTCTGTAATTCTGGGTTTCACCCTCGATTTTCTTCAGGACAGACGGAGGATTCTGCCTGTCCAGGTGTTGACTCTGTTGTGGAGCGTATGCAACAGATTTGGGACCAGGTAGTGGAGAGGTTGTCCCTCTCTCAGGAGAGGGCCCAGCGGTTTGCTAACCGGCATAGGACTGATGGTCCTCGGTTTAAAGTGGGGGACTTGGTCTGGTTGTCCTCAAAAAATATTCCTATGAGAGTGGCATCTCCTAAATTTAAGCCTAGGTTCATTGGACCTTATAAGATCATGGAGATTCTTAATCCTGTTTCTTTTCGTTTGCTTCTTCCAGGGACATTTAAGATCCATATCGTGTTCCACAAGTCCTTGTTAAAGAGGTTTGTTGAGCCAGTGGTTCCTACTGCTTTGCCTCCTGACCCTGTTCTGGTTGAGGGCAATATGGAGTTTGTGGTTGAGAAAATATTGAATTCTCTTTTTTTCTAGACGGAAACTCCAGTATTTGGTTAAGTGGAGAGGTTATGGTCAGGAAGACAATTCTTGGGTGTTTGCTTCAGACATCCATGCTAGGAGACTCATCCGTGCGTATCATAGAACTCACCCTGACTGACCTGGTTGCTCAGGTGGGGGTTCGGTGACCCCTCCTCAAGGGGGGGTACTGTTGTGAATGGACTTGAGATGAGTTCTGAGCAGAGGCTCCCTCTGGTGGTTACAAGCGGTACTGGACTGTCCAGTGAAGATTGTGAGGATTGGGAATCAGGTGTTACTGACTGGTCTTATATAAGGGAGTCGCCTTCCCATCAGGGTTGCCGGTGATCAATTGTTCTGGTCTCAATCCTTGATTCCTGTTTCCTTTGTAGCCTGCTGTGTCGTGTCTGCATCTCCTGCTAACAGATAAGACATTTTCTTCTTTTTGTTTTTGTGCTTGATTTTTGCATTTTGTCCTGCACTTCTGTGGGGGCCTTCAGGGTCCCCTCCGGGGGCTTTTGCCCTCTCAGTTTAGTTCAGCCACTGATGTTTTGTACATTTGCTTTTTCCAGTTTTTTCAGTGGCTGCTGTTTTGATTTTGTTACACCAGAGAACTAATTTAGGTGTAGAGGTCGTGTGATCTCAGGTGTTTTTGAAATTAGTAGAGTTGGTGCTTTTCAGGGTTTTTTGGGATTGCAGTAAGTGCCCTTCCTATCCTTTTCTATTTAGATAGTTTGGACCCCAACGTTTGCTAATTCTATTTTCTGTCTGTGTCAGTATTTCTTCTTGTCTAACCGCCATTACATGTTTGTGGGCTTTCTATGTTCTTTGGGGATCTGCTCCGGGGCAGATAGCTTTCCTCTTTCTATCTTTAGGTATAGTTAGTTTCTCAGGCTGTGACGAGGTGTCTAGGACCAACGTAGGAACGCTCCACGGCTGCCTCTAGTTGTGGTGGTTAGTCAGGGTACTGCAATCTCATAGATTCCAACTGCTCTGGTGTATTGCCTTTTTTACCTGCACTCCTCAGCTACCAAATCATAACAGTTCTCTTTCCATACCTTTACTGTAGATGGTTGCAGGTATGTCCCTGGAAGCTGGTCAGGGTGGAGAATGCACATACAGGTAATCGCTGAGCAGGTTTGAGGCCTCCTTTACCTTTATGTGTATGAGTCTTAACCTGCATAAAGTCAAGTTCAACTCCAGATGCAACAGCTACGCCCGGTCGACATTGTGGTAGAGCCTTTTCTGTCTCTGATAATCAGATGTTGGCAAGAACGAAGTCCTTCTATTGCAGCGTCCTGCTCAAAGTTCCTGTCCTCCCTGACTCCAGTTACGTATCAACACTTAGGGCTACCTTCTGTGACTTGAAGTCCAGCAAGGATTCCGGTTTTTCTATCACTAGCTGTGAAGTACTAGCAATGCTTCGGACCCGGTGTCCGGTTAAGTCGAGTGAAGGTGATCTGTCACCGAAAACACTCTTCCTTCTTTCTCCACTCGCCTGTCGCCCTGCTCTCACCCTTAACATAAGCACGGGTAGCAGTAGGTGTAGTAGTCAGCTTTTCTTCCAAGCTCACTGACCTGCTCTCAGTTAGCTCGATGTTCTAACACTGTCGTAGTTCCCTTCCTTCTTTCCTTCAAAACTCTGTCCAGAGCAGCTCACAGGACATTCCGTCAGACTGTATACACGCTGTAGCTCCGAGAGTCACTTTCCACGTTCTAGAGAACACAGGCAGCTTGTTCTGAGATAGCAGATTCAGTTATAGCTCTGACTAGGCTAGAGTAATTTCCTTTCTACTCGTACTAGCCTCCACTTCAGTTCAAGATGAGCTACCTAAGCTCTGTCAGGAATCAGTCTTCTCTCCTCTCCCTCCAAGACCAGAACAGAACTAACTCACTACTGAATGACTCACTCCTGAATCACCCAAGACTTGAATGGCTACTGCTACCTAACACACCCTTAAATAGTCTAGTGTTCCCTCTAGTGGTAATACTGGGAAATGTGTTGTGAATGAATATCAGGTTTTTACAATTACCTTCCTGTGCATCCTCCTGGAGACATGTGTACCAAGCGCAGCTGGGCCACACATCCCCCCCTGGTTAAACACAGCACTCCCGGGCTGAAATAGAAAAGAAAAATATTTTTATAATATAACATCAACATAACTCATCCCTTGTGGGAGGTAAGGACTCTTTAACGTTACAATGTATACATTGGCAAGTAGAAAAATATCAAAGTACTTTTCACATCAATAAATACAATTTAAGATTCTTGTGGAGGACCCGCACCAAAAACCTCCCACGTAGGTCCTGGGTGGGCTGCAGGACTTCATTGCTGCAGACTTCACTCAAGGCCACACCATACGGGTTTTTCTTCAGAGGTAGTAAGGCTTTTACGTAAAACCAAGATGGGGCACCGAAGTGCGAACTATTGACATTTAAAGTTTTTGGGCTGGCACAGTCCTCAGCCACGCAGTCCTTGCATAAACATTTCACTTATAAAATCACATTTCTAGAAATCACATTAACTCCTTTTACCCAACTGGGGTATTCTACTTCAATTACATTTGGCAAATAAACATTATCAAACATTTTTCAATAAAATGCAAATCTTCTTCATCAAACTTCTTCAAACTTTATACAGGTGCAGTAAACCCTGTCTGGGTCCTACTGGTTTTCTTCTTTCTTGCAGATAACAGTGACATCTTCCACTCCTGGGGCTGGAAGTGTGCGATGTCCTCTGGAGCTCATTACCAGAAGGTCATGGCCTGCGATCTGCGTTTGCGTGGCTACAGTCCTTGTGCAATCCACTAGGGGCCCAACGGGTGCCTCACCATAATATAGATTCGGCTCATGTGGAAGCGCACTTTCTTGCTGCGTTGTTGAATAAGACTCCGGTTGCGTTGTAAAAGGAGCCGCAGTATACAATGTAGATTGCGATGCAGAGGCGGTCGCGGGTTGTGGTGCTGGATAGGATCCTGACGCAGAGGAGGACGCAGGTTGTGATGCTGGTGCACGGCCTGGTGCTGACGTAGCTGAGGCCTGGGACACTGTGGCATGATGTACATTACCGGCGTCGGGGACGGGGTCGCTAACACGGGTGACGTTTAAGGCATACCACCCTTTAAGTCCCCAGTGCCGCGTATAGCTGACTATAGCCCCATTCATAAGATCCCTTCCCGGATGTCCCATGGGCAGATGAGATTCCACGTCTCTGCGACTGACGAATACCCCTTGGTACAGGCCTGGCTCATGGATGAAGCCCCAGCCTTTGCGGAGTTTAAAATCACTAACGCACCCCTGACGCCGCGGCTCCCGGAGCGTACCTTTATCCCTCCGGACATTCTCCTTGTCGGCGAGGAACTCCTCATGGTACCGCTGACGGGACTGCTGCACTTCCCTCTGCTCCTGTTGTCGTTGCCGCTCCTGCTCCCGACGTCGCCACTCATTCTCTACCTGGGCGGCATATTCTATGTCGTCCAGGTACTCCATATCGTCCCAGTCGACCTCCATCATGGACGGCTGGGTCCCCTCCGGTGTCCCTACCGGGGGACTGCATTCCGCTGCGGCCTCCTGGCCTGGCTGGCACTCCGGAACGAGCAGGGCCTCCTCAGCCTCCTTCTCTCCCGCCGCATCATCGGTGGAGTCGGGATCAGCACTTTCGGGGCCGGCCTCCGGTTTCTCATCAGCCGCTGGCTGTGGTGGCACAGGGAGCACAGGTAATGGCTTCGTTCTTGGGGGAGAGAGCATTGCGTCCCACAGCAGCCGCTGTTTCCGGGCACGCCAGCTTCTCTCCGTCTCGTCCATCTCTTCACGGCGCTGGACCATGTCCCTGAGCACCGCATTCACCTCCTCCAATTCCAACATAATTTGGTCGGTGTCCCGACCTGGGGACGGCTCAGGCACAGGCGGCAGCTCTTCTGGGGAACGGGGCCTGCGCGCCGCCGCTCCTCCACACAACACCTCCTGTCCTTCCGCCATCTCACTCCAGGCCAGACTGTGTTTTCCATCTGGAACAATCTGGTCTCTTCCGTGGAGGCGGGACTTGCGCTTCCTCTTCTTGGCATAGAGGATGAAAAGGAGGCGGATCTCCCTTGCTGTAGGGCAGGCTCTGGTATTGTAATAGCATTTGGATAAGGCGCCCATCACTTTCGCACCACAGGGGGGGGTACGCCCACGAAGGCACGCCCACCTTCTTCACCAGCGCCTCAGGGCGCGAATATGGCGGCAAAATGGTGGAAAATGGCGCCAAAAATCAGAAAAACTGCACACAGTCTTTTTGCATAGAAACAGTCCAATTCAAAGCACACAGGACTCACAAATGTAAGCTTCGGATCCTGTTCGTGATGCCAAAGATGAGGCGCACAACACTGGGTACCAGGGCTTATGGGGTACTCGGCACCGAGCCCATGGAAGTCTATGGGAAATGTCACAAGTAGCACAGCTCGGTCCGTGGCCCTGGGCGCTCATACAATTGGGGATATTTACAGGGGATTTTAGGAATAGATCGTGACGCCACCTGTGGTTTCTGATCAAGTAGACCAGCGCTGCAGGGTGAATCTTCTGAGGGGATGTTATTGGGCAGCTAGATGTTAAGTCCCCCACAGGTGGGACTGTTCCCTCAAAGTCTATGGTGGTGCGGGGTGCAGGCAATAAGTCAGTCACACAAGTGGTTCTCTTTCCATACCTTTACTGTAGATGGTTGCAGGTATGTCCCGGGAAGCTGGTCAGGGTGGAGAATGCACATACAGGTAATCGCTGAGCAGGTTTGAGGCCTCCTTTACCTTTATGTGTATGAGTCTTAACCTGCATAAAGTCAAGTTCAACTCCAGATGCAACAGCTACGCCCGGTCGACATTGTGGTAGAGCCTTTTCTGTCTCTGATAATCAGATGTTGGCAAGAACGAAGTCCTTCTATTGCAGCGTCCTGCTCAAAGTTCCTGTCCTCCCTGACTCCAGTTACGTATCAACACTTAGGGCTACCTTCTGTGACTTGAAGTCCAGCAAGGATTCCGGTTTTTCTATCACTAGCCGTGAAGTACTAGCAATGCTTCGGACCCGTGTCCGGTTAAGTCGAGTGAAGGTGATCTGTCACCGAAAACACTCTTCCTTCTTTCTCCACTCGCCTGTCGCCCTGCTCTCACCCTTAACATAAGCACGGGTAGCAGTAGGTGTAGTAGTCAGCTTTTCTTCCAAGCTCACTGACCTGCTCTCAGTTAGCTCGATGTTCTAACACTGTCGTAGTTCCCTTCCTTCTTTCCTTCAAAACTCTGTCCAGAGCAGCTCACAGGACATTCCGTCAGACTGTATACACGCTGTAGCTCCGAGAGTCACTTTCCACGTTCTAGAGAACACAGGCAGCTTGTTCTGAGATAGCAGATTCAGTTATAGCTCTGACTAGGCTAAAGTAATTTCCTTTCTACTCGTACTAGCCTCCACTTCAGTTCAAGATGAGCTACCTAAGCTCTGTCAGGAATCAGTCTTCTCTCCTCTCCCTCCAAGACCAGAACAGAACTAACTCACTACTGAATGACTCACTCCTGAATCACCCAAGACTTGAATGGCTACTGCTACCTAACACACCCTTAAATAGTCTAAGGTTCCCTCTAGTGGTAATACTGGGAAATGTGTTGTGAATGAATACCAGGTTTTTACAATTACCTTCCTGTGCATCCTCCTGGAGACATGTGTACCAAGCGCAGCTGGGTCACACACATGCAGGTAAGTACCAGGAGACAAGGTTACAGATATAAGGAGGAGACAGGTTGTGGATGGCTTTGTATGCCATGATTAGGGAACTGGAGTCTCTGGTTAATGGGGAGCCAGTGAAGGGATTGCCAGAGGGGAGAGGCCGGGAAATAGTGGGGGACAGGTGGATTAGTCGGGCAGCAGAGTTTAGAATAGATTTGGAGGGGTGTGAGAGTGTTAGAGGGGAGGCCGCAAAGCAGGAGGTTGCAGTAGTCAAGGCGTGAGTTGATTAGTGCGTGGACTAGGGTTTTAAGACGGAAAATTTGGGATCTTGAAGAAAACAAGTAAAACTTAAGCACACTAGTAATTTGACAAGCCTGACATCAAAAGCCTCAAGAATGTAGCAAAGGAAAAACAAGTGGTATCTATTTGATATTGAGTTATATAATACGCCATAATACACCACTCAGAATCCTTATCCAGTCATTTTTGTCATATCTGTTACTACTTTCATAGTTAAGTCCATGGACATTTGGGGAGCATCCCTCGATGCAATTCTGTGCAGTTTTAGATTCAATATGTAATACATCTGCAGTACATAGGAATTGGGAACAGAAATAGCAGACATGCTGGTTAAAACTTTTTTTTCTAGAAACAGATTCAACTAATTGTGAATTTTGCAGGAGAAGACAATTATTCATTGGTGTGTAAGGGTGTGACAGGGACTATCATAAGCCTCTCCCTTTGAAAACAACGTCTGCAAGGTGTATTTAAATATGTGGTTTTATTGTATTTTCTTACCAGTGTAAAATGTGAGAGTGCATAGAACCTTATAGGCAATAATGTATGCGGTTCCTCTGATGTATGACATTTAATGTACAATGCTATTAATATGTAGTTTATAGTCAAAGCATAGAGCTAAGTTTCAGACATATGGTATAGAATAGGGCTTAAAAGCTAGAATAAGAAAAGGAAATATGCAGTGAGGGGCATATTAGTTAATAAGAGTTCAAGGCCAGAGGACTGGAGGGCACAAGAAGTACGCACTGTTCTGGAAGTATGAGAATGTTAGCAATTGTTTTCAGCAGACATTCCTGAGTTGTCTGAAGCTTACGGCACAAACTAGGCACTGGAAAGTGTGCCTTATTCCCTTCCAACAAGTGGAAGCTGGAGGGGGAAAGCGTGAGGGAGACCGGACCGGTCTTGTGACAGATGGAGTATCACGGGAGCTGATGGAGCCAGTAAGCAAAGGGATAGCTCAGGCTGAATCAACGGAGAACACGGAAACATACTGTGCTGTATCATCAACTGAACTCGGGCTGTTTAGTAAAGCTGAACTGGTTGCTAATAAGCGAATGTCTCCTGATTCAGTTGTGTCTGATCCTGGACCTAAGAACGTGGATGCAGCGGAGGCCTCGTGAGTACACTGCACTGTACCCAGTACAACATTGATACATGGGGTACTATTGATTTGTGGGGTGCCAGGGCGTGGGAACGCAATCCCTTGTACACAGTGTCAGACTGGGGTGCCAAGGACCCACCATTAACATTGACTTTGGGGGGGCCACTTTTCATCTGCATACAAACATTTCACTATCCCCGTTCACAAATTTACCTGTATCTCTATATAATAATAAACTGAGTAGTTTAATTAATGAATGATGAGATGCTATGTACTCTGTACAGAGTGAATCAAGTGAATTATGCCAAGTACTGCCCATACAGGGGGGTTGGGAGCCCAGTTCTGCACAGCGGCCCACCAGGGGATTGCCCCGTTACCCTGTGTGCCAATCCGAGTCTGCTCGTACATGACTACCGCCCTGTGCACGTTAAAAATGGACAGCTCCTTATAAATGTAGGCTGAGTATTCAGTTCATTTTCAGCATACATTATACATGACTGAGTATTCCCGGTGACTGCAGCATAAATAGCAGAGTAGTTTTTATGGGTGACATGTAGCTGGAGGTGCTGCTTGCTAAGCCCACACATCGGCCTTGTAGACTGCTAAGGAAATTTACTTAGCCCTTTTTTTTCTGTAATAAGTGGAACATTTTTTACAACCATAGACAAATATTTTGCGGCTAACTTGGCATGATCTACGGGACAAAAACACCCACAGCCCCACATCTTGCACAGACATTGTTTTCTAGGTTGCTGTCACAGCCCCGGGGCACACAGAGAAGGTTACACTGAAACCGTACAGGAATAGCAGCAGGGTAAATTGAGGTATCCTGACACATAGCTATGCTCAGAATGCATAGAGATGGTTTGTGCAGAAACTATTTGGATATATGAGAACCTGCGTCTGGCCAGTAACATGTATAATTAATACACCTAATGTATGTTGTTTATATATGTAACATGGGCAGTGATGAGCGAGCGCTAAAATGCTCGGGCGCTCATGAGTCGCACATAGCCAGGGCTGTGGGGTACTCGGCACCGAGCCCGTTCACTTCACTGGGGGATGTCACGGGTAGCGCAGCTCGGTCCATGGCCCTGGGCGCTCACCAAAAAGGGGGATATTTACAGGGGATTGTAGAAAGGTTCGTGACGCCACCTGTGGCTCCCGGTCAGGGTGACCAGCGCTGCAGGGTAGATCCTCTGAGGGTTTGGGGCAGCAAGGTGTTAAGTCTCCCACAGGCGAGACTGATCCCTCAGGGTGAATGGCGGTGTAAGGGTGCAGGAGCAATAATCCAGACACACACAAGACAGTCTCTTTCTGTACCTTTACTGATGGTGAAGTTGCAGGCACGACCCGGGAAGCCGTCAGGGTGGAGGATGCACGTCCAGTAAACCACTGAGTAGGTGTAGGGCCTCCTTACTTCTATATGTGTGTGAGTTTCTGACCCGTATAGAACTAAGTCTAACTCCGTCTTCTTTGCTACGCCCGGCTGACCTTGTGATGGAGCCTTCTATTGGATAGAACCAAGTCTCTATGTGCAGGGCCCTGCTAGACTTCTGTTCTTCCTGACCCCGGCTACGTATCAGCACTATTGGGCCCCCGCGATCTGGAATCCAGCAGGGTCTCCGGTTTCTCTTACTAGTCCTGAAGAAGCTAGCAAGCTCGGACCCGGTGTCCGGTGGTGCAGAGCTGAGGTAAGCTATCAATGCTGTCGACCTCTGTCGCTCTCTCTTTCCCTTTTTCCACTTGCCTGTCGTCCTACTCACACCTTTAACATAAGCACAATCAGCAGTAGATGTCAGCTTTCTTGGTCTTCACCGCTCTCTAAGTGTCGGCACGCTTACTTTCTGAAACGCTCGCTGAAGCACTCTCAGTGGACTCAACTTTGACCAGACTAAGTGGCAATCTGCCCCACTAATACTGGACTCCACGATGTAAGCTGAGTGTATGCTGAAGTCTTCAGGCTTTCAAATAAGTCTTTCTTTGGCTAGTCTTTCCTTCTCAGCTCGTCTGAGGTAACTAGCTTGTCTGCTCTGCAACACACTCTGACACAGACTACACGTTCTGACTGGAATGTCTGTCTAGAATGTCTACTGCTCTATCTCTCCACACCCTTATATACCTGTGTACTCTTCAAGGGCTCCCTCTGGTGGTACCAGGGAAATGTGAAGTGTGAATGAATATCGGGTGATTGTGAATTACCTTTCATGCATCCTCCAGGGTAACATGTGGCTCCAGAGCGCAGCTGGGCTACACACTCAGGACTCAAATCGAACAGGTCGGACTGTTTGACCGGCTTGACTCAAGTAACAAGCATAATGGATGTCAATGGCAAACTCGAGTATCTTTCCAGCAGACCTTCCTAGGAGGGCTGGGGGGCGGAGGGGGCAGAAAAATCACTGAAATGGATGGAAACAGCGATCAATTGGAATAGGAACAGCATGGGGAAGATGCCTGGATGCATATCTGACTCATAAAATAAAAAGAGAAAAAAACCTCCTCTTCCACCCCTTAGGCTATGTTCATACAGTGTTTTTGTTGAGTGTTTGCACTTTCTCATTGCCTTCAATAATGAAAAAAAAAATTTCACAGATAAATGTAATTTTAACATTTTACTATCTTATCTGGGCATGTGGCCTGTGTGACATGGTAAGACACATCCTGTTTAATTTATGAAGCAGAGACTCTGAAACTCACAAAGCCGATGTGGACAATGCAAAAATTGCCAAAAATTAGAAGGAAGAGGGACCCTGATACACCCTGTATTAGGCTGGAATCACACACAACGTCTAAAAAATCTGACGGCTTTAGTCGGTCGATTATCGCAGCAAAATGTCATGAACATTGATGCGTCTGGCATCCGATTTTCTGTCGCTGATGCGATTTAGTCGCATGTAAGCGTACGTTTCACATCCGATTGACATCCGACTTGCGATTTTTTTGTGGCATCATACCAAAATGGACATTTAACTGTTTTGAGGCCTGCAACAAATTTAAATAATCAGCCAGAGCCATATTTAAGCTTCTTCCAACTGTTGTGACCCTCCCAACTTTGCAGTGGAGTAATTTGCTTATTTGTGGTTCCTGCTTTTTTGCTGCTTTGTCCCAATCATGAGCGACAGACTGATCTTTAATAGCACTGAGCGTCTGCTGTACAATTGGGTGCTATCCAGACGTTTTGGGGAGCCATACCCTGTAGTTGCAGCTCCCAGAATCCGGCGAAGAATGTGGGTGCATCCACTTTTGAGGCAAAGGATCAGTAAAGGCCATTTTCAGCGCCTGTATTCGACGCTGCGCAGCCATCCAGACAAGTTTTTTGACTATTGTCGCATGAGCGTTCAAACTTTTGATAATTTGCTGGAGATTGTGTGCCCTGGGATCACCTTTCAGAACACCAGGATGCGTCCAGCTATTTCTGCAGAGGAACGCCTTCTCCTAACATTACTGTATGTGTGTCTACGATATGTTGATGATGTTTCCCACAACATATACCTAATTTTCCAGTGTTGTAACTTAGTTAATGTTAACATATTGTAATAAATGTTCTTACCACACTTACCCATCTTCCCTATTTGCTTGTGTGTAGCCCTCAAAATGCATTGTATGTCATAGCATTTTGTGAATGCATGCTTACAAAAATCTTCTCAGTTAAAATGTGGGTAATGCAGTGCTTGTTGTTTTGTTTGCTGATGTGTAAATGTATTTTGTTGTTTGTGTATTGCAGGTTCCTTTCCACTGGAATGTCATACGCTGCTTTGCACTTAGAGTTTTTAATTGGCAAATCCACCATTTCAGGAATTGTCAGCTCTACTTGTGTAGAAATTTGGTCAAGACTACATAAAGAGGTCATGCCTGAGCCTAAAATGGCAGATTGGTTGAGGATTGCACGTGGATTTCAAGAAACATGCAATTTTCCACACTGTATTAGAGCCCTGGACGGGAAGCACATTCGTGTGCGTAAGCCGCCGAACTCTGGCTCCCAATTCTACAATTATAAACAATTTTTTCAGTTGTGTTGTTGGCCTTGGTTGACAGTAACTACCGCTTTATAATTGTAGACATTGGGGCCTATGGAAGGACTGGAGACTCCAGAGTCTTCAATTCTTCCATTATGGGTCGGCGACTACGCAATAACCAATTGGACTTACCACCACCATGTCAACTTCCACAGTCCAATATGGATCCAGTGCCTTATGTTCTGGTAGCGGATGAGGCCTTCCAATTGACACGTAATGTTATGAGGCCATATCCACGTCGCAATCTGAACCATCGGCGTCGCATATTTAATTATCGCCTTTCACGTGCACGACGCCTGGTGGAGTGCACCTTTGGTATTCTTACAGCCAAATGGCGGGTACTCCAATCAGCCATTCAGCTGAGTGAACATAATGTAAATGTTGTAGTCAAAGCATGTGTGGTACTACATAATTTCACTAGAATGCTTGAATGCTCATCTCCTGATGTGCCTGACCTTGTGTCTGGTAATGTCTCAATGCCTATGAGACCAGTCATACATCAACGTCGTCCCCCTTCTGGGCTTAAAGTCCGTGATGTATTCACAAATTATTTTCTTACCCCTGATGGTGCTACTCCCTGGCAAGAGGAGGCCTTAGATATGTAGTGTGCTTGTTTTCTTGTACCATAAACTCACTTTTCTTAACCTAATTTTTTTTGTCCTCTTGTTCCTACTGTCCAGTTACGTGTACGTTACACAGGACATAACATATAATAATAATGAAAGACAACTAATGGCACTTCACAAATTTACTTCATTTGTGTTTTTTGGTTTTGGTGCATCTTACATCCAAAGGTTGCATTCACCTTAGTATTAAAAAAAATACAAACATTGAAGTATGTAAGACAATTACATAATAACTCAAATATTGAGTACCAATATATCACCTGCAACTGATGGTAGGTGGGGGTGGTGATGATGGAGGGCCAGGTTGGGTGGGTTGCCTTGCAGGCTCAGCAACCAGTGTGTCACCCTGAGCTGTTGCAGAGGGTAAACTTACTTGGCTGCTTCTGCCTGGATCATGATGAGGGTTTGGGTAGGGGTACATGGGGAACTGGTATTGTGAGTCATATGTGAGTCGCACAACACCAGGGTTATGGGGTACTCGGCACCGAGCCCATGAAAGTCTATGGGGAATGTCACTGGCAGCAGAGCTCGGTCCGTGGCCCTGGGAGCTCATACAATGGGGGATATTTACAGGGGATTTTAGGAATAGTTCGTGACGCCACCTGTGGTTTCTGATCAAGTAGACCAGCGCTGCAGGGTGAATCTTCTGAGGGGATGTTATTAGGCAGCTAGATGTTAAGTCCCCCACAGGTGGGACTGTTCCCTCAAAGTCTATGGTGGTGCAAGGTGTAGATAAAGAGTCAGTCACACACAATTCAGTCTCTTTCCATACCTTTACTGATGTTGTTGGTAGGTATGTCCCGGGAAGCTGGTCAGGTTGGAGAATGCACATTCAGGTAATTGCTGAGCAGGTGTAAGGCCTCCTTTACTTCCAAAATATATATGAGTCCTAACTTGCATGAAGTCAAGTTTAACTCGTGATGCAGCAACTACGCCCGGCCAACATTGTGGTAGAGCCTTTTCTGTCTCTGATAATCAGATGTTGGAAAGAACTAAGTCGTTGTGGCTGATCAGGCCTACTCCGTCCCGTTCTCCCTGACTCCAGTTACGTATCAACACTTAGGGCTACCTTCTGCGACTTGAAGTCCAGCAAGGCCTCCGGATTTTCTATCACTAGCCGTGAAGTACTAGCAATTCTTCGGACCCGGTGTCCGGTCAATTGAGTGAAGGTGATCTGTCACCGAAAACACTCTTCCTTCTTTCTCCACTCGCCTGTCGCCCTGCTCTCACCCTTAACATAACCACGGGTAGCAGTAGGTGTAGTTGTCAGCTTTCCTTCCAATGCTCACTGACCTGATCTCAGTTAACTCGATGTTCTGCAAGCTGTAGTCCCCTTCCTTCTTTCCTTTCAAAACTCTGTCCAGAGCAGCTCACAGGACGTTCCGTCAGACTGTATACACGCTGTAGCTCCGAGAGTCACTTTCCACGTTCTAAAGACTACAGGCAGCTTGTTCTGAGATAGCAGTTTTGGCTATAGCTCTGACTAGGCTAGAGTAATTCCTTTTACCCGTACTAGCCTCCACTTCAATTCAAGGTGAGCTACATAAGCTCTGTCAGGATTCAGTCTTCTCTCCTCTCCCTCCAAGACTTCACTCCACTCAACTCTACTCCACACGTCTGTCTCTCCAGCTCCAACTGAGCTCTGACAGGAAACAACACTGGCTACTGCTACGTCACACTGACTTAAATAGTCTAAGATGCCCTCTGGTGGCAGTGTTGGACATGTGTGAATGTGAATGAATATCAGATTTCACAATTACCTTATCTGTGCACTCTCCAGGGAACATGTGTACCAAGCGCAGCTGGGCCACCATCCCCCCCTAGTTATCATCCGCACTCCCGGGCTGAAATAGAAAAGAAAAACATTTTTGCATTTAATAACATTAACATACAACTCATCCCTTGCGGGAGGTAAGGACTCTTTAACGTTACAATTTGTACACTGGCATTAGAAAAATATCAAAACATTTTCCACATAAATATATAAGACAAGATTCTTGTGGAGGACCCGCACCAAAAACCTCCCACGTGGGTCCTGGGTGGGCTGCAGGACTTCATTGCTACAGACCTCACTCTAGGCCACACCATACGGGTTTTTCTTCAGAGGTAGTTAGGCTTTATGTAAAACCAAGATGGGGCACCGAAGGGCGAACTATTTACAATGAAAGTTTTTGGGCTGGCAAAGTCCACAGCCACGCAGTCTTTTCATAATAAAACATTTCACAAGAAAATCACATTTCTAATTAACTCCTTTTTACCCAACTGGGGTATTCTATGCATACTATGCAAACATCATCACATTTGGCAAATAACATTATCAAACATCTTTCACAATATTAATAAAGTGCAACTTCTTCATCCAACTTCTTCAACTTTATACAGGTGCAGTAAACCGATCTGGGTCCTACTGGTTTTCTTCTTTGCAAATGGTAGTGACATCTTCCACTCCTGGGGCTAGAAGTGTACGATGTCCTCTGGAGTTCATTACCAGAAGGTCATGGCCTGCGATTTGCGTTTGCGTGGCTACAGTCCTTGTCGCATTTGAGCGATCTTCTTGGGACCCCACGGGTGCCTCATGCAGGTACAAATCTTCCATTGAAGACATAGGCTTGTGCTGTGATTTAGCTGAGGACGCACCATCCGGTTGCGTTGCAGAATAGGACGCACAATCCTGATGCACTGCTGGGTAGGATGCAGGTGTGCGCAGTGACGCAGTTGAGGTCGCAGGTTGTGGTGCTGGGTAAGATCTTGATGCAGAGGAGGACGCAGGTTGCGATGCTGGTGCACGGCCGGGTGCTATTGGAGCGGGGTCTCGAGACGCTGTGGCATGATGTAGATTACCGGCGTCGGGGACGAGGTCGCTGACACGGGTGACGTTTAAGGCATACCACCCTTTAAGTCCCCAGTGCCGCGTATAGCTGACGATGTCCCCGTTTATGAGATCCCTTCCCGGGTGGCCCATGGGCAGATGCGATTCCACATCCCGGCGACTAACGAATACTCCTTGGTATAGGCCTAGCTCATGGATGAAGCCCCAGCCCTTGCGGAGTTTAAAATCGCTAACGCACCCCTGACGCCGCGGCTCCCGGAGCGTGCCTTTATCCCTCCGGACATTCTCCTTGTCGGCGAGGAACTCCTCCTGGTACCGCTGACGGAACTGCTGCACCTCTCTCTGCTCCTGCTGGCGTCGCTGCTCCTGCTCACTGCGTTCCCATTCGTTATCGGTCTGGATGTCATAGGTCACATCGTCCAGATACTCCATCACGTCCCAGTCGACCTCCATCATGGACGGCTGGCTTCCCTCCGGTGTCCCTACCGGGGGACTGCATTCCGCTGCGGTCTCCAGGCCTGGCTGCCATTCCGGAACGAGCAGGGCCTCCTCAGCCTCCGTCCCTCCGACCTTATCATCGGTGGAGTCGGGATCAGCTCTTTCGGGGCCGGCCTCCGGTTTCTCATCAGCCGCTGGCTGTGGTGGCACAGGGATAACAGGTAATGGCTTCGTTCCTGGGGGAGAGAGCATTGCGTCCCACAGCAGCCGCTGTTTCCGGGCACGCCAGCTTCTCTCCGTCTCATCCATCTCTTCACGGCGCTGGATCATGTCCCTGAGCACCGCATTCACCTCCTCCAACTCCAACATAATTTGGTCGGTGTCCCGACCTGGGGACGGCTGCGGCACAGGTAGTAGCTTTTCTGGGGAACGGGGCCTGCGCGCCGCCGCTCCTCCACACAGCGTCTCCTGTCCTTCCACCATCTCTCTCCAGGCCAGACTGTGTTTTCCATCTGGAACAGTCTGGTCTCTTCCGTGGAGGCGGGACTTGCGCTTCCTCTTCTTGGCATAGAAAATAAAGAGGAGGCGGATCTCTTTAGCAGTGGGGCAGGCTCTCACATTATAGTAGCATTTAGAGAGGGCGCCCATTGCTTTCGCGCCACGGGGGGTGCACGCCCACGAATGCACGCCCACCTTCTTCACCAGCGCCTCAGGGCGCGAATATGGCAGCAAAATGGCTGGAAATGGCGCCAAAAATCACAAAAATAGCAAACAGTCTTTTTCACAAAAACAGTCCAATTCCAGGCACACAGGACTCACAAATGTAACCTTCGGGTCCTGTTCGTGACGCCAAAGATGAGTCGCACAACACCAGGGTTATGGGTACTCGGCACCGAGCCCATGGAAGTCTATGGGGAATGTCACTGGCAGCAGAGCTCGGTCCGTGGCCCTGGGCGCTCATACAATGGGGGATATTTACAGGGGATTTTAGGAATAGTTTGTGACGCCACCTGTGGTTTCTGATCAAGTAGACCAGCGCTGCAGGGTGAATCTTCTGAGGGGATGTTATTAGGCAGCTAGATGTTAAGTCCCCCACAGGTGGGACTGTTCCCTCAAAGTCTATGGTGGTGCAAGGTGTAGATAAAGAGTCAGTCACACACAATTCAGTCTCTTTCCATACCTTTACTGATGTTGTTGGTAGGTATGTCCCGGGAAGCTGGTCAGGTTGGAGAATGCACATTCAGGTAATTGCTGAGCAGGTGTAAGGCCTCCTTTACTTCCAAAATATATGTGAGTCCTAACTTGCATGAAGTCAAGTTTAACTCGTGATGCAGCAACTACGCCCGGCCGACATTGTGGTAGAGCCTTTTCTGTCTCTGATAATCAGATGTTGGAAAGAACTAAGTCGTTGTGGCTGATCAGGCCTACTCCGTCCCGTTCTCCCTGACTCCAGTTACGTATCAACACTTAGGGCTACCTTCTGCGACTTGAAGTCCAGCAAGGCCTCCGGATTTTCTATCACTAGCCGTGAAGTACTAGCAATTCTTCGGACCCGGTGTCCGGTCAATTGAGTGAAGGTGATCTGTCACCGAAAACACTCTTCCTTCTTTCTCCACTCGCCTGTCGCCCTGCTCTCACCCTTAACATAACCACGGGTAGCAGTAGGTGTAGTTGTCAGCTTTCCTTCCAATTCTCACTGACCTGCTCTCAGTTAACTCGATGTTCTGCAAGCTGTAGTCCCCTTCCTTCTTTCCTTTCAAAACTCTGTCCAGAGCAGCTCACAGGACGTTCCGTCAGACTGTATACACGCTGTAGCTCCGAGAGTCACTTTCCACGTTCTAAAGACTACAGGCAGCTTGTTCTGAGATAGCAGTTTTGGCTATAGCTCTGACTAGGCTAGAGTAATTCCTTTTACCCGTACTAGCCTCCACTTCAATTCAAGGTGAGCTACATAAGCTCTGTCAGGATTCAGTCTTCTCTCCTCTCCCTCCAAGACTTCACTCCACTCAACTCTACTCCACACGTCTGTCTCTCCAGCTCCAACTGAGCTCTGACAGGAAACAACACTGGCTACTGCTACGTCACACTGACTTAAATAGTCTAAGATGCCCTCTGGTGGCAGTGTTGGACATGTGTGAATGTGAATGAATATCAGATTTCACAATTACCTTATCTGTGCACTCTCCAGGGAACATGTGTACCAAGCGCAGCTGGGCCACACATATGTATGTGGCTGACCAGTTTAAAAATGACCCCCAATATGCCCATGTCGACCATACCCATGTCGTGGACAGCCAGCAACATTGGGTATGTTCAAGTGGGCATATTGGGAATGGCCACTCTGTCCCATGGGTTGGAGCTGCAGAGGTAGGTGAGAGTAGGAAGGAGCTTGAGGAGGAGGAGTTTTCCTGTTGGACAGGAGGAAGTGGAGGAGGAGGCTCATGATGATGATGAGGAGGATCAGAGGCAGACGAAGAATCCCTTGGCTGGGTTCCCAACAACCGTAGTAGATTTTCTTGAGAAAGCTGCCACCTTTCTAGAAAATCTAATACGGTGTTGGGATGATTTGGTGGTGTTCCTGCATCAAGAACTATTTGCAGACCACCTCTGATCCGCAGTCTGTGCTCTCGTGGAATACCCCTGAGGTAGCGTGCAAGACTGCGGCCAAAGGCTTCCTCCCCATCATCATGAGCTACATTGAACAAATAGTCCAGAACTCCTCTGTCCACCTGCCTCCTTGTCCCAGAAGCAACTCCTTCTCTTCGGGGCCTGCCTCACCTTGTAATAAGGGAACGAGGAGGAGACCCATCATGAGCCCTAGTAGGGCTACTGCTCGCAGCTTGATCCTCTTGGTGTTGAGGCTGGCTGTGTGCCTCATCAGCTTCAGCTGCAGATGCTGCTGGTGGTGGTGGTGCTTGGGTCGCAGATGAGGCTGCAGAGGAAGGGCCAGCCTCCTCAGCCCCATCACCAACAGGGTCGATCACAACCTCAGAGTCCAACCCTGTCTCCCTCTCCGTAAGGTTAGGCTCCGTTCTATAAAAGAAAAAAAATATTTCGAATTTTCTGATACAAAACAATCATAAGGAGTTCTGCAGACATGCACTTACGGTCACAGATCCATCACAGGCGCAAGGAAGTTCAGCCTATCAAAATAAAGGTACTTCCACTTGGTCGATGCTGAGGCTCCACTCCGCGCCCTCAGCTGCCTCTCCCTGCGGTAGCAGTCACGACAGTTGCGCCACCGCCTTGTCACATCTGTCACTGCAAAGTGAATACAACCACAAAGCTCAATATTAGTGCTATGGACTTTGAAAACACTTCACACATCTGTCGCTATGAACATGCCCTTATTTGTGTTGTCTCTGGGTATGTGTACATAAAAACACATCAAAAGTTGTATGGTATTCAGGGTGGCTAAGTAACTAAATGAGAGTATAAGGCTACATGCATACAAACATAAGTGTGAGAGGTATGACAACTACCATAAATTTTGTGCAAAGCTTGGCCCTTAACAAAAGGGCCACACATTAAGTTCCTGACCTACACATTAAATGTGTGCTGAAGGTGGATAGAACCATTTCACATACTAAGTAGCCAACCTTTAGGGATGGATGTTAAGATTTGGATGTTGGTTGTGGACACACAGAACAATGTGTAAACTGTTAATTATAAAGCGTTGGCTAATAATGTTTTGTATACACAATATTGACGGATATGGGTAAAATATCTGATTGGTGGGAGCAAATACAGTCACATATATCAGCTTTGTTATTGTTTCAAATATACTACTTACTTAAGCGCTCTTGGCAAAATCGGGGAACATTTGGCCACAAATTCTGCGCCACGCCGCCTCCTTGTGCGTCCTGTTTGAGTATTGGGGATCGCGCTGGTCCCACAGTTCTGGCCTCTCCTGGACCAATACAATTAACATTTCCACGTTTATGTGCGTAGCCATGTTTGTGGACTCCGTGGAGGCGTTCTTCCTGTTATTTTTCAACATGTGCAAGGCTAATTAGCATGTAAATCCTTCCTGAGAATTCCTGATGCAATTTCCTGTCACCTGAAAAAGTTGTGCGATTTAATCGCAAGTCACACGTGTGGTCCGTTTATAATCCCACGTTTCATCGCACCCATAGACTTGCATTGGCGATTGTCGACCCACAATCTGTGACAATCACAGCATGCTGCGATTGCACTCGCACGTTTAAAACGGACCACAAAAAATCTGATACTGGGAGCTGCTCCATAGATTAACATTGGTCCGACTGCAATTCGATATTTCATCGCACTGCAGTGTTACGATTTTGTCGCCAGTGTGACGCCGGCCTTAGACATAAAGGAGGGCCTCATACACATTCTGTTAAAATTGTTAGGTATTTGGACTCCTAGACTCATAAAGGCATTGAACTAAGTGCAAGGTCTGCCAAAAATTTGAAGGTGGGACTCCAATTCACCCTGGAAGACAAGTAAAGGATGGCCTCAGAATAAATTTTGGCTGAATTTTAAAAAAAGTGGGACTCTTACACTGATAATGTTTATGCACTAAGTTCAAGGTCTAGCAAAAATTTAAAGGAGGGACAGCAAAATACCCAGGAAGATACAAATAGGAGGGTGAGAAAACATTTTTTTTCTCCATTATTAACCCCTTCCTTACATGCGACATACATATACTGCTGTGGGAGGTGCGTTCCCGCAAACAGCAGTATATGTACAGCAACACGATCGCACGGCCTCACGCCGAGTGCCGCAGCGATCGTGTGCTGGTGTCAGCTGTATGTGACAGCTGACACCCTGTAGCACAGATTGCAGGCATTTAACCCCTCTGATGCCGCTGTCAGTAGTGACAGCGACATAGAGGGCCATCGCGCAGGGAGGGGGCTCCCTGCACGCTTCCATCAGGACAATGTGATGTAAATTAAAAAAAAAAAAACAAGTACACATATTTGGTATCACTCTATCTGTAACGACCCACTCTACAAAACTGTCCCACTCGATAAGCCCTTCAGTGAACACCGTAAAAAAAAAAAAAAACGAGGCAGAAAACTGCTTTATCATCATACCGTCGAACAAAAAGTGGAATAACATGCGAGCAAAAAGATGGATATAAATAAAAATGGTACCGCTGAAAATGTCATATTGTCCCGCAAAAAACATGCCACCATACAGCTCCATCAGCAGAAAAAATAAAAAAGTTATAGCTCTCAGAATAAAGAGATGCAAAAATAAATATTTTTTCTATAAAATAGTTTTTAGTGTAAAAGCACCAAAACATGAAAAAAATATAAATGAGGCATTGCTGTAATTGTACTGATCCGAAGAATAAAGCTGCCTTACCAATTTTACCACACGTGGAACAGTATTAAAAAAAAAAAAAAAAAAAGCAGTTCCTGAATTGCTGGCTTTTGTCCATTCTGTCTCCAAAAATCAGAATAGAAAGCGATCAAAAAATGTCATGCGTCCAAAAATGATGCCAATAAAAACGTCAGCTAGTCCCGCAAAAAAAAAGCTCTCACATGACTCTGTTGGCCAAAATATAAATATATTATAGCTCTCAAAATATGGTGATGCAAAAACTAGTTTTTGCAATAAAAAGCATCTTTTAGTATGCAACAGCAGCCAAAAATAAAAACCCAATATAAATCTGGTATCGCTGTAATTGCACTGACCCGAAAAATAAAGTCACCTAATCACTTATATCACACAAGTATCGGCGTGAAAAAATAAATAAAACCAATTCTTCACATGCTGTTGATTTTTTCATTCTGCCTCCCAAAGATCGCAGTAAGGCTCGGCACATATTTAGCCTGTGCTCTGCACTGAGCGCTTATACTGGGGTTTACATGATTCAGACAGAACCCCTGGAGGAAGATTCCCTATAATGTGGCATGTGTAGCCCTGGTATACAATACCAGGAGGATGAGTGGAAGGTAACAGTTAAGGTCTCTTCATGACATCGTGTACACTTCTGACACACCCAGCAGGGGTGTGGAAGGGAGTGATTTAGTCAGTCAGTGTCCGGACTTCAGAGTGAGAAGTCAGTTTCCTGTCCTTGGACAGAGTAGACGTGTCCAGTTTAAGTCTATCATCAGTTCAGAAAGTGGAGTCTGGTGTAGGTGTCTGTATACACCTTAGTCTAGTCAGAGCTGTGCCCCACTGGAAGAAAGACTGAACTATCTATTAAGAGACAAGCAAGGCGAAGGGCAAAGTGGAAGGAAGGTAATTGGAGAAGTGCTTTTGACTTGGAAAAGTCCTGCACGTTGCAACCGGTTACTGGGGACCGAAGGATCACTATTGTACAGCATAGTGAAGAGAAAACCAGGAATCTACCGGACCCTAGGTCGCGGCAGACAAGCCCCTTTATAGTCAGAACGTAGTTGGAGTCAGGGGGTGTGAAGACTTTGAGTTGTGCACGACAAGAAAAGGATTCAGCTCCCTCGCAGGAAGGCTTCTAACACAAATTTGACTGGGCAGAACAGCTAAAGACTAGCTGGAATCATAGAGAGGACTACGCTTCAGGCTGGTCGTACTCAGCTTCATTGGAAAATAAAGGAGGCCCCTAACTTGCTTATCTGTTGCCTCAAAGCTCATCCTCCATCAACCCCATCAGCCTCCCTGGGACCTGCCTTATCATCCTGCAAGTAAAGGTATGGAAAGACGTTGACTGTGTGAGACTGAGTTATTATTGCATGCCTGCACAATCCTCACCTAACTACCGACCTGAGGGAAGAGTCCCACTGTAGGGGACCCGACATCTAGCTGCATCACCATCCCCTCAGAGATCGATAGCAGCGCTGGTACAAATTACCAGAATACTACAGGTGGCGTCACGAACTGTACATACATCAATCCCCTGTAAATATATCCCCAACATACGCCAGACCGCCAGGGCCACAGACCGAGCCACAGCTACCTGTGACAAACCCCATAGACTTCCATGGGCTCGGCTCTGAGTACCCCATTGCCTTGGTAACCCACAATTGTGGTGGCGGGTCGACACAAATACTTGGCGTCACGAACAGGATACGAAACTTGCAGCATTGCGAGCCCTGTGTGCCTGTGGAGTGTTTTTGTGAAAAAGGATCGTTTGCACTTTTGGCGCCAAAATCGCCATTTTTGTCGCCATATTCGCGCCCTCAGGCGCTGGAGAAGAAGGTGGGCGTACCTGAAAGAGCGCGCAAAGTCTTGGACACGCCCCCGGCTCTGACTCATCGGCAGGTCCTGCAACAGGAAGTGAACGCTCTGACATCAGAGCGCCTGCGACGAAGGTCCTGTTCCCACTGCTGTGCCTGTGAAGTAGCAGCGTCTGAAACCGGTAGGCTCCGTTTAACCAAGGGGGCGCTAAGATGTCACAACAACCGGCTGACAGTGCGGCCCCGGCCGGAGGCCCCAATCCCGCACCGCTTGGTATTGTAGCGCCGGATGGGGGCGCAGGCCCTGCACCCAGCCCGGTAGTCCCGATCATGCCACTAACGCTCCCATATATGCCTGGGGCGAAATGGCTTCCCCAATACAGCGGTGGGCCAGGCACTTTAGCAGGCTTCAAGCGGAAGTTATGCAGCATCCTAGAAATGTACTCCATGCCTGAGAGACAAAAAGCTGCTGTGCTAATAGGGCAGCTAACTGGCGCTGCTGAGAGGGAAGTGGAGACTTGGGATACCGTTGATCAGGAGTCGGTACCTGCGATCTTCCTGAAGCTGCATGCCATATTTGAAGACCGCACAGAAACGGATCTCCGGATGGCCTTCTATCACTGTTCACAACAGCCAGGTGACAGCATCCGGGACTACGCTTGCCGACTACAGGAGCCCTGAGAGCCCTCAAGCAAATTAACAATTTAAATGCTATCGACGAGAATAGAATGCTGAAAGAACAATTTATACAGGGATTGAGATCCCCAGAGGAACGCAGAACTGTAAATTGGTGGTCCTTAGATCATCCGGATGCTACCTTTGATGCCCTAAAGGACATGGCAATAAAAGGGCTGCGGCCCCTGGGCAAACCTGAGGTGGCCACCCAACATCATCAGGGTGAAGTCACTCTGGAACCGGCAGTAACCCCCTGTTCCCCGTTAGTGGCTGAAGCCAAAGCGCAGGTGACACCTCCTAGTGAATTGGACTGTCTGCGCTCAGAGGTGCGCCAGCTGACTAAAAATCTGGCTGCTGTGATGAGTGCCCTGCAGCTGCGGAAAGAGGAGGAAGGGAAGATCTTGTTAGCTGACTGCCCAGAAGACGTCCCGTGGATGCACCGGAGAAGAAAGAAGACGTCGCCCCCCCGGAGGAGGACAACGCCACCCCCAGGAGCAACCTCTGATCAACACCCTTCTCGTCGAGAGATCATCTGTTATCGCTGCAACCGGAAAGGTCATCTGTCTACACAGTGTCCTTTAAACGGGCAGAACCTGGGTCCAAGGGCCAACACCCAGGAGAATACCCGTCAGGCCCCCTAGACTGGAACCGCAGGTATGTGGGCGGGCGACCCTACCTGTCTATTATTCTAGATGGTATTGCTGTTCCAGCATTGTTAGACACTGGGTCCCAGGTGACCCTCATACCTGACGCCCTATATACCAAGTACTGGTCAATGGACAGTCTTAAACCTCCGAGCCTTGACTTTACCGTGTATGCTTCTAATGGTCTTCCTGTAGAAGTACTCGGAACAAAATGTGTAGATGTAAAGGTGGGCAGAGAGGAGTTGAAAGACCAAGGGCTTCTGGTAGTAAAGACTGTAAATGAGGAGAACGGTTTAAATATCATTTTGGCTACTAACATTATCGGTAATTGTTTGGGAGAAGTTGTGTTCTTGCTCCAACAGCTCGCTGAGATTGCCCGACCAAGGCAGAGAGGAGTAATCCAAAGAGAGATCCGGGCCCTGGTGTGTCAGCAGCAAGCGAAGCTTACCGACGGCGAAATTGGTAATGTACGGGTCACTGACTCAGATCCTATTGTGATACCCCCAATGAGTGAAATGATCATTTGGTGCAGGGCGGCCATAGGTCTGAGGGGACAGAATTACCAAGCTGTAGTAGAACCCCACCATTCAGAACATAGACCTACACTTATGACTGCTAGGGGAGTAGTAGAAGTGGTGAATGGAAGAGTACCGGTACGGCTTCTCAATTGGGGAGATGATGAGGTAAATTTACCCCGTTATGCAACCATTGCTAAACTTCATGCTGTTGATAATAATTCTATTCTCCCGGCTGAGTCCTTAGACTCCTGTCAAATAGAGGAGGACAATGACCCAGCAACCCAGGTGGCGGAATGGTGTCAGCAACTCCATGTTGGGACGGACACCACTCCCGCTCACCAGAAGCAAGGGGTATTACGGGTGGTGCAAGAGTACGCCCAAGTGTTTAGCAAAAATCCACTTGATTTTGGGACAATTAAGGGAGTACAACATCATATCCCTACAGGCAGTCATCCTCCCATCAAAGAGCGGTATAGGCCCATACCTCCAGCTCATTATCAGAAAGCTAAAGAAATGTTGAATGATATGAAGAAAGCTGGGGTGATAAGGGATAGTTGTAGCCCCTGGGCAGCACCTCTAGTTCTGGTTAAAAAGAAAGATGGTAGTATGAGAATGTGTGTGGATTACAGGCAGGTGAACCGCATAACACACAAGGATGCATACCCGCTACCACGCATAGAGGAATCATTAGCTGCTCTGAAAACGGCTAACTACTTTTCTACCCTTGATCTGACTAGTGGTTACTGGCAAGTGGCTGTAGCTGAGGAGGATCGTGAGAAAACGGCTTTCACCACCCCAATGGGGCTCTGTGAGTTCGACAGAATGCCGTTTGGGCTCAGTAGTGCCCCAGGAACATTTCAGAGAGTGATGGAAAACTGTCTGGGACATCTCAATTTTGAAACCGTGCTGCTATACCTAGACGACGTTATCGTGTATTCCAAGACATATGAGGACCATCTGAAGCACCTGGCAGAAGTGTTTGAGTCCCTGTCCAGGTACGGGATGAAGTTGAAACCCTCAAAATGCCATCTACTCAAGCAGAAGGTACAATACTTGGGGCACATCGTCAGTTCGGAAGGAGTAGCGCCGGACCCAGAGAAAGTCACTGCCATCCAGAAGTGGCCGGAGCCGAAGAACCTTAAGGAAGTGCGACAGTTCCTGGGACTAACGGGTTACTACAGGAGATTCGTGAAAGATTACACGAAGAAGGCAGCTCCTTTACAGGACCTCCTGGTAGGACAATCTTTAAAGAGCAGAAACCCTCCTTTCAATTGGGGTAAGGAACAGGCTGAAGCATTTCAAAAGATGAAAGAGATCCTGACAGGTGATGAGATTTTAACCTATCCTGATTACAGCCAACCGTTCCTGTTGTACACCGACGCCAGTAATGAAGGGTTGGGAGCCGTTCTCAGTCAGAAGCAGAATGGACAAGAAAAAGTCATCGCATATGCTAGCAGAAAACTCAGGCCAACTGAAAGGAATCCGGAAAATTATAGCAGCTTCAAGCTAGAGTTTCTGGCGCTGGTCTGGGCCATTACTGAAAGATTTAAGCACTATCTGGCCTCCAATAAGTTCACGGCGTACACAGACAACAACCCGTTAACGCACCTGGAAACCGCCAAGCTGGGTGCCATGGAGCAGCGATGGATGGCTCGGTTGTCCAATTACCAGTTTACTATCAAGTACCGGGCAGGTCGAAAGAATGCTAATGCTGATGCGTTGTCCCGAATGCCGCATGACTCTGATACGGAAGAAGAATCGGACGACCTGGAAGAAATTGAGCTACCCGCGTTCCATCGAAATGGGGTAGTCCACGAGCATCGAGTTCACAGAAAGCAGTATGGTGCAACATTAAATCCTTTACCCCATCACAGCTGGAAAGAGACTCAGGACAGTGATCCAGTGGTCAGCCGCATCAAGGAGTTGTTAAAACAGGAAGGTTCCTCCTTGGAAAAGGATGCACCTATGTCAGCCAAGCTCCTGTGGAACGAGAAAAGCAGGTTGTTCCTATACCGTGAGAAGTTGTGCAGAAGATACGTCAACCCCAGAACCCATGAAATGGTCTGGCAAATCGTGGTCCCCAAGGCAGACGTCCCAATGGTGTTGGAAGCGTACCACGATCAAGCAGGACACTTTGGCTGGAGGAAGCTGGAGACCCTGTTGAGATGCCGGTTCTACTGGGTAGGGATGCGCAGCTCTGTCGAGAGGTGGTGTCGGAACTGTGGACCCTGTGGTCTCAGAAGAAAGGACTACGGTAGTCAAAAGGCCCCCCTGCAACCTATCCGGACGACTCGTCCCCTGGAGATTGTGGCCCTGGACCACGTCAAACTGTCGCCGAGTAGATCTGGATACTCATACGCCTTGACCATGGTGGACCATTACTCCAGATTTCTGGTAGTCGTTCCAGTGAAAGACCAGACCGCAGTGACGGCCGCGAAGACCTTTCAAGCAAGCTTCTGCAGACCGCATGGGTATCCCGAGCAAGTCTTAACCGATCAGGGACCTGCTTTCGAAGCTGATTTATTCAAGGAATTCTGTCATATGTACGGGTGCAAGAAAATAAGAACAACACCATATCACCCTCAAACCAACGGTCTTTGTGAAAAGATGAACCATATTGTCCTTGACTTGTTGAGATCCATACCGTTGGAAGACAGGAATCGATGGCCGGATTTACTACCTGATTTGGTTGATTTGTACAACCATATACCTGTAAGCTCAACTAACTGCACTCCAGCCTATCTTATGAGAGCAAGGCCCGGAAAACTACCAATGGATCTAGAACTTGGAGTGGTAGAACCGGAGGCAGACGACGCTGTTGAGAACTGGGACGTCAATCGGCAAGAGCAATACAGAAGAGTACAAATCTGTGTGGAGGAAAGTCTTAATAAGGCACGGGAGAAACAGGAAGACGTTTACAACCGAAATGCTCCTGCCAAGCCTCTGATGCCTGGAGAGGTAGTATTAAAAAGAAAAAGAAAGATGCATAAACTGGATAATCAGTGGGAGCAAGAACCCTACGTCATACAAGATTCTAAATACGACAACAGAAAAGTTTGTGTCGTCAGTAAAGACGGAGGAAGAACAACAACCACTGTGTCCAGAGATCATTTGAAGTTGTGTCCAGAACACTTAAAGAGTTGTGAAAAGAACCCTGTCCTCAATCAAGGAGAAAGAAAGGAAGAGGTCATACACACCGATCTGGGAGATTTTCCTGCGGATTGGCCTAGACTGGGAGATGCTGTGATAATCCCAGTGTTGCAGTTTTATCAGCCACAAGAGGAAGTTCTACCTCCAGTTGTGCCTGTGGTGCCAGTTGAGCCCGCTCAGGAGTTACCCATCCCAGCAACACCTCAACCTGTGGAACCTCAAGATGGATCATCTGAAGCAGCGCCCCATACTATGGGATCTCCTGGTGAAGCTGACTCACACCGCCCAGCCATCAGTACGCTTGCCAGATCCATAGAAAGGTTAAGGCAGTTCTATAGTTTGCCGTTACGCAGTGCAGACAGATCGCAACTTGTTATACCTGAAACTACACCACGTAGATCAGAAAGAATCACAAAAGGGAAATTACCCATTAGATATCAGCAGTGATTATAACGAATTTGTGTGAACATTGTAAAAGTCTATATATATAAATGTGTTTTTTCTCTATTATGTCTTCGTTTAACAATGGACTCAGAGGCTGAGGACTGAGCCAGCCTAAAAACTGTATCCTGTAAATAGTTGCACTAAAGTGCCTTCTTAATGGTTTCACATGAAACCTTGACTCACCTCTGAACCAAAAACCCGTGTGGTGTGGCACTGAGTGAGGTCTGCATTTGGATGTCCTGCAGCCCACCCAGGACCCACGTTGAAGGTTTGGTGCGGGTCCTTCACAAGTATCTTGTATATATATTTATTAAATGCTATTTGATACTTTTGTATTTCTATATGTAGAATGTTATTGTTCGTAACGTTCAAGGTGTTCTCACCTCCCGGATGGGAAGATGTTATTGTTTAATGTTTATTGTATGAACAAAAATGTCTCTTTATATTTTACAGCCCGGGAGTGCTGTCGTTTACCATGGGGGAATGTGTAGCCCTGGTATACAATACCAGGAGGATGAGTGGAGAGGTAACAGTTAAGGTCTCTTCATGACATCGTGTACACTTCTGACACACCCAGCAGGGGTGTGGAAGGGAGTGATTTAGTCAGTCAGTGTCCGGACTTCAGAGTGAGAAGTCAGTTTCCTGTCCTTGGACAGAGTAGACGTGTCCAGTTTAAGTCTATCATCAGTTCAGAAAGTGGAGTCTGGTGTAGGTGTCTGTATACACCTTAGTCTAGTCAGAGCTGTGCCCCACTGGAAGAAAGACTGAACTATCTATTAAGAGACAAGCAAGGCGAAGGGCAAAGTGGAAGGAAGGTAATTGGAGAAGTGCTTTTGACTTGGAAAAGTCCTGCACGTTGCAACCGGTTACTGGGGACCGAAGGATCACTATTGTACAGCATAGTGAAGAGAAAACCAGGAATCTACCGGACCCTAGGTCGCGGCAGACAAGCCCCTTTATAGTCAGAACGTAGTTGGAGTCAGGGGGTGTGAAGACTTTGAGTTGTGCACGACAAGAAAAGGATTCAGCTCCCTCGCAGGAAGGCTTCTAACACAAATTTGACTGGGCAGAACAGCTAAAGACTAGCTGGAATCATAGAGAGGACTACGCTTCAGGCTGGTCGTACTCAGCTTCATTGGAAAATAAAGGAGGCCCCTAACTTGCTTATCTGTTGCCTCAAAGCTCATCCTCCATCAACCCCATCAGCCTCCCTGGGACCTGCCTTATCATCCTGCAAGTAAAGGTATGGAAAGACGTTGACTGTGTGAGACTGAGTTATTATTGCATGCCTGCACAATCCTCACCTAACTACCGACCTGAGGGAAGAGTCCCACCTGTAGGGGACCCGACATCTAGCTGCATCACCATCCCCTCAGAGATCGATAGCAGCACTGGTACAAATTACCAGAATACTACAGGTGGCGTCACGAACTGTACATACATCAATCCCCTGTAAATATATCCCCAACATACGCCAGACCGCCAGGGCCACAGACCGAGCCACAGCTACCTGTGACAAACCCCATAGACTTCCATGGGCTCGGCTCTGAGTACCCCATTGCCCTGGTAACCCACAATTGTGGTGGCGGGTCGACACATGGCAGATGGAGGCTGTGACGCGAGTCACGGCAGTAAATATGTATACTACTTACTGTAAGTAAAGGGAGGTCAAACAATCCGAGGTCAAATCCAGGAAATGGCGCAGTATGACAAAGGGAAGTCAGAGACAGTCCAATACAAGAGCTGAGGTCAGGAAAGCCAGGGAGACCAAACAGTTACATGGAGCAGGAACAAGCAAAGTCAGATCACAAGCAAAGGGTCAGAATCCGGAAAGAGAATCAAGTCAAGCAGGGTCAGGCACAGAACACAGAGGGATCAATGTTCCACAGGCAACAGCAAGTGTACGATTGACACTGGGGGGGGGGGAACTAGCATGCTTAAGTAGAATCCTGATTAAGGAAAATGAACACAGGTGATTGCAGCACAGACCAGCACAGACTGACAGACCCGACACAAAGTAACAAAAAGACAGAAACAGAGTGGAAATCGTGGGTGCCATAGGACCTGTAATCCGGTGGTGTCAGTCTTTTTAGGATTGCATAAAAGTACCATCGGCCACAGTTTTGTGCACTTCTGAAAAGGACACCGCTGAACAGAGGACAGACGGAGTCCAGAGTAAATCTGTTGCCTCATAATAGTGAATGGATACATCGGGGGTTTCATTTGTTACGTCACTCAGAGATTTAGATAGAAACCCTAAAGTAAGTGGTCAGTGTAGAGCACTGGATAAATCTAATCATAAATGTTATGTACAATATTCCCAATAAAAGCTTCCACTCAATCCACAAAAAAAGCAAGTCCTCACACAGGTCTGTCATCTGTTAACTGAAATATAAGGGGCTGCCACATTACTGATTGCACAAAGGCTCTGGAAAAGCTCACTTCCCAAAAGAAATTCAGCAAATTCTCCGCTCCCAAATCCAAATGTCCCCCCTCCCTTCTGAGCCCCAGTGTGTCTAAACCACATACTGTATAGCGCCCACATGTTTGGCATTTCTGTAGTGATGAGAGCCCGCCTAATTTACAGGTGCGCGTCTACAGAAGCATGAGCTGGGCATAATGTACTGGTGACTGCAACACACTGGTCACTACAACGGCAGTTTGCAATTTTCACTCAGCATCATCCACTGCTGCCTGTTTCTGGAAAACACCCATGGAGTCAAAATCGTCAATACATCTGTAGATAAATTCCCAAAGGGTTGTAATTTCAAAAATGGGGTCACTTGATTCTGCTTTTCTGGCACGTAGGGGCTCTTTATATGGAATCTGCAAACTAGTTTAGGAAAATCTGCGCTCCAAGAGGCAAATAGCTCTCCGTCCCTCCTGAGTCACTCCGTATGGCAAAGTAGTACTGTTCAGCCACATATGGGGGTATTTCTACATTCAGCAGAAATTGTAGGACAAATTCTGTTGCCGTTCTTATCCATTTCCCAGTGTGAAAATGTAAAACTTGGGATTAACACTAGGGTTGAGCATTCCGATACTGCAAATATCGGGTATCGGCCGATATTGGCTGTATCGGAATTCAGATTCCGAGTTCCGATATTTTCGTCATATCGGATACCGGAATCGGGATTGTCACTGTCACTGTCAGTGTCCGTCGGTCGGGTCTGTCAGGAGTCAGCGGCACTTACCTGGCAGAAGATCTCCGACGGTCACGGGCTGGACTGCTTCATGGCCGCAATCTTCTTTCCCCGGCGGTCACATGCAGTTTCTCGCGATAACTGCAGTGACTGCTGGGTAATCCCGGCCGTAAAGCAGTCAGTCCGATGACGTCACCGCCGGGGAAGCAGGTAATCAGCTGTGCTGCGTTGCGATGACAGGCTCTGCCTGTCATTGCGATGTAGCAGAGCTGGATCGTCGTGGGACTGTCGTTACTATGGACTGCGTCGGACAGGTGGTATACTGTTGGTTTGTTTTTTTTCTTTTTTTACAGGAGATCGATGGCGTCGCAGGAATGAGTGTATAATAAAATTAATGAAAACTGTGTTGTCTCTTTTATTTCATTAAAAGACTTTTTTCTTGCTGTGTCTTTTTTTTAAACATTTAAAAACTTTGGGATTAATAATGGATCGGTGTCTTATTGACACCTCTCCATTATTAACCGGGCTTATTGTCACCGTGCAATCAACGGTGACATTAACCCCTTATTACCCCGCTTGCCACCGCTACAGGGCAAGTGGGAAGAGCCGGGTAAAGTGCCACAATTGGCACATCTTTTGATGCGCCAAATGTGGAGCTGCTGTAGCCTGGTATTATCAGGCTGTTGAGGGCCAAAATCCATGGGCCTTGACAGTCTTTTAATACCAGGCCGCAGCAGTCTGCATTTTACTTGGCTGGTTAACAAAAATAGGGGGACCCCTACGCCGTTTTTTTTTCGACGGGATCCCCTATTTTTGTTAACCAGCCAAGCTAAGCAGACTGCTGTGGCCTGGTATTATCAGGCTTGCAAGATCCATGGATATTGGATCCTTACCAGCCTGAAAAACCAGGCCTCAGCGGTCTGCTTCATCTGGCTGGTTAACAAAAATAGGGGGGACCCCAAGCCAATTTTTTTCGAGGGGATCCCCTATTTTTGTTAATCAGCCAAGATATGCAGACTGCTGTGGCCTGGTATTATCAGGCTGGCAAGGTCCATGGATCTTGGCTCCTTAACAGCCTGAAAATCCAGGCCTCAGTGGTCTGCTTCATCTGGCTGGTTAACAAAAAGAGGGGGGACCCCACGCCATTTTTTTTTCGAAGGGAACCCCTATTTTTGTTAATCAGTTCCCTCTGACGTCACTGATTGTGTCCCTGGCTGACCTGAAGTGAAAGTGGAAAGCAATCAATTAAGCTTTCCACTTAAGGGCCCGTCTCACATAGCGAGATCGCTGCTGAGTCACTAGTTTTGTGACGCAGCAGCGAGCTCACCAGCGATATCGCTGTGTGTGACATTCAGCGACGATCAGCCCCCCTGCCGGGTATCGCTGATCGTCGCTGAAATGTCAGGACCTTTTTTTGATCGCTGGTTTCCCGCTGACAGGCACGCATCGCTGCGTGTGACAGGCGGGAGACCAGCGATCCGCTGGTAACCAAGGTACACAGCGGGTTTCCAGGCGCGGGGCTGTGCCTAGAAACCCGCTGTGTACCTTGGATACCAGCGCCCTGATGCAGGGAGCTGGTATCCAAGGTACACAGCGGGTTTCCAAGCGCTGCGCGGTGCCTGGAAACCCGCTGTGTACCTTGGTTACCAGCGGATCGCTGGTCTCCCGCCTGTCACACGCAGCGATGCGTGCCTGTCAGAGGGAAACCAGCGATCAAAAAAAGGTCCTGACATTTCTGCGACGATCAGCGATACCCGGCAGGGGGGCTGATCGTCGCTGAATGTCACACACAGCGATATCGCTGGTGAGCTCGCTGCTGCGTCACAAAACTAGTGACTCAGCAGCGATCTCGGTAGCGATATCGCTATGTGAGACGGGCCCTTAAGCGATGTTACCCGCAGTGTCGGTGTCCCAGATCGCTGCCTGAGCTGCCTGTTTGGCAGCTCAGCAGCGATCATGTAGCGATACACCAGCGATCCTGACAAGTGCATATCGTTGTCGGGATCGCTGGTGTATCGTTATGTGACACCCAGCCTTTACTCTCCTGTCAGCCAGGAGAGGAACTCATTCATTTGGGGTTTACTGTGAGGCTGCAGCATTAGCTGCGGTCCCTGCAGTAAACATTAACCCTTTCTGAAGGATTACAACCGTGGGACCTGACTGTGCATGGGATAGGTAAGAATAATTTTGCTTTTTTATTTTATTTTTATTACAGGAAATGGTTTTTGCAGTAAAATAAAAGATGGTCAAAAACATGTGTCTTTATTTCATTAAAATTATTTTTAATTAAAGTGTGTCAGGGTGACCCGACATGAAATGACACTTGGTGTACATAGGGTTAACCATGTCTTTTCATGTCCTTTGCTATCTAATTTGCACAAACAATTAAATCAGTCTATGTGTGCAAAATTTCACACCTGTAGGGGTTAATTAAAGGTGTAAATTCGTAGCAAAAAAGTCAGTTTTTTTTACAACGAATTTACACCTTTAATTAACCCCTACAGGTGTGAAATTTTGCACACATAGACTGATTTAATTGTTTGTGCAAATCAGATAGCAAACGACATGAAAAGACATGGTTAACCCTATGTACACCAAGTGTCATTTCATGTCGGGTGCTTCTGTCTTTTCACAGAAGCCGGCTTTACCCGGCAATTGAATCAGAGGATATTTTACTATGTAGAAGTGTATAAACTATACATATATGTATATATATATGTCACAATGACATGTATATATATATATATATATATGTATTCTATGTGTGTATATTTAGTGTTTACAAGGAAAGAATGGGTTTTTTTAGTTACGATATTTTGTTCCCATAGACTTACATGGGACTTCCGGTATCGGTATCGGGTATCGCCGATATTTTAATGGTATCGGCGATACCATTCCGATTCCGATACTTTTGGATATCGGAAAGTATCGCTCAACTCTAATTAACACACAATCTTGGTGGTAAAAATGTAAATTATTTTTTCTTCACTGGCCAATGGTATAAAAGTTTTGACACACCTGTGGTGTCAATATAATCACTGCACCCCTAGATTAATTCATTGAGAGGTTTAGTTTGTAAAATGGAGTCAATAATGGGTGGGTTCTGCTGTTCTGGCACCTTTTGGGTTCTGCCAATGTAACATGTTACCCTCAAACACGTGGAGCAAAATCTGCACTGTAATATGCCGCTACTTCCCTTCTGAACTTTGCACTGTGCCTCTAAAGTAGTTTTCGCCCACTTATGGGGTATCAGTGAAATTAGGAGAAATTGGACAACAAACTTTGAGGTCCATTTTATCCTTTTGCCCTTGTGAAAATGCAAAATTTGTAGCTAAAAAGATTTTTGTAGTAAAAATGTGTTTTTGTTTTTATTTTCATGACTTAACGTTATAAACTTCTGTGAAGCACCTGTGGGCTCAAGGTGCTCAATACACATCTAGATAAGTTCCAAAGGGGTCTAGTTTCCAAAATGGTGTCACTTGTTGGGAGTTTCCAGTGTTTAGGCACATCAGGGGCTCTCCAAACGCGACATGGCAACTGCTAATTATTCCAGCATATTTTACATTCAAAAAGTCAAATGGCGCTCCTTTCCTTCCGAGCCCTTCCGTGTGCCCAAACAGTAGATTTCCCCCACATATGAGGTATCGGCATGCTCAGGAGAAATTGCACAACAAAATGTGTGGTCCATTTTCTCCTGTTACCCTTGCAAAAGTAAAAAAAATAGGTCTAAAGGAAAATTTTTGTGAAAGCACCTTAAGGCCTGAAGGGTTATAACTTCTTGAATGTGGTTTTGAGTACCTTGAGCGGTGCAGTTTTTAGAATAGTGTCATTTTGGGGTATTTTCTGTCGTATAGGCCACTATAAAAGTTACTTCAAATTTGAGGTGATCCCTTAAAAAATTGGTTTTGCAAATTTTGTTGTAAAAATAAGAAATTGCTGGTCAACTTTTAACCCTTATAACTTCCTAGCAAAAAAATATGTTTCCAAAATTGTGCTGATGTAAAGTAGCCATGTGGGAAATGTTATTTATTAACTATTTTGTGCGATATGACTCTCTGATTTAAGGGCATAAAAATTTAAAGTTTGAAAATAGCGAAATTTTCAAAATTTTTGCCAAATTTCCATTTTCTTAAAAAATAAACGCAAGTTATATCAAAGAAATATTACCACTATCATAAAGTACAATATGTCACGAGAAAACATTCTCAGAATCACTGGGATCCGTTGAAGCGTTCCAGAGTTATGACTTCATAAAGTGACAGTGGTCAAAATTGTAAAAAGTGGCCTGGTCAGGAAGGTGAAAACTTTCGGGGCAAAGGGGTTAAGGAGTGGGTCTACTAGACTGGTAAAGCGTATGCACTATGTACAAGTGCGTCCAAATATTAGAAAGAGGCACTCCAATAGACCCTGGAAGACATGCAGAGGAGGACCTCAAATTTTTTTTTTACTGTTTGGAAAACTTTTCCCTCAATGTCAGAGTATCCCACGCATCATGGCCTGGGAGCTGGTAGGGTCTAATTAAACTGTCCCAGACCTTTCATTGTCTTCCCCTGCCTTTTTTGGACCTGGGGTGTGTCTCCCTCTTCTCTACTCTTTGGTTGTACAATGACCTATGACCTCTGCCGCCAGTGTTGTCAGCTGGAAATTTTTATACTAAATGTTCGATTAGGGCCTTCTGGTATTCACCTCTATGCTGATGACACACAGATCTACCTCTCTGGATCCGATTGTTATGTTCTGCTACAAACACTAAGGAAAGAGAGGGATATCTGTCCCTATGTTAGAACTAAGCTCGATCCCTACGATGTAACCGGGAACCTGATCCTGAGATCAGACCCGCCAAAGTCCTCATCTAGTCTGTACGAAGACTTATAGATGTGAGGGAGGGATCCCTACAAGAACTAGGGACTGGGAGAAAAGATGGACACCTCCTAACAGAAGTTGTGCAGTAAAAAGAAAAACAAACAACATAGAACATAAAGGTCAAATGACCAAGCAAAACTAACGTAGAAAGGTAACTAAGCACCCGGCTAGCTTAAGAGTAGAAATTACAATGAAGTCCAGCAAAGCCAGAAGAGCGGAGCAGGATTAAATAGGCCGCAAAGGTCATGTGACCAGCAAGATAGAAAAAACCTAACAGGAGAGTTCTAACAGTACCCCCCCTTCTAAGAGGATCCTCCGGATCCCCTAGACACAGGCTTACCCGGAAACCTCTTGTGAAACGCTCTGACAAGTCTGGACGCAGAAACATCATCCACCCTCACCCATGAATTATTCTTGGGTCCAAAACCCTTCCAAGCGACGAGATACTGAAAACTCCCTCTATACCGTCTAGAATTTAGGATGCGGGGAATTTCATATTCCCCGTCCTCCACCACCAGGGGAACAGTGGCAGAGGTGTCTCCATCCGACACATCAGCTCTTTTCAACAGAGAAACATGAAACAACGGATTAATCTTCCAGGAGGTAGGAACCTCCAACCTAACAGCCGATTGGTTAACAACCTGTAGCACCTTAAAGGGCCCTACAAACTTGGGACCCAATTTTTTTAGAAGGAATCCTCAACCTCAGATTCTTAGAGGATAACCAAACCATGTCACCAATAGCAAACAAAACCTCTTGCCGTTTCCTATCAAAGTACCTTTTAGATTTTCTGTTAGCCTCCTGAAGATTACCACGCACATCCATCCAAACTCTCTCCAAATCACCAGAAAAATTCTCCTCTTCAGGCACGGCCGATACCAATTTGGAGAATGACCCAAATGACGGATGTCTCCCAGTACAACAAAAAATGGCAAACAACCAGCAGAAGAGGATGTATGGTTGTTAAGAGCGAATTCAGCAAGTGGCAGAAACTCAGACCACCCCTCTTGATTGTCTGCCACAAAACAACGCAAGAACTGCTCAACATCCTGGTTTTTCCTTTCTGTCTGGCCATTAGACTCAGGATGATATCCGGATGAAAACGACAAATGAACTCCCAACCTGTCACAAAAAGCGCGCCAAAAACGAGCCACAAACTGAGGTCCCCTATCAGAAACAATGTCAGTAGGAACACCATGTAGTCTGACTATTTCCTTGACAAAGGCCTTAGCGAGAGTCTTAGCGCAGGGCAATTTGATGAAAGGAACCAAGTGACACATCTTGCTAAAACGGTCCACGACCACCCAGATGACAGTGAAACCCTCAGAGGGGGGAAGGTCAGTAATAAAGTCCATAGCCAAATGTGTCCAAGGTGCACTAGGGACCTCCAGAGGGCAAAGCAACCCCGCAGCAGGAGTATGAGAAGACTTAGATCTAGCACACACCGTGCATTGACGCACCCACTTAATGACTTCCTTCTGCCATCCTGGCCACCAAAAACTGCGACCCACAAGTCTCTTGGTCTCAGAGATTCCAGGATGACCTGCCAACCGAGACTCATGACACTCAACAAACAAATCTCTCCTAAAGGTCCCAGGCACAAACAACCTCCCATGGGGAGTGTTAGATGGGGCCTTCTCCTGTGCTTTAAGAATCTCATCTTCCAACACAGAGTCCAAAGCAGCAATCACAACCCCTTCTTGTAAAATGTTCTCCTCCTCCTCAGCACCAACCATGGGAGAAAAGCTGCGAGACAAAGCATCGGCTTTCACATTCTTAGTACCTGGGATGTACGTAACGGAAAAATTAAACCGTGAGAAAAACAGTGCCCACCTAGCCTGACGGGCATTCAAGCGTTTGGCAGCATCAAGATAGATCAGATTTTTATGATCAGTGAAAACCTGAACGGGAAATTCAGCACCTTCCAAGAGATGCCGCCAGTGTTCAAATGCAAGTTTAATGGCCAACAATTCCCAATTACCAATATCATAATTCAGTTCAGTCTCAGAAAATTTTTTTGAAAAAAATGCACAAGGATGTACTCCATCCGTGTTTTCCTGAGACAACACCGCGCCGACCCCCACAGAAGAAGCATCAACCTCAACCAAAAACGGTTTAGTCACATCAGGATGCATAAGGATGGGAGCAGAGCTGAACCTCTCCTTTAAAAACACAAAAGCTTCAATGGCCTCAGTAGTCCACTGAACCGCATTAGCACCTTTCCTGGTGAGATCGGTCAGTGGTTTGACAATAATAGAAAAATTTTAATGAATTTTCTATAATAATTGGTGAAACCCAAAAACCTCTGTAACAATTTCAAACCAATAGGCCTAGGCCATTCCTGCACAGCTTGAACTTCACCGGGTCCATCTCAAAACCTTCGCTGGAGATAATGTAGCCCAAAAAACTAATTCTCTGTACAGTGAACTCACATTTCTCCAGCTTAGCAAAAAGCTTATTGTCACTCAATAACTGTAATACCTCACGAATGCTCTGCCAATGAGACTCCAGATCCGGCGAATAAATCAAAATGTCATCCAAATACACCACCACATTTTTGTCGATCAAAGGTCTAAGGATGTCATTAATAAGATTCTGAAAAAATGCAGGAGCATTGGTAAGGCCAAAAGGCATTACCAGATTCTCAAAATGACCCACAGGAGTGTTAAAAGCAGTCTTCCATTCATCCCCACCTTATGCGCAACAAATTGTATGCCCCCCAAGATCAATTTTAGAGAACCACTTGGCCCCCGCTAACTGGTTAAACAAATCAGAATCAATGGCAGTGGGTAAGGATTGCGTACAGTAATTTTATTAATCTCACGAAAGTCCAGACAAGGACGTAAACCGCAGTCCTTTTTTTAACAAAAAAAAATCCAACAGCCACAGGAGACTTGGAAGGCCTAATGTGACCGGCGGCCAAGCTTGTCTGTATGTATTCCTCCAAAGCCTTTCTCTCATGAATAGTAAGATTAAATAACCGACTTTCAGGAAGAGTCGCTCCAGGGACAAATTCAATAGTACAATCATAGTGTAACGGGTCTGGTAGGTGAAACCACTGAGCTTTATTATACAAGACAGTATACTTGTAAGAGAGCAGGTGGCGCCCGGGGAATACGGACAGGAATTCACGGGAAGTGACAAGGACAGTCTCTGGGTAGGCAGGTTGTCACGGCAAGTGACCAGGGCAGTCTCTGGGTAGGCAGGTTGTCACGGCAAGTGACCAGGGCAGTCTCTGGGTAGGCAGGTTGTCACGGCAAGTGACCAGGGCAGTCTCTGGGTAGGCAGGTTGTCACAGCAAGTGACTAGGGCAGTCTCTGGGCAGGCAGGTTGTCACAGCAAGTGACCAGGGCAGTCTCTGGGCAGGCAGGTTGTCACAGAAAGTGACCAGGGCAGTCTCTGGACAGGCAGGTTGTCACAGCAAGTGACCAGGACAGTTACTGAATATACAGGCTTATACGACCTGAGATGTTGGAGCCTCCTGGTAGGCTGCAGTCCGATGGCAGATGATCGCTCCCAAGCGAGCAGGCAGGAGTCTCTGGAGTAGCCGGTGATCACTGCTGGAGATGTTCGAACCTTCGGATAAAGCTGCAGTCGGATGGCAGATGATCGCTCCCAAGTGAGCAGGCAAGAGTCTCTGGAGTAGCCGGTGATCACTGCTGATGAAGTCCGAACCTTCGGATAGAGCTGCAGTCGGATGGCAGATGATCGCTCCCAAGTGAGCAGGCAAGAGTCTCTGTAATAGCCGGGGATCACTGCAGGTGATGTCCGAACCTCCGGGAGGGCTGCAGTCAGATGGCAGACAGCAAGCAGACAGGTAACAGGCAGGCAACTGGAAACAGGAGCTGAGGGCTGAAGCAGAGTTATACAGTGCAACAACAACATTGCTCGGGCACCTCCATTAAGGAGGAAGCCCTTAATATAGGGTGGAGTCCTCCGGCATTGGCCGGAGACTAATTTGGAAAATGCGCGCGGCTCCTTTAAGAGCAGGGGAGGGTGCGGGCGCGCGCCCTAAGTCCAGAAGCAGGGAAGGAGCGCGCGGGACCAACAGGATGGAAGGAGGACGCCGAGGACGCTGGGGGCGCTGAGGACGCTGGGGGCGCTGAGGACGCAGAGCGCTGGTAAGGGGAACGGCGTCCCTGCCTGGCAGAGGGCCGGGACGCCGATGCTACAGTACCCCCCCCTCTAGGCCCCCCCTTCTTTAGGCCAGAAAGAAATTTAGCTAGGATGAGAGGGGCATGGATGTTCTCCCGAGGCTCCCAGGTTCTCTCCTCAGGACCAAACCCCTTCCAATCCACCAAAAAATAAGTCTTTCTTCCTACCCTTTTTGTGGCCAGAATGTTCTCTACCTCAAATTCATCATCAGCAGACACTGGAGCAGGAGGTGTACCTGTAGACTTGAAAAAAGAGTTAAGTACCACAGGTTTGAGGAGAGACACATGAAAAGAGTTAGGAATTCGCAAATTGGCCGGGAGTTTCAATTTATAGGACACTGGGTTGATCTGCCTGATGACCTCAAAAGGACCGATTAACCGAGGACCTAACTTGTAGGAAGGAATTTTGAGCCGAACATATTTGGACGAAAGCCAGACTTTGTCCCCAGGACGGAATTGAGGAGGATCCAGACGTTTCTTGTCAGCATGTCTTTTCATGCGCTCGGATGACTGAATGAGTGCGGACCGGGTACTCTCCCAGATGGAGGAGAATTCTCTAACCAGAGATTCCGCAGCTGGATTGTCCACAGAGATGGAAATGGGGACAGGAATCCAAGGGTGCTGACCGAAGACTATAAAAAACGGAGACTTGGTGGACGATTCGCTCTCGTGATTATTATAAGAGAATTCGGCCCAAGGCAGGAGCTCCACCCAATCAGAATGATGAGCATTAACGAAGTGTCGGAGATAGCTGGTCAGATTCTGATTTATTCGCTCAACTTGTCCATTGGACTGTGGATGGTAAGCGGAGGAGAAATCCAAGGTGACGTCTAGTAACTTACAAGTAGCTCTCCAGAAACGTGAGGTGAACTGTACCCCACGATCCGACACAATGTGACGAGGCAGACCATGAAGACGGAAGATGTGGCGGATAAAGTCTTTAGCCAACTCGGTGCAGACGGAAGACCTGGCAGAGGAATGAAGTGAGCCATCTTGGAAAAGCGGTCAGCGACCACCCAAATGACCGTACAACCGGCAGAGACGGGCAGATCCGTAATGAAGTCCATGGCTATATGTTGCCAGGGAGCAGCGGGTACAGGAAGCGGAAGAAGATGGCCGGCAGGCAGGTGTCTCGGAACTTTGTTGCGGGCACAGGAGACACAGGCAGAAACAAAGTCTATCACGTCTTTGTGCAGGGTAGGCCACCAATAATGCCGGGTAATGAGTTGGAGGGTCTTTTTCTGACCAGCGTGGCCAGCGAGTTTAGACGAATGACCCCAATGTAGAATTCTCTTCCGATCAGTCTCTGATACGAACGTCTTACCAGGAGGGAGACGATTTAGACTCACGGGAGCCACTTGCATCACTCTGGCGGGATCAATGATATGTTTAGGCTCATCTTCGAGATCCGACACCAGGAAGGACCGGGACAAGGCATCCGCCTTGATGTTTTTGTCAGCCGGGCGAAAATGCAAAAGAAAATCAAAGCGGGCAAAAAACAAGGACCACCGGGCTTGGCGAGGGTTAAGTCTCTGAGCATGCTGAAGGTAAGACAGATTTTTGTGGTCCGTGTAGATGATTACTGGATGAAGAGCCCCCTCGAGTAGGTAACGCCACTCCTCCAATGCCAACTTAATGGCCAATAACTCTCGATCTCCTATGGAGTAGTTGCGCTCGGAGGAGGAGAAGAGTTTGGAGAAGAAACCACAGGAAACCATCCTCCCGGATGAAGATTTTGAGTAAGTACCGCTCCGGCTCCAGCAGAGGAAGCGTCCACCTCCAGGAAGAACTGCTTGTTGCCGTCCGGGCGATGCAGCACTGGAGCGGAAGAGAAGGCTTGTTTCAAGGAAAGAAAGGCCTCCTCTGCTTCGGGTGTCCACTGTTTGGGGTTAGCATCCTTGCGGGTAAGCGCTGAGATAGGAGCAGTCCTGGAATAGAAGTGCGGTATGAAGAGACGGTAATAGTTAGCGAATCCCAGGAACCGCTGAATGGCCTTCAACCCCTCTGGTCGGGGCCACTTCTCGATGGCAGACAGTTTCTCCGGATCCATTCGTAGGCCAGTCTGAGAGATAATGTAGCCCAGAAACGGAAGCGAGGTCTGCTCAAAGAGGCACTTCTCATATTTGGCGAAGAGGTGATTCTGCCTGAGCCTGAGCAGAACCTGACGAACATCCCTCCGGTGAGACTGGAGATCCGGAGAGAAGACCAAGATGTCGTCAAGGTACACCACAACGCAGGAGTAGAGGAGGTCCCGGAAGATGTCATTGACCAACTCCTGAAAGACTGCTGGAGCATTACAGAGACCAAAGGGCATAACCAGATACTCGTAGTGGCCATCCCGGGTGTTGAATGCCGTCTTCCATTCATCTCCTCGACGGATACGAACCAGGTTGTATGCTCCACGAAGATCCAGTTTAGTGAAGATTCTAGCCCCTCTAAGACAATCAAACAACTCCGGAATGAGCGGAAGAGGGTACTTATTCTTCACCGTGATCAAATTTAGGCCTCTGTAGTCAATACAGGGACGGAGAGATCCGTCTTTCTTTTTTACAAAAAAGAAACCTGCTCCCGCGGGGGAGGTAGATTTCCGGATGAATCCTTTCGCTAAATTCTCCTCAATATATTCTGACATCGACCTGGTCTCTGCAGCGACAATGGGTAAATACGCCCACGGGGAGGCGTAGTACCGGGTAGCAGGTCGATCGGGCAATCATATGGTCTATGCGGGGGTAATGTCTCTGCTTCCTTTTTATTAAAGACATCAGCGAATGACCAATATGGAATCGGGAGTCCAGGTAGATTAGCAGGTGTAGAGAAGAACGGACGGGATGGACAGGCACCAGACACGTTTTATGACAGTCCTGTCCCCAGCGAAGAATCTCTCCATTCTGCCAGTCGAGCACGGGTGCATGTTTTTGGAGCCAAGGCAGACCTAGTAAGAAAGCATGAGAGAGTCCAGGTAAAACATGAAACGAGATGCTCTCAGAATGCAACATTCCCACCTGCAGGGTTATGGCTTCGGTGATAAGTTGGATGGGACGAGGTAGGAGACCCCCATCCACAGCAGCAACAGATACTGGTTCAACCAGAGGTTTGGTGGGAATGCGATACTTCTCTACTAGAGCCTGTGAAACAAGATTCCCAGCTGCTCCAGAATCAAGTTGGGCCAGTTCGAAGTAACGGTTCTTACCGATGAGAATAGAGACAGACAGCAGCAGAGATGAAGAGGATTTATTCTGGTCTAGGTGGACCTCTCCGAGCGAACCTAGACACAGGCGTTTCCCGACCTCTCCGGACAGGTACGGATCAGGTGCTCCTTACTGCCGCAGTAGAAGCAACTCCTCTCGGCACGGCGTGAGTCCTGACGGGCTTTGACCATCTTGGTCTGGTCGACCTGCATAGGCTCAGCAGTGTGCATCTGGGGAGAAACGGAAGGGGTTATAGGTCTCTGAAACGAGGGTGCACGACGAGGAAACCCTCTCTCACGGGTGACCTCTTTGGCACGTTCCTGGAACCGTAGATCAATTCGATTGGCAAGATTTATTAAATCATCAAGGGAGGTTGGAATGTCCCGACCGGCAAGTTCATCTTTAATACGGCCGGACAGACCCTCCCAGAAGACCGAAATCAGGGCGTTATTGTCCCAAGCCAACTCAGAGGCTAGAGTACGGAACCGTATGGCATATTGACCAACGGTGAGACTCTCCTGACGGAGACGCAACAGAGATGATGCAGAGGAGGTCTTCCGTCCAGGTTCGTCGAATACCTTCCGGAAGGCTGAGAGAAAAGCAGACAGGTCAGATACCAGAGGATCTTCTCTCTCCCAGAGAGGATTAAGCCAGGCCAGAGCCTCTCCGGTGAGATGGGACATAATGAAGGCAATTTTGGCCCGGTCAGAGTTAAACTGGTGTGCCAGGAGTTCGAAATGCAGGGTGCACTGGTTAATGAAACCACGAGCCAGAACAGGGTCGCCTCCAAACCTAGGAGGAGCTGAAAGACGAGGTCCGGGAATGGAAATCACGGAATTGGGAAGCAGCGAGACTGCCGGATTGTGAGTCATGGCTCCAGCGGTAGTTGCTGGTGATGGATTCAAAGTGTCCAAGCGGGAATTGACGTTCCGCAGGTGACCCAGGATAGCCTCCTGTTGAGACCTCTGGGAGACAGCTCATGACACAGTTCTGGAAGTGAAGGGGTTTGGGTGCCACCGGGTTCCATGGCCCGAGCAAACTGTAACGGGTCTGGTAGGTGAAACCACTGAGCTTTATTATACAAGACAGTATACTTGTAAGAGAGCAGGTGGCCCCGGGGAATACGGACAGGAATTCACGGGAAGTGACAAGGACAGTCTCTGGGTAGGCAGGTTGTCACGGCAAGTGACCAGGGCAGTCTCTGGGTAGGCAGGTTGTCACGGCAAGTGACCAGGGCAGTCTCTGGGTAGGCAGGTTGTCACGGCAAGTGACCAGGGCAGTCTCTGGGTAGGCAGGTTGTCACAGCAAGTGACTAGGGCAGTCTCTGGGCAGGCAGGTTGTCACAGCAAGTGACCAGGGCAGTCTCTGGGCAGGCAGGTTGTCACAGAAAGTGACCAGGGCAGTCTCTGGACAGGCAGGTTGTCACAGCAAGTGACCAGGACAGTTACTGAATATACAGGCTTATACGACCTGAGATGTTGGAGCCTCCTGGTAGGCTGCAGTCCGATGGCAGATGATCGCTCCCAAGCGAGCAGGCAGGAGTCTCTGGAGTAGCCGGTGATCACTGCTGGAGATGTTCGAACCTTCGGATAAAGCTGCAGTCGGATGGCAGATGATCGCTCCCAAGTGAGCAGGCAAGAGTCTCTGGAGTAGCCGGTGATCACTGCTGATGAAGTCCGAACCTTCGGATAGAGCTGCAGTCGGATGGCAGATGATCGCTCCCAAGTGAGCATGCAAGAGTCTCTGTAATAGCCGGGGATCACTGCAGGTGATGTCCGAACCTCCGGGGAGGGCTGCAGTCAGATGGCAGACAGCAAGCAGACAGGTAACAGGCAGGCAACTGGAAACAGGAGCTGAGGGCTGAAGCAGAGTTATACAGTGCAACAACAACATTGCTCGGGCACCTCCATTAAGGAGGAAGCCCTTAATATAGGGTGGAGTCCTCCGGCATTGGCCGGAGACTAATTTGGAAAATGTGCGCGGCTCCTTTAAGAGCGGGGAGGGTGCGGGCGCGCGCCCTAAGTCCAGCAGCAGGGAAGGAGCGCGCGGGACCAACAGGATGGAAGGAGGACGCCGAGGACGCTGGGGGCGCTGAGGACGCTGGGGGCGCTGAGGACGCAGAGCGCTGGTAAGGGGAACGGCGTCCCTGCCTGGCAGAGGGCCGGGACGCCGACGCTACACATAGTCTCTATGGGGAGGTAAAATCTGCAATTCCTTCTCAGAAAAAACTTTCCAAAAATCCTGAATAGGTACAGGTAGTTCCCCTTTATCCACAGCAGCAATACGCCCGTTACAACACTTGTCATAACACTTAGAACTCCAGGACTTAATTTCATTAGTAGACCAATCCAGAACAGGATTGTGCAATTTTAACCAGGGTAACCCCAAAATAACCGGAGAAGGTAAATTATTCAATACTACCAAATCCAAATTCTCTTGATGAACACCATTAATAGTAAGGGGAAATTCACAGACCTTGTGAGTAACATTCTTCAATGGAGAGCCATCAACAGAAACCACGGCAATAGGGGATGACAAAGGTTTGGGTTTTAATTTAAGTTTTTCCAAGAATCCCCCATCAATCACATTCAGAGTAGAACCACAATCGACAAATACCCGAAAATCCATTAATTCTTCCTGAGCCGCAGTAGTAGTGGCAGAAAGAAAGACGCCCTTAGTATTTAAACAGGCTATACGGGGGAACTGACCTTTTTTTTCCAGGACGTCCCCCTGACAGCACTATGGAGGACGTCCTCCTCCTCCTTACAGGGACAGGGAGCACACGAGAGGTTAAAAGGTCCCACTCCTCCCCCAATACCTTAGTGTTTTTCCTGTCCCTGCATGGAGGGATACACGAGATATTGCTGCGCAGCTTACCGAGCCCAGGGGATCGTGCGGTTCGTCCAATCCTTCCCCCTGTCAAGAGGTCCAGGGCCGAAACTCCCTCCTTGGGAGTCCCTCTGCTCCAAAGACCGGGGGCGGACGAGCTCCCGGGTAAGAGCCGCTCCTCCCGGTGGGAGGCTCTCGCCTCAGGCGTCTTCCTCCTGGTCCAGGGAGGAACGCCGTACAGGCCTCGTCTGAGAGCGGAACGTCACTTCCGGTGACGCAGGCGCAAAGAATCAGCGTGCGTTCTGGAATGGATCGCAGAAAGGCCGAAGAGCGTCTGTCATGTGTGCATTGCCACGAAGATCGTCGCGGTTGCACATTTTGACTTCTCACAGCGAGCTGCTGTTTCTTTGTGTTTGGCAGCTAGGGAGTTAATTCTGTCTGTGCTCGGTGCTGGGACTGGGTGCAGTTTCTCCCGGCTGCAATTATTTGTTGATTGGTTTCCTTTAAATTCCTGGTTGTCTGCTTGGGGAGTTGCCAGTGAAACCTTCATGCAGACCACAGATAGGAATGAATCTGTATAGACTTTAGTTGTGAGCTCCTTGGTTGTTCTAAGCTCAACTTGGTTAGAGTTTATTTCCCAGACCATTTATGTTCCTTTGGTGTTTGAGTGTGTATGCAAGCGAGTGTTATCCTGTCTGTCTTATATGTCTAATCTGTGTATTTAGCTGAGATCAGCCCATATCCCTTTGGTGGTAGTCAGGATCCTTCTTAGGACTGATTACAGGGTTCAGGGTCTGATAGGAGACAGGGTTAGGTTGGAGACTTGGACCTCTGAACCATTATCAGTACCTCCAAGGTGAGGGATTAGTTAGGACCCCAGTTTAGGGTCAGGTTAGATCCCGGTCCACCTCTTTCCTGTTTCAGCTCATCAAGTCCTCAAGATTAACCCTGAGTTCAGCAGATATCGTGTCAGGTAAATCTATTCTATACTTACATGCTGATGTTGCTATACTAGTTGTTGTATAGAGTGTTGTTCCTGTATTAATAGTTTACTGACATTGTATACATATCATTAGACAGCGTGACATTTTCACTGGCCATAAAAATTATCTCCAGTTACCATGGATCCAGTAGCCCAGCTGGCTCTGCAGTTGCAGGGATTATCCATGGAGCTGACGGACATTAAGTCCAAAGTTTTGTCTCCCCTGGAGCAAACCAGAGTTGAACCTAAAGTAGCTCTCCCGGACAGGTTCACTGGTGGGCGAGACAAATTTTTCACCTTCCGGGAGGCATGTAAATTGTATTTTCGGCTTCGGCCTCGATCATCAGGGAGTGAGGAGCAGAGAGTGGGAATTGTTATCTCACTTCTGCAAGGGGACCCTCAATCCTGGGCATTTTCCCTTCCTCCGGGATCCCTGGCTCTACTGTCTGTAGATCAATTTTTTACTGCCCTGGGATTGGTATATGATGACCCAGATCGGGTCTCTCTTGCTGAGACAAAATTACGTAAGATACAGCAGGGAGATCGTCCGGCAGAGGAATTTGCTTCTGAGTTTCGTAGATGGGCCACAGATACTCAGTGGAATGACCCAGCTCTTAGGAGCCAGTTTTGTCATGGGCTTTCTGATAAATTAAAAGACGTTTTGGCTCAGTATGAGTCTCCTCCTTCTCTGGAGGCTGCTATGGCCTTAGCTATCCGTACTGATAGACAGCTTCGGGAGAGGGGTGAGGTAACCCCACTCCCTGTTGTTTCTCCACCTACCACTAAAGTCCCTTATGTTGAGGTTCCCCTTGTCTGTTCGGATGAGCCTATGCAGTTGGGAGGGACATCATTTCGTAGGAGGGGATTGGCGGTACGCCGCAGGACTAGAAGATGTTTTTTCTGCGGGAAAGAGGGACATTTTGTTGGAGAATGTCCATCCCGTGCCTTGTTGAGCCAAAAGTCGCCGGAAAACTGTTAATCCCAGGTTGTGTGGTGGACGACAACCTGGGAGTATGTATTTCATCCGCCAGTTCTTCTCAGTTCCTTGTACCAGTGGAGGTGGTAGTTGGTACGAGAGTCGAGAGATTGTCTGTTCTTCTTGATAGTGGTTCCGGGGCTAATCTGGTTGACGCTCAGTTTGCTCAGGCTCAAGGTATGCATCTGAGTGTATTGGTCAAACCGATCCCTATATTCTCCATTGACGCCAGGCCTCTCGGCCAAGGTAGCTTTGTTCATGAGGTTCATAACATTGACCTTCGGGTAGGGGCAATACATAGGGAACAATTATCTTGTTATGTGTTGGAGGGTCTACCTACTCCCATTGTGTTGGGACTTCCTTGGTTGGTTAAACATAACCCTGTGATTAATTGGCAGTCCAGAGAGATAAGCCAATGGGGTGAGTTTTGCAAAAGCAACTGCATGAACACAGTCATCAGTGCGGTCGTGCCTAGTACATTGCCTCCTTTTTTGGAGGATTTTGGGGATGTTTTCTCTGAGGAGGGGTGTCAGGAGTTGCCTCCTCATCGCGTGTATGACTGCTCTATTAATCTCCTTCCTGATGCTAAGTTGCCTAAAGCTAGGTTGTATAATCTTTCTGGTCCTGAGAGGCAGGCTATGAAAGATTATATTTCTGAAAGTCTGGCCAAAGGGCATATTAGACCTTCATCTTCCCCAGTAGCCGCGGGGTTCTTCTTTGTGAAGAAGAAAGATGGAGGCCTACGCCCTTGCTTGGATTTCCGCGAACTTAATCGGATTACTGTTCGAGATCCGTATCCACTCCCTCTTATTCCTGATCTCTTCAATCAAATTGTTGGCGCCAAATGGTTTTCTAAATTGGATCTCAGGGGGGCGTATAATCTGATTAGGATAAAAGAGGGGGATGAGTGGAAAACGGCGTTTAACACGCCGGAGGGACATTATGAGAACCTAGTCATGCCTTTTGGTCTGACTACTGCACCAGCAGTATTCCAACATTTTGTTAATGACATTTTTCGTCACCTTGTGGGGCTGTTTGTGGTTGTATATTTGGACGACATTTTAATTTACTCGCCAGATCTTGTGTCTCATCAGGAGCATGTGAGACAGGTGTTGCAGATCTTGCGAGACAATAAACTATACGCCAAACTGGAGAAGTGTGTATTTGCCGTACAGGAACTTCAGTTTTTGGGTTTTTTGGTGTCAGCCTCCGGTTTCCGTATGGACCCTGAAAAGGTGAGAGCAGTGCTTGAATGGGATCAGCCAGGGGATCTTAAGGCTCTGCAGCGTTTTTTGGGGTTTGCTAACTACTACCGGAAATTTATTTGTAATTTCTCATCTGTCGTCAAACCTCTCACTGACATGACAAGAAAAGGGACGGATTTTTCTAAATGGTCGGACAAAGCTTGCCAAGCCTTTTCCTCTTTGAAGAAATGTTTTGCTTCGGCACCCGTTCTCATCCAACCAGATGCATCTCAGCCGTTCATTGTGGAGGTGGATGCGTCTGACGTAGGGGTGGGTGCTATATTGTCCCAGGGTCCGTCCCCTGGTAAATGGCATCCGTGCGCTTTCTTTTCTAAGAAATTGTCGTCCGCCGAAAGGAATTATGATATCGGCAATAGGGAACTTTTGGCCATTAAGTTAGCTTTTGAAGAATGGCGTCACTTTTTGGAGGGGGCAGTCCACCCGGTTACCGTTATTACTGATCACAAGAACCTGTTGTATTTGGAATCCGCTAAGCGTCTGAATTCCAGACAAGCTCGATGGTCGTTGTTTTTTACCAGGTTTAATTTTGTCGTCACTTATCGCCCGGGGTCTAAGAATGTAAAGGCTGATGCCTTGTCTCGCAGTTTCCCAGGGGCTGGGAAAACGGATGACCCGAGTCCTATCCTTCAGGAGGGGGTGGTAGTGTCGGCTGTATTTTCTGAGCTTGAGGAGGAGGTGTTAGAGGCTCAGGGGGACGCCCCTGCAGGACCTCCAGGGAGACTGTTTGTCCCAAATCAGTTGAGACAAAAGGTTATTGAGGCACATCATAATTCTGCTCTAGCAGGACATCCAGGGAGTAAGGCTACTTTAGATCTCCTTTCTCGCCGGTTTTGGTGGCCTAATGCTAATAAAGATGTTATAACTTTTGTCGCGTCATGTGGGGTGTGTGCTCGCTCTAAAACCCCTCATACCCGTCCGTCTGGGACCCTTTTACCCTTGAAACTTCCGGAGCGTCCATGGACTCATTTATCTATGGACTTCATTACGGACCTTCCTCCGTCGTCAGGGAATACTGTCATACTGGTGGTTGTTGACAGGTTCAGTAAAATGGCACATTTCGTTGCTCTTCCTGCACTCCCTAATGCTAAAACTCTGGCGCAGGTGTTCATTAGGGAGATCGTTAGACTTCATGGATTGCCTTCTGATGTGGTGTCAGATAGGGGGTCTCAGTTTGTGTCCAAATTTTGGAGGGCATTTTGTTTACGTCGGGGGATGTAATTGTCATTTTCCTCGGCTTTTCATCCGCAGACCAATGGTCAGACAGAGCGTCTGAATCAGAGCTTAGAGACATATCTCCGGTGTTTTGTATCAGAGAACCAAGAGGACTGGTCTTCTTTCTTGCCTCTGGCAGAGTTCGCTCTTAACAACAGGCGGAGCGAGTCCACTGGTAAGTCCCCGTTTTTTGGGGCATATGGTTTCCATCCCCAGTTTTGTACTTTCAATGGGGGGGGCCCTTCTGGGGTTCCTGAGGAGGAGCGTTTCTCGTCGTCACTTGCTTCTGTGTGGAGAGGTGTATTGAATAATCTGAGTGCGATGGGGAACCGTTACAAACGTATGGCTGATAGGAGGAGAGTTTCTGGTCCAGATCTGAATGTGAACGATCTGGTATGGTTGTCTTCCAGGAATATAAAACTTAAAGTGCCCTCCTGGAAACTGGGTCCCAGATTCATCGGGCCGTACAGGATCAGTTCCATAATTAATCCTGTGGCATTTCGTCTGGACCTCCCTCCTACGTTTAAAATTCATAATGTGTTCCACAAGTCATTACTTAAAAGGTATGTGGCACCAGTCATACCGTCACCTCTACCTCCTCCTCCTGTGTTGGTCAACGGTAACTTGGAATTTCAAGTATCAAAGATCATTGACTCACGTCTGAATCGCCGGTCCCTTCAGTACTTGGTGCATTGGAAGGGGTATGGTCCAGAGGAGAGGACGTGGGTCCCTGCGTCTGATGTTAACGCAGATCGTTTGGTTCGGACCTTCCAAGAACTCACCCGGGCAGGCCTGGCCCTGAGGGTCCGGAGGCCCCTCGTAGAAGGGGGGGTACTGTCATGTGTGCATTGCCACGAAGATCGTCGCGGTTGCACATTTTGACTTCTCACAGCTGAGCTGCTGTTTCTTTGTGTTTGGCAGCTAGGGAGTTAATTCTGTCTGTGCTCGGTGCTGGGACTGGGTGCAGTTTCTCCCGGCTGCAATTGATTATTTGTTGATTGGTTTCCTTTAAATTCCTGGTTGTCTGCTTGGGGAGTTGCCAGTGAAACCTTCATGCAGACCACATATAGGAATGAATCTGTATAGACTTTAGTTGTGAGCTCCTTAGTTGTTCTAAGCTCAACTTGGTTAGAGTTTATTTCCCAGACCATTTATGTTCCTTTGGTGTTTGAGTGTGTATGCAAGCGAGTGTTATCCTGTCTGTCTTATATGTCTAATCTGTGTATTTAGCTGAGATCAGCCCATATCCCTTTGGTGGTAGTCAGGATCCTTCTTAGGACTGATTACAGGGTTCAGGGTCTGATAGGAGACAGGGTTAGGTTGGAGACTTGGACCTCTGAACCATTATCAGTACCTCCAAGGTGAGGGATTAGTTAGGACCCCAGTTTAGGGTCAGGTTAGATCCCGGTCCACCTCTTTCCTGTTTCAGCTCATCAAGTCCTCAAGATTAACCCTGAGTTCAGCAGATATCGTGTCAGGTAAATCTATTCTATACTTACATGCTGATGTTGCTATACTAGTTGTTGTATAGAGTGTTGTTCCTGTATTAATAGTTTACTGACATTGTATACATATCATTAGACAGCGTGACAGCGTCGCATTTGGAATCGCAGGTGCACCGCTGATTCATGCGTTCTGGAACAGAACGCAAAAGGTAAAAGCGTCATGTTTTAGGTCGCAATCGTTGTGCATCCCAGGATGGAACGCAGGAAAGGCGGCGCTGATGACGTCACTAAAAAGAGCGCTATATTAAGAGCGCATGTGTGGTGGTGTTTTGAACTGCTGGGAGCCATTCTGTGATTTAATCACAGGGAACGAGTTGTAGCCACCATAGCAGTCCTAAAGCAGCAAGGTGAATCTTTCTGCGGCAGGATATGGAGTCTGAGAAATCCAGAGAGGAGGATGCGGGGGTGAGTGCGCATAGCGCAAAAAACGGCACTCTCACTATGTAAGATTCATTATCCAGACTCAGTCCTTAGTATACATATTGTTGTATTACTTAGGATAAGGAAACTTCATCAATGTCTATGCAGGCAGCGAGAAAATCAGGCAAAGCCTTGGTGAAATCTAATCGCTGTTCCACATGTCACAAGAGGCTTCCTGATGCGTATAAGAAACCGGTCTGTTGTTCTTGTACAGCAGCGGTCTTGGAGCAAGAGAGATCTTCATTATTATCTGACCTGAAGCTCCTGATTAAGGAAGAAGTGCAAGCGTCCTTATCTGCTAGTTCACAACAGCAGCCCACTAGTCAGGGTCCATGTCGCAAGAGACCTAGGTGGGAGTTGGAAGAGGACCCGAAACCGGAATCAGAAGAAAATTCAGATACTCAGTATTCGGAGCAGGAAGAAGGTGAAGTACAGCCAGAAAACCAGGAAAAGGCCAGGAGGTACCTATTCCCGGTGGAAGATACGGAAGATCTTGTTCAGGCTGTAAGAAGTACAATGCATATGGAAGATGTTCCACGGCCTCAGTCCAGACAGGATTTGATGTTTGGAGGTCTCACAGCTCAGATTCAGAAAGTTTTTCCTATAAGTGATCATATTAAAACCATGATTCTGAGTGAGTGGAAGGACGCAGAGCCGAGGTTGGTAATGTCACGTGACTTTAAGAGTCGTCTTCCATTCGATCCTGAGGACTTAAAACTTTGAGAGGAGATTCCAAAAGTGGATATGCCAATTGCAAAAGTGGCGAAAAAGACTTTGATTCCTTTTGAGGACTCTTCAAGTCTTAAAGATCCCATGGACCGAAAGGCGGACATCCTTCTTAAACGGGCCTGGGAATCTTCGGCAGCTTTAACAAGGACCAATATTGCGGCTACTTCGGTAGCAAGGTCTATGGTTTTTTGGATGGGTCAGCTGGAGGAACAACTAACCAACAAGACCCCTAGAGCTGAAATATTAGAGTCGCTTCCTCTTATCAAATCAGCGACGGCCTTTCTGGCAGATACCTCAGCTGAGTCGGTTAGGTTTTCTGCCAGAAATAGCTCTTTGTCTAATGCAGTCCGTAGAGCTATCTGGTTAAAATCCTGGTCAGGGGATAATGCCTCTAAAAATAAACTATGTTCCTTACCCTTTGCAGGTTCAAAGGTATTTGGCCAGGCGCTAGATGATATCCTGGAGGCGTCAGATAGCAAAAAAGGGTTCCCAGAGGAAAAACCCAAAAAATTTCAGTCCTTTCGGAAGAAACCAGCTTTCCGTAGACAACCTTTTTACAAAGACACAGGAAGAGCTAGTAGGGGATCATATAAAGGTTCCTACACCCAAAACAGAGGAAATAAGAGTTCATTGTTCGATCTTCATCAAGATCTAGAAAACAATGACGCCAGGCACATAGGGGGCAGACTCCTGTTCTCTGCAGAGAACTGGAAACAGGTTACCAGGAACGAATGGGTCTTACAAACCATAAGAGAAGGCTACAGAATAGAGCTGACATCCTATCCGCCCCAAAGATACATATCTCCCACTGCGGTCCAGGCAAATTCAGGGATGTTTCAAGATCTAATCTCTTCCCAGGTTATAGTGCCAGTTCCAGAATCAGAAGAAAAGATGGGACATTATTCCTCTCTTTTCCCAATAATGAAACCATCAGGCGAGTCGCGGACAATTCTGAATCTCAAACCATTGAACAAGTTTGTTCGGTACAAAAGATTCAGAATGGAGTCTATAAGGTCGGCAATTCCACTAATAGACAAAAACTCGGTAATGTGTACCCTAGACTTAAAAAGTGCGTACTATCAGGTCCCGATTCATCCAACCTCGCAGGAACTTCTGAGATTTGCCGTAAGCCTACCGGACTGTACCTGCCACTTCCAGTTCCAAGGCCTTCCATTCGGGCTGGCTTCTGCTCCCAGAGTATTTACGAAGCTAATATCAGAAGTCGTAGCCTATCTGAGAAACCAAGGAATTATTGTAATACCATACTTGGACGACTTTTTGTTAGTGGCTCGAACAGCAGAAGTCCTAAATCATCACACAGAACGAACAGTGTCGGTGCTGGAATGTCTCGGTTGGGTGGTGAATCGAGAAAAATCTCATTTAACACCCAATACAAGAAAAGTATTTCTAGGGGTATTACTGGATTCCAGATCCAGGACAGCATTCTTACCAGAAGTCAAGTAACAATCGTTAAAAAAGAAGGTTGCAGAGATGGTGAAGAGCAGAGTTACCATAAGAAGAGCTATGCAGGTTCTGGGAGTGATGACATCATGCATTCCATGCGTCAGATGGGCACAGGCTCATTCAAGACCCCTACAAAAAGAAATTCTATCTTTATGGGATCGTCATCAGGCATCCCTAGACAAGAAGATCCATCTTTCTGCAAAAGTGAAGAGATCTTTAAGTTGGTGGATGCAAAGCAGAAATCTCAGAAGAGGAGTTCTTTGGATTCCATCTCCAGTCATCATAATAACCACAGACGCAAGCACTTGGGGATGGGGAGCCCATTTAGAAGGTAAGATTCTTCAGGGAAAATGGCCAGAAAAAATCAGACGAATGTCGTCAAACTATCGAGAGCTGTATGCGATTTGGGAGTCGTTAAGAAGAAACCAAAACCGTTTAAAAGACCAACATGTCAAAATCCTGTCAGACAATATGACAGCAGTAGCCTTCATAAAACATCAGGGAGGCTCTCAATACAGAACTCTACAGGATCTAGCAGAAAAGTTATTCATATGGGCAGAACAGACGGTCCTCTCAATAACCGCAGTACACCTGGAAGGTTCGCAGAACTTAAGGTACTGCCACACTAAACGTTCCCGCTAACGATCACGATAACGACGCATACTAATGCGATCGTTTTTATGATCGTTTTAATGTCGCTAGTAGCTGCCAAACTGGACGATCTCGTTAACGACGCATAAGCGGTTAGCGATCTCCTTAACGACTTTGGCGGTCATTGCGATGTAAAAAACAGCGCACATCGTTCACAAAAGGTGCCAGACACAGCGATATAGGCTCACCAGCGGGACGCCAACGATAAGATTACGGTCCAGAACTCTAGTGAACGATCAACGAGATCACAGCAGGGGCCACGTCGTTGCTACATGCCACACACAACAATGTCACTAACGAGATCGCTAAATAGTGACGTATTTTAGCGATCTCGTTAGCGATCTTGTTTAGTGTGGCATACCCTTTAGTAGCAGACTATCTAAGCAGACAGAAGATCTACCCGACCGAGTGGGAGCTGAACCAGGAGGTCTTCCACTTACTATGCCAACGATGGGGAACGCCTCAGATAGATCTCTTTGCCACAAGGAAAAATTTGAAGCTACCAAGGTTTTATTCACTGAACCCAGTGGACAATCCAGAAGGTGTAGATGCCTTGAGTCAGAGGTGGAACGAACCTCTAAATTATGCATTCCCACCAATAGCACAGATACCAGCGGTCCTAAGGAAGATAAGAGAAGATGGAGCGAGAGTCGTACTAATAGTTCCGTTCTGGCCAAGGAGGAGCTGGTTTCCACTTCTAGGCGACATGACCACAGAAAAACCAATCGAGCTTCCCCGGTGGAAGGACATAGTTCACCAGGGACCAGTTTCTTCACCAGGACCCAGTAAGATTGCACCTGTCAGCCTGGATCCTGAACGGGACATTTTAAAAGCTCGTGGTCTATCAGATCAAGTTATAACAACGATTCAGGCCAGCAGGAAACTGGTAACTTCGGCAATATATTATAAGATCTGGAAGAAGTTCTGTCTGGAAGGTGGCAGGTCTGATGCTGTAGCTGGAGTCCCGGATGTTCCTCGAGTTCTGGATTTCCTCCAGAAAGGATTTAATATGGGTCTTAAGGGTATGCCACACTAAACAGTGTCGCTAACGAGATCGCTAAAATACGTCACTATTTAGCGATCTCGTTCGTGACGCTAACGTGTGTGGCATGTAGCAACGACGTGGCCCCTGCTGTGATCTCGCTGATCGTTCACTAGAGTTCTGGACCGTATTTAGATCGTTGGCGTCCCGCTGGTGAGCCTATATCGCTGTGTCTGGCACCTTTTGTGAGCGATGTGCGCTGTTTTTTACATCGCAATGACCGTTAAAGTCGTTAAGGAGATCGCTAACCGCTTTGAGTCGTTAACGAGATCACTAAGTGTGGCAGCTACTAGAGACATTAAAACGATCACAAAAACGATCTCATTAGCTTGCGTCGTTATTGAGATCGCTAACGAGATCACTAAGTGTGGCAGTACCTTTAGACCTAGTACACTTAAAGTTCAAATCTCGGCATTAAGTACTTACATGGATTATCCATTAGCCTCCCATCCGTGGGTAGTTAGATTTGTCAAAGCAATCCAGAGATTGCGGCCCACTATAAGACAGTTGTCTCCCCCCTGGACTTAAATCTAGTTTTGGCGGCTCTTTGTAAAAATCCTTTCACACCAAACAGGGAGTTACCTGTTCACTCTTATCAATGAAAACGGCGTTTTTGGTAGCAATCAGCACAGCCAAAAAGAGTAGGGGAAATTCAAGCACTTTCCATTAAAGACCCATATCTGCAGATCAGAGAGGATCACATAATTTTAAAACTTGATCCTGCTTTCTTGCCCAAGGTAGCTTCCTGGCAAAATCGCAATCAAGAAATCATACTCCCGTCTTTTTGTGAAAAACCATTAAACGTAAAAGAACAAGCTTTACACTCCCTTGACGTTAGACAGGCAGTGATTGATTACTTAGAGGCCACTAAGCTCTGGAGGAAAGACCCTAATTTGTTTATTTTGTTTGGAGGTAAAAATAGGGTAAAAAAGCTTCTAAAGCATCCATTGCTAGATGGATTACCACTATAATCTCAAAAACTTACACATCTGAGGGTGTAGTTTGTCCTATAAAAATAAGAGCCCATTCTACCAGAGCATTGTCAGCATCATGGGCTGAGAGAGCAGGAGCATCATTAGAACAAATTTGTAAGGCAGCCTCTTGGGCTAGAGTAAATATCTTTTGCAAGCACTACAAACTAGATGTGCTAGCAGGACAACATACGGCATATGGTAGAAAAGTATTACAGGCCGTAGTCCCACCCTAGGAGGGTTTCTTTGGTACTCTCCATAGTGCTGTCAGGGGGACGTCCTGGAAAATGGGTATTATACCTACCGATAATTCGGTTTCCAGGAGTCCATCCTGACAGCACGGTTAGTTCCCTCCCTTGTCTATCTTGTTATATATGCTAATTCATATGATGTAATATGTTTAAGTAAATTAAAGTGTTATCACTGGCATTGATCCATGGTATGGTACTTGTCAAATCATTAAGGTATTGGGGGAGGAGTGGGACCTTTTAACCTCTTGTGTGCTTCCTGTCCCTGTAAGGAGGAGGAGGACGTCCTCCATAGTGCTGTCAGGATGGACTTCTGGAAACCGAATTATCGGTAGGTATAATACCCATTTTTTCTTTGTTCATACGAAGCACACAGTTCTTAATGAAATGGTCAGATTTGACGCAATAGAAGCACAAACCTTCAGAAAACCTGCGGTCTTTTTCCTGAGAGCGAGGTGCCATCGCTCCAATCTCCATGGGCTCTCCAATGTCAGTACAAACCCTATCAAGACTTGAAGCTGACATGGCAGAGGATTTACTCTCATTAACCCTTGCACGCAGTCTCCTATCCACCCGTATAGCTAATTGCATAGCCTCTTGCAAGTTACCAGGTATGGGATAAGCAATCAGCAAATCTTTAACCCTTTCACTTAACCCTGCAAGAAACAAACTTTTCAAAGCTGAATCATTCCACCCACCTGAGTAGACCACCGTCGGAAGTGAGTACAATATTTTTCCACATTACCTGATCCCTGCCTCAAACATCTCAATTCTGTCTCAGCTGATGAGACACGATCAGAATCATCATACAATAACCCCAAAGCAGAAAAAAAAACTATCCACTGATCTAAAGCATGGATCACTAGGTTGCAGATAAAAGGCCCACTCCTGAGGTTCTTTGCGCAAAAGTGACATTATGAACCCTAGGCGCTGTGATTCATCACCAGAGGATCTGGGTCTCAAACAAAAATACAACAAGCAAGCATTTTTAAAAGAAAAAAAATCTTGTTGATCACCAAAAAATAAATCAGGCAAACGTACCTTTGGCTCCGCGAAATGTGCTCCAGAACAGCTACTCACGTGTTGCTGAAGCTCGGACACCTCCAGAGAGAGTCCCTGCAGGCGTTGAGCCAACTCCTGAACCGACACCATTAGGGAAACAGGAAATCTTTCCTTAGAGATATTATCTTGGGCTGGACTTACTGTTATGTTCTGCTACAAGCACTAAGGAAAGAGAGGGATATCTGTCCCTATGTTAGAACTAAGCTCGATCCCTACGATGTAACGGGGAACCTAATCCTGCGATCAGACCCGCTAAAGTCCTCAGCTAGTCTGTACAAAGACCTATAGATGTGAGGGAAGGATCGCTACAAGAACTAGGGACTGGGAGAAAAGATGGACACCTCCTAACAGAAACTGTAGCAGTAAAAAGAAACAAACAACATAGAACATAGAGGTCAAGCGACCAGGCAAAACTAAAGTAGAAAGGTAACTAAGCACCCAGCTAGCTTAAGAGTAGAAATTACAATGAAGTCCAGCAAACCCAGAAGGGCGGAGCAGGATTAAATAGGCCACAAAGGTCATGTGACCAGCAAGATAGAAAAAACCTAACAGGAGAGTTCTAACACCGATATCACCTCCTTTCAAACCAGAATCCCAAAATATTTGGCTGCTATTTCTTGTTTCTTCTCTGCTAGATTTCTAAAACTTAACATGGAAAAAACAGAATTCATTATCTTTCCCCCGCCTCACTCAACCCCCTCAACAGACCTATCCATCAAAGTCAATGGCTGCTCACTCTTCCCAGTCCCTGATCTCTCCTTCAAACCACATATCCAAGCCCTTTTCACTTCCTGCCTACTCCATCTCAAAGATATTTCTTGGGTCCTGTAAACGTTCGTTGGATGCAGTAAAGAGCAGGAGGCAGAGAAGGGGTTAACAAGAATTTACTTAAACAATTTTATCTTAGAACTCAGGGAAATCTCCACACAGGAGATGATTTGGTGCAGAACACACCAGGTATGGAACTGAACTTGCATAAACAAATATACAATATACAAAGTGAGAAGGGGAAATGAGAGTAATGACTTATTGATTGGAGTTCTTGTTGGGGGACAGTTGGAACAACTCCTGACAGCGTCGCAGTCCGTGAACAAAGTCTCTGGCTCTGCTACATAGGAACGAGATGCACTGTCTCCTGACCATGCCGAAGTATCCGGGTCTATTGGTCTTGGGTCCGTTGATGTGTGGATACAGTTCCTTCTGTTGATTCCTCGGGTGTGACGCAGTACATCGGGAGCACAACGCTGTACAGGCCGCAGGTGTGGCAAGGCCTCGCACAAACTCACAAAGTTCAGGAAAATACATGACGTCTACTGCACTGCACATTATGGATTGGGTCTGTGGAAGGGCACCCGTAATGGCTGTGTAACGCCGGTATGTTTGCACCTTTATTCCCCGGCGTTACTCTGCATGTCTCTGCTTTAACCCTTTGCTCCTTTCCCCCTAACCAGCTGGGATACTGTTGTCTGTTTGGCCTGTTTCACACTTCCGTTTTCTGGCATCAGTCAAAATCCTTTGTTAACAGGAAAAAACGGATCCGACGGATTTGCCTGACGGATCCGTCTTTTTCCCCATAGACTTCTATTAGCGACGGATTACAACAGATGGCCTTCCGTTTCGTCCGTCGTGCGACGGATCCGTCATAAACTTGCTGTCCATCAACGGGAAAAAAACATCTATAGTAACGTTTTTTGTTTGTGTCAAGAAGACGGATGGTGACGGATCCGCTGGCGTCTGTTGTCTGCTAGAATGGACGCCTAAGGGCGACGGATGCGTCACCGCTCTCTCTCTCTCTGTTCCACTTTCCTTTTGGGCGTTGCCAGAGCTTCGCATTAAGTTCCTTAACCTAGCTATGTGTGTTTGTGTGTTCAGCTCCTGCTCTGCTTGCAACTAGTTCTGGGAAAGCTGATGTCTCTTCTCCTGTCTTGTTTTTCTGTCTGCTTTGGGGGCTGAGTACCCAGATCCATTTCTGTTTGTATCCTGTTTTTCCGCCTGCTCTGGAGGCTGCATATCCAGGTCCACTTTTGTTATGTCTTGTTTACCGCCTCCCAGGGGGATGCATTCTCAGGCCTGAATCCTTGATCCTGGACCTTTTCCTGTACCTGACCCTGTCTGAACTGTGTCCTCTGTGTTATGTTCCTGAAGTCCCTTCCGTGTCTGGAACAATGTACCCAGTGACTGTGAGTTTCCTGTAACTGGTGTCCTGTGAACCAACCTGGGTTCATCTGTTATAGATAGAGTCCGGTGTCTTTACTAAGCATCTACTATGCTGTGCTCAGCTTGCTATGCGGTGATAGCTCCGTCTGGCCCCGGTCCAACACAGCGGTGCATGCACCATCCCACTTGAGTTCCTTCCTAAGTCTGACGCCCGGAGCCTGACAATGGTAGTTTGGAGCCTAACTACCGCTGCCTGGTGCCTGGAGATCGTGTCCAATGTACTGAGTCTGGCGACCGCTGTCTGGTGCCTGGAGCCTGACCATGGCTGCTTGGTCCAGTGCCGCCTGTGTCCCAGCCGGTGACCTGAGCTGCCACGCCGGTGTACCGAGGTCATGCCTGTGTTCCAATCTTCCTACTGTGTCTCTGATGTCCTGCCGGAGTCCCTGATGTCCTGCAGGTGTCCCTGATGTATTACCGGGTTCCTGATGTCTTGCCGGTGTTTCTGATGTCCTGTCTGTGTCCAGATGTCCCGATGTCCTGCCTGTGTCCAGATGTCCTGCCTGTGTCCAGATGTCCTGATGTCCAGCCTGTGTCCTGATGTCCTGATGTCCAGCCTGTGTCCAGATGTCCCGATGTCCAGCCTGTGACTAGATTTCCAGTCCATGGTCCTGGTGGCTCAACCTGAGTTCCAGAGTGGGTCCCGCTCATGTTCCTGGATGGACTCCTCCTGCGTGTTCCTGGGGAGTCTCCAGCCATGTTTCCTGGTGACGGTTCTGCCCGTGTGTCCTGGATCTGACCAGCCGAGGTCCTGAGCTGCCATGCTGATGTTCCTGGACCTGTGCTGTCTGTGTCTTGCCTGTGTCCCGATGTCCTGCCGGTTCCCTGGGGTCCGCCCTGTGATGACATCTGTCCGAGGTCGGTGTGTGATGTTCTCCTGCTGTGCCTGTTCTAAGCCTGGGCCTGAGAGAGAGGTCTTCCTAGGATGCCCGTGCCAGATGACCCTGGACTGCATCAACCCGTGATGACCTCTTGCCATTGTTGGTTAACCTAAGACGTGTACCCTTGCTTGATGTGCGGAATCGGGAGCCTGGCATTATGTTCTGTTTATGTACTGTGTCTTTGTCTAAGTAAACTTTCTGTTTCTTCATACCTGAAGTTGTGCAGTGTCATCTAGTCCTGCATGTCATCACCCTTGTCCACTTGTTCAGCTGCCACAGACCCCGGTCGCTGCCCTCCCCTAGTCCAGGTAGGCCCGGATCCCCCTCTGTAGTCCAGTGGGTCCACATTCTATTTCCATCTGGGACGCAGGCGTCACGTCGTCGTGGTCTGGCGGCGTGGGAGCATAGGCTAGCTAGGCAAGCTATGCCATGTCCCGACACCCCGAAATCGATCGTGGAAGCATAACAGGCTGTAAGGGTGAGTCAGTCTGTAGCGAGCTTGCGTCTGTAGCGGTGAAAATCGGAGTAGAGGAGTCAACCTTCATCCTACTCTGTAATAGCCTTCCCGCCAAGTCCCTCGTGCTCCCGCGCTCAGCCTCTTTTATCTCCCCCACGCCCCCTTCTGTCAGGTGCTCAGGCCCACCCCACACAGTCGTCCCACGGCAACAGTGGTGACGGCCCCGATAGTTCCGGCTCCAGAGCGTATCTTGAACCCATAACACTGTTCCTGTTCATCTCCTTACACTCCCCCTTTCCTTTCACTCGCCATTCCACAGGCGAGGCATTCTGGAGAACGTTATGTCTGTGTTGGTCTTCCTCAGCAACTTGTTGCAAAATTGATTGATCCTGCTTGTACCGGTTGGGGGGCTGTCCAGCCGGTGTGCATTCGGAGTGACAGAGATTGGAAGGAATAGTGGAGTCCTCGAGTGTGGTTGCACCGGGCTGTCCTGATGCTGGAGAAGCCAGGTCCGTGCCCGCCGTAACATTTTCTTCTGAGGTTCCAGGGTTCTGATTACCTGACATATTCTCAAGCTGTTGTTCAGGACCTTCTTCCTCTTTAGCTTCCTCTACCATGGGAGGGACCAGTTCAGGAGTCTCAGGCGCTTCTTCCCCTGGTAAGGGATCTTCGGGGAGGCATGGCCAGAGCATACTTTGGTGCACTACCCTGGTGGGAGAATCCCCATCTCCTTCTGGTTTATCTCGTGGACGGGTTCTTTTTCGCCGACCCAACGCTTCACTCAGTATGGCCGACTGGCCCATCGATTTACCAGTTTGTCTCGTGGACGTTTTTCCCTTACCAACATTCTGTCCCCAATCCGAAGATCTGTCCCTCGCAGAGGAAGTTTCTCGGGGTGCTCCAGCTTCTGAAGTCAAGTCTGTACCAGATGATGTAGGGTCGGCAGACGATGACGGTGTTCTCGAACCCAGGTAGACACCCTCGTCCGTGGGTAGTCTTCCCCCGGCTACAACTCCAGTTCCGTGACTTCTTTCCCTTCACAGCCGAACAACACGGAGTAGGGCGTGAATCTGGTGGTCTGGTGAACTTGATTATTATAGATCCACACAAGCTTAGACACGTACTCAGTCCACCGAGCCTTCCGATCCTCTTCCAAGGTTCTCAGCATCTGGATGAGGGTACGGTTAAATCGTTCACAAGCTCAATTTCCTTGTGGATGGTATGGTGTGGTGTGAGACCAGTCAAACTGATAGATTTGTTGCAGCTCATCCATGACTTTTCCTAAGAAGCAGGCTCCCTGATCAGAGTGTATCCGTTGCGGGCATCCATAGACCTGAATTAAGTTCTTGCAGATGTCATATGCAACCGACTCCGCCGTTTGATCCCGAGTGGGTGTTACTACAGCGAACTTCGAGAAATGATCAATCATCACCAAACAGTGGTTATATCCCTGATACGCCGGCCCGATGGTCAAGTAGTCAATGGTCAGTAGTTCCAAGGGGGCTGATGTCACAATAGTTTGTGTCGGGACTCGGTGCCCTTTGTTCTGGAGATTTGGCCAATTCACATGCCCGACAGAGTTTACAAGCATCTTCAACCGCTGTTCTTAACCGAGGGTGGTAGACAAAATGCTGTAGCCATTGAAAGGTTTTCTCAGCACCTGTGTGCTCCTTTTTCGTGAGCTTCAGCAGCGACTTTAGACAGCACTGTCTCTGGAATCACCACCTGCCAAGAGGCCCCTAGTTCTTTTTGCAGCTGAACCTTTCGATATAACAGCCCATTCCTCATCTGGAGTCGCTCCCACTGTCGGAGTATTTTCAGTGCTTCTGGAGTAAGAGTGCTTCTTTGTTCTTGTCTGGGCAGTTGTTTCAGGGTCACCCATTGACGAAGCAGAGTGAGTTCACCGTCTTTCTGCTGTAAGCAGACCCACTAATCCCTGGACCTTCCCAACACTCCTTCACGTGGAGAAGTCCAAATTTGATCCAGGGTAGCCGTCACGTCACAGCAGTCTTTCGGAATTGGGGAACTTCCTCATCCTCCAGCATCTCATTTTTGCTCTTTCCAGGTGTTGCATGTCTTGCTCTGGACAAGGCGTCGGAGTGGGTGTTTTCAGCTCCCCTTCTATAGGCAATTTTGTACTAAAACTTTGCCATTTGGGGTACCCAGAGTTGCTCGAGGGCCCCTAATTTAGCGTTCTCCAGATGTGCTAACAGATTATTATCGGTGTGCACCAACACTTCCGAGCCAGACAGATATTCTGAGAATCTCTTCGTCATAGTCCACACCAACGCAAGCAACTCCAGCTTGAAGGAACTGTAGTAGTCCGGGTTGCATTCGGAATCATGAAGGGACCGAATAGCGTAAGTGATCACTCTCTCTTTCCCGTCCTGCACCCATGACAACACAGCCCCCAACCCGTGTAAGCTTCCATCAGTGTGGAGAATGAACAGCATAGAGAAGTCCGCATAGGCCAGCACCGGGGCTTCAGTCAGCGCTTTCTTCAAGTCCCGAAAAGCTTTCTCCTGTTTTTCTTCCCAGCGGATAGGCCGGTCTTTTGCATTCAAAAGCTCTAACAGGGGCTGTACCACACGGGCAAAGTTCTTCACAAAACAACGGTAGTACCCCATCAATCCCAGGAAAGCTCTGACGTCTTTCACAGTCTCAGGGGTTGGCCAGTCCTGGATCACCGCAATCTTTTCCCGGGACGGTTCCACTCTGTCCGCTGAGACAACATGACCTAGATCAGTGATGGCGAACCTTGGCACTCCAGCTGTTGGAGAACTACAACTCCCAGCATGCCTCAACTGCTGCAGGTTGCAAGGGCATGCTGGGAGTTGTAGTTTTACAACAGCTGGAGTGCCAAGGTTAACCATCACTGACCTAGATCATACCTCCCAACCGTCCCAGATTGAGCGGGACAGTCCCGATTCTGACCCCCCAGTCTCGCTGTTCCGCTGAGGACACTATGTGTCCCGCAGTGAGATGAGCCGCCACGCCCCCCATGCACCCATTCCTTGCCTTTACAGCTCAGCCTGTCACAGCTGTCAATGATGCTGCTATGCTGTTCTCTTCTGTGCCCACAGGACCTGTGATGAGGTCACAGGAGGGGAGGAGTCAAGGGTCACATGATCAGTGTCCTCTTGTGTGCAGGACTCTGCGCTGTGATGGTTGTCATGGTGCTGGATGAGGGTAAGTTTGTGTGTGTGGGGTCGGGACTCGGGTTTACAGTGTGGATGTAGCAGTGCTGTAGTGTGTACAAGTTGGATGTAGCAGAGTCGTGTGTGTACGAGGTGTACGGAGCGGAGACGTGTGTGTACGAGGTGTACGGGGCAGAGCCGTGTGTGTACGAGGTGTACGGGGCGGAGCCGTGTGTGTACGAGGTGTACGGAGTGGAGCCGTGTGTGTACGAGGTGTACGGAGTGGAGCCGTGTGTGTACGAGGTGTACGGAGCGGAGCCGTGTGTGTACGAGGAGTGCGGAGCGGAGCCGTGTGTGTGTGAGGTGTACGGAGCGGAGCCGTGTGTACGAGGTGTACGGAGCGGAGCCGTGTGTACAAGGTGTACGGAGCGGAGCCGTGTGTGTATGAGGTGGATGTAGCAGTGATATAGTGTGTACGGAGCAGAGCCATGTGTGTACAAGGTGGATGTAGCAGAGCCGTGTGTGTACGAGTTGGATGGAGCGGAGCCACGCGTGTACGAGGTGCACGGAGATAAGCTGCACATGTACGAGGTGCGCAGAGCGGAGCCGCGCGTGTACGAGGTGCACGGAGCAGAGCCGCGCGTGTGCGAGGTGCACGGAGTGGAGCCGTGCGTGTATGAGGTGCACGGAGAGAGCCGCGCGTGTATGAGGTGGATGTGGTAGGGCTGTAGTGTGTACGAGGAGCCTTGTGTGAACGAGTTGGATGTAGCAGAGCCGTGTCTGTATGAGTTGGATGGAGCAGAGCCGTGTGTCTGTACGAGGTGCACGGAGACGAGGTGCACAGAGCGGAGCCACGCATGTACGAGGTGCACGGAGAGAGGCCGCCCGTGTACGAGTTGGATGTAGCAGTGCTGTAGTGTGTATGAGGTGTACAGAGTGGAGCCTTGTGTGTACGAGTTGGATGTAGCAGAACCGTGTCTGTACGAGTTGAATGGAGCAGAGCCGTGTGTCTGTACGAGGTTTAAGGAGCCGCGCTGCGTGTGTACGAGGTTTACGGAGCCGCGCGTGTACAAGGTTTACGGAGCGGAGCCGTGCGTACGAGGTGGATGTAGCAGTGCTGTGTGTGTACGAAACTGAGCCCTGTGTGTGTGTGAAGTGTACGGAGCTGATCCGCTCAGCTCTGTACACACAGGGCTCCGTGCTTGAGCCGTGTGTGTACAGAGCGGAGCAGAGCCATGTGTGTATGGAGTGGAGCCTTGTGTGTATGTAGCGTAGACGCATGTGTACAAGGTGTACGGAGCAGAACCGCATGTGTACGAGGTGTATGCTGCAAAGCCGCATGTGTACAAGGTTTACGGAGTGGAGTCGTGTGTGTACAAGGTGTACAAAGTGTGGCTGCGTGTGTACAAGGTGTACGGAGTGGAGCCTTGTGTATACTGAGCGGAGCCTTGTGTGTGCGAGGTGGACGGAGCAGAGCCGTGTGTGTACGAGGCATACAAAGCGAACCGTGTGTGTATGAGGTGTGCAGAGCCGTGCATGTACAAGGTGTATGGTGGGGAGCATTCATACCTCCCAACCGTCCTGAATTTAGCGGGACACTCCCGATTTTGAGAGTCTGCCCCGCTGTCCCGGCCGGGAGCTTTTCCCATGGACACAGGAGTACATGCCGGAGCCCCGAAGAGCACTTTAAAACTCGCACGTGATGTCCCACCAGAAGTGACATGCTGGAAGATGACCGGAAATGAGGTAATTTCGGGAGGAGATTGTGACGGAACCATGGAGGCACTTCAGGGAATGCTTCAGATCCATCACAGTGTCCTCGCCTTGGAATCGGGGATGTCGGCCATGTGAGTGGATCATGATATGTCCTGCACCGGGAGGCTCAGGTGGGCACTACAATGGGAGCCAGGCTGCTATAGTATCTTTATAGAATCTTTATTTCTTTCTCTCTCTCTGTTCTTTCTTTCTTTCTCTATGTTCTTTCTTTCCCATCTTTCTTTCTTTCTCTCTGTTCTTTTTCTTTCTTTCTCTCTGTTCTTTCTTTCCCCTCTTTCTTTCTATCTCTCTGTTCTTTCTTTCTCTTTCTTTTTCTCTCTGTTCTTGCTTTCTCTCTGTTCTTTCTCTCTCTGTTCTTTCTTTCGCTCTGTTATTTCTTTTTCTTTCCCCTCTTTCTTTCTTTCTGTTCTTTCTCTCTCTGTTCTTTCTTTCTTTCTTTCTCTCTCTCTGTTCTTTCTTTCCCATCTTTCTTTCTCTCTATCTCTCTGTACTTTCTTTCTCTTTGTTCTTTCTTTCCCTTCTTTCTCTCTCTCCTCTGTTGTTTCTTTCTTTACCCTCTTTCTCTTTTTCTCTCTGTTCTTTTTTTCTGTCCCCTTTTTCTTTCTCTCTCTGTTTCTTTCTTTTTCTCTATCTCTCTGTTCTTTCATTCCCCTCTTTCTTTCTTCGTTCTTTTTTCTTTCTCTCTCTCTGTTCTTTCTTTCCCTTTCTTTCTTTCCCCTCTTTCTTTCTTTCTCTCTGTTCTTTCTTTCCCCTCTTTCTTTCTCTCTATATTCTTTCTTTCTTTCTTTTTCTCTCTGTTCTTTCTTTCCCCCTCTGTCTTTCTCTGTTCTTTCTCTCTCCCTCTCTGTTCTTTCTTTCTCTCTCTGTTCTTTCTTTCCCCTCTTTCTTTTTCTCTCTCTCTGTTCTTTCCTCTCTTTCTTTCTTTCTTCTCTTTGTTCTTTGTTTCTCTCTCTCTCTGTTCTTTCTTTCTTTCTTTCCCCTCTTTCTTTCTTTCTCTCTCTGTTCTTTCTTTCTTTCTTTCTTTCTTTCTTTCTTTCTCTCTCTCTCTGTTCTTTCTGTCCCCTCTTTCTTTCTCTCTCTATTCTTTCTTTCTTTTTCTATCTGTTCTTTCTTTCCCCCTCTGTCTTTCTTTCTTTGTCTGTTCTTTCTTTCCCATCTTTCTCTCTCCCTCTCTGTTCTTTCTTTCTCTCTCCCTCTCTGTTCTTTCTTTCTCTCTGTTCTTTCTTTCCTCTCTTTCTTTCTTGCTTTCTTTCTCTGTTCTTTCTTTCCCCTCTGTCTTTTTCTCTCTCTGTTCTTTCTTTCCCCTCTTTCTTTCTCTCTCCCTGTTCTTTCTTTCCCCTCTTTCTTTCTTTCTTTCTTTCTTTCTCTCTCTCAGATTCTTTACTGTAAGAGCAGTGAGACTATGGAACTCTCTGCCGTCTAATGTTGTAATGAGTGATTCCTTACTAAAATTTAAGAGGGGACTGGATGCCTTTCTTGAAAAGTATAATATTACAGGCTATATTCACTAGTTTCCTAGATACAGCGTTGATCCAGGGAGCTAGTCTGATTGCCGTATGTGGAGTCGGGAAGGAGTTTTTTTCCCCAATGTGAAGCTTACTGTTTGCCACTTAGGTTTTTTTTGCCTTCCTCTGGATCAACATGTTAGGGCAGGTTAGGATAGGATATGGGTTGAACTAGATGGACTTAAAGTCTTCCTTCAACCTTAATAACTATGTTACTATGTTACTGTTCTTTCTTTCCCGTCTTTCTTTCTTTCTCTCTCTGTTCTTTCTTTCCCCTCTTTCTTTCTCCCTCCCTCTGTTCTTTCTTTCCCCTCTTTCTTTCTCCGTCTCTGTTCTTTCTTTCCCTTCTTTGTTTTTTTTTCTCTCTGTTCTTTCTCTTCTCTTTGTTTATTTCTTTCTCTCTCTACTTTCTCTCTGTTCTTTGTTGCTTCCCCTCTTTCTTTCTCTATCTCCTTTCTTTCTGTTTTTTTCTCTCTCTGTTCTTTCTTTTACTCAGTACCAGTGTGCCCTCAGTACCAGTCAGTGTGATCACCAGTGCTAAATGGGTGTGGTCGAGTCGTGGACATGGGTGTGACTAGTTGTGAAATGGGTGTGGTCGGGGTGTGGCCTAAAATTTGCCGCGGCGCGCTGTGCGCCGCTACATTTGTCCCTCTTTCCCATCTTCAAAAGTTGGGAGGTATGCTAGATACTCAATCTGAGTCCGGAACAAGTGGCACTTCTGGGCTTCAGCAAAATTGAAGAGAAAGATATGCCACAAAGCATTGGGAACACCCATATAAAAGTATATAATTTTATTCAAAGGTGTCATGGAAATATATATGTATTCCATATATTCAAAGTATATTCACATATATATATTCACAGTTCACAGTTAGATAGATCTCACTTGCTAAAAAACCTTGTGCTCACATATTTCTAGGCCAGCTATAATCAGTCGTTTTAAAGAAATCTGGCCTCCATAAGGCCTTCATAAGGCCTTCGTAAAGGAACAAATGCATGAAGTACAAAAAGTACTATTAGATATCTGTTGTTTACATTATAGTTATGCAAGACAACTAGGTCAAGAGAATATAAACAATAATTCTGCAACTTCAGCTCTTTTAATCATGATTATCATAATTATCATATTTACACTAGAACAGCCAATAATCTAGCAGCTTTTAATTGTATGTTAATTGACTAACCAGCCCCTTTTTGTAAATGTATAAAACCTTGAATGAATAATAAATGTATGTCTTTGACGAACTGTTATACTGACACTTTCGTGTGGACAGTCCTCATTTCGTTCTGAGCGCTCAAGAAGACATTATATAGAGATTTGGACATGGCAAGCAGCAAACACTGAAGGATATTTTTATCCTAATTAAATTTCCATATCAGTTGGCGCCTGCACGCGGGGCATTGGACGAAACGCACGAGGACCCAGCCGACCGGAGAGACGGGGGTGTTGGCCCTGGTCTTGGCACACGGGACGGAGACTGCAGCTCCATCAGTAAGGTAAGAAAACTTTGTCATCTTACCTGAATGTTCCCTGTACCTAGTCCTAGCCTACACTTCCAGCCGGTCGGACGTGGTCATCACCGCATTCCCAGGTTGTGTAAAAAGTCCATACCCTTATCCAAAAGCCCTGGGATATAAGCCGAGTTGTTTGCTGCTGTGCTGTATATGTTTCATGTTTTATGTGAACCGGGAGAAAGTTGGAACGGTGACTGTTTTTGCTTGCTGATTTCTGGAGGCTGTATAGCAAAAGACAATTGCTGCATAAGTTCCCGCAGTAAACTTTCACGCACCGGGAGGCCATCCCAGTCAAATCAGACGTGGAGGGCGGGAGCTTTGTTTTGGATAAGTCCACGCAGATATTCTTCACACATTGGAGGGAGGTTATCCCAAAAAATCCAGTTGTGGAAGCGAGGGCTTTGTTCGGTTAAGTTTCTGCAGTAAACTTTCACGCACTGGGAGGCCATCCCAGTCAAATCAGACGTGAAGGGCAGAAGCTTTGTTTGGATAAGTTCTCACAATAATTGTCCACGCACCGGGAGGCCATCCCAGTCAAATCAGACGTGGATAGTGAGAATTTTGATGAAGGCTATTGCAGATTACTGTGACCGGCGCACCAGCCAGGGCGTACGGTACAGAGCGATAGAACCTTGAGCCTCACCGCGCTCAGTGCAATTGGTGAGTTATCAGTTACCAGAGCAGCTTATATGTGTCACAGATCATCAAAAAGGGATTCGTATTCTCCCGGGTGTCTGTGTCATTGTACATGTCACTGTCTGTATCAGGTACTGTCGCTTTAAATCACATCTCCATGCGCTCTGTCAGTATCTCATTCAGAGCAGTGTGCTGGCTGCAGCAGCGAGAAAACCCCTTTGACCCCCCTCCTCTGCTAATCACGTTATCAGGCATTCTGTTTCTTGGCTTTGATTTTTATTTTTTTTAAGCTAGTTTTTTGGCTACAGGTTTTAACGTGAGAATTATCAGGCATTCAGACTGAACTATATTCATTTTTTGCTATTCTGAGGAATTAATTTTTTTTTTTTTTTTTTGTTACGTGATTTCAGTGCCTATAGAGACAGCAAGCAGAGATATAAGGAAGGGAGGGGGGAAGCAGCCAGCTGACATTCCAGAGATTTTTAATTAGCTGTTTTAGTAACAAGGGTTGTTTTTCAGAGTTTTATGATTAATACGGTTTTTCTTTTCTCCCCTTTTTGGTGAATTTATTTTTTTTTTGTTTTCTTTTTCTAGAGTTTTTTACTAAATCTAACTTTTGTTTTTAAAATTTTTCTTTTAAGTACATTTTTAAATGATTTTGGAGAGATTTTTTCTCTAAGCAATTTATTTTAGAGTTTTATTTCTCCAGCAATTTTTATTTATTTTTTTTTCTACAAGCTTGCTTTAAGACCAAGGTCACATAGATAAGGAGAATTACAGGCTGAGGGAGAGAGCAGACACAAACTACGCAGTGGTCTGAGTAGCCCCTCCCGTCGGGCATTCGGCGAGAACAAACAGAACCAGAGTGCAGAAGTTTTCAGATTTTTAAATCACCTTTGTTGAATAGGTTTTTGGAATAGACACAGTACGTAAGAATCGAAGGGCTAGGCATGTGAATAGAATGTCAGAGTACTTGAGAAGCAAATAGACAGGCAGCCTTTACGCTGCATAATGAAATGTTTTTTCTTATTTTTTGTTATTTGAAAGGTAACGGGAAAGTTTATTAATAGATTACCATCTGCTATAAAAGAGCAGCGGTGCATCGTGTAAAAGATACAGCAAGTTAATTTGAACGGACCAGGAAGTGATTTTTTTTTTTATGTGAATAAGTTTGAAAAGGTGTTAAATCATCTGTGAGAAAAAGATCACTGACATGTCACAAGAGCAGAATTCAGAGTCACACACATCACATGTCCATCATGTGGAGACACGGGACAGGTGTAGGCTGCTCTCATTGAGTAAGGAGCCTTGTACAGGGAAAAACGCTCCCCGCCTCTCTCCACAGGGAGAAGGCATTTTTGTTTCAACCATCCCCTCTCAAGAGTCACAGGGGGACACCCTCTCCTTTTTCTTCTCTCAGTCCCTTTCTCTTTCTTCTTCAGACTTTTCTCCTCTTTCCTCGCTGCCATCCCTCTCATTCCTTCTTTTCCCTCCATCACATCTCTGACACATCCATTTTCTTCATCTTCCTCTTCTTCTATCTCTTCCTCTCCAACTCTCAAATCTTGTTCTTCATCTTCTTCTACTTCTCCCCCTCCATCACTCTTCTCTCCCTCCCCTCCTCTTTCTCTCGCTCCTCCCTCACACCTCCCTTCTCTTCCTCTTTTTTCTACTTCGTTATCAACTGGGTCAACGCCCAATCCAAGCAATGTGGTGTCCCTGTATTCAGTGTTTCCAAGCACAGGGCACCTTGTCTATCCCAAGCACAGTACAAACATTGCCAGTCATTATATCAGGAGAAGAAAGTGCAGATCTCCCTACACAAAACGCTACATGTAGCCCCCAGACACAACAGTCCACAGCTAGGGCTTCACAGGGGGGTGGTATAGCTACAGGGCTGCTAGCATGGAACCATGACACTGATCCACCGCAGCCTCAGCAAGGAAGTTGGAAATCCCCATGCAGCAAGACAACTTTAAAGCCCAAATCTCACCCAGTGTATGCACCAAGTACACCATGTCACTTCTTATCTGATGAAGATGAAGATGCAACGTCACACATGCTGCCCAATACTAGGGAAGAAAACACACAAGCACCAATAGAGCAGGGACAGGTAGAGGCACCATCCTATGAGCCCTTCATCCCAAGCCAGGTGATCAGTATGCTGCCAGACCCAGGGATACACTCCATGCCATTTTGCCAAAAAATGCAGCAGATCCAGCGAACGTATGCAGCAGCCTGGACTGATCTCTGGACCGAAATGGAAATAAAAGCAGGTGATGCATTCTGGCCAATTATGAGAGAACACTTCAAGCTTCCAACAGAGTTAGATTCGTATGCCTGGGAGACAGGACCAAAGCTAATTGAGCAACTCAGAGAATGGGCCAAAAGCAGACTGACAGGACAAACTCTCAGCCTACATGTCACGAGTCAAGACAAGACAGAGTCTGTGGAGAAGTTCCATGACAGAGTAATGCAAGTGTTTCAAGATTTGGGCCTCATTACCCATGATCAGACACACAGACGGATGTTGGCACAGGCTTTTGTGCATGGACTGAGAGAACCAATCAGGAAACCACTGGTAGCAGCCAGGCCTGAGTACACGTCAATAGCAATGGATACCCTGCTCACAGTAGCAAAAAGGATTGAGTCCCGCCGGGACAGAAGGAATGTCAAGTGTTACAACTGTGGCAAGCTTGGCCATTACTGGAACCGCTGCAGAGAACCCCTACGACCCACCACTTTGTCTAGAGAAGCAAGCCAAGGAGAAAACAAAGAAAGCAGTGAAGAACCCCGTGCATAGGACAAGAGCACACCAAGTCCACAGGGAACCCCACCAGTGGGACCAATATCCTGAGAGTGGATGGCGTAGTCAGATCTTTTCTTGTGGAACTCTGCAACCTCACCTACCTATCAGAATCTTCTGCTTCCTGCATGGGAATTGATGGTCAAGTCAGATATTTCCAGATTATGAAGCCCCTGAGCGTGTGGACTCAGCCAGAACACTCCATCATGTCCCAGTTTGTTGTGTAAAAAACCTGCACCCTCAACCTATTGGGAGTGGACCTACTGCAGAAGCTGAAAGCGACCAGAGTGTTCCAGGAAGATGGGACCATGACACTTTCTTCACCCCTGACCCAAGAAGAAACAGGAACCTCAAACAACCACACTGCAGACCTATCACAGGAGGTGCTGGACATAGTACCAGAAAAGCCACTCCATCACCCAGAGTCAAGATGTCTCTGACCAACTGAAGGTCTAAGTGAACTCGCCTAAGACGGCCTGAGAACTTTGACATTGGCCAGGATATTCAACTCAAGAAGGACTCTACTCGCTTCATGGAATGGCAACACCTCATCCAGCTCTAACGCCAGAGGTTCATCTTTTGCAAGCACCAGGAGGTGCCCCCTGCAATCAACCAGTTCACCCAGGCCCTAGACCGGCAAAAGGCCACTCAGCTCTTCAAACTTGTGCACAAATATTGACCTGAGACCGAGCTGGAGAAAAAGAAACTACTGATGGCCCGTGCTGAGAAAAAAGCAGCCGTTTAAGGAGACGTCCCAACAAGAAGACCCCCTGTGACCAGAGCAGGTGCTAACACAGTGACTGTCTTGGTGGAGAACAAGAAAGCCAGCTGGTCGTCATCTCTCATGATGTGGATCCTAGTAGACGGCTTGTTTTCCCGCCAGCTCTGCACCAGCAGATGGGAGTCCCCTGCCGCATACTGAAGGACAAGGCCAAACTGGGCTGCCTCGCCCATCGGAATCAATCCCAGCTTTCCACAGTGAAGAAAAAGACTGTAAACCCCACTGAGTTCAGAATGGTGCAAGGCCTGGAGGCCGCGAAAGAGGCTACGGTATTTGAAACCCCAACAGTGCTGAACCATCACACTCTGCTCTCAAGAGTCCCAGTCACCGCAACGGTATTCACGGTGATCAACCTGGCCAGTACCTTCTTCAGTGTTTCCCCTCCACCTGGAGGCCTGCTTTCACGCACCAGTGCAGTGCATATGGACAGTGTTGTCTCAAGGTGCTCAAAACAAGCCCTTCAAGTTTCACCAAGACAATGTCCTCCATCCTCGTCAACTGGATTGCAGAATATGCAAGAGTCACTCTTCTACAACACGTGGATGACTTTCTCTTTTGTGTGGTTGACATCGACACCTGCACAGTCTATTCCTTGTCTCTCCTACTCTACCTGGAAGAACAGCAACGCAAGGTCTGGAAGAACAAAGTCCAGCGATGCCAGAAGCAAGTTACATCCCTGGGACACTGTATTGCCCACCAAACGAAACACATGTCAAAAGACTGGGAGACCACTATGGAGAAGACGGCTCCCCCAACAACTCCAAGAATGCTGCAGGCCTTCCCTGGTCTAGTGTCATATTGCAGAACCTGGATCCCTGATGCCTCAGTCCTAATGCAGCCTCTGTGCGCTTGCATCAACGCAACCCCGCTCCTTCTATCAGACGCAGCCTTCAACCCATTCAGGAGATTGGAAGAACTCCACAGTCTCAGCGCCAATACCAGGCCTACCTGACTATGAAAAGTCTTTCCGTCTACCTGATGGAAGAAAGAAGGTCATGCTACTGGAGTCCTGGCACGGATTCACGGGGGAAAACAGAGACTTTTAGGCTGCCTCTCAGCCCGCTTGGATCCAGTTGCAAGAAGAGCACCCCCCTGCCTGATGGCAGTATCTGCAGCACACACCCTCCTGGACAAGGTTGCTGAAATCACTCTTGGACAGCCACTGGAAACTCTCACTCCACACGACATCTTGGCAATCTTCAATCAAGCTCAACCAACAGTAATCTCTCCACCGCCAGGCATCTTTGTGGCGCCTCTATTGCCTTTGTCTCATAATGTCACCGTCTCCAGACCTACAGTCCTCAGCCCGGCCACTCTACTCCCACTCCCAAGGGGGATACTTGGATGGCTCCAGAAGAAGTTTTCAACACAGGAAGTGCAGTGACCAGCAATCAAGAAATCCTGTGGTCCAGAAGTCTGTCACCTAGCCTGTCAGCCCAGGAAGCAGAACGGATAGCGCTGACGAAGGCCTGCCAGATGGCAGAAGGCAAGACTGCAAACATCTACACGGACTACAGGTACTCGCATGGCATAGCACACGACTTTAGACCCATCTGGGCTACAAGGGACTTCATCACAGCAAACGGGACAACCGTGAAACATCATGGAGCCTTCAGGGACCTGCTGGGTGTACTCCAACTTCCAAAATGGTGGCAATTTGAAAAATCAAAGTGCATGGAAAACTGAAAACAGAAGAGGCGTGAGGCAATAACATGGCGGACATGGCAGCCAAAGAAGCAGCCAAAGGAAGACAACATGGAGAAGTGGGAGAGGTCGTAGAGCCGGACGGCTACTACATGACGACTGAAGACAAGAAACCTGACAAAGAAACGTCCTGGAATCTGCTCAAGAAGTTACAAGACCAAGCTCCAAAAGAGAAGAAGAGCTGAATGCGAAAAAAGCAACACGTGAAGAAAGAAGGCTATCAATAATAGACTTCAAACTCTGCCTACCACAAAGAATGCACCCTATGGTGGTCCAATGGGTACATGGACCCACATCCACATATCAAAGACACAGATGAATGATCTGATTGGTGCTTACTGTTTTCACTTCAGGGATCTCCACCCTAACAGCCAAATTCACCAGCAGCTGTCTGACCTGCGGCAAATGCAAGCCTGGACGTATGGAAGAAAGTCCCCCTCTACCTCATCTGGAAAGACCACTCTACCAGCTTCAAAGGATCCAGATAGACCACATCCAGATATCGCCAAGTGAAGGATTCAAATACGCCATTGTGGTCAAAAGAAGTATTTTCAAGATGAACAGAAGCCTTCCAAGTCAGCAAAGACTACTGCAATGAAGCTACTTTCGGAAAATAGTGTGCAGATACGGGGTTCCAGAAATGATAGAAAGTGATCAGGGACCCGCATTCACAGCAAATCTGACACACAAGACCCGATTAGCAGTAGGGTCAGATTTAGGCCTACACACTCCTTACCACCCCCAGAGCAGCAGGAAGGTAGAAAAACTGAATGAAACACTTAAGAATAGAATGCTGAAAAATTGCCCAAGAGACACGCAAACCATGGCATGACACACTCTCAATTGCACTGTTTAGCGTAAGGCACACTCCCAGAGACCCAGAAAAGCTGTTTCGTGCCTGCATCTTCTGCTAACAGATAAGACATTTTCTTCTTTTAGTTTTTTGGTGCCTGCATTTTGTCCTGCACTTCTGTGGGGGTCTGCCGGGTCCCCTTCGGGGGGCTTATGCTCCTCTCAGTTTAGTTCAGCCACTGTTTGTTCATTTGCCTTTTCCAGTTTTTTCAGTGGTTGCTGTTTAGTTTTTGTTACACCAGAGAACTAATTTAGGTGGTAGAGGTCGTGTGATCTCAGGTGTTTTTGTAATTAGTAGAGTTGGTACTTTTCAGGGTTTTTTGGGGTTGCAGTAAGTGCCTTTCCTATCCTTTTCTATTTAGGAAGTTTGGGCCCCAACGTTTGCTCATACTATTTTCTGTCTGTGTCTGTATTTCCTCTTGTCTAACCGCCATTACATGTTTGGGGGCTTCCTATGTTCTTTGGGGATCTGCTCCGGGGCAGATAGCTTTCCTTTTTCTATCTTTAGGTGTAGTTAGCTTCTCAGGCTGTGACGAGGCGTCTAGGACCAACGTAGGAACGCTCCACGGCTGCCTTTAGTTGTGGTGGTTAGTCAGGGTACTGCAATCCCATAGATTCCAACCTCTCTGGTGTATTTGCTTTTTTTTTTGCCTGCTCTCCTCAGCTACCAAATCATAACACTTATGTAATTGAATTGGTCAAAAACTAATGTCCATTCTCGAGTTTTTCTCCTCACTGCCAGATTTGATGATCCTGTCCAAGAGCCCCAGATGACATCAACCTCTGTGTAACTAGAGGGAAAGCCTGTTTGAATCCACGTATCGCATTGCAAGGAAGCTCCCGTACCAGGAGAGACACCTAAGCCATGAAGGATGTCGTGGATGCTCTGACTGACCAGACAGATGACCAGATGACCTACCTGATGAGTTCAAGGCCAGAGACCAAGTTAAAGCAGGATTTGAGTCACTATAAACAAAAAAGTTGATTGGATAAATTACATCTATTATAACCAGCAGAGATTTGTTAACTTCACCATAGATGCTGTAAAAGGTTTGGCAGCACAGTTAGGCCCCACTTCCATTATGGCATTCCAGAATAGAATGGCTTTGGATATGATTCTAGCTGAGAAAGGAGGTGTTTGCAAAATGATCAAAGACACCTGTTGCACCTACATCCCAGACAACACTGGCCCAAATGGTAAAGTCACAATGGCAATACAGAAACTTAATGAGTTATCAGAGGAACTGAAACAGAACTCAGGTGTCACTGATCCATGGGATCGATACTTTGGGTGGATGAGTGGGTGGCAGAAAATGTTGGCACAGGTTGGGACAGCCATTATGGGGGTTCTCATTTTTGCATTAATTACTGGTTGCTGTGTTATTCCTTGTATCCGCAGGATAATGGAAAAAACTGTTCAGGAGACAACCAATTTGATGCCACTCACCATCTTGGACCTCGCACCAGTCCGGATGGAACTGCCTGGCTTGACCAGATCTCCGAACTACCTCCAGACTGAGAATACACATCCTTGATGAAACATCATATCAACTATGAGATTATGATTGCAAACACATAAACCCCCGACAGGGACAGTCCTCCTGACCGCCCATTTGCGAAAAGTCTGTATTCGGTGGGGGAGACATGCGCTAGGCATATTCTCAACCCGCCGGCAGCACAAAAGAGTTGCAGCGCTTTGGGCCAGGAGCAGGTTTTTTAGGGCAAGTGGTATCTAAGGGGGACTGTCATGGAAATATATATGTATTCCATATATTCAAAGTATATTCACATATATATATTCACAGTTCACAGTTAGATAGATCTCACTTGCTAAAAAACCTTGTGCTCACATATTTCTAGGCCAGCTATAATCAGTCGTTTTAAAGAAATCTGGCCTCCATAAGGCCTTCATAAGGCCTTCGTAAAGGAACAAATGCATGAAGTACAAAAAGTACTATTAGATATCTGTTGTTTACATTATAGTTATGCAAGACAACTAGGTCAAGAGAATATAAACAATAATTCTGCAACTTCAGCTCTTTTAATCATGATTATCATAATTATCATATTTACACTAGAACAGCCAATAATCTAGCAGCTTTTAATTGTATGTTAATTGACTAACCAGCCCCTTTTTGTAAATGTATAAAACCTTGAATGAATAATAAATGTATGTCTTTGACGAACTGTTATACTGACACTTTCGTGTGGACAGTCCTCATTTCGTTCTGAGCGCTCAAGAAGACATTATATAGAGATTTGGACATGGCAAGCAGCAAACACTGAAGGATATTTTTATCCTAATTAAATTTCCATATCAAAGGTACCAGACATTAATAAACAAGACACCAATACAATTAAAAACATTTAAAAACACATGAATTCCAGACCTGCCATAAGATAATGGCAACGTCACCAACCGTTTGGTTGTTTTTTACTTCAGGGGCTTCACCTTCAGTCCGTACTCTTGTAGGCAGCTCAGTACTTGCTCTAATCTCAACAGGTGATCTTCGAACAAGGAAGCATACACTATGATGTCGTCCAAGTATATGAGTGTTGCCTCAAAGTTCAGGTCACCTCGGCACCTGTCCATCAGACGTTGGAACGTACCATGGGCATTGGCTAAGCCGAATGGCATCCTGTTGAGCTTAGCGGAATTCGGCACCATCACCTTTTCCAACGTTTCTCCATGGCTAGACGACTCCTGAGCTTGAGCAGTACGAAGCAGTTGCTGGAATACTTGTTGCTGGGGGTTATGCGTACTCCACTGTTTCAGGGACGAATGAGCAGGTTCATCCAGGAGCAGTTTTCAGAACTCTTTCAGGACGTTCATCCCCAGGATGACAGTATGACTGAGACAGGCTTCACCCTGGTGCAACACTATACCTTTCCATTCCAGGTCTTGGCTGCACAGAGTAACTTGCATCCACACCACCCCTGTGACCAGGATGGGCAGGTGGTTTGCCGCTGTCAGCTTTACTACTGGACCCCACTTGGGCCGGAGAGTCTCTGGAAAGTGTCGAAGGAAATATGCTTCAGGCATCGTGGTCACCTGAGACCCCGTATTTGTTTCGACCCGCCACCACAATTGTGGATTACCAGAGCAATGGGGTACTCAGAGCCGAGCCCATGGAAGTCTATGGGGTTGTCACAGGTAGCGGTGGCTCGGTCTGTGGCCCTGGCGGTCAGGCGTATGTTGGGGGGGACTATTTACAGGGGATAGATATATTTACAGTTCGTGACGCCACCTGTAGTTTTCTGATAATTTGTACCAGCGCTGCTGTAGATCTCTGAGGGGATGGTGAGGCAGCTAGATGTCGGGTCCCCTACAGGTGGGACTCTTCCCTCAGGCTATGATGATGACGATGTTGTGCAGGGATATAATCAAATAACTCAGTCTCACACTGCCAGCGTCTTTCCATACCTTTTACTTGTCAGATGGTAAGACAGGTCCCAGGGAGGCTGATCCGATGGAGAATGCGCTTTGGGGTAGCAGCTGAACAAGTTAGGGGCCTCCTTTACTTTCACAATGGTAATGAGTCCAACCAGCATAAAGCGTAGTTCACTCCAAAAAACTCCAGCTTCTCCAAGCTGTACTGCCCGGTCAGTTTTGTGGTCGGAGCCTTCCAGTGATGGAACTAGGTTCTTACTGTTGCTGATCAGGCTCAAAGTTCCTATTCCACCTGACCCCTGTTACGTACTGACACTCCAAGGGCTGCTTGCTGCGACCTAAGGTCCAGTAAGCCTCTGGTTTTCCTATCACTATGCCTGGAGCAATAGTGATGCTTCGGTCCCCAGTGACCGGTGAGATTGTGCAGGATACTCCAATCCTAATGCACTTCTAAGAATCCTTCCACTATGCCCTTCGCCTTGTCCGCGCTTGTAGCATAAGCACTCCACACTTCCAAAGGTCATATAAATCAATCCTTCCTTACTTCTCTCTTGTAGTTTGCTGACAGAATCTCAGTATTCTTCTAGGCAGGAGCACGTCAACTGAACCTCACTGTCCTTGAGACAGGCGACTGAAGTATCTGCAACTAACTCTTCTTTCTCAAAAGATGTCTCCGTCTGTCTTCTAGCGGGGCACAGCTCTGACTAGGCTGAGGTGAACTGGCTCACCCTTACTAGCCTCCACTTTAAGAACTGCTGACAGGAATCTTGCTGAACTTCTTCCTCCCTCCACGTCCAGGCTAGACTGCCTCCTCTGTCTTCCGACAGGAAACTGACTGACTGAATCCCCCACGCTGGCTAGATTTGACTAGCTCTATAAATCCTGTGGGTGTGTCTAAGTGTGTGTTGGAGTGAATGTTTATAGAGCATTAAACTGCTACCTCTCCGCACATTCTCCAGGGTACTGCGTGTGCCTTCACACCAGGGCTACACATTCCCCCATGGTAAAATACAGCACTCCCGGGCTGTGAAATACAAGAAGACATTTTGTTTTTGCATTAAACATTAACATTAACTCTTCCCATCCGGGAGGTAAGGATTTCTTGAACGTTGCATTAAAACATTAGATATAGAAAAATACAAAATACCAAATAGACATGTTCATATAAATAAACGACAATATTCTTGTGAAGGACCCGCACCAAACCTTCAACGTGGGTCCTGGGTGGGCTGCAGGACATCTGAATGCAGACCTCACTCAGTGCCACACCACACGGGTTTTATGTTCAGAGGTAGTCGAGGTGGTTTCATGTAAAACCAATATAATGCACCTTAGTGCAACTATTTACAGGATCAGTTCTTGGGCTGGCTCAGTCCTCAGCCTCAGAGTCCATAATAAGAAAAAGACACATATTTATATCACATCACAATAAAGTGCAAAAACTCTTTATCTGCTTACCCAGCCGGGTATTCTACTCAATATATAAATGGAACTATGTAAAACACTATACACAGCAATAAAGTGCAAATTAGCAGCTATTCCCTTTGTTAAAACTTTTTACAATTTTCTTAGTTGCGGTAAACCCTGTCTGGGTCCTACCGTTCTTCACATTTTCTTGCAGGCTTCCAATATACTTTCCATCCCGGGGGCTGGAACAATACGATGATCCTTAGATCCCATGACCAACAAGTCGTGACCTGCTATCAGAGTTTGGGTCGCCACAGTCCTTGTGCGAACCACTATGGGCGCGCCGGGCGCTTCCGCTTTGTGAGACGCTGTCTGCGTCACTGTAATAGCCACTTTCTCTCGCGATGCAGAAATAGTCGCCGTGCGCGATGTTGTGTAGACTGCTGATTGCGATGTGGACTGGGTCGCAGGTTGCGATGTAGTAAGACAAGGTAGTGAAGAGTATACAGGCGGTGCTTCCATTTGCGAGGAGCCTGCAGGGGGCGTCGCCGGGGCATGGTCAGATGCAGCGGTAGATTGTGACTGTGATGCGCTGGCAATGGTGACGTTACCTGCGTCAGGGACGGGGTCACGGACGATTGTGACATTAAGGGCATACCATCCCTTCATACCCCAGTGTCGGGTGTAGTTGACAATGTCTCCATTAACTAGGTCCCTCCCGGGATGGCCGATGGGCAGGTGGGATTCTACGTCCCTGCGACTAACAAAGACCCCTGGGTAGAGGCCCGGTTCTCTAATGAAGCCCCAGCCCTTCCGGAGCTGGAACTCTGTCACACACCCCTGCCGCCGCGGTTCCCTCAGAGTACCTTTTTCCCGGCGGACACTTTCCTTATCCGCGATGAGCTCTGCATGCTGCCGCTGTCGGTTGCGCTGAGCCTCCTGTTCTTCCTCCTGCCGGCGTCGCTGTTCCTCTTTGCAACGCTGCCACTCACGTTCCCACTGGGCGGTATAGGCGACGTCATCCAGGCGCGCCATCTTATCCCAGTCGACGTCTGGTAATGATGGACAGGACCCCTCCGGTGTCCCTACCGGGGATCGATCATCTGCTGCGGCCTCCTGGCCGGGCGGGCGTTCCGGAACTGGCGGTACCTCCTCAACCTCCTTCGCCTCCACCGCTTCATCGGTGGGATCAGGGTCGGTACTTTCGGGGGCAGCCTCTGGTTGCTCCTTAGCCTTGGGCAGCAGAAGTTTTGGAAGTTCCAGTCGTGAGGGGTCGTCGAGGGGAGAGAACACCGCGTCCCACAGCCGCCGCTGCATCAGGGTACGCCGGCGTCTCTCGATCTCCTCCATGCCAGGTTGTGGCAAAATCATCTTTTTCAGTCTCGCATTTTCTTCCTTAATCTCCAGCAATGCTTGCTGCAGGTGCAGGACCACGGATGGTTCCGGTTCTAGTGGCAGCTTGGCTGGGGAACGGGGCCTGCCTTCCTCCGCTTCCCTGCTCGGCTGCACACGTCCTGCTTCCATGATGTTCCAGAACCGTCTCTCATCTTCTTTCAGAGACGTCCGGTCTCTTCCGTGGAGGCGGGGTTTTCGTCTCCTCCTCTTCGCAGGGAAGGTGAAGAGGAGGCGGACCTCCTTTGCTGTAGGGCAGGATCGCATGTTGTAGTAGCACTTTGAGAGGGCAGGCATTTTCTTCGCGCCACAGGGGGGCACACGCCCACGAATCCACGCTCACCTTCTTCTCCAGCGCCTGAGGGCGCGAATATGGCGACAAATATGGCGGTATTTGGCGCCAAACCACAGCAACAGTCTTTTTCACCAAAACACTCCACAGGCACACAGGGCTCGCAATGCTGCAAGTTTCGGATCCTGTTCGTGACGCCAAGTTGTTTCGACCCGCCACCACAATTGTGGATTACCAGAGAAATGGGGTACTCAGAGCCGAGCACATGGAATTCTATGGGGTTGTCACAGGTAGCGGTGGCTCGGTCTGTGGCCCTGGCGGTCAGGCGTATGTTGGGGGGGACTATTTACAGGGGATAGATATATTTACAGTTGGGTGACGCCACCTGTAGTTTTCTGATAATTTGTACCAGCGCTGCTGTAGATCTCTGAGGGGATGGTGAGGCAGCTAGATGTCGGGTCCCCTACAGGTGGGACTCTTCCCTCAGGCTATGATGATGACGATGTTGTGCAGGGATATAATCAAATAACTCAGTCTCACACTGCCAGCGTCTTTCCATACCTTTTACTTGTCAGATGGTAAGACAGGTCCCAGGGAGGCTGATCCGATGGAGAATGCGCTTTGGGGTAGCAGCTGAACAAGTTAGGGGCCTCCTTTACTTTCACAATGGTAATGAGTCCAACCAGCATAAAGCGTAGTTCACTCCAAAAAACTCCAGCTTCTCCAAGCTGTAGTGCCCGGTCAGTTTTGTGGTTGGAGCCTTCCAGTGATGGAACTAGGTTCTTACTGTTGCTGATCAGGCTCAAAGTTCCTATTCCACCTGACCCCTGTTACGTACTGACACTCCAAGGGCTGCTTGCTGCGACCTAAGGTCCAGTAAGCCTCTGGTTTTCCTATCACTATGCCTGGAGCAATAGTGATGCTTCGGTCCCCAGTGACCGGTGAGATTGTGCAGGATACTCCAATCCTAATGCACTTCTAAGAATCCTTCCACTATGCCCTTCGCCTTGTCCGTGCTTGTAGCATAAGCACTCCACACTTCCAAAGGTCATATAAATCAATCCTTCCTTACTTCTCTCTTGTAGTTTGCTGACAGAATCTCAGTATTCTTCTAGGCAGGAGCACGTCAACTGAACCTCACTGTCCTTGAGACAGGCGACTGAAGTATCTGCAACTAACTCTTCTTTCTCAAAAGATGTCTCCGTCTGTCTTCTAGCGGGGCACAGCTCTGACTAGGCTGAGGTGAACTGGCTCACCCTTACTAGCCTCCACTTTAAGAACTGCTGACAGGAATCTTGCTGAACTTCTTCCTCCCTCCACGTCCAGGCTAGACTGCCTCCTCTGTCTTCCGACAGGAAACTGACTGACTGAATCCCCCACGCTGGCTAGATCTGACTAGCTCTATAAATCCTGTGGGTGTGTCTAAGTGTGTGTTGGAGTGAACGTTTATAGAGCATTAAACTGCTACCTCTCCGCACATTCTCCAGGGTACTGCGTGTGCCTTCACACCAGGGCTACACATATTCACCAGACGACGCACTACCTGTCCGTCGAACTCAGCCCAGACCATCGGAAATGTAGACACCAGGTTTGTGGGACTTTCACTACTCCTTCCTTTCCATTCTGGCTTCAAGCAACATCCCCCAGGCTCGGAGCCCTCTAGTTTAACGATCGGCGTGCCCAAGGTGATCAACTGAACCAAATCAGAAAAATTACTTTCCACTGACAGTGATGACCGTCATCTTATTCGAATGTCACTCAGCAACCGCAGGGTGACATCAAGTGACCTACAAAAGGAATGACAAATGGCAGCTGAGGTGAAGTGCACTGCAAGAACAGTTTGTAACAGGCTACTACAGGCAGGGCTCAAGTCATGTAATGCTAGAAAAAAGTCTTTCATCAATGAGAAGCAAAGGAGAGCCAGGCTGAAATTTGCCAAAGACCATAAGGATTGGAACATAGAGGACTGGAGGAAGGTAATCTCCAGGACAATGCGCCATGCCACACAGATAGGTCAATCAATGTGTGGATGAAGGACCACCACATCAAATCCCTGTCATGGCCAGCCCAATCTCCAGACCTGAACCCCATTGAAAACCTCTGGAATGTAATCAAGAGGAAGATGGATAGTAACAAGCCATCAAGCAAAGAACTGCTTAAATCTTTGTACCAAGAGTGTCATAAGGTTACCCAAAAGTAGTGTGAAAGACTGGTGGCAAGCATGCCAAGACGCATGAAAGCTGTGATTAAAAATCATGGTTATTCCACAAAATATTGATTTCTGAACTCTTCCTGAGTTAAAACATTAGTATTGGTGTTTCTAAATGATTATGAACTTGTTTTTTTAGCGTTATTTGAGGTCTGCAAGCACTGCATTTTTTTGTGATTTTGACCATTTCTCATTTTCTGAAAATAAATACAAAATGTATTGCTTGGAAATTCAGAGACATGTTGTCAGTAGTTTATAGAATAAAAGATCAATTTACATTTTACTCAAAAACATACCTACAAAGAAAAAAATCAGACAAATGGAAAATTTTGCAGTGGTCTCTTAATTTTTGCCAGAGCTGTATATGAATAAGGGCTCATTCAGATGTCTCTTTTTTGTGTATTTTCATTGCCCTGAATTTGATATTCATTCATTTTGTGTCCTGTGATGCAGTGGTGTCTCCGCTGTGCAGGAATGAGGCAGTAACCCAAGCAAGTTCAAAAACAAAACGTGTTTAATGTTCAAAAAAACCTCACACAGAGCACAATACGCTGTATCCTCCGGATCGCAGCCGGGAAAATCAAAAGACAGTCTGGGACTGGTTGCCGTGAGCGACCACACCTCCGTGTATGCTGCGGGTGCCAGACCTTTTGGCTTCGCTGGCCTGTGTTACCTCACACAGGGAGTGCTCTGCAGACCAACTCCTCTATCTGCTTGCAAGCCAACACAGACACACCCAAAACCCCATACTACAGGGTTTAAAACAGGAATCTATGGCCATGGCCACTTGTAAGACCCGACACAGGAGTGGAGCGACCCGCCCCACTACCATCCTGTAGATCGCTCCAAAAATAAAATCCCATGCCGGGTATTACTGAATAAAACCTTGCCCAAATAACCTGACCAAGTCCATGCTCACTTTTATCTCCGCCTTGTGACTCACAGGTGTCCTGCTGTGAACATGTGTGGCCCAGCTGCGCTTGGTACACATGTCTCCAGGAAAATGCACAAGAAGGTAATTGTGAAGCCTGATATTCATTCACAACACACATTTCCCAACACTGCCACCAGAGGGCAACTTAGATTATTTAGGTTGGTGTGACGTAGCAATAGTGAGTCATTCTAGTCAGAGCTCAGTCTGAGCTAGATTGAAGGAGGATTCGAGTTCCTGTCTTTGGACAGAGAGGTTCAGTTAGTTTCTGTTTCAGTCAGAGACAGACGGAAGGAGAAGAGAGTTGAGTCTTGGAGGGAGAGGAGTGAAGACTGATTCCTGACGGAGCTCAGATAGTTCATCTTATACGGAAGTGGAGGCTAGTACGAGTAGACGGATTTACTCTAGCCTAGTCAGAACTACAATTGGAACTGCTATCTCAGAACAAGCTGCTTGTGTTCCTAAGAAGGTGGAAAGCAATTCTCAGAGCTACAGCGTGTATACAGTCTGACGAATCGTCCTGTGAGCTGCTCTGGACAGGGTCTGGAAGGAAGGAAGGAAAGGAACCACTGCAGTTATTAGAACGAGGCAACTGAGAACAGGTCAGTGAGCACTGGAAGGAAAGCTTATGACTACACCACTGCTACCGTGCTTATGTTAAGGGCAAGAGCAGGGCGACAGGCGAGTGGTAAAAGAAGGACAAGTGACCTAGGTGACAGATCACCTTCACTTAGTTATCCGGACACCGGGGTCCGAAGTGTTGCTAGAACTTCACGTCTAGTAATAAGATACACCGGAGGCCTTGCTGGACTTCAAGTTGCAGAAGGTAGCCCTAAGTGCCGATACGTAACCGGGGTCAGGAAGGACAACGGTCTAGCAGGGCCCTGCACAAAAGACTAGTTCTATCCAACAGAAGACTCCCACCACAATATTGGCAGGGCGAAGCTGTCATATTCAGAGTTAAACCTGACTTCACGCAGGTTAAGATTCACACACGATTCAAGGATAAAGGAGGCCTCAAACCTGCTCAGCAATTCCCTAAATGTGCATTCTCCAACCTGACCAGCTTCCCTGGACATACCTGCAACATCTACAAGTAAAGGTATGGAAAGAGACTGCATTGTGTGTGACTGACTTCTTATCTGCACCCTGCACCACCATAGACTTTGAGGGACCAGTCCCACCTGTGGGGGATTTAACATCTAGCTGCCATAACATCCCCTCAGAGATTCACCCTGCAGCGCTGGTCAAATTGATCAGAAACCACAGGTGGCGTCACGAACAATTATTACAATCCCCTGTAAATATTCCCCATTGCATGACCGCCCAGGGCCACGGACCGAGCTCTGCTGCCAGTGACATTCCCCATAGACTTCCATGGGCTCGGTGCCGAGTACTCCATAGCCCTGGTACACACATGTGGTGCGCGTCAAACACAAGGCACTCCAGCGGTTCTAATAGGACTTCATCCTGGGGGATACATAGCGACCCTCGCATATGACACCGGTCACTGCCTCACATAATGCCCCCCTCTGTTCAAACTTGTGGGGTTGAACATTTGTCACCATACAGTGGGCCCGTGTCAGGGTATCAGCATTTCACCTAGAGTTCCTCGACCGATGTTCCACTGAGAAACTGAAGTTTTGTAGGGGTGAATGGTCGGTTACCAAACTAAATTGACGCCCGAGCAAATAGTAGCGTAGGGACTCAAAGGCCCATTTAATCGCCAAGAACTCCTTCTCCACTATGCTATAATTTTTCTCTGCCGTGGTCAGTTTCCTGCTCAAGTAGATGACTGGATGCTCCTCTCCGTTCACCTCTTGCGACAGCACCGCTACTAGGCCTACCACTGAGGCATCGGTTTGCACAATAAAGGTTTTCAATAAAGGTATATAGGGGCAGTGTGTGGGCTCTTATGGTATATAGGGGGCTATGTTCAGGCTTATATGGAATATAGGGAGATGTCAGCAGACTTAATTCTGCTCAATATTAAATGATACAATTAATATATAAATAATTATAATTAATATGTTAGTAGAATTTATTTTAACCTATTGGTTTTGTTCTCCACAACAGTCACGGTCTCTCATGTGGCACCCCAGGAAAATTAATTGTCTACCCCTAGTCTAAGGGATTGTTATAAAGATTGTAATGGAGTCACACAGACCTATTTTGTAGATTCTTGCTTCACTCTGCACTTACTTCTTACTGCAGGGCATATAAGCACTATCAGTGCTAGACATCTTCTAGATTAGTATATCATGGGGGCATGAGGGTAATATCCTGACCTCCTCACCAGCCCGTAAGTGGAGGAGGAGATATTTTAATAATAGCTTCCAAAGATTAGTATATCATGGGGGCATGAGGGTAATATCCTGACCTGCTCCCCAGCCCATAAGTGGACAAGGAGATATTGGAGATATTGAAATAATGGCTTCTAAAAATGTAGCAAAGATCTGACTTGTCATAAAGGCTTTCCATTACATCAAGTTGTGAAACCTATGTGAGCTATCATAGAGCGGGTTACACATCTGTTGGAGGTAGCAATAATTTAGGAGGCATTGCAACAAAACATCAAACCCTCTGTGTATTTTTTTCCTGACTGTGATCCCAAAAGTTAAAGTTGGCTTCATATTCTGGCACAGATCACAGAACTGCTATTGTCTGACTCAAATGCACATGTAAAACTTGCTTGCAGCTATGTCCCTGATTTATAGTTACGGTATATACCGTGTACAAGAGCAAAAATACATTTTTTACAGATGGTGTTATGCTTGCATCAAGAATTTATTGAAATTTCATTGAATTCATTCTTCCCTTTACCTGTGAAATGTTCACAGTGCCATTGGCTGTAACACAACACCAAATCATGATTGATCCACCCCCACGCATAATGGTTGTCAAAATTTTCTTTTCCTGAAATTCTGTGCCCTTTTTTCTCAGCACATACCTTTGATCATTGTGGTCAAAGAATTTTATTTTAACCTCATTAATCCACAGGACTTGTTTCCAAAATACATCAGGCTTGTTTAGATGTTCTTTTGCATACTTCAGACCCTGAATTTTAGGGTGAGGATGCAGGAGAGGTTTTCTTCTGATGACTCTTCCATGAAGGCCAAATTTGTGCAGGTGTCTCTGAACAATAGAACAATGTACCACAACTCCAGAGTTTGCTAAATCTTTCTGAAGGTCTTTTGCTGTCAAGTGGGGGTTGTGATTTGCCTCTCTAGCAGTCCTACAATTAGTTCTCACTGAAATGTTGCTTGGTCTTCCAGATCTTATCTTGATCTCCATTGTCACGGTTAACTGCCATTTCTTAAATACATTTCAAACTGAGGAAAGAGCAACTTGAAAACGCTGTGCTATCTTCTTATAGCCTTCTCTTGCTTTGTGGGCCTCCACCATTTTCATGTTCAGAGTGCTATTCAGCTGCTTAGAAGAAGCCATGGCTGCTGCCTTTTGGCACAAGGTTATAGGAGGCTTGGTTTTTATGAAGCTGAAAAATTTGCATCACCTGGCCGATGATAGTGAACAAGCCATAACCCTAACAGGCTAATTAAGGTCTGAAATCTTGGTCAACGTTATCTGAGCACATAAATCTCCAAAGGTGTCTAAACTTTTGCATCAGTCTATTTTTCTTTTTTGTAATTTTTAAAATCTAAAAGATGAATATATTTATATATGAAGATGAAATGATCTCCAAAAGGCCTAAAGTTAACAAGGACTAATTTCCCTTGTATCCTAGGCAAATCTATACATATAATCGTTTTATCCTGTCTGCCTGTCCAGGAAATACCGTGTCGTGGATTGGTCCGGCTGCGGCCAATCAGCGACGCAGGGCTAACTCTGCCCATGTGGTCATGTGACTCACCAACTGCCCATGATGTACTGAACATGTTTTGTCAGTTACAGTGTCTGATGTACTTCTGTCACGTTTACTGTACACGGGTAATACACAGTGACATGAGGTAATACACAGGTGACATGAGGTAATACATAAGTAACATAAGGTAATACACAGTAAAATGAGGTAATATACAGTAACATGATGTAATACACAGTAATATGAGGTAATACACAGAAATATGAGGTAATACACAGGTAACGTGAGGTAATATGAGGTAATATACGGTAACATGAGGTAATACACAGTTATATGAGGTAATACACGGTAATATGAGGTAATACAGTCATGGCCAAAAGTTTTGAGAATGACACAAATATTAATTTTTACAAAGTCTACTGCTTCATTTTTTCTAATGGCAATTTGCATATACTCCAGAATGTTATAAAGAGTGATCAGCTTAACAGCAATTACTTGCAAAGTCAATATTTGGCTAGAAAATGAACTTTATCCCCCAAAACACATTTCAACATCATTGCAGCCCTGCCTTAAAAGGATCAGCTAACCTCTTTTCAGTGATTGCTCCATTAACACAGGTGTGGGTGTTGATGAGGACATGGCTGGAGATCAATCTGTCATGATTAAGTAAGAATGACACCACTGGACACTTTAAAAGGAGGCTGGTGCTTGGCATCATTGTTTCTCTTCTGTTAACCATGGTTATCTCTAAAGAAACACGTGCAGTCATCATTGCAATGCACAAAAATAGCCTAACAGGGAAGAGTATCGCAGCTAGAAAGATTGCACCTCAGTCAACAATCTATCGCATCATCAAGAACTTCAAGGAGAGAGGTTCCATTGTTGCCAAAAAGGCTCCAGGGCGCCCAAGAAAGACCAGCAAGCGCCAGGACGTCTCTTAAAAGTGTTTCAGCTGCGGGATCGGGCTACCAGCAGTGCAGAGCTTGCTCAGGAATGGCAGCAGGCAAGTGTGAGTGCATCTGCAGGCACTGTGAGGCGGAGACTCTTGGAGCAAGGCCTGGTCTCAAGGAGGGCAGCAAAGAAGCCACTTCTCTCCAGAAAAAACATCATGGACAGGCTGATATTCTGCAAAAGGTACAGGCAGTGGACTGCTGAGGACTGGGGTAAAGTTATTTTCTCTGATGAATCCCCTTTTCAATTGTTTGGGACATCAGGAAAATGCCTCATTCGGAGAAGACAAGGTGAGCGCTACCACCAGTCTTGTCTCATGCCAACTGTTAAGCATCCTGAAACCATTCATGTGTGAGGTTGCTTCTCAGCCAAGGGAATCGGCTCTCTCACAGTCTTGCCTAAAAACACAGCCATGAATAAAGAATGGTACCAGAATGTCCTCCAAGAGCAACTTCTCCCAACCCTCCAAGAGCAGTTTGGCGATCAACAATGCCTTTTCCAGCATGATGGAGCACCTTGCCATAAAGCAAAGGTGATATCTAAATGGCTCAGGGAACAAAACATAGAGATTTTGGGTCCATGGCCTGGAAACTCCCCAGATCTTAATCCCATTGAGAACTTGTGGTCAATCATCAAGAGACGGGTGGACAAACAAAAACCTAAAAATTCTGACAAAATGAAAGCATTGATTGTGCAAGAATGGACTGCTATCAGTCAGGATTTGGTCCAGAAGTTGATTGAGAGCATGCCAGGGAGAATTGCAGAGGTCCTGAAGAAGACGGGTCAACACTGCAAATATTGACTTGCTGCATTAACTCATTCTAACTGTCAATATAAGCTTTTGTTACTCATATGTTTGCAATTATTATATTTCTGTCTGTGATAAAAACATCTGTCAAACACACATAAGAACCAGAGGGCAGCAGATCATGTGAAAATATAATATTTGTGTCATTCTCAAAACTTTTGGCCATGACTGTACACAGTGACATGAGGTAATATACAGTAACATCAGCGACACAGGGCTAATTCCGCCCATGTGGTCATGGGACTCACCAACTGCCCATGATGTACTGAACATGTTTTGTCAGTCACAGTGTCTGATGTACTTCTGTCACGTTTACTGAACACGGGTAATACACAGTGACATGAGGTAATACACAGGTGACATGAGGTAATACATAAGTAACATAAGGTAATACACAGTAAAATGAGGTAATATACAGTAACATGAGCTAATACACAGTAATATGAGGTAATACACAGGTAACATGAGGTAATATGAGTTAATATACGGTAACATGAGGTAATACACAGTGATATGAGGTAATACACAGTAACATGAGGTAATACACAGTGACATGAGGTAATACACAGGTAACATGAGGTAATATGAGGTAATATACGGTAACATGAGGTAATACACAGTAACATCTATCTAATATATATAATCGTCTTATCCCGTCTGTCTGTCTGTCCAGGAAATCCTGCGTCGCTGATTGGTCTGGCCGCGGCCAATAAGCTATGCAGGATTTCAGAAAAAAGATGGCGGCCGTTAGCGGCCTATCTGCCGCACGGAGGTCAGCGGCGATGCAGCCGGGAGATGACCCCACCAGCAGCAGCCTCCACATATAACCCAGCAGCAGCCTCTATATACACCCCAGCAGCGGAGCCCGTTTTTGGTCATGGACAACTCTACGTTGCATTTTCAAGAGATAAAATGAGATCCAATGTCAAGGTGCAAGTTTTTGATACCCCTTTACAAGGAAAGTTGCTTATAGATAGTCAAAAGGTATTCACAAGAAATGTGGTGTACAAAAATATTTTGGGTTGATATTGTTAACAAATATATTATAGTGTCGATGTACTTCTTTTGTCCAATGATTTATTTAAATACAGTTAGATATTCATGTAATAGTTTATATATTTTGATGATCTGTTTAATAATTTTGCTCAGTTGTATTAAGTTCTATGAGCAATAACATTTAATGATAATGTATATATTTTACCCGAAAAATCCTGTGTATTCATTGCATTATTCTTACATCTTCATAAATAAAGTACATACATATTCTAGAATACCCGATGCGTTAGAATCAGGCCACCATCTAGTATATATATAGGTGTATACTGTATATTTGCCTAGAATACAGTGGAAATGTGTCCTCTTAAACTTTAGGCCTATCAGTTACTATACTTACCTTGTAATGTCTTCACATCCTGTTCCGTCCAGATGTGTCCAGATCCCAGAATTCCAAGCGGCGGAAGTGCAACGACTGCCAAATTGGGACACCCAAGTGATGGGTGTCTCACTATGGAGACTACTGGTGGTACCAGCCTCTTGCGCGGTACCACCAGCGGAACACCATCGCACCACACACACACACACTGTATACGCCGTACGCACCACACACATACACAAACACAACTGTATATGCCGTACACACACACACTGTATACGCTGTACGCACCACACACACACACAAACACACACTGTATATGCCATACACACCACACACTGTATATGCACCACACACACACTGTTATGGGTCTGCGGAACACACCAAATATATAATGTAGAAAGGTGCGTTCGCAGCCCGGGGTCCACCGTGCAAGCGGAGCTTGCTGCTAGTAAAAATGGCGCGAGAAGCAAACTCTGTTATCCCGCAGAGTCGCCAACATAAACGCCGTAATGCGCTGTGGCAATGAGTGCGAACTCTGTTACTCCACAGAGCCGCTAGAAGGAGAGCCGCAGCGCTATATGGCGATGTGTGCGCACTCACTAGACACAACTGAGTGGCAAAGAAAACACGCTAGGGCGCTGACTAGCGTTGAAAGCGAACCCTGTTACGTCACAGGGCCGCTGAGAAAAAGCACTGTGTCCTGTAAGGCTCTCAGGTACACAGTTAAGTGCTAAGCGTACATAAAGCGTGATCATGTGCTAATGTCCTCGCGGGAGTCACCCGCAATCTATGGCGTCTGAACGCCAGACCCTGAATACGGCAATCAAAACTCCTCACCGGTTATGCCGGTAATCTAGGGCATCTAGGACACCGACCCTGACCAGCTACCATACCAAACTCCTCACCGATTAAGTCGGTATTCTAGTGGCTTATTTCAGCCGGGTCCCTATCTACACATACACATGACCAAACTGGCGCATAGCATATAATGGTTGATATTAGCGCATGGCGGCCCAGCCATGCTACCCTTTTATAGCAACAGCTACAGGACCTTCCAGGAACAAGGACCAATGAGAAACTGTTACAAACACATGTAGCTACATGACCTTCCTGGCGGACCAATAGGAGCCGCTGCAGCACCTTAACATGTGACCCCAGATCTCCAATGAGAGATCTCACTCTGGGCATGCTCAGAAGGGAAAACGCAGGACTTTGTCCCAAAGACGTCCGCTCCAGCACTGGCTACAATAGCAGATCCAGGAAAGGCAGCAGCAAGTCACTGCACAGTAGTGGAGTGGGCAAGACGCTTGGACCGACGTCTCTGCTGAGCAGGCTCCACTGCGGCCGGAGATGAATGGGAGACCGCAGCGGGACGGGTTCGAGACTCCCCTTGTGCAGCAGCGGGAAATCGAACCCTAACATTACCCCCCCTCCTAGGGCCCCCCCTTCTTTGGGCCTCGCTGCGCTCAAAGGCAGCGATGAGCTGCGGAGCGTGAACATGCTCGGCAGGCTCCCAGGATCTATCCTCAGGCCCATAACCCCTCCAATCCACCAAATAAAATTTTTTGCCTCGTACCACCTTGCACCCAACAATGGCGTTCACCTCATGATCGTCGGTAGATGAACCCGACATCCCGGCAGATGACTCGGAAAACCGGGAAATGGCCACGGGTTTCAAGAGGGACACGTGAAAGGTGTCAGTGATACCAAGGCGAGGCGGAAGGGCTAGGCGGTAAACCACCGGGTTCACCTGCTCAAGAACTTTAAAGGGGCCCAAAAAGCGAGGTGCCAACTTGGTGGACTATACCCGTTGCCTGATGTTTCGGGCAGAAAGCCACACTAGGTCACCCGGAGCAAATGTAGGAGCGGGGCGCCGATGGGCATCGGCCGAAGACCTCATCCTCTCTTTGGAGGCCTGAATGGCATCCTGAGTGCGGTCCCAAATGTCCCGTGCCTCCACAGCCCAGTCTGCCACCCTGGAATCGGCGGAAGACACGGGCATAGGCACTGGTACCCGCGGATGCTGACCGTAGTTCAGGAGGAATGGGGTCTGTCCGGTGGAGTCAGCCACAGCATTATTTAGAGCGAACTCAGCCCACGGTAGCAAGGATGCCCAGTCATCCTGCCTGGCAGAGACAAAATGTCGCAAGTATGTGACCAAGATCTGGTTGGCCCTCTCTACCAACCCATTCGTCTCGGGATGGTATGCAGAGGAGAGATTCAACTCAATGCTGAGTAGACGACACAGCTCTCTCCAGAACCGAGACGCAAACTGGGGACCTCGATCACTGACAATTTTGTCTGGCATACCGTGTAGGCGGAAAATATGCCTAATGAATAATGCTGCCAAGGCCCGTGCAGACGGTAACCGTGGTAACGGCACTAAGTGCACCATTTTGGAGAAGTGTTCGTTATCACCAGATGATGGTGCAGCCCGAGACTTGGGTAAGCCCACCACAAAATCCATCCCGACCATCTCCCAAGGCCTGTCTGCCACCGGTAAAGGAAAAAGTAACCCAGCTGGCCGTTGTCGAGGGGACTTATTCTTGGCGCAGGAGACGCACGCCTGAACGTATTCCCTGACGTCACGGGCCATCTGCGGCCACCAGTATGTCCTCGCCAGCAACTCAAAAGTCCTTTTGGTCCCAAAATGTCCACCCACCCTGGACGAATGTGCCCAAGAGAGTATGTGTAGCCCTGGTATTTAAGGTACACAATACCAGGAGGATGAGTGGAGAGGTAACGGTTAAGGGCTCTACATGACATCACATACACTTCGGACACACCCAATAGGGTGTAGAGGGGTGTGGTTTTTAGCACAAGAGAGTCTGGTAGCGTCTCCTGAGGTGGAGGGAGAGAGAACGAGTGCCTGTCTGGAGCACCAAGATTCCTGTCGATTCAGAGAGACAGTACAGTAGTGGAGGCTAGTATGGATAATCGGATGATGTCCTAGCCTAGTCAGTGCTGAGATTGAGAGTGTGAGCAAGTCGAAGGGCACAGTGGAAGGATTCTTAGAAGTGCTTAGGATTGGAGAAGTCCTGCACATTGTCACCGGTCACTGGAGACCGAAGGGTCACTATAGCTCCAGGCATAGTGATAAAAGAACCAGAGGCTTACTGGACCTTAGGTAACAGAAAGCAGCCCTAGAAGTGTCGGTACGTAACTGGGGTCAGGGGGAGTGAGAACCTTGAGTCAGTGCACGACAAGATTAGGAACTCAGCTCTCTCAAAAGAAGGCTCCGACCACAAAACTGACCGGGCAGTACAGCTTTGAAATAGCTGGAGTTTCAGGAGGGAACTACGCTTTACGCTGGTTGGACTCATCATCATTGGAAAGTTAAGGAGGCCCCTACCTTGCTCAGCCGTTGCCTCAAAACTCATCCTCCATCAACCCCATCAGCCTCCCTGGGACCTGACTGAACAACTTGAAGTAAAAGGTATGGAAAGACGCTGACGGTGTGAGACTGAGTTATTTAATTATATCCCTGCACAATCCCACCATAACTATCTACCTGAGGGAAGAGTCCCACCTGTAGGGGACCCGACATCTAGCTGCCTCACCATCCCCTCAGAGATCAACAGCAGCGCTGGTACAAATTATCAGAAAACTACAGGTGGCGTCACGAACTGTAAATATATCTATCCCCTGTAAATATACCCCCCAACATACGCCTGACCGCCAGGGCCACAGACCGAGCCACCGCTACCTGTGACAACCCCATAGACTTCCATGGGCTCGGCTCTGAGTACCCCATTGCTCTGGTAACCCACAATTGTGGTGGCGGGTCAATACAACTTGGCGTCACGAACAGGATCCGAAACTTGCAGCATTGCGAGCCCTGTGTGCCTGTGGAGTGTTTTGGTGAAAAAGACTGTTGCTGTTGTTTGGCGCCAAATACCGCCATATTTGCCGCCAGATTCGCGCCCTAAGGCGCTGGAGAAGAAGGTGGGCGTACCTGAAAGAGCGCGCAGAGTCTTGGACACGCCCCCGGCTCTGACTCATCGGCAGGTCCTGCAACAGGAAGTGAACGCTCTGACATCAGAGCGCCTGCGACGAAGGTCCTGTTCCCACTGCTGTGCCTGTGAAATAGCAGCGTCTGAAACCGGTAGGCTCCGTTTAACCAAGGGGGCGCTAAGATGTCACAACAACCGGCTGACAGTGCGGCCCCAGCCAGAGGCCCCAATCCCGCACCGCCTGGTATTGTAGCGCCAGATGGGGGCGCAGGCCCCGCACCCAGTCCGGTAGTCCCGATCATGCCACTAACGCTCCCATATATGCCTGGGGCGAAATGGCTTCCCCAGTACAGCGGTGAGCCAGGCACATTAGCAGGCTTCAAGCGGAAGTTATGCAGCATCCTAGAAATGTACTCCATGCCTGAGAGACAAAAAGCTGCTGTGCTAATAGGGCAGCTAACTGGCGCTGCTGAGAGGGAAGTGGAGACTTGGGATACCGTTGATCAGGAGTCGGTACCTGCGATCTTCCTTAAGCTGCATGCCATATTTGAAGACCACACAGAAACGGATCTCCGGATGGCCTTCTATCACTGTTCACAACAGCCAGGTGACAGCATCCGGGACTACGCTTGCCGACTACAAGGAGCCCTGAGAGCTCGTAAGCAGATTAATAATTTAAATGCTATCGATGAGAATAAGATGCTGAAAGAGCAATTTATACAGGGATTGAGATCCCAAGAGGAACGCAGAACTGTAAATTGGTGGTCCTTAGACCATCCGGATGCTACCTTTGATGCCCTAAAGGACATGGCAATAAAAGGGCTGCGGCCCCTGGGCAAACCTGAGGTGGCAACCCAACATCATCAGGCTGAAGTCACTCTGGAACCGGCAGTAACCCCCTGTTCCCCGTTAGTGGCCGAAGCCAAAGCGCAGGTGACACCTCCCAGTGAATTGGATTGTCTGCGCTCAGAGGTGCGCCAGCTGACTAAAAATCTGGCTGCTGTGATGAGTGCCCTGCAGCTGCGAAAGAGGAGGAAGGGAAGATCTTGTTAGCTGACTGCCCAGAAGACGTCCCGTGGATGCACCGGAGAAGAAGGAAGACGTCGCCCCCCCGGAGGAGGACAACGCCACCCCCAGGAGCGACCTCTGATCAACACCCTCCTCGTCGAGAGATCATCTGTTACCGATGCAACCGGAAAGGTCATATGTCTCCACAGTGTCCTTTAAACGGGCAGAACCTGGGTCCGAGGGCCAACACCCAGGAGAATACCCGTCAGGCCCCCTAGACTGGAACCGCAGGTATGTGGGTGGGCGACCCTACCTGTCTATCATCCTAGATGGTATTGCAGTTCTGGCATTGTTAGACACTGGGTCCCAGGTGACCCTAATACCTGATGCCCTATATACTAAGTACTGGTCAATGGACAGTCTTAAACCCCCGAGCCCTGACTTTACCGTGTATGCTTCTAATGGTCTTCCTGTAGAAGTACTCGGGACAAAATGTGTAGATGTGAAGGTGGGCAGAGAGGAGTTGAAAGACCAGGGGCTTCTGGTAGTAAAGACTGTAAATGAGGAGAACGGTTTAAATATAATTTTGGGCACTAACATTATCGGTAATTGTTTGGGAGAAGTTGTGTTCTTGCTCCAACAGCTCGCTGAGATTGCCCGACCAAGGCAGAAAGGAGTAATCCAAAGAGAGATCCGGGCCCTGGTGTGTCAGCAGCAAGCGAAGCTTACAGACGGCGAAATTTGTAATGTACGGGTCACTGACTCGGATCCTATTGTGATACCCCCAATGAGTGAAATGATCATCTGGTGCAGGGCAGCCATAGGTCTGAGAGGACAGAATTACCAAGCTGTAGTAGAACCCCACCATTCAGAACATAGACCTACACTTATGACTGCTAGGGGAGTAGTAGAAGTGGTGAATGGAAGAGTACCGGTACGGCTTCTCAATTGGGGAGATGATGAGGTAAACTTACCCCGTTATGCAACCATTGCTAAACTACATGCTGTTGACAATAATTCTATTCTCCCGGCTGAGTCCTTAGACTCCCGCCAAATAGCGGAGGATAATGACCCGGCAACCCAGGTGGCGGAATGGTGTCAACAACTCCATGTTGGGACGGACACCACTCCCGCTCACCAGAAGCAAGGGGTATTACGGGTGGTGCAAGAGTACGCCCAAGTGTTTAGCAAGAATCCACTTGATTTTGGGATAATTAAGGGAGTACAACATCATATCCCTACAGGCAGTCATCCTCCCATCAAAGAGCGGTATAGGCCCATACCTCCAGCTCATTATCAGAAGGCTAAAGAAATGTTGCATGATATGAAGAAAGCCGGGGTGATAAGGGATAGTTGTAGCCCCTGGGCAGCCCCTCTAGTTCTGGTTAAAAAGAAAGATGGTAGTATGAGAATGTGTGTGGATTACAGGCAGGTGAACCGCATAACACACAAGGATGCATACCCGTTACCACGTATAGAGGAATCATTAGCTGCTCTGAAAACGGCTAACTACTTTTCTACCCTCGATCTGACTAGTGGTTACTGGCAAGTGGCTGTGGCTGAGGAGGATCGTGAGAAAACGGCTTTCACCACCCCAATGGGGCTCTGTGAGTTCGACAGAATGCCGTTTGGGCTCAGCAGTGCCCCAGGAACATTTCAGAGAGTGATGGAGAACTGCTTGGGACATCTCAATTTCGAAACCGTGCTGCTATACCTAGACGACGTCATCGTGTATTCCAAGACATATGAGGACCATCTGAAGCACCTGGCAGAAGTATTTGAGTCTCTGTCCAGGTACGGGATGAAGTTGAAACCCTCAAAATGCCATCTACTCAAACAGAAGGTACAATACTTGGGGCACATCGTCAGTTCGGAAGGAGTAGCACCGGACCCGGAGAAAGTCACTGCCATCCAGAAGTGGCCGGAGCCGAGGAACCTTAAGGAAGTGCGACAGTTCCTGGGACTAACGGGTTACTACAGGAGGTTCGTGAAAGATTACACGAAGAAGGCAGCCCCTTTACAGGACCTCCTAGTAGGACAATCCCTAAAGAGCAGAAACCCTCCCTTTAACTGGGTAAAGAACAGGCTGAAGCATTCCAAAAGATGAAAGAGATCCTTACAGGTGATGAGATCTTAACCTATCCTGATTACAGCCAACCGTTCCTGTTGTACACCGACGCCAGTAATGAAGGTTTGGGAGCAGTTCTCAGTCAGAAGCAGAATGGCCAAGAAAAAGTCATCGCATATGCCAGCAGAAAACTCAGGCCAACTGAGAGGAATCCGGAAAATTATAGCAGCTTCAAGCTGGAGTTTCTGGCGCTGGTCTGGGCCATTACTGAAAGATTTAAGCATTATCTGGCCTCCAATCAGTTCACTGCGTTTACAGATAACAACCCCTTAATGCACCTGGAAACCGCCAAGCTGGGCGCCATGGAGCAGCGTTGGATGGCTCGGTTGTCCAATTACCAGTTTACTATCAAGTACCGGGCAGGCCGAAAGAATGCTAATGCCGACGCATTGTCCCGAATGCCGCATGACTCTGACACGGAAGAAGAATCGGACGACCTGGAAGAAATTGAGCTACCTGCGTTCCATCGAAATGGGGTAGTCCACGAGCATCGAGTCAACAGAAAGCAGTATGGTGCAACGTTAAATCCCTTACCCCATCACAGCTGGAAAGACACTCAGGACAGCGATCCAGTGGTCAGCCGTATCAAGGAGTTGTTAAGACAGGAAGGTTCCTCTTTGGAAAAGGATGCACCTATGTCAGCAAAGCTCCTGTGGAACGAGAGAAGCCGGTTGTTCCTATACCGTGAGAAGTTGTGCAGGAGATACGTCAACCCCAGGACCCACGAGATGGTCTGGCAAATAGTGGTCCCCAAGGCAGACGTCCAAATGGTGTTGGAAGCATACCATGATCAAGCAGGACACTTTGGCTGGAGAAAGCTGGAGACCCTGTTGAGGTGCCGGTTCTACTGGGTAGGGATGCGCAGCTCCATCGAGAGGTGGTGTCGGAACTGTGGACCCTGTGGTCTCAGAAGAAAGGACTACGGTAGTCAGAAGTAAGATAAACTCTGCACTCAACTTTGAATGATAATGGTGTGATTTTATTATAGTTCAGTGATGTCAAACGTTTCGGTCAGCAGACCTTCTTCAGTAACTATACAAAATAATAGATAGTTCGACAGATTTCATGGAAAATATATACCCAAATAATCTTATTTACAAAAAAATAAAGTATATACATGGTATCAAGACTTGTTCCGAAGTAAATATAGGAAGAGGCAAGGTTGGTTCAGTCATAAATCTAATTCAGAGAGAGAGGAGCATAAACATACATACCGTATATCACAGAACAATGCTGTTAATATGAATCAATCAGACTTATATCCTATAGTGACCAGAAGAAAGGGTGATGTTGTTCACCTAGACATGAATTCCCATAGAGCACAATAATGTGAGGCTGACTGGCTGCTTACCCTAAGGGGTTAATGTGGTTCCTGCCGCAGGTAAGTAATGACTATGAGATAACATGTGAGAATTATAACAGTGAGTGCTCACAGTGGTTGGTTCAGAGCTGCTGAGTAATAGTACATACCGTGAATCTCAGTGTCAAAAGGGAGATCCGTTTCAGGAGTGAAATGAGGATAATAGGTATGACCTATAATTACTAAAGAGCACAAGACATAGCACATAAACACTCAGAGTGGTGAACGCTGATAGAGGGTGCTTATGGAGCGGTTCAGTTACCTTGCCCAGGGATGGCAGTTGTCGCGGTGTCCACCGCTGGAGTAGTGCAGTGATAGCTACCTGGGGTGAGTTTATATGGACGCCAGTGCCATGTGTTCAAGTGTGAGACTTCCTGGTTCCGGCTAGACCGGAAGTGACGTGCCCGGAAGTGCAGAATGCGGTCCACGTGCGTTCCATGGGTTCTGAGATGTGGGAGTGTGCTTAAGGCAGCGCATGCTCAGTAGTGATTTCAAGGTTGAAACGCAGCTCAGTCTTAGAAGTGCAGTAAAGGGATGGGAAAAAGGCTGGTGAGGATTTTCTAAGTGCCCATAGTTTCTGGCAGTCAATATAGGCGACTCTAGAGAAAGGGAGAAGATGTAATTAGAAAAAATCACAGAATTGACAATTCAAATAAATGACAGTAAATCATAGTCCCTATTGAGACCCTTAGGGGTGAGTGTTTCCAGTGTGTGGATCCAATACGATTCCCGTTTTTTCAATAGTGCGATCCGATCACCACCCCGTCTTAATGGAGGTATATGGTCAATGACCTGAAACTGTAGTTGCGAAATGGTATGTCCCTTTGAGTGAAAGTGGTATGGTACTGGAAGTAATAAATTGGCACAACGTATGGTGGACTTGTGTTTAGAAATTCTGTCTTTCACTGGAAGGGTGGTTTCCCCGACATAAAGCAAACCACATGGGCACTTGATGAGGTAGATTACAAATGACGTGTCGCATGTGTAAAAATCTTTAATGCGGAATGTTTTACCTGTATGGGGATGATGAAAACGGTCACCTTTGAGGACATTGCTACACTGAGCACAGTGTAGACACGGATATGTCCCAGTCTTAGGACGAGCAAGAAACTTCTGTCTAATAGGTGTTAAAGGGCCTATATCGGCCCTAATCAGACTGTCTTTGATGTTGGGTGGTCTTTTAAAACAGGGTAAAAATGGTACCTGAAATTCGGGAATGTTCGGATGGGCTGTGGATAAGAGGTGCCAATGACGTTTGATTGTTTTGTGTAGTAAGAATGCAAAGGGATGGTAGGAGTGGATGAAGGGGATCCGTTTAGTATCCCTATTGTGACGTGTCTGTGGTACATGGTTCTTAGATTCTTCCAAAAGGGTCAGCGGGTATCCTCTCTTGGAGAATTTCAGAGACATGTCTTGAAGGCGGGCTGTGCGGAGAGAGTCATTGGTGACTATCCGTTTGACGCGTTGAAATTGCGAGATGGGGATCGATTTCTTGACAGACGGGGGATGGAAACTGGAATAATGTAAAATGCTGTTTTTGTCCGTTGGTTTGACAAATAAATCCGTTGTAATAAGGCCATCATTATCTTTCATCACCATGGTATCTAGAAAATTGATTTTCTGTGAATCATGAGATATGGTGAAGGTGATGCCTGGCCATGCAGAATTGAGAAAGGACAGGAATTGTTGCAGGGATTCTACCGTGCCACTCCATAGACAAAACACGTCATCGATATACCGTTTCCACAGTATAACGTGCCGTGAAAACAAGGGGTGTTTATAGATGTGGGTGGTTTCAAAGTCCGCCATGTACGTGTTGGCATAAGGGGGTGCCACGTTAGATCCCATGGCGGTGCCACGTATCTGTAAATAGAATGAATCCTGAAAGAGGAAGAAGTTGTTGAACAAAATAACTGAAAGTAACTCTATGACCAGATTAATCTGGTCTTCTGCCCAACCTTCTGTGGTTAGGAGATGGTGTACTGAATTGATGCCATTGACATGAGGTATCGAGGTGTATAAATCCTTGACATCCATGGTTACTAGGATGGTGTTGGGTGGTACCCTCTGTAGTCTCTGAATGGTCTGGAGGAAATCTCCAGTGTCAAGCAGGAAAGAGGAGGCTGTATGGGTGATGGGTGTGAGAATTTTCTCTAAAAATTTGGCAATGGGTGATAAGATTGAGTTGGTGGAGGCCACAATGGGCCTGCCTGGTGGATTCTGCAAATTTTTATGGATCTTTGGTATGATGTAGAATACTGGAGTGATTGGATTCTTGTTGCGTAAGAACTCGCTTGTTTTGGAGTCAAGGATCCCCAAGTTGGAATAGTAGAATCCCTGCAACAATTCCTGTCCTTTCTCAATTCTGCATGGCCAGGCATCACCTTCACCATATCTCATGATTCACAGAAAATCAATTTTCTAGATACCATGGTGATGAAAGATAATGATGGCCTTATTACAACGGATTTATTTGTCAAACCAACGGACAAAAACAGCATTTTACATTATTCCAGTTTCCATCCCCCGTCTGTCAAGAAATCGATCCCCATCTCGCAATTTCAACGCGTCAAACGGATAGTCACCAATGACTCTCTCCGCACAGCCCGCCTTCAAGACATGTCTCTGAAATTCTCCAAGAGAGGATACCCGCTGACCCTTTTGGAAGAATCTAAGAACCATGTACCACAGACACGTCACAATAGGGATACTAAACGGATCCCCTTCATCCACTCCTACCATCCCTTTGCATTCTTACTACACAAAACAATCAAACGTCATTGGCACCTCTTATCCACAGCCCATCCGAACATTCCCGAATTTCAGGTACCATTTTTACCCTGTTTTAAAAGACCACCCAACATCAAAGACAGTCTGATTAGGGCCGATATAGGCCCTTTAACACCTATTAGACAGAAGTTTCTTGCTCGTCCTAAGACTGGGACATATCCGTGTCTACACTGTGCTCAGTGTAGCAATGTCCTCAAAGGTGACCGTTTTCATCATCCCCATACAGGTAAAACATTCCGCATTAAAGATTTTTACACATGCGACACGTCATTTGTAATCTACCTCATCAAGTGCCCATGTGGTTTGCTTTATGTCGGGGAAACCACCCTTCCAGTGAAAGACAGAATTTCTAAACACAAGTCCACCATACGTTGTGCCAATTTATTACTTCCAGTACCATACCACTTTCACTCAAAGGGACATACCATTTCGCAACTACAATTTCAGGTCATTGACCATATACCTCCATTAAGACGGGGTGGTGATCGGATCGCACTATTGAAAAAACGGGAATCGTATTGGATCCACACACTGGAAACACTCACCCCTAAGGGTCTCAATAGGGACTATGATTTACTGTCATTTATTTGAATTGTCAATTCTGTGATTTTTTCTAATTACATCTTCTCCCTTTCTCTAGAGTCGCCTATATTGACTGCCAGAAACTATGGGCACTTAGAAAATCCTCACCAGCCTTTTTCCCATCCCTTTACTGCACTTCTAAGACTGAGCTGCGTTTCAACCTTGAAATCACTACTGAGCATGCGCTGCCTTAAGCACACTCCCACATCTCAGAACCCATGGAACGCACGTGGACCGCATTCTGCACTTCCGGGCACGTCACTTCCGGTCTAGCCGGAACCAGGAAGTCTCACACTTGAACACATGGCACTGGCGTCCATATAAACTCACCCCAGGTAGCTATCACTGCACTACTCCAGCGGTGGACACCGCGACAACTGCCATCCCTGGGCAAGGTAACTGAACCGCTCCATAAGCACCCTCTATCAGCGTTCACCACTCTGAGTGTTTATGTGCTATGTCTTGTGCTCTTTAGTAATTATAGGTCATACCTATTATCCTCATTTCACTCCTGAAACGGATCTCCCTTTTGACACTGAGATTCACGGTATGTACTATTACTCAGCAGCTCTGAACCAACCACTGTGAGCACTCACTGTTATAATTCTCACATGTTATCTCATAGTCATTACTTACCTGCGGCAGGAACCACATTAACCCCTTAGGGTAAGCAGCCAGTCAGCCTCACATTATTGTGCTCTATGGGAATTCATGTCTAGGTGAACAACATCACCCTTTCTTCTGGTCACTATAGGATATAAGTCTGATTGATTCATATTAACAGCATTGTTCTGTGATATACGGTATGTATGTTTATGCTCCTCTCTCTCTGAATTAGATTTATGACTGAACCAACCTTGCCTCTTCCTATATTTACTTCGGAACAAGTCTTGATACCATGTATATACTTTATTTTTTTGTAAATAAGATTATTTGGGTATATATTTTCCATGAAATCTGTCGAACTATCTATTATTTTGTATAGTTACTGAAGAAGGTCTGCTGACCGAAACGTTTGACATCACTGAACTATAATAAAATCACACCATTATCATTCAAAGTTGAGTGCAGAGTTTATCTTACATTTGAATATGGTTTGGGAACTTACTCTTGCACCGGCACATTGACTGTGCACACGTATTTTGTTACGGTAGTCAGAAGGCGCCCCTGCAACCTATCCGGACGACTCGCCCCCTGGAGATTGTGGCCCTGGACCACGTCAAACTGTCGCCAAGTAGATCTGGATACTCATACGCCTTGACCATGGTGGACCATTACTCCAGATTTCTGGTGGTTGTTCCAGTTAAGGACCAGACCGCAGTGACGGCAGCGAAAACCTTTCAAGCAAGCTTCTGCAGACCGCATGGGTATCCGGAGCAAGTATTAACCGATCAGGGACCTGCTTTCGAAGCCGATCTATTCAAGGAGTTCTGTCACATGTATGGGTGTAAGAAAATTAGAACAACACCATACCATCCTCAAACCAACGGTCTTTGCGAAAAAATGAACCATATCGTCCTTGATTTGTTGAGATCCATACCGTTGGAAGACAGGAATCGATGGCCGGATTTACTACCTGATTTGGTTGATTTGTATAACCATATACCTGTAAGTTCCACTAACTGCACTCCAGCCTATCTTATGAGAGCAAGGCCGGAAGACTACCAATGGATTTAGAACTTGGAGTGGTAGAACCGGAGGCAGACGACGCCGTTGAAAACTGGGATATCAATCGGCAAGAGCAGTACAGACGAGTGCAAGTCTGCGTAGAAGAAAGTCTCAACAAGGCACGGGAGAAACAGGAAGATATTTACAACAGGAATGCTCCTGCCAAGCCTTTGATGCCTGGAGAAGTAGTATTAAAAAGAAAAAGGAAGATACACAAATTGGATAACCAGTGGGAACAAGAACCCTACGTCGTACAAGATTCCAAATATGACAACAGAAAAGTTTGTATCATCAGTAAGGACGGAGGAAGAACAATAACCACTGTGACCAGAGACCATTTGAAATTGTGTCCAGAACCCTTAAAGCTTTGTGAAAAGAACCCTGTCATCAATCAAGGAGAAAGAAAAGAAGAGGTCATACACACGGATCTGGGAGATTTCCCTGCGGATTGGCCCAGACTGGGAGATGCTGTAATAATTCCAGTATTGCAGTTTTATCAGCCACCAGAGGAAGTTCTACCTCCAGTTATGCCCGTGGTGCCAGTTGAGCCAGTTCAGGAGTTACCCATTCCAGCAACACCTCAACCTACGGAATCTCAAGAAGGATCATCTGAAGCAGCGCCCCATGCTATGGGATCCCCTGGTGAAGCTGACTCACACCGCCCAGCCATCAGTACGCTTGCCAGATCCATAGAAAGATTGAGGCAGTTCTATAGTTTGCCGTTACGCAGTGCAGACAGATCACAACTTAATATACCTGAAGCTACTCCACGTAGATCAGAGCGAACCACAAAAGGGAAGATACCCATTCGATACCAGCAGTAATTATAACAAACTAATGTGATTTAACCTAAAAAAAAAAAAAAAAAGGCTTACCTTAATGTGAATATTGTAAAAAGTATATATATATGTGTCTTTTCCTTATTGTGTCTTATAATGGACTCAGAGGCTGAGGACTGAGCCAGCCCAAAAAACTGTATCCTGTAAATAGTTGCACTTTGTGCATCATCTTGGTTTTACATGAAACCACCCCAACTACCTCTGAACATAAAACCCGTATGGTGTGGCACTGAGTGAGGTCTGCATTCAGATGTCCTGCAGCCCACCCAGGACCCACGTTGAAGGTTTGGTGCGGGTCCTTCACAAGAATTTTGTCATCTATGTATATGAGAATGTCTATTTAATATTTTGTATTTTTCTATATTTAATGTTTTGATTGCAACGTTCAAGAAATCCTTACCTCCCGGATGGGACGAGTTAATGTTTATTGTTAATGCATAAACAAAATGTCTCTTTGTATTTCACAGCCCGGGAGTGCTGTCTTTTACCATGGGGGAATGTGTAGCCCTGGTATTTAAGGTACACAATACCAGGAGGATGAGTGGAGAGGTAACGGTTAAGGGCTCTACATGACATCACATACACTTCGGACACACCCAATAGGGGTGTAGAGGGGTGTGGTTTTTAGCACAAGAGAGTCTGGTAGGTCTCCTGAGGTGGAGGGAGAGAGAACGAGTGCCTGTCTGGAGCACCAAGATTCCTGTCGATTCAGAGAGACAGTACAGTAGTGGAGGCTAGTATGGATAATCGGATGATGTCCTAGCCTAGTCAGTGCTGAGATTGAGAGTGTGAGCAAGTCGAAGGGCACAGTGGAAGGATTCTTAGAAGTGCTTAGGATTGGAGAAGTCCTGCACATTGTCACCGGTCACTGGAGACCGAAGGGTCACTATAGCTCCAGGCATAGTGATAAAAGAACCAGAGGCTTACTGGACCTTAGGTAACAGAAAGCAGCCCTAGAAGTGTCGGTACGTAACTGGGGTCAGGGGGAGTGAGAACCTTGAGTCAGGGCACGACAAGATTAGGAACTCAGCTCTCTCAAAAGAAGGCTCCGACCACAAAACTGACCGGGCAGTACAGCTTTGAAATAGCTGGAGTTTCAGGAGGGAACTACGCTTTACGCTGGTTGGACTCATCATCATTGGAAAGTTAAGGAGGCCCCTACCTTGCTCAGCCGTTGCCTCAAAACTCATCCTCCATCAACCCCATCAGCCTCCCTGGGACCTGACTGAACAACTTGAAGTAAAAGGTATGGAAAGACGCTGACGGTGTGAGACTGAGTTATTTAATTATATCCCTGCACAATCCCACCATAACTATCTACCTGAGGGAAGAGTCCCACCTGTAGGGGACCCGACATCTAGCTGCCTCACCATCCCTCAGAGATCAACAGCAGCGCTGGTACAAATTATCAGAAAACTACAGGTGGCGTCACGAACTGTAAATATATCTATCCCCTGTAATATACCCCCCAACATACGCCTGACCGCCAGGGCCACAGACCGAGCCACCGCTACCTGTGACAACCCCATAGACTTCCATGGGCTCGGCTCTGAGTACCCCATTGCTCTGGTAACCCACAATTGTGGTGGCGGGTCAATACAACTACTTCCGGTCGCAAATTGGTGGGCACAAAAGTCTTGCCCGGAGGCACAGACTCAAGCGAAACCGGAGCCACCGTTCTTAGGCTTTCTGTGGGGACAATCAGCCGAGGCTCCTCCTCCACCTCCTCAGAGGACACCACGGAGCGGGATAGAGCATCTGCGCGAATGTTCTTCTCACCGGAGAGGAAATGGAGGGTGAAATGGAACCGGGAGAAAAACAAGGACCATCTGGCCTGACGGGAATTTAGCCGCTGGGCTGTCTGCAAATACACCAAGTTCTTGTGGTCTGTGAACACTTGGAAGGGGAAGCGAGCCCCCTCCAGAAGATGCCACCACTCGGAGAAGGCCAACTTCATAGCCAGTAACTCCCTGTCCCCGATGGAATAATTCCTCTCTGCTGGTGTAAAGGTTTTGGAAAAGAAGAAGCAGGGATGCTTCCGACCCTGGGCATCCTTTTGAAAAAGGACTGCTCCAGCACCAACAGAAGAGGCATCCACCTCTAAGATAAACGGTTTATCGACATCGGGGCGATGTAAGATGGGAGCACTGGCGAAATGCGACTTGATGGAGGAGAACGCCTTGGTGACCTCCTCTGACCACAACTTGGGATTAGCTCCCTTCTTGGTGAGGGCTACCAAGGGAGCTACCAAAGTGGAGAAGTGGGGAATGAATTGGCGATAGTAGTTAATGAACCCCATAAAGCGCTGCACCGCCTTAAGGGAGTGGGGTTCTTGCCAATTCATCACAGCCTGTAGTTTGGTAGGATACATAGCCAATCCCTGGGTGGAGATGATATAGCCCAGAAAAGGTAGAGACTCCTGCTCAAACATGCACTTCTCCAACTTCGCATATAGGGAATTTGCTCGCAAGAGGTCGAAAACCTTGCAGACATCTCTTCGGTGGGAGGCCATATGTGGAGAAAAGATGAGAATGTCATCCAGATAGACTACCACCGAGGTGGTCAACATATCCCGGAAGATGTCGTTCACAAAGTCTTGGAAGACAGCTGGAGCATTACAGAGCCCAAAGGGCATTACCAGATATTCATAATGCCCATCCCTGGTGTTAAATGCCGTCTTCCACTCGTCCCCCTCACGGATGCGAATCAGGTTATACGCACCCGCAGGTCTAGCTTAGTAAATACCCTTGCTCCCGAAGCCTGTCAAAAAGCTCAGAGATTAGCGGCAAAGGATACTTATTTTTCACGGTGATAGCGTTGAGACCCCTATAATCAATGCACGGACGTAGTTCTCCGTTCTTCTTCTGCACAAAGAAGAACCCCGCTCCCGCTGGTGACACCGACTTCCTAATGAATCCCCTTGCCAAGTTCTCCTGAATATATTGGGACATGGCCTCTGTCTCAGGAAGAGAGAGGGGATAGACCCTTCCTCTAGGAGGCTCAGCTCCAGGCAAGAGGTCGATAGGACAGTCATAGGGGCGATGAGGCGGAAGAGTCTCCGCAGCCTTCTTTGAGAAAACGTTGGCATAAGACCAATAGACCTTGGGAAGATGAGAGAGGTCTATGGGTATCTCAGTGGTGTTGACCTGCACGCTGTCCCTAATGCATCTGCCTTTACATAAATTACCCCAACCCAGAATTCTCCCTGAAGCCCACTCAATATGGGGAGAGTGGTGGCGGAGCCAGGGTAATCCCAACAAAACGTCATCTATACCCTCAAGGAGGATAAAAAATGATATATTCTCCTGATGGGAAGGAGACATAGACAAGGTGAGTGGGACAGACTGATGGGTGATTTGTGAGGGCAGAATTGCTCCATTCAACACCCGAACCGACACTGGTTCAGCCAGCAACACCAAAGGCATGGTGTGGCGAGAAGCAAAGGAGGATGACATAAAATTTCCCTCTGCCCCAGAATCCACACAAGCTTGACGGGTAGGGTGGTAGAACCGTGGGTAATTATCCCCTTGAGGAGCACTTTAGGGGCAAAACTCATGGCGTCCAGTGACCCTGTTCCTACGGTTACTGGACGCGACCGCTTATTCAGCCGCTGTGGACATCGGTTGGTAAAATGTCCCTGCTGCTGGCAAATATAACAAATCGGGGATGGACGAGTGACCCGAGATTTAGATCCTGCAGGAGCAACCTCCTGAAGGTCGGGCGCCTGAACAGGCGACTCCAGAGGGTTGGTGAAGGTAGGAGCCAACTGGACCCTCTGCCTACAATGGACTCGTTCCAGCCTCCGCTCGTGGAAACGGAGGTCGACGCGGGTGGAAATAGCGATAAGCTTCTCCAGTGTGGCAGGAATCTCCCTGGTAGCCAAGGCGTCTTTCACATGACCCGCCAGTCCTCTCCAGAACACGGGAATGAGGACTTTATCTGGCCACTCTAATTCCGAGGCCAGAGTCCGAAATTGGACAGCAAAATGGCTGACCAAAGCCGAACCCTGGGTACTTGCCAGCAGTTTGAGTGCCGCATCGTGGGTGACCTGAGGTCCTAGAAAAACCTTTTTCAGAGCCTCCAGAAAACGAGAAGCGCTCTGCACCACACGGTCGTCGCGCTCCCACAGCGGCGTTGCCCACTCCAACGCTCTGCCCGACAGAAGAGCTATCACAAAGCCCACTTGTGCCCGATCCGTGGGGAAACATGCAGCCAGAAGCTCGAGGTGTATGGAGCACTGACTTACGAATCCCCGACATTGCTTGCTGTCACCAGCAAACTTGTCTGGAAGCGGGAGGTGGGACAATGTAGGGACAGAGGTGGCAGAGGACAAACTGGCTGCAGCTACACTAGCAGCCTGAACAGCGACTGCGGTAACATCCACAGCTGAGGTTGTGCGCTCAAGAGCCGCCAACCTACCCTCCATCTGCTGGATGTACAGCTGTAATCGCTGTTCATCCGCCATTTTACTAGCCAGACCCTGGCGCTAATATTATGTTATGGGTCTGCGGAACACACCAAATATATAATGTAGAAAGGTGCGTTCGCAGCCCGGGGTCCACCGTGCAAGCGGAGCTTGCTGCTAGTAAAAATGGCGCGAGAAGCAAACTCTGTTATCCCGCAGAGTCGCCAACATAAACGCCGTAATGCGCTGTGGCAATGAGTGCGAACTCTGTTACTCCACAGAGCCGCTAGAAGGAGAGCCGCAGCGCTATATGGCGATGTGTGCGCACTCACTAGACACAACTGAGTGGCAAAGAAAACACGCTAGGGCGCTGACTAGCGTTGAAAGCGAACCCTGTTACGTCACAGGGCCGCTGAGAAAAAGCACTGTGTCCTGTAAGGCTCTCAGGTACACAGTTAAGTGCTAAGCGTACATAAAGCGTGATCATGTGCTAATGTCCTCACGGGAGTCACCCGCAATCTATGGCGTCTGAACGCCAGACCCTGAATACGGCAATCAAAACTCCTCACCGGTTATGCCGGTAATCTAGGGCATCTAGGACACCGACCCTGACCAGCTACCATACCAAACTCCTCACCGATTAAGTCGGTATTCTAGTGGCTTATTTCAGCCGGGTCCCTATCTACACATACACATGACCAAACTGGCGCATAGCATATAATGGTTGATATTAGCGCATGGCGGCCCAGCCATGCTACCCTTTTATAGCAACAGCTACAGGACCTTCCAGGAACAAGGACCAATGAGAAACTGTTACAAACACATGTAGCTACATGACCTTCCTGGCGGACCAATAGGAGCCGCTGCAGCACCTTAACATGTGACCCCTGATCTCCAATGAGAGATCTCACTCTGGGCATGCTCAGAAGGGAAAACACAGGACTTTGTCCCAAAGACGTCCGCTCCAGCACTGGCTACAATAGCAGATCCAGGAAAGGCAGCAGCAAGTCACTGCACAGTAGTGGAGTGGGCAAGACGCTTGGACCGACGTCTCTGCTGAGCAGGCTCCACTGCGGCCGGAGATGAATGGGAGACCGCAGCGGGACGGGTTCGAGACTCCCCTTGTGCAGCAGCGGGAAATCGAACCCAAACACACACTGCATATCCCGTACACACCACACACTGTATACGCCGTACGCACCACACACACACTGTATATGCCGTATGCACCACACACACACTGTATACGCCATACGCACGACACACACACAAACACACACTGTTTATGCCCTACGCACCACACACACACTGTACGCACCACACACACACACTGTATAGGCTGTATGCACCACCACCACATACACACACTGTACGCCGATGCACCACACAAACACACACTGTATATGCCGTACGCACCACAAACACACACTGTATATGCCATACACACCACACACACACTGAATACGCCGTACACACACTGTATACGCCGTACCCACCACACAAACACACACTGTATATCCCATACACACCACACACTGTATACGCCGTACGCACCACACAAACACACACTGTATATGCCATACGCACCACACACACACACTGTATACGCCACACACACACACTGTATATGCGGTATGCAACACACCACACACACACTGCGTACGCACGACACATACACAACCACACACTGTTTATACCGTACGCACCACACACACACTGTATACACCGTACGCACCACCACACACACACTGTATAGGCTGTACGCACCACCACCACATACACACACACACTGTATACGCCGTACGCACCACACACACTGTATACGCCGTACGCACCACCACACACACTGTATAGGCCGTATGTACCACCACCACATACACACACACTGTATACGCCGTATGCACCACACACACAGTGTATACGCCGTATGCAACACAAACACACACTTCATCTTCATCATACATAACTCTTCACAATAACAGTAATTTTGACCAGGGGTGCCCAAACTTTTACATGCCAGTGTATATAGCATAGCCTTAATACATTTATGCGCATGTCACACATCTGGTCATAACATGCATGCTCGGTCAAGCGCAAAATGTGTGTGATTCTGTGTAAGTCTTGGCAGAAGTAAACTGAATGATTGTTAATCCCGTGCACTTCGTTATTTTTGGCTGTCCGCATAGAGAACATCATGCATGCAAGACTGTCCCAATTAAGCAGGAGTCACAGGCCCTCATGCTCATGGCCAGTGGCAGGGGCGGACACAGACTGTAGTGGGCCCCTGTGCAAGAAATTTTTCGGGCCCCCCCCCCCCGCACTTTATAGGGCAACAAAGTTATGTAATCATATAGATTGTAATATTTATTTAGAACGCAACTATCAAATCTAAATAGTAAAGTTGTTTAATATGATCATAAAAACTAATAGGGAGATAGATGATACCTACCTGCCCGTTCTACCTACCACTTGCATAGGTCAGTCACAAACCTCAGTGGGCCCCTTTAACACAGACCACGATTCATGATGCACAGATACAGCAGAGAAATATGGGTATAGTACAATGCCAAATACTTCACTTCTTCCATTACATGAGTGATATCTATTGTAAATTCTACAATAGCTCAAAAACCGCCAAATCCTCACAGCGCACAGTACAGACTGACAGTACAGTCCTCCATACAATATTATGGGCACCACAGTCTCCCCCTCATCACCCATATAATACCCCTTGCAGGATGTCACCCCCCATATAATGCTCCATACAGAATACTGGACCCAAAATAATGCTCCATACAGAATACTGGACCCAATATAATGCTCCATACAGGATACTGGTCCCCATATAATGCTCCATACAGAATACTGGACCCAATATAATGCTCCATACAAAATATGGAGCTCTCCTCTGCGCTGTACTGCGTTCTGCACTGTTACGGCTCAGGAAAGGGCGCTGTGGAAAGACTCCCCATTATCATCATGATTGCCTCCCCATCATCATCATTGCCTCCTTATCATCATCATTGCCTCCCCATCATCATCATGGCCTCCCCATTATCATCAATGCCTGCCCATCATCATCATCTCCTCCCCATCATCATCAATGCCTGCCCATCATCATCTTCTCCCCATCATCAATGCCTGCCCATTATCATCAATGCCTGCCCATTATCATCATCTTCTCCCCATCATCATCAATGCCTGCCCATCATCATCTTCTCCCCATCATCAATGCCTGCCCATTATCATCAATGCCTGCCCATTATCATCATCTTCTCCTCATCATCATCAATGCCTCCCCATTATCAGCAATGCCTGCCCATCATCATCTTCTCCCCATCATCAATGCCTGCCCATTATCATCAATGCCTGCCCATTATCATCATCTTCTCCCCATCATCATCAATGCCTCCCCATTATCAGCAATGCCTGCCCATCATCATCTCCTCCCCATCATCATCAATGCCTGCCCATCATCATCTTCTCTCCCATCATCAATGCCTGCCCATTATCATCAATGCCTGCCCATTATCATCATCTTCTCCTCATCATCATCAATGCCTCCCCATTATCAGCAATGCCTGCCCATCATCATCTCCTCCCCATCATCATCAATGCCTGCCCATCATCATCTTCTCCCCATCATCAATGCCTGCCCATTATCATCAATGCCTGCCCATTATCATCATCTTCTCCCCATCATCATCAATGCCTCCCCATTATCAGCAATGCCTGCCCATCATCATCTCCTCCCCATCATCATCAATGCCTGCCCATCATCATCTTCTCCCCATCATCAATGCCTGCCCATTATCATCAATGCCTGCCCATTATCATCATCTTCTCCTCATCATCATCAATGCCTCCCCATTATCAGCAATACCTGCCCATCATCATCTTCTCCCCATCATCAATGCCTGCCCATTATCATCAATGCCTGCCCATTATCATCATCTTCTCCCCATCATCATCGTCAATGCCTCCCCATTATCATCAATGCCTGCCCATCATCATCGCCTCCCCATCATCATTATCACCTCCCCATCATCTTCTCCCCATCATCAATGCCTGCCCATTATCATCATCTTCTCCCCATCATCATCATCAATGCCTCCCCATTATCAGCAATGCCTGCCCATCATCACACACAGACAGCACCACAGCACACAAGCACTCTCTCACATACAGACATACACACACACCACACACACACACAAAGCACCGCACTACATACACACAGACACACACAGAGACACACACACATCTTACCTGTCCAGCGTCCGCACTCTCTGCCACAGCCGACCGCTGAATGATGACGTCATTCAGCAGCGCTGCTGTGAGAGGAAGCGCCGGCGCCCCCTGGAGCCCGGAGCTGCGGCAGCGGAGGCACGGGAGAGGTAAGTATTGTGCCAGCTGATGCCGGGGCCCTGAGCAAGCGGGGGGGGGCCCAGTGGCGGCGCTGACACCGCTAACGGGCGCGGGGGTGCCAGACTGCCAGTGGGCCCCCCTGCCTGCTCAGGGCCCCAGCACTTGCCCGGGTGTGCCGGGTGCTGACGCCGGCCCTGCCTCCCGCAGCGCTGCTCTTCTCCTTGTGCCTCGGCTGCGTAGTGCACCACATGGCTAATTTGAATAGGTAAATAATTAGCCATGCGGTGCTGGAGGCTGGAGGGGCCCCTCTCTCCCTGGGGCCCCCATTCAATGAACGGGCTGTACGGGCGGTAGGTCCGCCCCTGGCCAGTGGGGTACTAGTGTTGGAACCCCAAGTAATCAGCATGTTATCACAAGGGCCGGCATCAGGGCATTACTGCCCTTACTGCTGTATGGGGCCCTGTGAGCAGCAGTACACATTGGGGCCCGCAGGTCTGGGGCCCCTCTCTTGTGCTTCTGCTCACCGGACCTTATTGTGCATTAAAGTGGTGCGCACTGCAGCGCACATGTCGGCGCTGGGACCCGGCAGCTTTCTTGGAGCTGTACACAGCCGTCTTACCTTGACGGCTGCGAAGCTCCAGCTCCCTCCGTCTTCTGTGTACTTACTGTACGTGCTGACATGTATCGGACGTTGGAAGCAGAGCTGCGCTGCTGGGGAACGTCTGTGAGGTAAGTATAAAAATATTTTTGTTTTCTTTATAAAATTAATTAAATGGGTGAGGGTAGGAGGGGGAACTGCAAATGATGAAGTGGGGGGAAAGGAGATTGCAAATAATGAAGTTGGGGTTAAAAGGGGACTGCACATGATGAAGTGGGGGTGAAAGGGGACTGCACATGATTAAGTGGAGGGTTAAAGGGGACTGCACATGATTAAGTGGAGGGTTAAAGGGACTGCACATGATTAAGTGAGGGTTAAAGGGGACTGCGCATGATGAAGTGGGGGTTAAAGGGGACTGCGCATGATGAAGTGGGGGTTAAAGGGGACTGCACATGATTAAGTGGGGGGAAAGGAGATCGCAAATAATGAAGTCGGGTTAAAAGGGGACTGCACATGATGAAGTGGGGGGTGAAAGGGGACTGCACATGATTAAGTGGAACGTTAAAGGGGACTGCACATGATTAAGTGGAGGGTTAAAGGGGACTGCGCATGATTAAGTGGCGGGAAAGGAGATCGCAAATAATGAAGTTGGGGTTAAAAGGGGACTGCACATGATGAAGTGGGGGGTTAAAGGGGACTGTACATGATTAAGTGGGGGGAAAGGAGATCCCAAATAATGAAGTTGGGGTTAAAAGGGGACTGCACATGATGAAGTGGGGGTGAAAGGCGACTGCGCATGATGAAGTGGGGGTTAAAGGGGACTGCACATGATTAAGTGGGGGGAAAGGAGATCGCAAATAATGAAGTTGGGGTTAAAAGGGGACTGCATATGATGAAGTGGGGGTGAAATGCGACTGCGCATGATGAAGTGGGGGGTTAAAGGGGACTGTACATGATTAAGTGGAGGGTTAAAGGGGACTGCGCATGATGAAGTGGGGGAAGGGGGATTGCAAATAATGAAGTGGGGGTTAAAGGGTACAGCATATGATGAAGTGGCGGGGAAGGGGGACTGCAAATGATGAAGTGGGAGGCTGCTCATGAAATGGGGGGGTAAGGGGAACTGCACATGATGAAGAGGGGGAAAGAGGACTGCACATGAAGTAGGGGAAGGGGACTGCACATGATGAAGTGGGGAGGAAGGAGACTGCACATGATGAAGTAAGGAGGAAGGAGACTGCACATGATGAAGTGGGGAGGAAGGAGACTGCACATGATGAAGAGGGGGAAAGAGGACTGCACATGAAGTAGGGGAAGGGGACTGCACATGATGAAGTAGGGGAAGGGGACTGCACATGATGAAGTGGGGAGGAAGGAGACTGCACATGATGAAGTGGGGGTGAGGGGGACATCACATGATGAAGTGGGGAGGGGATGGGAGACTGCAAATGATGACTCGAGAGTGAGGGACGTGGGTCAGCAATTGAATTGAAGGTGGGGGTGGGGAGAGCAAATGATGATCTGGGGGAGCAAATAATTATGAATTTTGAGGGTGGGGAGTAAATGATGTATTGAATGTGGGGGGAGAGCTGTTGATAATGAATAGAGGGTGGGAGAGAGAGAGAAGACATGACAATGAATTGGGGCGGAAGGGGCATGTAAATATAATGAATTGGGGGAGCAGGAGGTGCATAGTAGGGGCCTTGAATATGCAGTGACTGGTAATGAATTGGTGGAAAGCATACAGGTGCTAATTAATTTATATATTTATTGGGTGAGGAAAGTGGCTATGTATAGTTAGTAGGGGCACAGTGGCGGATTATAATTTATATATGGAATGGTGGGTTGCATAATAATCAATTATATATTAATGGTGGGTGCATATCTGTATTCAGATGTATAGTGTAGAACAGGGGTGGGAAACCTTTTTTCTGCCGAGGGCCATTTGGAATTTTATAATAGTGTTCGGGGGCCGCATAAAATTACTAATAATGATGAGCGAGTATACTCGTTGCTCGGGTTTTCCCAAGCATGCTCAGGTGTCCTCTGAGTATTTTGGCGTGCTCGGAGATTTAGTTTCTGTCGACGCATTTGCATGATTTGCAGCTGCTGGACAGCCTGAATACATGTGAGGATTCCATAACAAACAGGCATTCCTCACATGTATTCAGGCTGTCCAGCAGCTGCAAATCCGGGAGTTGAGGTGACGAAAACTAAATCTCCGAGCACGCCAAAATACTCGGAGGACACCTGAGCATGCTCAGGAAAGCCCGAGCAATGAGTGTACTCGCTCATCACTCATTAATAAACTTAAACATTAGCTAACTATATTTATTCAAACATTTAAATGACTCCTACCTAATGTGATGGCTGGAATGACTTCTCTTTGGTGAGGCGTTTGATATTGGAAGGTATTGATGATGTTGCTACTCGCAACTGGTTTTCTAAGTTTGCATCAGTCAATCTTGAGCGAAGGCGACACTTTGCAATGGAAAGTTTTGAAAAGAACTGCTCACAGCAATATGTTGTTCGGAACACGGATGCATATTTCAATGCATGTCTCCTCACAGTGGGAAATTCATCATTGTTCATATTACGTTTATAAAAGTCAAGCAATGGGAGGTTATTGTACCTCGCTTTCAGCTCAGCATTGTTTTGCAGCTGAATGATTTCGTGTTGTAGGTCATCAGGCACATCAGCTGGTTCCACATTGAATGGTGCAGCAAAGATGTCCAGTTCCATTTGTTTACTTTTGATATCCTTGAATCTGTCATCAAATGCTTCAATTAGTTTTGCGCATTCACCAGCCATTTAAGTGTCGTGGAAGGCTTTTGTCTTTCCAGAGTGTTATTCCTTTCAAGTTGCACTTTCCACAGCCTTAGTTTAGCTTCAAATGATTTCACGTTTGAAAGCAGAGAGCTAAGAAGCTGATTGGGGCCTTGCAGCTTAATGTTCAGCTCTGAGAGGTACTTGGTAATGTCTACCATGAACGCTAGATCACACTGCCACTTGCCATCATTGAGTTCACTGATAGGTTTCCCTTTCATCTCCATGAACTGCTTGACTTCTTCCCGCAATTCGTAAAACCTCATGAGCATGTTCCCGCGACTCAACCACCGCACTTCACAGTTATAAACAAGATCACCATACTCCGATTCAAGATCATTCAGTAATTCCTTAAACTGGCGACTGTTCAGTGCTCGGCTTTAGATAAAGTTTATGCATGACACTACTGTTGACGTCACATTGTTGAGCCGCAATGACTGTGCACAGAGACTTTCTTGGTGTATGATGCAGTGGCATACAACTAAATCACTTGGATCAAGACTAAGGCGACTCATTTCTTTCTTGACAAATGCAATTAACCCTTTTTGCGAGCCAACCATGGCTGGAGCTCCATCTGTAGTAAGGCCAGTTAACTTTTCAAATGGTAGTTGAAGTTTCTTCACTGATGAAACAAGTCTCTCCAACAAGTCTTCACCTTTTGTACTGCCATGCATGGCTTCCAGTGACAGCAGCTCTTCTCGTGTGTCAAACTCTGCAGTGATTCCACGAATGAAAATGGCCAGTTGGGCAGTATTTGTTATGTCTGTTGTCTCGTCACAAGCCAGAGAGAAAAATTGGAAATCTTCTGCTGAATCCTTGAGCGTTTTTTCAATATCTTGTGCCAAATCAGTAATCCGATCTGAGACGGTTCTCCGAGACAAACTAACATTCTGAAACAATTTTACTTTGTCTGGTGCTAACAGCTCTGCAGCAGCCAGCACGCAGTCTTTCACAAACTCTCCCTCTACATGAGGTCTCAGCTTCTTTGCAATTAGCTCACTAACTACATAGCTCGTCTCGATAACATTGCCTCTGTCACAATGCGACCTAGTAAAAGCGGATTGTTGCGATTCCAAACTCCGTCAAAGAGCATTGATTTTATCCAGACGCAATTGGCCTTTCAATTCATTGAGCTTTGCATGTTTTGTGCTGTAATGACTCTCCAGATTGGCTTTTTTCAATACTGCTAATGCATCAGCACAAACCAGGCACACAGGTTTGCCTTTGACTTCAACAAAAAAATACTTCAAAATCAAATCAAATCAAATCAAATGCTTCAATTAGTTTTGCACATTCACCAGCATATTCAAGTGTCGTGGAAGGCTTTTGTCTTTCCAGAGTGTTATTCCTTTCAAGTTGCACTTTCCACAGCCTTAGTTTAGCTTCAAATGATTTCACGTTTGAAAGCAGAGAGCTAAGATGCAATTTGTTACCATCTTTTCAGTTAGCCATTAAAAGGTATCAACCACTGAGGACTCTCAACTCTAAATATTTTTCTAACAAAAAAATATTAATTTGTCCATTTATCTTGAAAACCTCGATACTCTGCATCAACCTTTCTGTTCTTTACACTGACCATTTTGTCGCACCACTACCTGAACCTATTTGAAAAATAAAAAGCATGACTGAGCAAAATAATTTCAAGGGAACCTATCACCTGTAAAAACGCTATTAACCTGCAGATATAGGTTAATAGAGTTTGAATCTTGCTTGACGCCTGAAGATTGAACCCCGCTGCCCCACTGAACTTTATTTCTCCCAGCAGAGTTATGGTTTCCGTCATGGAGGTAGTTGAAAAAAGGTCCCCATTAGGCAGCACACGTCCCCATTAGGCAGCACAGGTCCCCATTAGGCAGCACAGGTCCCCAATAGGGAGCACAAGTCCCCATTAGGCAGCACAGGTCTCCATTAGGAGCACAGGTCCCCAATAGGCAGCACAGGTCCCCAATAGGCAGCACATGTCCCCATTAGGCAGCATAGGTCCCCAATAGGCACCACATGTCCCCATTAGGCAGCACATGTCCTCATTAGGCACCACAGGTCCCCATTAGGCAGCACATGTCCCCAGTAGGCAGCACAGGTCCCCATTAGGCAGCACAGGTCCCCAATAGGCAGCACATGTCCCCATTAGGCAGCATAGGTCCCCAATAGGCACCACGTGTCCCCATTAGGCAGCACAGGTCCCCATTAGGCAGCACATGTCCCCATTAGGCAGCATAGGTCCCCAATAGGCAGCACATGTCCCCATTAGGCAGCACAGGTCCCCATTAGGCAGCATAGGTTCCCATTAGGCAGCTCATGTCCCCATTAGGCAGCACAGGTCCCCATTAGGCAGCACATGTCCCCATTAGGCAGCATAGGTCCCCATTAGGCAGCATAGGTCCCCAATAGGCAGGCAAATGTCCCCATTAGGCAGCACATGTCCCCATTAGGCAGCACAGGTCCCCATTAGTCAGCACATGTCCCCATTAGGCAGCACATGTCCCCATTAGGCAGCATAGGTCCCCAATAGGCACCACATGTCCCCATTAGGCAGCACAGGTCCCCATTAGGCAGCACATGTCCCCATTAGGCAGCATAGATCACCATTAGGCAGCATAGGTCCCCAATAGGCATGCAAATGTCCCCATTAGGCAGAACATGTCCCCATTAGGCAGCACAGGTCCCCATTAGGCAGCACATGTCCCCATTAGGCAGCACAGGTCCCCATTAGGCAGCATAGGTCCCCAATAGGCAGCACATGTCCCCAGTAGGCAGCACAGGTCCCCATTAGGCAGCACAGGTCCCCATTAGGCAGCACAGGTCCCCATTAGGCAGCACATATCCCATTAGGCAGCACAAGTCCCCATTAGGCAGCACATGTCCCCATTAGGCATCACAGGTCCCCATTAGGCAGCATAGGTCCCCAATAGGCAGCACAAGTCCCCATTAGTCAGCACAGGTCCCCATTAGGCAGCACATGTCCCCATTAGGCAGCACAGGTCCCCAATAGGCAGCACAGGTCCCAATTAGGCAGCACAGGTCCCCATTAGGCAGCACAGGTCCCCAATAGGCAGCACATGTCCCCATTAGGCAGCACAGGTCCCCATTAGGCAGCATAGGTCCCCAATAGAATCATAGAATCATAGAATGGTAGAGTTGGAAGGGACCTCCTGGATCATCTGGTCCAACCCCCTGCTCAAAGCAGGATTCACTAAATCATCCCAGACAGATGTATGTCCAGCCTCTGTTTAAAGACTTCCATTGAAGGAGAACTCACCACCTCTTGTGGCAGCCTGTTCCACTCATTGATCACTCTAACTGTCAAAAAGTTTTTTCTAATATCTAATCTGTGTCTCCTCCCATTCAGTTTCATCCCATTGCTTCTAGTCTTTCCATGTGCAAATGAGAATAAAGATGATCCTTCTACAATGTGACAGCCCTTGAGATATTTGTAGACAGCTATTAAGTCACCTCTCAGTCTTCTTTTTTGCAAGCTAAACATTCCCAAATCCTGTAACTGTTCCTCATAGGACATGGTTTGCAGACCGAACACCATTCTGGTCGCTCTTCTCTGAACTTGCTCCAGTTTGTTGATGTCTTTTTTAAAATGTGGTGCCCAAAACTGGACACAGTATTCCAGATGAGGTCTGACCAAAGAGGAGTAGAGGGCAATAATGACTTCACGTGATCTAGACTGTATGCTTGTGTTAATACATCCCAGAATTGTATTTGCCTTTTTTGCTGCTGCATCACACTGTTGACTCATGTTCAGTCTGTGATCTATTAGTATACCAAGTCTTTTTCACATGTGCTGTTGCTTAGCCTTATTCCTCCCATTCTGTATACGCTTTTTTCATTTTTATTTCCCAGATGAAGTACTTTGCATTTTTCCCTGTTAAAAACCATTCTTTTAGTTGCTGCCCACTGCTCCACTTTATTTATATCTTTTTGAATCCTCTCTCTCTCTTCTCTAGTATTAGCTATCCCTCCTAGCTTTGTGTCATCAGCAAATTTAATCAGTTTACCCTCAATTCCTTCATCTAAATCATTGATAAAGATGTTGAAAAATACAGGGCCCAAGACAGAGCCCTGTGGTACCCCACTTGATACATTCTTCCAACTGGATGTGCAGCCATTTACTACCACTCTTTGGGTCCTATCACTAAGCCAGTTATGTATCCACCTAACAGTTGCCTTGTCCATTCCATACTTAGTCATTTTTTCAATAAGGATTGTGTGAGATACTTTGTCAAATGCTTTGCTGAAGTCAATATATAATATATCTACAGCATTCCCCTGATCCACCCAGTCAGTGATTCTGTCATAGAAGGAAATTAAATTAGTCTGACATGACTTATTAGTTACAAACCCATGCTGGCTCTGGTTAATCACTTCATTCTTGTCCAGGTACTTACATACATGTTGTTTAATAATTTGTTCAAAGATCTTTCCTGTCAGACTCACCGGCCTATAGTTCCCTGGGTCCACCTTCTTCCCCTTTTTGAAGACAGGAATAACATTTGCTCTTCTCCAGTCTTCTGGGACTTCTCCTGTTCTCCAAGAATTTTCAAAGATTATGGAGAGTGGTTCAAAAATTTCTTCTCTATCTCCTTCAGTACTCTGGGGTGTAACTCATCTGGACCTGGAGACTTGAATTCATTTATGTTAGCTAAGTGTTTCCTCACTATTTTTCTGTTTATAGATATCCTGGATTCTTCTATTCCCTTAATAGGACAGTGAAGATCAGTTGATGTTACATTTCCTTTCTGAGAGAAAACAGATGCAAAATAGGAATTTAAAAGTTCGGCCTTTACAACATCCTTTCTTACCATTTCATAATTTTCATCCTGTAAAAATCCTATAGCATCTTTGACTTTTCTTTTACTTTTGACATATCCCCAAAATCCTTTTTTATTGATTTTGACATCTCTTGCAAGCCTTAATTCATTGTCAGCTTTAGCTAATCTGATTCTTGCCCTGCAGGTTCTGCAGACATCATTATATCCTTCTTTAGTTATGCCTCCCTCTTTCCATTTGATATACATTTCTTTCTTCCTTTTTAGCATGTGTTTAAGTTCTTTGTTCATCCATCCTGGTTTCGTTAAATGCTTCCTATTCTTCCCTCTTTTAGGAATTGTTAATGATTGTGCTTTGAGAATCTCATTTTTCAAGATTTCCCATCCTTCCTGGACATTTTTGTCCTTAAGGATATCCAGCCATTGGATCCCTCCGATTCTCTTTCTGAGTCCCTTGAAATCTGCCTTTCTGAAATCTAACCTTGAAGTCTGAGTCTTCACAGGTCTTCCTCCTCTAGTTATCCAAAATTCTAAAATAGCATGGTCGCTACTTCCTAGGGTCCCAGCCACTCTTACCTCCTCAACCATTTCCTCCCTGTTTATAAGGATTAGATCCAAGGTAGCAGATCCCCTTGTTTTCTCCCCTACCTTTTGGAAGATAAAGTTGTCAGCAAGAGAGGATAAGAATTTCCTGGACCTGTTAGTTTTACCTTAGAGAGATTCTCAACAAATGTCTGGATAGTTGAAATCTCCCATGACCACTATGTCATATTTTTTGGAGAACTTGGCCATATGATGCATAAAGAGTTCATCCAAATCTTCAGCTTGCATAGGCAACCTGTAGTAAATGCCTACAATGGTGTCCTTTCCATTGTTCAATAGGCAGCACATGTCTCCATTAGGCAGCACAGGTCCCCATTAGGCAGCATAGGTCCCCAATAGGCAGGTCCTCATTAGGCAGCAAATGTCCCCATTAGGCAGCACATGTCCCCAGTAGGCAGCACAGGTCCCCAGTAGGCAGCACAGGTCCCCATTAGGCAGCATAGGTCCCCAATAGGCAGTACATGTCCCCATTAGCCAGCACAGGTAACCATTAGGCAGCATAGGTCCCCATTAGGCAGCTCCTGTGTCCACTGCTCCTTACTACCCACCTGGCCCCTGTAGCCGACCAGTGGCGCCCCTCACTGGATGCTGCTCCTGCTTCCTCTGTAGTACAAATACACAAACAATCCGCGGTTCTCCCACCGCAGCCGGAGACACTGTAACACAGCGCAGCACAAACACGTCATAGAGACCCTGCACAGACAGGAAGAGAAACGGACTGCAGTTCCCACAATGCTTCACGCAGAGAGCAAAACTTTATTGAAAACGAACAAAAGAAAAAGTGTCAGCGAAAAGTGTGCATTGGGTGATAATAAGAGGTGTGAGGGTGCACACTGTATCGGCTGCCGGGCCGGATCAGGTGATATGGCGGGCCGTATACGGCTCGCGGGCCGGACGTTCCCCACCCCTGGTGCAGAAGATTGGGAAAAAGTATGGAATATGCTCTGGAAGCGGTGCTCTAGGTAACTATGTGTTATTTTATACTGAGATGAGTCCTGGCTGGAAGACGTGATGGCGGTCTGCGCTGCATGAAAAAGAAAAGCAAAGATGAAGGGCTTCAGCTAGAGATGTCACTGGTGAGTCACTGTGTTACCTGTACACTGACACTATACACTGTATACTATGTACAGAGTTCCTGTGTATAATGTCACGAGTGATCACTATATTATCTGTACACTGACACTGTATACAGAGGTCCTGTGTATAATGTCACTGGTGATCCCTGTATTACCTGTGAACTATATACAGAGCTCCTGTGCATAATGTCACTGGTGATCACTGTATTACCTGTACACTGACACTATATACAGAGCTCCTGTGTATAATGTCACCGGTGATCACTGAATTACCTGAACACTGATACTACATACTATGTGCAGAGCTTCTGTGTATAATGTCATTGGTGATCACTGTATTACCTGTACACTAACACTATATACAGAGCTCCTGTGTATGATGTTACTGGTGATCCCTGTATTATCTGTACACTGTCACTATATACAGAGCTCCTGTGTATAATGTCACTGGTGATCACTGTATTACCTGTACACTGACATTATACAGTGGGTACGGAAAGTATTCAGACCCCTTAGAAATTTTTCACTCTTTGTTTCTTTGCAGCCATTTGGCAAATTCAAAAAAGTTCATTTTCTTTTTCCCATTAATGTACACTCTGCACCCCAACTTGACTGAAAAAAACCCAGAAATGTAGAAATTGTTACAAATTTATTAAAAAAGAAAACGGAAATATCACATGGTCAGAAGTATTCAGACCTTTACTCAGTATTGAGTAGAAGCACTCATTTGAGCTAGTACAGCCATGAGTCTTCTTTAGGTTTAGGTCAGTGCTCTGGTTGGGCCAGTCAAGAATGGTCACAGAGTTATTCTGAAGCCACTCCTTGATATTTTAGCTATGTGCTTAGGGTCATTGTCTTGGTGGAAGGTGAACCTTCGGCCAAGTCTGAGGTCCAGAGTAATCCGGAAAAGGTTTTCATCCAGGATATCTCTGTACTTGGACGCAGTCATGTTTCCTTCAATTGCAACCAGTCGTCCTGTCCCTGCAGCTTAAAAACACCCCCATAGCATGATGATGCCACCACCATGTTTCACTGTTGGGATTATATTGGGCAGGTGATGAGAAGTGCCTGATTTTCTCTTCATCTCATCAGACCAGAGAATCTTATTTCTCATAGTCTGGGAGATTTTCATGTGTTTTTTAGCAAATTCTATGCGGGCTTTCATATGTCTTGCACTGAGGAAAGGCTTCCATCGGGCCACTCTGCCATAAAGGCCCGACTGGTGGAGGGCTGCAGTGATAGTTGACTTTGTGGAACTTTCTCCTATCTCCCTACTGCATCTGTGGAGCTCAGCCACAGTGATCTTGGGGTTCTTCTTTACCTCTCTCATCCCACGATTGCTCAGTTTGGATGGACAGCCAGGTCTAGGAAGACTTCTGGTGGTCCCAAACTTCTTCCATTTAAGGATTATGGAGGCCACTGTGCTCTTAGGAACCTTGAGTACTGCAGAAATTCTTTTGTAACCTTGGCCAGATCTGTGCCTTGCCACAATTCTGTCTCTGAGCTCCTTGACCAGTTCCTTTGACCTCATGATTCTCATTTGGTTTGACATGCACTGTGAGCTTTGAGTTCTTATATAGACAGGTGTGTGCCTTTACAAATCCTATCAGTTTAATTAAACACAGCTGGACTCCAATGAAGGAGTAGAACCATCTCAAGAAGGATCACATGGAAATGGACAGCATGTAACTTAAATATGAGTGTCTGAGTAAAGGGTCTGAATTCTTATGACCAAGTGATATTTCAGTTTTTCTTTTTTAATAAACTTGCAAAAATTTCTACATTTCTGTTTTTTCAAGTCAAGATGGGGAAAAAAAGAGAGAAAAAAATGAACTTTTTTGAATTTACCAAATGGCTGCAATGAAACAAAGAGTGAAAAATTTAAAGGAGTCCGAATACTTTCCGTACCACTCTATGCAGAGCTCCTGTGTATAATGTCACTGGTGATCACTGTATTACCTGTACACTATATACTATATACAGCGCTCGTGTGTATAAAGGCACTGGTGATCACTGTATTACCTCTACACTGACAGTAAATAGAGTTCCTGTGTAGAATGTCACTTAGTATTTATATTTAATAGGTTAGAGTAGAGTAGGGCCCGGCCAAAAGAGTCTACCGTGTCATGGTGGTGGCTTAAAAATTCTTTTGACCAGAACAGAAGTTGCTGGTCATGAATGTGATCTGGTGTTTGATGGGAACTGGTAATGTGTGATTGGTGAACACGTGGTGCAGAAGTTGAGTTTTTACAAGAGTGGGCAATGTGACTGTGGAAGGTTCGAAGGGTGGAGGCGGAGCTGGGTGAAACCTGGGCGGAATCTCAAGGTGCCCGAAAATGTTGACAGTATAGGGTCCAGAAATTCCTAGTGGTTATCACCTGTGCAGCAAATAGGTAATAAGTTGTAATTGTGGGACAAGTTGGGTGTGGAGGCCACACTCATAAACCTACGTCTTGGGCGCAAGAAAAAAAAAACAACTTGCACCAAGATTTATTGCCTGTCCGTGATCCCATGGTCTCGTTACTTCACTAGAACTGCTATGCAATCATATTTGATAGAAAGTTGGTAGCACCTTATATAAATGAGTAATGATGCATCTACTTCTCTTTTCTGAAGAATTTGTCTCAAAAGTTATGAGAAGAAAATGCAGAGAGGGGCATCCTGATATTGAATTGCCGTCACCTTCAGCTATTTGTAAGAGTAGACACTTTCCTTTATCACCAGCGATTGACTCCTCAATGCGATCTTTAGAAGGAATGTGTCTACAGGAGATTCCCAGGATGTGACCAACAAGTAGAAGCCAAGTGTAGTGTAAGGCTGGCTTCACACATCCGGCGGGCGCCTTGCGGCGCCCCGGCATTTTCCCGCAGCGCCGCATCTGAAAATCTGATGCGCCGCATGCGGCTTTTTTCGCATTGACATGCATTAGCGCCGCATGGCGCCGCATGTCAATGCGTTGCATGCGGTTTTGTCCGGATGCGGCGCAAATGTACATTGCGGCGTCCGGAAAAAACGCTGCATGTAACGTTTTTTTTTTTTGCCGGATGGTTTCTTATCTCTCCAAGCATCAGAAACCATCCGGCAAAAAAACGCATTTTGGCCGCCGGAAGTGTGAAAGCTTTTCACATGCGGCGCTGCGGCTAAATGCCGGGGGCGCCGTTTAGGCGCCCGCCGGATGTGTGAAACAGGCCTAACAGGGCATAGTGTGGTGGTGTTTACTGATTTATGTATGAGGCAAAAATACATTTCTTGCAGGGTCCTAGAGGACTACTACCACCCAACCTTCATTTCTAACTAGCTAGCATTTTCTAGTTTCCCATGTTTCTCTTTGAAGTGTAATGGTGACCGTCCTCCTCACATATCTCCTGACTCCCATACATGTATGCACTTGATTTCCCAAGCATGCACGTGTTCTGTAATGGAGGAGTATGTTAAACTTTTCCCAGACTTCTCTGATGGCGGCTTATATTTAGGAGAACAAAACGATCAGCCATTGTAATTCAACATGGTCAATCCTTGTCTCCTGACTTCATCTGTCAGGGTAGGTTCATATTCAGCTAATCAGCTTGTTCAGTGGAACGTCTAATGTGTATGGGGGCTTTAAGAGAATGAAAGGGAATCTTTCATCAGGTATTTGCTATGTAGTTTGAGAACACCATGACGTAGGGTCAGAGCCTCTGATTCTAGTGATGTGTCACTTACTGGGCTATGTTTTGGGTTATGTTTCAATACAATCATTTATTTATCAGCAGGAGATTATCACTACAGGACAAACTGCCTCTTGTCCCCTAGTTCAACCTCACCCCAACCACTGATTAACACCTTTCTGATAGTATACAATGTACACAAAATGCTCTGATCAGTGATGTGGGCTGGGTTATAGAGGGCTCAGTATTCAGAGAACTGCTAGATCTACAGCAGAGAAAACTGCGATTCAATCAAAACTGCTGCACACAGTAAACTAAGTGATTCATTTTTTTTACACTTTCTTTTTTTGTTCATGGTAACACTTATGTAAGAACAGCATAGATGCTTTTTTGTTACCAGTAATCACTACTCATTCTTTGCCTCCCACTCTCCTATAGGAACTTGTATTACCTGGAGCAGTAACCAGATGTTTGCATCTCACACAATTGGGCTTGTAGATGAAGAAACTTACAGCACGGCGAATAAGCCTCCTTACCTTGACACGCCAGAGCTGGTATGTCACTCTCCACAAGGAGAAACCTTACCCAGGGCCGGCTCCAGGTTTTTATGGGCCCCGGGCGAAAGAGCCTCAGTGGGCCCCTTTAACACAGACCACGATTCATAATACACAGATACTGCAGAGAAATATGGGTACAGCACAACGCCAAACACTTCTCTTCTTCCATTACATGACTGATACCTACTGTAAATTGTACAATAGCTCAAAAACCGCCAAATCCTCGCAGCGCACAGTACAGACTGGACAGTACAGTCCTCCATACAATATTATGGGCACCACAGTCTCCCCCTCATCACCCATATAATACCCCATGCAGGATGTCACCCCCCATATAATGCTCCATACAGAATACTGGACTCAAAATAATGCTCCATACAGAATACTGGACCCAATATAATGCTCCATACAGGATACCGGTCCCCATATAATGCTCCATACAGGATACTGGTCCCCATATAATGCTCCATACAAAATATGGAGCTCTCCTCTGCGCTGTACTGCGTTCTGCACTTTTACGGCTCAGGAAAGGGCGCTGTGGAAAGACTCCCTCATCATGATTTCCTCCTCATCATCATCATTGCCTCCCCATCATCATCATTGTCTCCCCATCATCATCATGGCCTCCCCATTATCATCAATGCCTGCCCATCATCATCATCATCTCCTCCCCATCATCATCATCTCCTCCCATCATCAATGCCTGCCCATTATCATCATGGCCTCCCCATTATCATCAATGCCTGCCAATCATCATCTTCTCCCCATCATCATCATCAATGCCTCCCCATTATCAGCAATGCCTGCCCATCATCACACACAGACAGCACACAAGCACTCTCTCACATACATACACACACACACATACATACACACACACACACACACACAAAGCACCGCACTACATACACACAGACACACACACAGAGAGACACACACACGTCTTACCCGTCCAGCGTCCGCGCTCTCTGTCACAGCCGGCCGCTGAATGATGACGTCATTTAGCGGCCTGCTGTGAGAGGAAGCGCCGGCGCCCCCTGGAGCCCGGAGCTGCGGTAGCGAGGCACGGGAGAGGTAAGTATTGTGCCATCTGATGCCGGGGCCCTGAGCAAGCAGGGGGGGGCCCAGTGGCGGCGCTGACACCGCTCTCCTCCGCTAAAGGAGGGGGGGTGCCAGACGGCGACTGGGCCCCCCCGCCTGCTCAGGGCCCCGGCACTTGCCCGGGTGTGCCGGGTGCTGACGCCGGCCCTGACCTTACCCCCAGACCCCAGTCCAGAGCCTCTCATCTAGCCAAATCAGATCTCTCCTACTTTGCACTGACGAGGACCAATAGTCCGAAACACCGTGTCTGCAAATGGAGATTCTGATTTGGCTTTTATCCTAAGTCATATTACAAGACTCGTTAAAGGGTTGATTGTGACTTGTAGGATCGCTACTTCCAATAGGTGGTGCTATAGAGTACAAGTCCTCTTTTTTGAAGAGGCAATTTGCATATTAAAATTTCCCAGAGGAGCATTGCACGGCGAATAAGCCTCCTTACCTCGACACGCCAGAGCTGGTATGTCACTCTACACAAGGAGTAACCTTACCCCCAGACCCCAGTCCAGAGCCTCTCATCTAGCCAAATCAGATCTCTCCTACTTTGCACTGACGAGGACCAACAGTCCGAAACACCGTGTCTGCAAATGGAGATTCTGATTTGGCTTTTATCCTAAGTCATATTACAAGACTCGTTAAAGGGTTGATTGTGACTTGTAGGATCGCTACTTCCAATAGGTGGCGCTATAGAGTACAAGTCCTCTTTGTTTGAAGAGGCAATTTGCATATTAACATTAATAATGTACACTTTTCATATTCACTGCTACCAAATACTGCACTAAAATGTTTGCAAGGCACAGAAGTATCTGTATTCTGCAGGAAATAATGCAATCTTTTTTTGTTAAACTTATTGTTAAGGCTGTGGTTCCACGGTCCGGAACCACAGCGCTTTGGACGGAGCGGAAATTCCGCTCCGCCCAAAGCCCCCGCCCCCTTCTTAACGCTCGCTCATTCCGGATGTGTTCAGGACACCTCCGGAACACATCCGGAATGATCGCAGGGCTGCATAGCCCTGTGTTAATTCCCTTGCGGCGACACAGCGTCGCCGCAAGGGACTAGGACATGCTGCGGACTGAAAAGACGCGCCGCATGTCCGGATACGCAGGTCTTCCGCCTGCGTGTTTTGCAGCATAGTGGAGACGGGATTTCTTGAAATCCCCTCCACTATGCTGTAACATCTGGACGCTGCGTGTTTGACGCTGCGCCAACGCACAGCGTCAAACACGCAGCTAATCCGGACTGTTTTCTGATAGTGGAAACATACCCTAACACTTCATAGTATCACTGATTTGTGAGGAATTTTTGTAACTTTTTTTCTTTCTGCTTAGAGGGAACCTGTTACATCAATAGTAGTATATAAAGTGTTCCCAGTGCGTTCTTAGTGATGTGATGTGCATCACTAACACGTTTTTTCACGTTAAAATAGCCGCTGAAATCCTTCTAATAAAACACTTTATATAGTTCTATCTTACCTGCTTGTTTAGTCATAGAAGTATGCTTCATCGCGTTCAGTCAGGGGTGTCCCCGTATTCGCAATTTGAATTGTTCCGGAGGTTGCACCGACGTTACTGTATATCCCGCACTTGCGCAGTGTGCATTATGGGAGCTGTGCTTGCGCAGTATATTGTTGACCCGCGCTTGCGCATTGTCCAACGGCTCCATGATGAGCGGCTCCCCACACATGCGCACTCAGTAACTAAAAACCAGCTTTAATACACATGCACGGGGAGTCGCTTGTCACGGCGCATGCGCGGATCGCCGTTAGACAATGCGCAAGCACAGATCAGCATAAAAATACGGCACAATTGCGACTCCCACAATACATACTACGTAAGCACAGAAAGCAATAAACACTGCAAAAGTGCCTGTTGGCCAGTCCAAGCTTGCCACTGTTAGGCCTGGTTCTCACATGCGAGGAATACGACCGAGTCTCGCATGTTAGTACCTGGCACTCTCGCCAGCACTCAGGAATGGAGCGTGCGGCTCCATGTATTGCTATGCGGCCGCACACTCCGATCCGAGCGCTGGCCGCAGTGCCGGGTATTAACATGCGAGACTCGTCCGTATTCCTCGCATGTGAGAACCCAGCCTTACTCATTCCACTAGTGCGCTGGTATGACACCCAAAGTCGTGTTATTGACACAGGATGTGCGAGGAGGAGGAAGAGAAGAGGGACTTTCTCTGCACATGCTGAGATGTCAATCTCGCTGCTGAGGGCATGATACCAGCACAGCATTAAAGGGAATCAAGATAATGAAGCTGAAAAAATCCAGAAAAGGAGCAGCACCGACCACTGGTATGTGAATATCGTCACTTTATTGAAGTTGTCACATGAGGATACGAAACATAGAGGAGTGATTGAGCACCAGCTGTTTCACATAACCTACGCTAATGTAAGATGTTGCAAAGTATAACATCTCCCTCTAACCCCTTTAAGTTAAGTCCCGGTCTGATATAATTGTGGTTTATTAATATTGTATATTGCTGTGTATTTATGTATAGCATTTCAGCTTCTCTTTTCCTGTGTAGGTATGTAAAGTATTTTTTTGCTGCTACTGAACTGTATTAATATAGGGAAAGTGCAGTGTTCCTTTCTGGCCAATAGATGGGCGCATTATAGTGACTTAGCTGTTCATAGGAATTCTGTGTAGTAGGTAGTTAATATAAGAGGGGCTATGGTGGATAAGGTAGGAAAGACTTCCTGTTAGAGTTAGTTGGGGCCAGGGCGCCCGTTGAGCTCGAGTGGGCTACTTAGCCCCGGGCCACACCGTGTCAAGCAAAGTTTGGCAAGTGCAGTGCCTAGCTGTCCAGTATCTGTGGCCAGAAAATCAGCAGAGTAAGCAGTGACAACAGTGCTAGCGGTGCAGTATTAGTGGGACTGCAGTTGCTAGAGGAGACTAAGCAGTACGGACAGGTCGCTCATCATGTGGCAGCTTATTGCGAGAGCTGATGCCCTCAGAACCGGGGTGAAACGGCTGAGGGAACTCCCAAACTAAGTAAGTCTGGACAGGGAGGACGCTGTAGAACCGAAAGATACAGTTGGTCCTGGAAGCGAGCTTAGTGACAGAAAGAGGAAAACAGGGAAAGAGAAAGAATTGTGCATTATGAAACCTGATGTTCATGCTGTGAAGAATGTGAAGAATATGGATGTGCCTCATAGAGAAACCAGTAAAGTTGTTTGTTTGAAAGTTAAAATGGACTGTGTCTTTATTTATGCTGAACTGTCTACAGGGAGCCTTCAGCAACACAGAGGAGACCCTGACGGCATAGAAAGGGAAGACAAAGGTACGCTAAGTGATGGACATTGTTTTGCTGTGATGGGAGGCCAGGTTGTGTTAAAGGGAACGCTCTCAGCCACGACTACCCCCCTGGCCTACCCTCACACTTCTTCTGGAAGAAGAGCCAAGAAGATCAATAACCAGTGGTGAATGTGGATCGCCTGCCAGGGCAGTGGGATACTCGGTACTGGGCCGGTGTATTAAAGGAATGTGTCACGGCAGCAGTGACTCGGTCCATGGCCCTGGGCGTCCAATGAAAATGGGATTATTTACAGGGGATGATAGAGTTTGTAGTAAGGTGTTCGTGATGCCACCTGTGGTATCTGGTCAGAGGTGACCAGCGCTGCAGTGCAGATCCTCTGAGACTGATGGTGTGATGCAGCAGAGTTGGTAAAGCCTCCCACAGGTGAGTCTAAGTTGTCCCAGGGCAGGGAGATGTTGTAGAAAGTAATGATGCTGGGAGATGTAGCAGAGTGAAGTGTGGGTCGAATGAAGAACTTGAGGAGACAGTCAATTGCAGTTTCCAAAGCTTTACTCACAGTTCAGGTGTGCACATTACAGGTGCCCGCTTTGTGCCATGCCCTCCAGGTGAGGAGTCCAGCCAACTCCCAGGTGGAAGGAGAACACTAGTCCAAAGTCCCCTGTCAGTATTTGCCTTTCCTGGTCATCTCACTGTGCTGATTTCCCACTCCTTTCTTCCTTCCAGCACCTCGCTAAGCAGTGTCCCAGTCTGGAAGCAGCGGATCCTCCAGGACAATGTTCTCTCTCTACGTTTCCTTGATCCTATATAGCGTTCCTTCCCGGAGAAGATACTTGCGGTTGTGGCTGCTATCACTAAAGTTATCACAGCTGTCGGCTTGCTAGCTGAGTCATAAAGTTCTCCACTAGTCCAGGGGCTGAGTCCCTTCTGCGACCTGGATTCTCCCAGCCGGCATCCGCCAGTCCTGGAATGAGCCCACCTGTAGCTTTCAGCTCAGCCGTGTCTCTCTCTGAGAATCCCTTTTCCCTTCCAGGGAACCTTCCTCTCTATGAGCAGCTCCTCAGGCCTGGAGCCTGCTACACGATTATATCTCTTCCCCTCTCCCCTATGGGAGAGCTGTCTCAAACACGTCTCTCGCCTTCCTCCCCCAAGGGGGACTTGTCCTTGCTTCCCTCTAACTCCTGCTCTGACCCATAAACTCCACCCACCATCTAACACCCTGCAGGCATAGGAACTCAACTAGTGTGTGTGTGATGGATGCAGTGTTGCCAGAGCCAGGTGTAGTGCCTACTGTTAGAACCCTCTTGTTAGATTTTGTTTCAGTTTGCTGGTCACATGACCTTTTTTCCCTATTTAGTCTGGCTCCGCCCTTCTGGCTTTGCTGGACTTCATTGTATTATCTACTCTTAAGCTAGCCGGGTGCTTAGGTGCCTTACTCTGTCAGTTTTGCTTGATCTTAGGATCTCTTAGTATTTGTTTTATGTTTTATATTCCCTGCTACACTTTCTGTTAGGAGGTGTCCACCTTTTCACCCAGTCCCTAGATCTTGTAGGGATTCCTCCCTCGCAACTATAGGTCTTCGTTCAGACTAGCTGAGGACTTTAGCGGGTCTGGTCGCATGATCAGGTCCCCCGTTACATCGTAGGGATCCAGCTCAGTCCTATTGTAGGGACAGAATTCCCACCTTTCCTTAGTGCTTGTAGCAGATCATAACAGTAAGTCCAGCCCAAAGAAAAAAAAAAAATCTCTAAGGAAAGATTTTCAGTTTCTATTATGGTGTCGGTTCAGGATTTGGCTCAACGCCTGCAGCGACTCTCTCTGGAGGTGGCTGAAATCCAGCAACACGTGAGTAGTTGTTCTGGAGCTGATTTCGTGGAGCCAAAGGTACATTTGCCTGATTTATTTTTTGGTGAACAACAAGATTTTTTTTCTTTTAAAAATGCTTGCTTGTTGTATTTCCGTTTGAGACCCAGATCCTCTGGTGATGAATCACAGCGCATAGGGTTCATAATGTCACTTTTGCGCAAAGAACCTCAGGACTGGGCCTTTTCTCTGCAGCCTAGTGATCCATGCTTTAGATCAGTGGATAGTTTTTTTTCTGTTTTGGGGTTATTGTATGACGATCCGGATCGTGTTTCATCAGCTGAGACAGAATTGAGACGTTTGAGACAGGGATCAGGTAATGTGGAAAAATATTGTACTCACTTCCGAAGGTGGTCCGCTCAGGTGGGCTGGAACGATTCAGCTTTGAAAAGTTTATTTCTTGCAGGGTTAAGTGAAAGGGTTAAAGATTTGCTGATTGCTTATCCCATACCTGGTAACTTGCAAGAGGCTATGCAATTAGCCATACGGGTGGATAGGAGACTGCGTGCAAGGGTTAATGAGAGTAAATCTGCCTTGTCAGCTCCAAGTTTGGAGAAGGAATGTACTGACATTGCAGAGCCGATGGAAATTGGAGCAATGACACCTCACTCTCGAGAAAAAGAACGCAGATTTGCTCAAGGTTTGTGTTTCTACTGTGGTAAATCTGAGCATTTCATTAAGAACTGTGTGCTTCGAATGAATAAAGAGAGAAAAAAAAATGAGGTCAGTTTTGCCCACATAGCTTGTTTAAACAATAAAGGTGTCTTTCTTTCTGCTACCACTGCTGTTGAGGAGGAATTAATGGAGTTTCGGGTATTTGTGGATTGTGGTTCAACTCTCAATGTGATTGATGGGAAATTTTTGGAAAAACTAAAATTAAAACCCAAACTTCTATCTTCTCCTATTAATGTGGTGTCTGTGGATGGTTCTCACTTGAAAAATGTTACTCACCATATCTGTGAATTTCCTCTTACTATTAATGGTGTTCATCAAGAGAATTTGGATTTGGTAGTTTTGAATAATTTACCTTCTCCGGTGATTTTGGGGTTACCCTGGTTAAAATTGCACAATCCGGTACTGGATTGGTCTGCCAATGAAATTAAGTCCTGGAGTCCTAAGTGTTATGACAAGTGTTGTAACGGGCGTATTGCTGCTGTAGTTAAGGGGGAGTTACCTGTACCTATTCAGGATTTTTGGAAAGTTTTTTCTGATAAGGAATCGCAGGTATTGCCTCCTCATAGAGATTATGATTGTGCAATTGAATTTGTCCCTGGAGCGACTCTTCCTAAAAGTCGTTTATTTAATTTGACTATTCCTGAGAGAAAGGCTTTGGCGGAATACATACAGACAAGCTTGGCCGCCGGTCACATTAGGCCTTCCAAATCTCCTGTGGCGGTTGGATTTTTTTTTGTTAAAAAAAAGTACGGCGGTTTATGGCCTTGTCTAGACTTTCGTGAAATTAATAAGATTACTGTACGCAATCCTTACCCACTGCCATTGATTCCTGATTTGTTTAATCAGTTAGTGGGGGCCAAGTGGTTCTCGAAAATTGATCTTCGAGGGGCATACAATTTGTTGCGCATGAAGGCGGGGGATGAATGGAAGACTGCGTTTAACACTCCACTGGGTCATTTTGAGAATCTGGTCATGCCCTTTGGACTTTCCAGTGCTCCGGCATTTTTTCAGAATCTTATTAATGACATCCTTAGACCTTTGATCGGCAGAAGTGTGGTTGTGTATTTGGATGACATTTTGATTTATTCACCGGATTTGGAGTCTCATTGGAGGAGTGTGCGTGAAGTATTACAGTTACTGAGTGATAATTCACTTTTTGCCAAACTAGAAAAATGTGAGTTCGCTGTACAGAGTCTTAGTTTTTTGGGTTACATTGTCTCCAGTGAAGGTTTTGAGATGGACCCGGTGAAAGTGCAAGCTGTGCAGGATTGGCCTAGACCTATTGGTGTGAAATCAATACAGAGGTTTTTGGGGTTCGCCAATTATTATAGAAAATTCATAAAAATTTTTTCTGTGATTGCCAAACCTCTGACCGATCTCACCAGGAAAGGTGCTGATGCGGTTCAGTGGACTACTGAGGCCATTGAGGCTTTTGTGTTGCTAAAGGAGAGGTTCAACTCTGCTCCCATCCTTACGCAGCCTGATGTGACTAAACCATTTTTGGTTGAGGTTGATGCTTCTTCTGTGGGGGTCGGCGCGGTGTTGTCTCAGGCTAAGACGGATGGAGTACATCCCTGTGCTTTTTTTTCAAAGAAATTTTCTGAGTCTGAACTAAATTATGATATCGGTAATCGGGAATTGTTGGCAATTAAACTCGCATTTGAACACTGGCGTCATTTTTTGGAGGGAGCGGAATTTCCCGTTCAAGTCTTCACCGATCATAAAAATCTGATCTACCTTGATGCTGCCAAACGCTTGAATGCCCGTCAGGCTAGGTGGGCACTGTTTTTCTCACGGTTTAATTTTACCGTTACTTACATCCCAGGCACTAAAAATGTTAAAGCTGATGCTTTGTCTCGCAGCTTTTCTCCTATGGTGGGTACTGAGGAGGAGGAAAACATCTTGCAAGAGGGGGTTGTTATTGCTGTTTTGGACTCCGTGTTGGAAGATGAGATTCTTAAAGCACAGGAGAATGCCCCATCTAACACGCCGCATGGGAGGTTGTTTGTGCCTGGTACCCTGAGGAGAGATTTGTTTGTTGAATGTCATGACTCTCGGTTGGCAGGTCATCCTGGAATCTCTGAGACCAAGAGACTTGTGGATCGCAGTTTTTGGTGGCCAGGATGGCAGAAGGAAGTCATTAAGTGGGTGCGTCAATGCACGGTGTGTGCTAGATCTAAGTCTTCTCATACTCCTGCTGCGGGGTTGCTTTGCCCTCTGGAGGTCCCTAGTGCACCTTGGACACATTTGGCTATGGACTTTATTACTGACCTTCCCCCCTCTGAGGGTTTCACTGTCATCTGGGTGGTCGTGGACCGTTTTAGCAAGATGTGTCACTTGGTTCCTTTCATCAAATTGCCCTGCGCTAAGACTCTCGCTAAGGCCTTTGTCAAGGAAATAGTCAGACTACATGGTGTTCCTACTGACATTGTTTCTGATAGGGGACCTCAGTTTGTGGCTCGTTTTTGGCGCGCTTTTTGTGACAGGTTGGGAGTTCATTTGTCGTTTTCATCCGGATATCATCCTGAGTCTAATGGCCAGACAGAAAGGAAAAACCAGGATGTTGAGCAGTTCTTGCGTTGTTTTGTGACTGATAATCAAGAGGGGTGGTCTGAGTTTCTGCCACTTGCTGAGTTTGCTCTTAACAATCATACATCCGCTTCTGCTGGTTGTTCGCCTTTTTTTTGTTGTACTGGGAGACATCCGTCTTTTGGGTCATTTTCCAAGTTGGGATCGGCTGTACCTGAAGAGGAGAATTTTTCTGGTGTTTTGGAGAGAGTTTGGACTGATGTACGTGGTAATCTTCAGGAGGCTAACAAAAGATCCAAAGTGTATTTTGATAGAAAACGACAAGAGGTTTTGTTTGCTATTGGTGACATGGTTTGGTTGTCCTCTAAGAATCTGCGCTTGAGGATTCCGTCTAAGAAATTGGGTCCTAAGTTTGTAGGGCCCTTTAAGGTGCTTCAGGTTATTAACCAATCTGCTGTTAAGTTGGAGCTTCCTACCTCCTGGAAGATTAATCCGGTGTTTCATGTTTCTCTCTTGAAAAAAGCTGAGGTCTCAGATGGAGACGTCTCGGCCACTGTTCCCCTGGTGGTGGAGGACGGGCAATATGAGATTTCCCGCATCCTAAATTCTAGACGGTATAGAGGGAGTTTGCAGTACCTCGTCACTTGGAAGGGTTATGGACCCGAGGATAACTCATGGGTGAGGGCGGATGATGTTTCACGTCTAGACTTGTCGGAGCGTTTCACAAGAGGTTTCCAGATAAGCCTAAGTCCTAGGGGATCCGGAGGATCCTCTTAGAAGGGAGGGTACTGTTAGAACTCTCTTGTTAGATTTTGTTTCAGTTTGCTGGTCACATGACCTTTTTTCCCTATTTAGTCTGGCTCCGCCCTTCTGGCTTTGCTGGACTTCATTGTATTATCTACTCTTAAGCTAGCTGGGTGCTTAGGTGCCTTACTCTGTCAGTTTTGCTTGATCTTAGGATCTCTTAGTATTTGTTTTCTGTTTTATATTCCCTGCTACACTTTCTGTTAGGAGGTGTCCACCTTTTCACCCAGTCCCTAGATCTTGTAGGGATTCCTCCCTCGCAACTATAGGTCTTCGTTCAGACTAGCTGAGGACTTTAGCGGGTCTGGTCGCAGGATCAGGTCCCCCGTTACATCGTAGGGATCCAGCTCAGTCCTATTGTAGGGACAGAATTCCCACCTTTCCTTAGTGCTTGTAGCAGATCATAACACCTACACCTTACCTGAAAGTTGGAAATATGACATCTCTGGCTATGATGCAGTACCTCTGTGGCGACTGAACCCTCAGGGGCGCCACATACCCCCCATATTAAACTCAGCACGTCCGCGGGCTGAAACAGAGTAAATGATGTTACAGAAACATACAAAAAATTTTAAGCAGATCTGCTGACAAGTAAACATATTAAACACAACTTCCCCTTATGGGAGGCACTTGTTCTTAAACATTGCATAATAACTTTAACTTACATTATCTACTGTAAAAGTGCTTTTGGCAGCAACTGCTATAACTTTCAAGTTCACTACCAGGATAGAGCATAATTCCTCTACAAAAATACTATTTACATTTACTTCTCTTTCTACAAAAGGACTGTCACTACGTTAACACTTATTCTTCTCTCTTAGTGCAAGCCCCATCCGGGGTGTTCTCTGGGTAGCAACCGTTGCTACGTGGTTTGCCACCTAATTTGGACTTCTTTGTCCCTGCAACAATACCTTTTCTTCTCACTATCATTCTTAAAACATTTTGTACAAAAAATGCTTTCAATTCTCAGATGACTGTCTGTACATATTTACACTAAGTAGTACCTGTTACCAATAACTATCACACACATTATCTACAAGTGCTCTTCCTTGACTCTGCAATATAAAACAATTCTGCAACATAAAACATTCCTTACTCCACTCTAAGCATAATGTACAAATATAATAACACCTTTATTGATACACAATCATAACTGTCATCAAATGAGGTAGGTGGCAGATACTTTCCCAGCCGGGGTATCTTCAGGTGTCCTTGTGCTTGTGGAGGACCCGCTCAAAAACCTCCAACGTTGGTCTTGGGTGGGCCGCAAGACATAGCTGGTCTCGCCCAATAGACCTCATCTTCGGCCATACCTAACGGGTTTTTCTTCGGATCTGTGGTTGCAATGATGGGACTTAAAACGTTTTCCTAAAGTGCATGTAAAACCAAGATGGAGCCCCTAAATAGGTGCAAACTATTTACAAGAAGAGTTCTGGATCAATCACAGTTCATGATCTCTGCAGTCTGTGGTTGAATAAAGTGCAGCAAAAACTGGAACAAACAAAACATTTTTGGCAAACTCCCCTCCTGGGATAAACTATGTACAGTACAATCCCTTGCTTGAAGGGTAAAAACTGAAGGAAACTTTCTTTTACTTGCCTGAAGACTATTCATCTTGGTCTCCAGTTTGAGTGGAAACATGCTGACTTTGTTGCTTCCAGGGCAGAAGCTGCTTGCCGCTTCTGTCTACTGCTATGGGAGCCGTTACTTGTGATGCTACTCCCCGAGTTGCAGTTGTGGTAGCCTGGACAGCTACCTGAGTCATTTCGGACTTCTTTCTTGCAAGGGCTTCCTGGTTAGAAGCCGTAGATGGTGGCGCGCCTGCCACTGGTGTCACTGTTTCATGTGATGAGGCCTTCGTGTCTGCTGCCCCTTTGCGATGGCGTGGTGCAAACTCATCGGGGATCCTGCGCACGTGGAGAGCATACCATCATTTTAGGTTTGTGTGTTTTGTGGCCAATGTGAACATGCTTCTATTTGCTGCATGTGAGTTAAGCTCAACTTTTGTGTTTTTTTTTCTCTGTATTATTGCATTCTGTGCAAGCTGAGGTGTGGCCTCCCTCTCCTGAGCTGGAAATTGTATATAAGGCTTCTCCAGTCTGGAGTTTCGCTGGTGGGGCCCAGTCTTTTTGTCTGCCCGTATTCACACACTGATGTCAATCTTGATCTTGACCCATGGTAAGGTTTTTAATATTAGACAGTGCTAGGACTGTCCTGTCAGAGTTGCCTTGATGTGGTGGAATGGCTTTTATGCTATTTTTGATCAAAATCAGTATCACTAAACACTCTGTGTTATTTAAGTGCACTTGCTTACTTTTTCTTTCTTAGGTTTGTATTATTTGTATTTGCATATCTGACCATTGTATATGTATAACCATTGTGTATATAGTGTATTGTCTAGTGTGCCTTTAAGACGATTAAATATATAATTTAACCTTATGCTGCTCTTTTATCTCTTTCCACAAATCCACAGAACTGTTTCTCAGCTTAACTTTCCATCTTACCGGGACTGGTTTCTGACCCAATATAATGCCATTAATGGGCAGGGCTTATATTTAACAATGAACTGGTGGTAGTCCTACTGGGCTGATCAGGCGCTATTTCACTGTTGCTAGTGAAAGGGGCCTCAGCATGTCAGGGTTGTGGGCGAGTGTGGTGTCATGTCAGTGACTGTGTGGACTACATCCTTTCACTCCCAGTGCCTCCCTGGGACCGTGTGGATAGGGGGTGTCTGTGTAAAACTGTACCCAGCTGACCTTACATGTCCCCAGGGGGTGCGGAACATCACGTTGTTATGTTAATCCTTCTGATTTAATAGTAACGTCATGTGGGGTGACGAGGTGTGGGTTCATCACTGGGTCTAAGTGGGCATAATAAATGCCGTGGACCTGTGGGATCCATCATAGTGTGTGAAGGGCTTTAGGGGCAGTGGGAGAATGTGGGGCCCATCATACATGGTATGGAAGGCCTTTGGGTTACCATGTGAGCAGATTATGAGGGGGATTCACTGTGAGGTATCATACATTGTGTGTGGTCATTTTTGGAGACATCATGTTCTATGAGGTCTTTTTATACTGAAAAAGAACACTAATCGGCTACGGCAGCTGCCCTAATGCTGTATACATGTGTTGGCAGAAGATTATTTAGGATACTATCCAAGCGTGTGACAACAGAGCTTCTTTATTCAGGAACAAACAGGAACAGTATATGATAAGCTTAATAGATCAGGAATAAATCATTTGTGTGTCTCTATCTGTGCATCATCTACAGCAGGCTGCTTCTCTCATACACAGACACAGGAAAACAGGAAATACAGTCACATGCTCTCCCTGTGTGAGCCTCTGGGAGTTTTTTTTTGTTCTAACTTTATAAACAGCATACAAATCTAGCAACTAAACACTCATAGACAGGCATGGAGTTGTTGCACTAAACATATTCCAACAACATGCTACAAAACATGTTCTCCCTGTTTTTAAAAGTTGGAAGGAATGCCCTTCTGTGACTGTGCCCTGACCACAACTACTCTGGAAAACATTTTTTGGGGTTAGGATCTTGCTATTTGGTCCCATGATTTCTATACACATGTCTGCTGAAGAGAGTTCTCCATACCATTCTGCACCATCTGCAGTCAGAACATAAGCTCTGGAGTACAAAATCCCGATGTAACAAGTACATTAGTACAATTTGTATAAATTAACTTTGTTTTAATACCAGCACAGGAAAACAGAGATCTCCTCCCCTAATCTTGTCCTTACCTAAGGTCACAGGACCCAGATCTACTCATCACGACCGCACCCTAGTAGCCTCAGCCTGATAATTGACTTATTGTTATGAATATAGTTCATACCTTTGTGTGGGTGAATCAGGATATTATGCCTTATTGACACCATCAAATCATTTTCCATCTATTTTATCCAAAAGAGTATTATGTGTCCCAGGCTAATGCCATTTGACGATTTCCCCCACTAAATGTAAGAATTTGCTACACCAGGACTAGTAAGATTGATTAGTAAGAGTAGTTCATTGTGACTGATGAGTAGACTTGAGAGTAAAATGGTTAATTTTCGCAGTATTTTCAGACAGTCCGGATGTTGCCTCAGGCTGTCAAAATATCATCATAGTTTGCAAAACAGAAACCTTCGGCACCTTACTATGATTTTTTTGGTTACCTACGTAACACTGACTCAGGCCAAGAAAGAATTGATCACCACTTCCCTAATTCTACACTAGAACCTGAATTTCTGATGACTGGAACTTCCCTTTCTGTGCAATATAAAAACTGCCATGGATTTGACTTAGTCATCATCATCATATCATTGTTATAACCATGCCTACGATATAAAAGCTTTCCTCAGAAATAAATGTTTTTGTAAGCATCCGTTGGTGTTCATTTTTATAAAAAGGGTAATATGGTGTCTCTATACACAATATGGAAAGACATATCTGGATCGAGCCATATGAGGCATATTATATCATACACAACAATAATCGAATAACCTAAACAGTAAGCAACTAAAATGTACCAAGAAGCAAATGAATCTACTCAGAGTTCAAAGTATCAGATTCTGGTATACACATGTGTTGGACACATGCAAGACACCAGGTGGCATCCAACATCTGCCTGTTCAAGGACCAACAGTACTCCTGAGGAAGCCAATTGTAATGACAAAACACATAGGGCCTGATTCATCAGGACCAGCAATGTTCACTACGGTTTTGATGAGGGGGTGTGCTGAGGTCAGACACTCCCGAATCATGAAGAGGTGCACACCTCTTAATGAATCTGAAGTGTCTGATGAGTAGTGTGCTCCTCCGTGCAGTATGCCAGGAATCTTACTCCATTGAAGTACTGGAGGGTGATTTCTGATGTAGGGAACGCCACAGGTCATCATGAATTACATGAGCTGTGGAGTTCCGTGCCCACCGTGCTCCCGCTCTTCATCAGCTTTGCCAATTTTGGCAGAGATGGGAGAAAGTGGAGTGAAAAAGTCGCAACATTTCAGCATAGCTCTAAGTAGAATTCTGGCATGATAACTATGATGAATCGCGCCTTCAGAGTTCAGCACCATTATAAGTACCAGACTGTGGTATATGCATGCACATGTGCTGGACATATTCATGATACCAGGCAACATCCTACATCTTATATACAGAAGAGAAGGATAGGAGTCTAAAGTGCTTTAAATATACACTGTGTTCCAAATTATTATGCAAATAATATTTTCTCAGATTTTCCCAAATTACCTATATGAACTGCTGTCATTGTAATTTTCCAGTCAAATAACTATTAGAGTACAATTGAAAGGTTTTTGTATAAACTGCCTATGATAACAGTATATTTTTTAAAAAATAAAACACTCAAACTGCACTCAAAATGCATGTTCCAAATTATTAAGCACAGCAGAGTTTTCAACCTTTTCATTTTAATAAAGAACAAACAAATGGTCATTTTTGAAATTATAAGCATTAGCAGGTTATTACAAACTGAAATCAAACAGTTTTCAACTCCAAACTTTATTCTAGGTGATGTTACATTTGCACATAGGACCCCTTGTTCGAAAGGAGCTTCTGACCTCTCTCATCCATTGAATTTGTCAGGTTTTGGATGGTTTCTGCTTCAATTGTTTTGCATGAGGACAGAATACCCTCCCAGAGCTGTTGCTTAGATGTGAACTGCCTCCCGCCATCATAGACACTCCTTTTGATGATGCTCCAGAGGTTCTCAATGGGGTTGAGGTCAGGGGAGCATGGGGGCCACCCATAAGTTTGTCCCCTTTTATGCCCGTAGCAGCCAGAGATGCAGATGTGTTATGTGCAGCATGAGACGGTGCATTATCATGCATGAAAATGATCTTGCTGCGGAATGCACGGTTCTTCTTCTTGAACCATGGCAGGAAGTGATGTTTGAGAAACTCAACATACACTATGGAGTTCATCTTTACCCCTTCAGGGATCCTAAAGGGGCCCACAATCTCTCTCCCCATGATTCCAGCCCAAAACATTACTCCACCTCCTCCTTGTTGGCGCCGTAGCCGTGTTTGCATGGGGTGTCCATCAACCAGCCATACTCCACTCCATCCATCTGGACCATCGAGCGTTGCATGGCACACATCGGTGAACAAAACAGTTTTGAAGTCAGTCTTCATGTATTGTTTGGCCCACTGGAGCCGTTTCTGCTTGTGTCCAGTGGATAGAGGAGGTCGACAGGATGGCTTACGCACAGCTGCAAACCTCTGAAGGACCCTGCATCTTGTTGTTCGGGGGACGTTGGTGGCACCAGAAGCTTCAAAAACTTGTCTGCTGCTATGACAAGGCTTTTTTGAAGCTGCTCTTTTAACCTGACGTAATTGCCTGTAGGAAAGAGTCCTCAATTTTCCCTTATCAGCACGCACACGTGTGTACTGTGAATCAGCTACATACTTCTTGATTGTGCGATGATCACGATGAAGTGTCTTGGCAATGTTGATTGTAGTCATGTGAGTCGCCCGCCAGGGCCTTGGGGTACTCGGCACCGAGCCCGTCGATTTCTATGGGGGATGTCACGGTAGCTGCAGCTCAGTCCGTGTTCCTGGGCGCTCACTGAAAAAGGGGGTATTTACAGGGGAATAAAGGTTTGTAGAATGTTCATGACGCCACCTGTGGTACCTGGTCAGGGTGACCAGCACTGCTATGCAGATCCACTGAAGGGTTTGTGTTGTGCAGCTATAGGTGTTAAGCCTCCCACAGGTGAGGCTGAGTCCTTCAGGGCAGATGGATGTGTAGGGATGCAGGACGGAGGGGAACCAGGCAGTGATAGAAGATGGACACACACAATAGTCACTTTGGTACCTTTTACTGTAGATGTTGCAGGCACTTCCCGGAGCGCTGTAGGGTGAAGGGTGCACATCCAGTTTCCTCCACTGAGTAGGTATAGGGCCTCCTGTCTCCTATAATAAGTCTCTGACCTGTGTGAAACTAGGCCTGAGTTTGTCTCCGTACTACGTCCGGCTGTCCTTGTGGTAGGGCCTTCTCCTGAAGGACACAGTCCCTGTTTGCAGTGCACTGCTCGACTCCATCCTCCTGACCCAATTATGTATCAGCACAAAAGGGCTCCTGCGACTTGTAGTCCTGCAGGAACTCCGGTATCTCCTACTGGGTCGTGAAGATCCCGGTAAACTCGGACCCGGTGTCCGGTTGTAATGTTCGGGGTGAGGTCTGATTAGGCTCCTCTGTCCCTTCTAATACTCTCTTCTCTTGCTCCACTCGCCTTCGGCCTACCCGGGCACTCACACGATCACACACTGGCAGTTGGTGGGCTGCCTCTTCGCCGCTCTCTAAGCGTCGGCACGCTTTCTCACTGAGCTGCACTCACTAGTTTCAGCTCTGACTAGACTGGAGTGGTTTCAGTTCCACTTTACTAGCCTCCACTCTATTGAACCAAACTTTACTGCAGACAACAGCCTTCAGACTAACTCTCAACTCCACTCCTCTGAGCTCTCTGAGGTGACTGCCCAAACTGCTCTCGTCTTCACCCTCCTTTACATATCTAAAACAGCTCCCTCTGGTGGTCTTAGGGATGGGGGAAGGTGTGTGAATGTAGATATTGGACCTCTAGTGGTTGTTACCTTCTGTGCACCCTTCCGGGAATTAGGAATCCAAGCACAGCTGGGCTCCACACATGCCTTGACCTAAACACTCCACAATTTGTTGCTTCTGAGAAGCCGACACATCCTTTTTCTTTCCCATTTTGGCAGAAAATGTAAGCTGCTTAATAATGTGGGACAGCCTTCTTAAGTAGTCTTGCCTTTCATTGGACACACCTGCCAAACTAATTAGCACAGTTGTCTGCAATTGCTTACAGTGATATAAAGAGCACTGACACACATCACCATCAATGAGTTTACCTGACAAGCAAAAAAATTCTTACCTTGGGCAGCACGGTGGCTCAGTGGATAGCACTGTAGCCTTGCAGTGCTGGAGTCCTGGGTTCGTATCCCACCAAGGACAACATCTGCAAGGAGTTTGTATGTTCTCCCCGTGTTTGCGTGGGTTTCCTCCGGGTACTCTGGTTTCCTCCCACATTCCAAAGACATACTGATAGGGAATCTAGATTGTGAGCCCCATCGGGGACAGCGACAATAATGTGTGCAAAAACTGTAAAGCGCTGCGGAATATGTTAGCGCTATATAAAAATAAAGATTATTATTTAAAGATTATTACCTTATCACTCCTAAACAATTTCTGCATAATAATTTGGAACACAGTGTAAGGCCGGGATCACACATGCGAGAAACACTGCCGAGTCTTGCATGTGAATTCCCAGCACTGGTGCTGGCACTCAGGAGTGGAGTGTACAGCTGCATGTATTTCATTGCAGCCGCTCGCTCCGCTCCTGAGTGCCGGCGCCAGTGCTGGGAATTCACATGCGAGACTCGGCCGTGTCTCTCGCATGTGTGATCCCGGCCTAACAATTAAAAATTAGCGCTAATATGCTTGGGTGCTCGTTGCTCAAATCGAGCAATTCCTAATACTCGCATCCTTGTTTCGAGTAACGAGTATAATGGGAAAGCCAAGCTTTTTTCTGGCAGACCCTACAAAGAGGTCTAGGGGGCAGTGAAAATGTTCAAATGGATGGAAAAAGTCCTGAATGGAAGAAGAACACCATGGGGTAGACCCCTGGAAGAATCTCTGACTCCCAGATCACTGCTGAGAACAATGGTGTCACACTTTTACTCCACTTTAAGGAGTGACAATAAAACATTCAAAATCAATGAGACATTGCATTTTACAGGGAAAAAAATGTTAAGAATCATTTTTTCCTCTATACTGTCTTGTATATAAGGCTAAATTTAAAAAGGATTTTAAAAAAATTATAATTTAAGTAAACCAAAATAGTTTTTTTTATTATAAAATTGGAAATTTCAGTTTTATTTGTGAAGGAAGCAAGAACTGTCAAAAATATGGGACTCAGATACACCCTGTATTAGACATAATGGAGGGCCTCATACACATTCTGTTCAAATTGTCATGCATTGGTACTCCCAGACTCATAAAGACTATGCACTTTTGAAGGTTATATACCAATCCAAGGAAATGTACTTCAGACCACGGAATAGTCTATGGGTGAGCAATATAATACCAATAAATTTTTTAACAAGTTTTTTGACGGTTATATACCACTGAAATCTACCCAAGAATATGTAAAAGCCTATGGTATGGATGTGCAATATAATACAGATAAAATTTTGTACAAGTTTTTTGAGGGTTATATAACGAAATGTACTCCAGACCAAGGAATAGCCTATGGATGAGTAGTATAATAACAAAAACATTTTGAACAAGTTTTTTTGAGGCTTATATACCACCGAAATCTACCCAAGAATATTTCAAAATATATGGATGAACTCAGTGACAATACCATGAATCACATAAGGTGATGTCAACTGACATCTGTTTGTTATGTTGTTGTTTTTGCTGTATTTTTACCTCTGCGTCTAACGTTGGGATGCAGGTTTAAGGAAAATGTTGAATATGGCACACAGATACAAATTTTGTGGGAGGGAGAGGTTTTTTGGGGAGAGGGTCTCTGCATTCGACTTCAGGTAATCAATAATCCAGGGATTCTAATGCCTACTCGCTGGGATGGGCAGGGATCCTATTATTATGTAACGGTTATATCTTATCATATTTCCCGCACTGGAGTGGGTTAATGGTAGATATCAACAGGCAAAAAATATCCGCTATGACATCTCTCCTTTGGTGTTCCTGGAATGTCAATGGCCTAAATTCCCCTGTCAAGAGGAAAAAAATTTTAAATTATCTGCATCGAGAAAATTTTCATATTGTACTTTTGCAGGAGACACACTGGGTGAAGGGCAACCATCCGGTGTTTTCTAGCAAAAAATTTATGTTATGTGCAGAAGCTTCTTTTACTAAAAAACAGAGGGGCGTCGCTATTATGATAAACAGGAATATTGACCATGAGATAGTGGATGTGTTAGAAGATCCTTCAGGGAGGTTTGTCTGTGTTAAGCTGGTTATAGAGGGGACGACCTACAGTGTAATTAATATTTATGTGCCAAATTCGTTGGATCCATTTTCGGGCTAATGTGCTAAAACAAATCGCAGGATGGGACACCTCCCATATGATGGTGGGTGGCGATTTTAATGAGGTGCATGACATCGAGATGGATAGATCTAATTCTCAATCTCCTCATATACCTACGCAGGGGAGACTAATACAATCTATTTTAGATCACTTGGGATTGTTGGATGTCTGGAGAGTGCAACACCCTGTTGAGAGAGATTACTCTCACTATTCACATGTTCATAATTCCCATGCTAGAATTGACTACTGGTTGTTGGGCCCCTCACTCATGCCAAGAATCACATATACCAAAATTCTGGACGTGCACATCTCAGATCATGCACCGATAACGTTCAGCCTAAAACTAACTAACCCAATCTATTTTCATAGGAAATGGAGATTCCCGTCATATTTATATCACTCAGATGATTTCAAAAAATTCATACAATTCTCATGGGACACGAACAAATCTGATAACCAAATGCATTGTGAAACACCAATTCTTTTCTGGGATACCTCTAAAGCAGTGTTGAGAGGGCAAATAATTGCGTATATATGTCATAAAAAAAAACAGCTGCAGGAGCGGACCCTGGCAGCACAGAAGGCTTTAACCTTAGCATATAAAAACTTTAAACTTAATAATTCACCCCTCACGAAAAAACAATATATCGAGGCAAAGGAATCGGCGGATGCACTAGCTCATGAATGGGCCACTTATAGTATTGATCTTCAAAAGCACAAATTTTTTAAATGGGGCAACAAACCTGGCAAATTACTTGCATCTCTTACTAGACCATACAGAAAGGCCACAAGGATTCACAAAATTCGGACCAAAGAGGGCAGAGTGTGACAGAGAATGAGGAGATTGTAGAGGAATTTAGATCATTTTTTGGTTCCCTGTACAAAGTGGAGAAGAGAGAGGGGGACGATATTCTAAACTTTATGCAAACGGAGGTGGCACCTTTACTAACAGAGGAACACAGGGAAATGCTTAATGCTCCTATATCCCCTTCAGAAGTCATCCAAACTATCAGCTCCTTGAAGCTCTCTAAATCTCCTGGCCCTGATGGGTATAGTAATGAATTTTACAAAATATTGGGAGGCAGTATAGGGACACATCTTTGTGAAGTCTTTAATCAGTTGGTTCAATCGGGGCAGCTCCCGGACCGTTTCAATGAAGCAAACATTATAGTGCTCCCCAAACCGGGCAAAGATCCTTCACTAGTGGAAGTATATAGACCAATCTCGCTTTTAAACTCCGTCTTTAAAATTTTCACTAAAATACTAGCAAATAGAGTGCAAAAAATAATCCCTAACCTGATATTGCTTCAACAAATTGGGTTTGTCCACGGTAAATCCATAACATACAACATACGGACGGCTTTGGGAGCTATCTCTTACGGAAAATCTCATGGCTGTTTAGAGTCTATTGTGGTCAGCCTGGATGCTGACAAAGCGTTTGACAGGGTTGCATGGGATTATCTCCTCGACATCCTGGAGTTTAGAAACTTTGGTCCGTGGTTTTGTGAGGCGATAAAGTTGTTATATAAAAGCCCGGTGTCCAGGCTGGCCATAAATGGTATACTCTCTTCCACATTTGAAATCCAGAGAGGGACGCGTCAGGGCTGCCCCTTGTCGCCTTTGCTTTTTAACCTTGCTTTAGATCCTTTACTTAGAACTCTCCAAAATTCTTCAATATACAGGGGCATAGAGGTAGGCTCCACCTCACTCAAAATTGCGGCATTTGCCGACGATACACTCCTATTCATCTCCAATCCCAATGTGGCAATACCAGTTATCATGGAGGCCCTAAATCATTTTGGCAAATGCTCAGGCTTTAAAATAAATTATAATAAATCAGAGGCCCTGGCTCTGTTTGAGCAAGGGAAACTAAATAACTCGACACTTCCTTTCCAATGGAGCACAACATCTATCAAATATTTGGTGTCCACCTCCCGGCAGATTTGGCGTCCTTATACCACATTAATATTAGACCCCTAATTACGTCCATATTTAACCTTCTAAACTCCTGGAAACACTTTACTTTGTTTTTTTCCAGAAGATGTCATTTAATTAAGATGATAATATTTCCAAAACTATTGTATATTTTCCAAACACTACCTATTTTGTTGACACGAGCAGATGTTAAAACTCTAAACACTGCTTTTAGGAATTTTATTTGGAGAGACAAAAAGCGTACACGTACAGGTCTAATCAAACTACAAGCCCCAAAGGAGGAGGGTGGCATCAATTTCCCAGACATTGCAAAGTACAATCTAGCAGCAAATCTCAGATACACCATTGATTGGTTAAGAGGTAGCTGACATTTCGCAAACGTACTTTTAGACCAACAATTAAGTCCCCATGTCTCCTTAACAGCATTACTACATATGGCCAACGATGACCTTATTGCAGACATAAGAAACCACCCCACCTTATGGCAAACTATACAGACGTGGAGGAAATGCAGGAGACTATGTCATTTGAGAAGCGATGTCTCTCCTTTTGTGCCATTTCTGGGTAACCCGGGCTTTATGGGAGGTAAACCACCCTTATCTTACATTGAGCTAGCTGGAAGGGTTGCATCTTGGCAACTGACTTATTAGATGATAGATTCTCCATGCTAGCATTTGACATAGCAGCACAACGTTTCCCAACATTTGTAAACAAGCCCTTCCTTTTTCTTCAAGCAAGGAGCTTAACTTTGAAAGGCATAGCTGCTGGGGGTGGAGAAAGAGGGAGGAACGCTTTGGATGGCTTCCTTAGGACCGCCAGGGTGCAGATAGCCTTGACAAGCAGCATTTACACACTGTTGCGTAAGCAATGGTCATGGGAGGGCAAAAAGACAGGTCCAGCACGATGGGTTAATGATATACAGAACATCACAGTCGGGGAAATCTTAGATGCCACTTTGATGCAACGGAAGGTGATCCCCTCCAGCAGTTATGCAGACAAGTCTTTATTACTCCTTCATAGAGCTTATATTACCCCACACATTAAGTCTAGGATGTCTCCAGGGGGCACATTCACATGTTCCAATTGCGGGACAGGAAACACAGACATATTTCATCACATGTGGGGATGCCCCAAAGTGCAAAAATTATGGCAGTCTATCCACTCTTGGCATTCTCTTGATGAGCTTCAATAGGTAGTCACCGGGAATGGTTTTCACTTCACAGGTGTGCCCTGTCAGGTTTAATAAGTGGGATTTCTGGCCTTATAAATGGGGTTTGGACCATCAGTTGTGTTGTGCAGAAGTCTGGTGGAAACACAGCTGATAGTCCTACTGAATAGACTGTTAGAATTTGTATTATGGCAAGAAAAATGCAGCTAAGTAAAGAAAAACGAGTGGCCATCATTACTTTAAGAAATGAAGGTCAGTCAGTCCGAAAAATTGGGAAAACTTTGAAAGTGTCCCCAAGTGCAGTTGCAAAAACCATCAAGCGCTACAAAGAAACTAGCTCACATGAGGACCACCCTAGGAAAGGAAGACCAAGAGTCACCTCTGCTTCTGAGGATAAGTTTATCCGAGTCACCAGCCTCAGATATCACAGGTTTACAGCAGCTCAGATTAGAGACCAGGTCAATGCCACACAGAGTTCTAGCAGCACACACATCTCTCCAACAACTGTTAAGAGGAGACTTTGTGCAGCAGGCCTTCATGGTAAAATACCTGGTAGGAAACCACTGCTAAGGACTGGCAACAAGCAGAAGAGACTTGTTTGGGCTAAAGAACACAAGGAATGGACATTAGACCAGTGGAAATCTGTGCTTTGGTCTGATGAGTCCAAATTTGAGATCTTTGGTTCCAACCACCGTGTCTTTGTGCGATGCAGAAAAGGTGAAGGATGGACTCTACATGCCTGGTTCCCACCGTGAAGCATGGAGGAGGCGGTGTGATTGTGTGGGGGTGCTTTGCTGGTGACACTGTTGGGGATTTATTCAAAATTGAAGGCATACTGAACCAGCATGGCTACCACAGCATCTTGCAAGGGCATGCTATTCCATCCGGTTTGCGTTTAGTTGGACCATCATTTATTTTTCGACAGGACAATGACCCCAAACACACCTCCAGGCTGTGTAAGGGCTATTTGACCAAGAAGGAGAATGATGGGGTGCTACGCCAGATGATCTGGCCTCCACAGTCACCAGACCTGAACCCAATCGAGATGGTTTGGGGTGAGCTGGACCCCAGAGTGAAGGCAAAAGGGCCAACAAGTGCTAAGCATCTCTGGGAACTCCTTCAAGATTGTTGGAAGACCATTTCCGGTGACTACCTCTTGAAGCTCATCAAGAGAATGCCAAGAGTATGCAAAGCAGTCATCAAAGCAAAAGGTAGCTACTTTGAAGAACCTAGAATATAAGACATATTTTCAGTTGTTTCACACTTTTTTTTGTTAAGTATATAATTCCACATGTGTTAATTCATAGTTTTGATGCCTTCAGTGTGAATGTACAATTTTCATAGTCATGAAAATACAGAAAAATCTTTAAATGAGAAGGTGTGTCCAAACTTTTGGTCTGTACTGTACTCATAAAGGATTTTCAGAAATTGCAAAGCCTGTAAAAATGTATAAGGGAGATCATCCATAGACCCATGAAAGGCAACTACTGTCGTTAAAATATTTGTAAAGTGTAGTTTCTGTACTCCTACATTCAAAAAGACTTTGCACAAGGTGCAAATCCAGGAAAGAATTATATGGACACTCATGCATAGATCTCTGAAAGGCAACAACTTGCATGCCTCATTCAAATATTTTAAAAGTGTAGTTGATGTACTCCTACATTCATAAAGGCTTTGCACAAATTGCAAAGCCAGGAAAAATAATAAGAACAATCATCCATAGACCCCGGAAAGGCAACAACTGTTGTTAAAATGTTTTTAAAGTCTAGTTGCTGTACTCCTACACTCAAAAAGGCTTTGCACAAAGTGCAAATCCAGTAAAAAAATTATAAGCCAGGTAATACAGTAATCCTCTTCAGGTGTCCCCTTTCTCTTCTCCTTCCTCTTGAGGCTGGGGAACTACCTCCACCTGCTTCCTGGTTCCTGATTCCCAGGTGCCTGGGCTGTAAGTGACCTGGCTTCAGGTAGTGACAGAGCCCTTGACATATAGAAATGAACAACATCCCCCTCTGTCACCTGCACCATCGGCTACTCAAGCACAGGAGGTGGGGAAACCCAAGGACAGTACGATCTATCGGGACTGTAGTAGCCATGTCTCGAACCTCCCCAAGGAACCTCTCCCAGGCTCGATCATTCCTCAAGAATGGTTCATCATGCTCCCTTCCTTCTGGGATCACACCTAATGCATACCAGCAATGTTGCCCCTCCATTTTGAGGAATGTGACCCTAGTTACAGCCGTCAGCTCTTGCAGCCTTTGAGGCAACTGTTCTGTCTCTACTACCCAATGCTTGAACGACGTGATGACGGGTTACAAACTCTTCAGTGAACACCCTTCTCCGCTGACTGTCGTAACTACCACCCCCCCGGGATGCCAACTCTCGGTACCTTACGAGTAGCTGGCCCCGATAACATTTGTCCAGAACTGGTCCTGGCTCGCCTTCTCGTCTCTTCCAACCAGTCTAGTCCCCACAAACTGCTTGCTAGTTCCTGAATCCTGGTTCTCCCATCTGCAGTCCACAAGAACCCAGTGGTAAAGGATGTGGACTGGGTTCAGGCCTTGGTGGGTCTTGGATATTGACTGGATCAGAAACACAGGAGCTGCCATCTCTGCTTCCTCTGGCTCTAATATTCCTCCGGTCACTCCCTTGGGAGACTCGCGTGCTTCGATCATCTTTGACGCCCACTAAGCAAGTTACAACTTATGGATGACTAATTGAATAAGGTAAAAAATATTAACACTTTTTTTGGAGTGTTATAAATCACTGAAATGTACCCCAGACCTCATAATACTGTGTGGCTGAGAAATGTAACCTTACAAAAAATGTTAATGCTTTTTTTTTTCAATTTTATAGATCACAGGAAATGTACCCCAGATTATGGAATAGTGCATGGAACAGAACTTTAATTCAGCCAATTTTTTAACACTTTTTTGTAGTGTTAGATAATATCACAGAAATGTAGCCAACAACATTGAGTTGTGTATGGGTGAGAAATGTAATCCAGCTAATTTTTAAATGTTTTTTTGGAGTGTCACATATCTTATGTGATATGTGTATATTTATGTATATACCACAGTACACGTGAAACTGTATGGCTGAGAAATTTAAGACTGTAAACATTTTTAAACGCTTTTGTCAGTTTTATAGCTCACATGAAATGTCCCCCAGACCACAGAATAGTGTATGGATTAGAACTGTAATCCAGCCAGTTTTTTAATGCTTTTTTGCAGTTTTAGATAATATTACAGAAATTTACCCCAGACCTTGGAATAGCGTATGGGTGAAAAATGTAATACAGCTATTTTTTTTAACACTTTTTTGGATTGTTAGATATCACAGAAATCTACCACAGAACACGTGAAACTGTATGACTAAAGGTACTGCCACACTAAACAATCCCGCTAGCGATCACGATAACGACGCATACTAATGCGATCGCTAGCGGAATTGTTTCTATATCGCTAAATGCGGCCACATTTAGCGATATAGTTAACGACGCTATCGCCGTTTGTGATCTTCTTAACGACTTTAGCGGTACAAAAGTACCGCTAAATCGCTAAGAAAAGGTGCCACACTAGCGATATATACTTACCCAGCGGGAGCGCCGACGAGAAAATAGGGTCCGGAACGATTCCAGCGACGAGCGAGATCACAGCAGGAAGCTCATCGCTGGCAGATGCCGCACTGAACAACATCGCTAACGGGATCGCTAAATAGTGATGTTTTTTAGCGATCCCGTTAGCGATATTGTTCAGTGTGGCATACCCTTAAGAAATTTAATATGCAAATTGCCTTTTCAAAAAAAGAGGACTTGTACTCTATAGCGCCACCTATTGGAAGTAGCGATCCTACAAGATGCACGGCGAATAAGCCTCCTTACCTCGACACGCCAGAGCTGGTATGTCACTCTCCACAAGGAGAAACCTTACCCCTTAAACCCTAAGAAATTTAAGACTGTTAAAATTTTAACAGATTTTTTTTGTTTTATAAATCACAGAAATAAACTCCAATTTTTAATCGCTTTTTTGGAGTGCTATATAACACAAAAAAGGAACTCATATCATATAATACTCGATGGATCAAAAGATATTCAATTATAACACACCCCCCGCAAAAAAAATGCAGCTATATATTTGGCAACGGACTGCACAGCCCTAATCCTAATCCTGTCTAATCCTAATTCAGCCACTCTTCCGACTGTCTCTCCCTCCCTAGGCTAAATTCCAATTGTATGTGATACAAACAGCAAAGAAAACGATTAGCCCTTAGAAGGGGTGTTTTCATGATGGCTCAGTTTCAGCACCAGTAACAACACTACAGGCCTGATTCGTTATACTGTGTACACACAGGACTAGACAAGTGCTCTCTTCCTCCAATACAAAGTGTCACGGAGCTGAGCAATTGCGTCAGTATGCCGAGCCGGGTGGCGCCTGTCCTTTTATAACCACTGATAATGTCACATGGCCAGCCAATCACTGTAATGCCACAACTAAGATGGCTGCGGCATTACAGTCATGTGCAGGCAATCCCCGCATGCTTTTTGGCTGTGTAACAGGTGCCAAAAATATGGGATGGGGATTCGAGTTTTACATAGAGTACCGCGCATTACTTGCTGAGTAAAGAGTACATCTGAGCACCGTGAGTGCAGAGTATCACCGAGCATGTTCGCTCATGCCTAATAACAATCCTTTCATTATTAACCCCTCCACGCCAAAGCCCATTTTCATTTTTCCATTTCCGCTTTTTTCCTCCCCTTCTTCCCAGAGCCATAACTCTTATTTTTCTGTCCACCTAGACATATGAGAGCTCAGTTTACCAGATAGTGTACTCGAAAATGGGAAAAAACATCCAAGTGTGGTGAAATTGTAAAAA
>JARQOD010000004.1:491157455-491182859 GCA_033576555.1 Oophaga sylvatica | reverse complement strand
CCCTGCTGTGTGAACGGCAAACAGTCCTGCTGCCTCCACCCTGTTCTCTTCTCATCCCTGGGTTACAATGTGTCGACCCGCCACCACAATTGTGGATTACCAGGGCAATGGGGTACTCAGAGCCGAGCCCATGGAAGTCTATGGGATTTGTCACAGGTAGCTGTGGCTCGGTCTGTGGCCCGGGCGGTCTGGCGTATGTTGGGGATATATTTACAGGGGATAGGTTTATATACAGTTCGTGACGCCACCTGTAGTATTCTGGTAATATGTACCAGCGCTGCTGTAGATCTCTGAGGGGATGGTGAGGCAGCTAGATGTCGGGTCCCCTACAGGTGGGACTGGTCCCTCAAAGTCTATGAGATTGGTGAAGTCGGGTGCAGAGAAATAACACAGTCTCACACGGTCAGCGTCTTTCCATACCTTTACTTGTAAGATGTTCAGGCAGGTCCCAGGGAGGCTGATCCAAGGAGAGTGTATCTTGAGACAGCAGCTGGACAAGTTAGGGGCCTCCTTTACTTCCAATACAACGAGTACAACCAGCCTGAAGCGTAGTTCCCTCAAAATCTCCAGCTAATCTATAGCTGTACCACCCAGTCAGCTTTGTGTTAGGAGCCTTCCTGCGAAGAAGCTGAATTCTTATCTTGTCGTGCACTGACTCAAAGTCTTCACTTCCCCTGACCCCAGTTACGTACTGACTATAAGGGGCTTGTCTGCCGCGACCTAGGGTCCGGTAGATTCCTGGTTTTCTTATCACTATGCTTGAAACAGTAGTGATCCTTCGGTCCCCAGTGACCGGGAGCAATGTGCAGGACTTCTGCAATCCGTAAGCACTAGTCCAATAAACCACTGTGCCTTTCGCCTTGTCCACGCTGGTAACATAAGCACTCAAACTAGCCAAGGGTCGAGTAGTCACTTCTTTCTTTTCCTTTCTACGAAGTTAGTTACAGATGCTCAGTTATCAAAAGGCAGGAGCACGTCTCTGAACCTTATACCGTCCTTTAGACAGGAATGCTGAAGACTTTCTGCACTAAACTTCTTCTTTCCTTCCAGTGTATGCTGGTGAGGTACAGCTCTGACTAGGCTAAGGTGAATGAAACCACCTGTACCAGCCTCCACGATCTGAACTGATGATAGAGAAGGCTGGACTCCTTCCTCCCTCCAGACGTCTTCTCTCTCTGAAGTCTAGACACTGACTACACACGTCTTCTCTGTCCGAAGACAGGAACTAGACTCACTAAATCACTCTAACACATACCTTGACCACTCCCTCAAGAGCAAACTCCACTACCCTAAGGGTGTGTCTAGTATATGTCGAGTGAATGAATATTTAGCATTAAACTGCTGTCTCGCCACACACTCTCCAGGGTACTGCGTGTGCCTACCACCAGGGCTACACATTCCCCCATGGTAAACGACAGCACTCCCGGGCTGTAAAATACAAAAGAGACATTTTGTTTATGCATAGAAAACATTAAACAATAACTTCTTCCCATCCGGGAGGTGAGAATATCTTGAACGTTGCAAACATTATAGAAAATACAAATATTAAATAGCATTTAATAAATATACAGTATACTTGTGAAGGACCCGCACCAAACCTTCAACGTGGGTCCTGGGTGGGCTGCAGGACATCCGGTTGCAGACCTCACTCAGTGCCACACCACACGGGTTTTGTTTTCAGAGGTAGTTATGACTGGTTTATGTAAAACCAAGAGAAAGCACCGAAGCGCAACTATTTACAAGTAAGTTCTGGGTTGGCACAGTCCTCAACCTCCAAGTCCAATGTAAAACCAAAGACATATTATATCAAATCACATAATACGAAAGTGCAACTTTTCTGGTTACTATTTATCATTTACCCAGCCGGGCATTCTACAGTAGAAATATATATATTCACTATATAATTTTGTGCAAAACTTTATAAAACATTTCAAACTTTTTTACTTTTGGTAGATCCGATAGGGATCTCACCACTTTTTCCTCACTATCTATTCATTCTCTGCAAATACACTTTCCACCCCGGGGGCTGGAACAATGCAATGGGCCCTAGATCCCAGGACTAGCAAATCATGTGCTGCGATTAGGGTCTGGGTCGCCACAGTTCTGGTGCGAACCTCTAGGGGCGCAACGGGTACATTTTCTTCACGTGACACCGATTGCGTTTCAATCACAGTTAGCGATATGGACCGTGTCATAGATTGCGATTGAGACTGGGTCGCATGTTGCGATGAAGATATAACTTTCTTTTGCGATGAACTCTGGGTCGCTAGTTGCGATGAATTTGCAGGGGGCGATGCTGGGGCACGGCCGGATGCTGCTTGAGCTGGAGACGGGGACGCTGCGGTAATGGTGACGGTACCTGCGTCTGGGACGGGGTCACGGACGATGGTGACGTTAAGGGCATACCATCCCTTCATTCCCCAGTGCCGCGTATATGTGACGATATCTCCATTTGCTAAGTCCCTCCCGGGATGGCCTTGCGGTAGGTGAGATTCTACGTCACGCCTGCTGACAAAGACCGCTGGGTAGAGGCCCGGTTCACGGATAAAGCCCCAGCCCTTCCGGAGCTGGAACTCAGTCACACACCCCTGCCGCCGCGGTTCCCTCAGGGTACCTTTATCTCTCCGGACACTCTCTTTGTCCGCGATCAGCTCGGCATATTGTCGCTGACGGTTCCTCTGAGTTTCCCGCTCTTCCTCCTGCTGGCGTTTCTTCTTCTCCTCACGACTCTGCCATTCCTGTTCCCACTGGGCGGTATAAGCGACGTCATCCAGGCGCGCCATTTCGTCCCAGTCCACATCTGGTAGTGACGGACAGGACCCCTCCGGTGTCCCTGCCGGGGACCGATCATCTGCTGCGGCCTCTTGGCCGGGCGGGCGTTCCGGGATTGGCTGTACCTCCTCAACCTCCTTCGCTTCCACCGCTTCACCGGTGGGATCGGGATCGGTACTTTCGGGGGCAGCCTCCGGTTGCTCCTTCGCCTTGGGCAGCAGACTCTTCGGTATCTGGAATCGTGGGGGGTCGTTGAGGGGAGAGGACGCTGTGTTCCACAGTCGCCACTGCATCAGGTTACATCGGCGTCTCTCAATCTCCTCCAGTCCAGTTTGGTGCTGGACCATCTTCTTTAGGCGTGCATTTTCTTCTCTTATCTCTAGCAACGCCTGTTGCAGGTGCAGGATCACAGAAGACTCCTGTGATGGTGGCAGCTTGGCTGGGGCACGGGGCCTGCCTTCCTCCGCTTCCCCGCTCGGCTGCACACGTCCTGCCTCCATGATGTTCCAGAAGATTCTCTTTTCTTTCTGCGGAGACATCCGGTCTCTTCCGTGGAGGTGGGGTTTGCATCTCCTCCTCCTCGCAGGGAAGGTGAAGAGGAGGCGGACCTCCTTTGCTGTAGGGCAGGATCGCATGTTGTAATAGCACTTTGAGAGGGCAGGCATTTTCTTCGCGCCACTGGGGGGTACACGCCCACGAAGGTACGCCCACCTTCTTCTCCAGCGCCTGAGGGCGCGAATATGGCGACAAAAATGGCGATTTTGGCGCCAAAAGTGCAAACAGTCCTTTTCACAAAAACAAGTCCTTAGGCACACAGGGCTCGCAATTCCGCGAGTTTCGCATCCTGTTCGTGACGCCAAGTTGTTGTGTCGACCCGCCACCACAATTGTGGATTACCAGGGCAATGGGGTACTCAGAGCCGAGCCCATGGAAGTCTATGGGATTTGTCACAGGTAGCTGTGGCTCGGTCTGTGGCCCGGGCGGTCTGGCGTATGTTGGGGATATATTTACAGGGGATAGGTTTATATACAGTTCGTGACGCCACCTGTAGTATTCTGGTAATATGTACCAGCGCTGCTGTAGATCTCTGAGGGGATGGTGAGGCAGCTAGATGTCGGGTCCCCTACAGGTGGGACTGGTCCCTCAAAGTCTATGAGATTGGTGAAGTCGGGTGCAGAGAAATAACACAGTCTCACACGGTCAGCGTCTTTCCATACCTTTACTTGTAAGATGTTCAGGCAGGTCCCAGGGAGGCTGATCCAAGGAGAGTGTATCTTGAGACAGCAGCTGGACAAGTTAGGGGCCTCCTTTACTTCCAATACAACGAGTACAACCAGCCTGAAGCGTAGTTCCCTCAAAATCTCCAGCTAATCTATAGCTGTACCACCCAGTCAGCTTTGTGTTAGGAGCCTTCCTGCGAAGAAGCTGAATTCTTATCTTGTCGTGCACTGACTCAAAGTCTTCACTTCCCCTGACCCCAGTTACGTACTGACTATAAGGGGCTTGTCTGCCGCGACCTAGGGTCCGGTAGATTCCTGGTTTTCTTATCACTATGCTTGAAACAGTAGTGATCCTTCGGTCCCCAGTGACCGGGAGCAATGTGCAGGACTTCTGCAATCCGTAAGCACTAGTCCAATAAACCACTGTGCCTTTCGCCTTGTCCACGCTGGTAACATAAGCACTCAAACTAGCCAAGGGTCGAGTAGTCACTTCTTTCTTTTCCTTTCTACGAAGTTAGTTACAGATGCTCAGTTATCAAAAGGCAGGAGCACGTCTCTGAACCTTATACCGTCCTTTAGACAGGAATGCTGAAGACTTTCTGCACTAAACTTCTTCTTTCCTTCCAGTGTATGCTGGTGAGGTACAGCTCTGACTAGGCTAAGGTGAATGAAACCACCTGTACCAGCCTCCACGATCTGAACTGATGATAGAGAAGGCTGGACTCCTTCCTCCCTCCAGACGTCTTCTCTCTCTGAAGTCTAGACACTGACTACACACGTCTTCTCTGTCCGAAGACAGGAACTAGACTCACTAAATCACTTAACACATACCTTGACCACTCCCTCAAGAGCAAACTCCACTACCCTAAGGGTGTGTCTAGTATATGTCGAGTGAATGAATATTTAGCATTAAACTGCTGTCTCGCCACACACTCTCCAGGGTACTGCGTGTGCCTACCACCAGGGCTACACAACAACACCGCCAGTTGTTTCTCGGAAGTGCTGTTACAACAGTTAAAACAACTTGCCTCCCTCTAAGGAAATCACTACTAATGTGTCTGTTTGTCGTGTGTATTTAGCAAAAACTGCTGCTCGCCACCTGGTTCTCTTCTACCACCAGGGCTAAACAACACCGCCAGTTGTTTCTCGGAAGTGCTGTTAGCACAGTTAACACTTGCTCCCGTGTTACTGGGGTTCAGTAATGTCAGCTGTTCCCCTGCTGTGTGAACGGCAAACAGTCCTGCTGCCTCCACCATGTTCTCTTCTCATCCCTGGGCTACAACACCGCCAGTTGTTTCTCGGAAGTGCTGTTAGCACAGTTACACTTGCTCCTGTGTTACTGGGGTTCAGTAATGTCAGCTGTTCCCCTGCTGTGTGAACGGCAAAAAGTCCTGCTGCCTCCACCCTGTTCTCTTCTCATCCCTGGGCTACAACACCGCCAGTTGTTTCTCGGAAGTGCTGTTAGCACAGTTACACTTGCTCCCGTGTTACTGGGGTTCAGTAATGTCAGCTGTTCCCCTGCTGTGTGAACGGCAAACAGTCCTGCTGCCTCCACCCTGTTCTCTTCTCATCCCTGGGTTACAACACCGCCAGTTGTTTCTCGGAAGTGCTGTTAGCACAGTTAACACTTGCTCCCGTGTTACTGGGGTTCAGTAATGTCAGCTGTTCCCCTGCTGTGTGAACGGCAAAAAGTCCTGCTGCCTCCACCATGTTCTCTTCTCATCCCTGGGCTACAACACCGCCAGTTGTTTCTCGGAAGTGCTGTTAGCACAGTCTACACTTGCTCCTGTGTTACTGAGGTTCAGTAATGTCAGCTGTTCCCCTGCTGTGTGAACGGCAAACAGTCCTGCTGCCTCCACCCTGTTCTCTTCTCATCCCTGGGTTACAACACCGCCAGTTGTTTCTCGGAAGTGCTGTTAGCACAGTTAACACTTGCTCCCGTGTTACTGGGGTTCAGTAATGTCAGCTGTTCCCCTGCTGTATGAACGGCAAAAAGTCCTGCTGCCTCAACTTTAATTTCCATGGGTACCTTCTGCTACCCATCGGGTTCCAGTACTGTCAGCTGGTTCTCCGCAGTGCCTTTGGCCTAGGTGCCTCCATGTCGGTATCCGAGTTCCAGCAACGTCTGCTGGTCCTTGGTAGTGCTTTGGAGCACAGGTACCTCCTGCTTAGTAACCGTGTCCCAGTAACGTCAGCTGGTCCTCGGTTGTGCCATTGGCTCTTTTCCTTCTGCTGACTCTCCGGGTTCCAGCACAGTCAGCTGGTCCTCGTTACTTTCATTGGCTCTTGTACCTTCTGCTACCCATCCGGGTTCCAGTACCGTCAGCTGGTTCTCCGCAGTGCCTTTGGCCTAGGTGCCTCCATGTCGGTATCCGAGTTCCAGCAACGTCTGCTGCTCCTTGGTAGTGCTTTGGAGCACAGGTACCTCCTGCTTAGTAACCGTGTCCCAGTAACGTCAGCTGGTCCTCGGTTGTGCCATTGGCTCTTTTCCTTCTGCTGACCCTCCGGGTTCCAGCACAGTCAGCTGGTCCTCGTTACTTTCATTGGCTCTTGTACCTTCTGCTACCCATCCGGGTTCCAGTACCGTCAGCTGGTTCTCCGCAGTGCCTTTGGCCTAGGTGCCTCCATGTCGGTATCCGAGTTCCAGCAACGTCTGCTGCTCCTTGGTAGTGCTTTGGAGCACAGGTACCTCCTGCTTAGTAACCGTGTCCCAGTAACGTCAGCTGGTCCTCGGTTGTGCCATTGGCTCTTTTCCTTCTGCTGACCCTCCGGGTTCCAGCACAGTCAGCTGGTCCTCGTTACTTCCATTGGCTTTTGTACCATCACCAACAGGACAAAGAAGGTTAAGACAAACTACAAGATACAGAACAAGAGACAGAAGAACAATAAGCAGAAGATCAAAAAGCAGAAGAACATTAAGTATAAGACCAAAATAAAGAGCAAAATATATGCTCTAAATTCTAAGCAGAAGAAGACTAAGCAGTGTATGGGGGTGAGTCCGTTCCTCCTCGTGGTGCCCCTGGAAAATGCCTGATGCTGCTGCAGGCTAAACTGAACGCGGACAAATACTGTTGTAATTAAAATCTTTCGTGACAGCAAGAACGGAAGGATGAAAATTCAGAGTTTTACAGATTACAAGTACAGGAATGTCTGTCACAAATAAGAATATGATGAAAAGGATGAATAGGAAGAAGATGAAGAAGTAGAATATGAAGAATAATAACTGTTTAATAAGAACAATATAAGTAATGTTAACAAAAAGATGAATAGCAAGAAGTTTTAGAAGATTAAGAAGGTGAAGATGAAGAATAATTTGATGAGAAAGATGATGCTGCTGAAGATTATGAAGGAGAAAGTGTGTGAAAAGTTAAAAAGGTGAAGAGCATGGAAGTTGTGAAACAGACATATTTGACAAAATAGAAAAAAGGTTAACAACATTGTCAATTTCTTCGTCAATCCAAACGTATTTCAAAAAAAGAAATATTAATGCTATTCCATTGCATTGTGTTAAACATCTATGCCTTTAATGTCTCCTCAACCTCCCCCAATAAATTCTACATTACTCTTTGTTGTTTTCCTTCATGTACAATTAACCAACAAGGCAAGAATGGGTTTTTTTTAATTCCGATATTTTGTTCCCATAGACTTACATTGGACTTCCGGTATCGGTATCGGGTATCGCCGATATTTTTGGGGTATCGGCGATACCATTCCGATTCCGATACTTTTGGATATCGGAAAGTATCGCTCAACTCTAGTGATGACGGTTTTATGGACCCTTGCACCAGAGGAACTGCTGAGGAGTCTGTTGATGTTTATGACAATCTACTGAACATCTATTCAAGCTTTTGTCTCTTCTGTGAAAATTTGCAACCACCAAGCTTGTTTCCTCTATGTGACTAAAGTTATCCTGAAACTCTTCCCGTGTGTGTCTACATTGGGTACAGCAAACACACATTGCAAGCCAGGCACTCTACCAACCTCCTCTGCACCCCTTCATTAATGATTGATGGTTGTCTGTGTACACTGTGGCCATCAATTATTGCTAGGATGAGCGAGTATATTCGTTAGGATTCGGTACTCGGTGAGTAATGCGATACTCGCGGTACTCGAATCCTAGCGAGTATTCCACTATATTCGTATCTCCGGCCCAGCATTAGCCAATCACAGTAATGCCGCAGCCTTCTTGCTTGTGGGCGGCATTACTGTGATTGGCTGGCTGAGCAGCGTCATAGATGAGTCATCATAGTAGGCTATGACTCATAGGCTCTATACAAGCCCTGCCGGCGCCATTTTCTGCACATTGCATCCGGAACACAGCTAGTGCTAGCGTAAGGAGAGTGCGAGCAGCAGCTAGGGAGAGTTGTGCTTTTGGAAATCATCCAGAAATCATCTAAAAAACCACAAAAGCTCTTGTGAGAGCTATTCTAGTAGTAGGTGACTGTAGTAGTGCAGGGAGACAGGCAGGAGAGTTACACTATATACATAGTACCTCAATATCTCAGCTCTTGCTGAGGGTACTGTATAAGGTCAGGGAGTAGTGACAGCTTTCCTAGCTATTTTTGGGGTCACATTTACAACTGCACAAAAAGGAGAGAGAAAGCGACCACCAATATGAATGCACACCACCAATGACAATATCATAGAAAAAAAGAAACTTTATTGACAAAGATGATTAAAAACATTAAAAACAATGAGCAACAGCCCCCATGTATCCTGCTACAACATGATGCATAAGAATAACAAATTGTATAATAACTCTCCTCCTATGAATGATTAATAATACCAAGGTGACACATGGAAATACAGAGAAATAATTTAATCCTAATGGTCCACATGTGGAATAACTCCACAAGGAAAAGTGTTAAACCTGGTGAATGGCCTCATGTACAAATATAAGCCATATGAATGAATGCCTGAGGCAAGGTTAGGACATAGCACATATATGGAGAAAGGTGCTGCAATGAATATATATACGCATATAATATAGCATATAGCAGGTACAATGGTACTGGTTCTAAATCAAGGACCATATGATCCAAATGTGCACATATGTAAAGACCCAGAGCGTCTGTGCAATAATGCCTCAGGAAAAATTGTTAGACCTAATAAGGAACCTCATAAGTGAATTGAATGATATAAGTAGATATCTGAGGCACCTGACGCAGAATGAAACATAGCACCCATATAAAACAAAGCTCTGCACCAAATAAGGCGGGCACCCTGCTGTTGATATCCTGCTCTCCATGCTCCTCATCATGACTCTGCCTTATTTGGTGCACATGTGAGCTTTCCTTTGTCTATATGTTTCATCCTTAGCCATTTATTCATGGTCCTTTCATGGGCACATGTTGTGTGATTCCAACAATCTGTTTCATTTCTTATTGTTGCTTTTATTTTACTCTGTGGCTGACTATCCTGTGGACATGGTCTTTTTCTTACATCCATGTATTTGCAATTTGGTGCAGAGTTTTGTTTTAGATTAAGAACCAGTACCATTGTGCTTGCTATATGCTATATTATATGCGTATATATATTAATTGCAGCACCTTTCTCCATATATGTGCTATGTTCTAACCTTGCCTCAGGCATTCATTCATATGGCTTATATTTGTACATGAGGCCATTCACCAGGTTTAACACTTTTCCTTGTGGAGTTATTCCCAGCATGCTTTAGGTTTTTCCACATGTGGACCATTAGGATTAAATTATTTCTCTGTATTTCCATGTGTCACCTTGGTATTATTAATCATTCATAGGAGGAGAGTTATTATACAATTTTTTATTCTTATGCATCATGTTGTAGCAGGATACATGGGGGCTGTTGCTCATTGTTTTTAATGTTTTTAATCATCTTTGTCAATAAAGTTTCTTTTTTTCTATGATATTGTCATTGATGGTGTGCATTCATATTGGTGGTCGCTTTCGCTCTCCTTTATGTGCACACTTTTTGGATCACCTTTGCACCCCCTGTATTTATGGTTAGATTGTGCAGTGCGCCCATATTACTTATTTTACATTTACGCCTGCAGGCCAATTTTTTTGCCCTTACGGTGCTGTTTGCACGCCGAATAGCACGCACGGTACTGCACAGCTGTCACGCAGCCAGCACCGTTGTCTTCTGTGGTGACTGGTGAGCAAAGTATTCGGCGTTAAACTCAGGCCAATTTTTTTTACATTTCAGACAGTCCTCCTGTTTGTAAAACGCAAAGCAGTACTAGGCTGTAGTGCTACCTTCCACAAAACACGAACTGCTCCTTTTCCCCAATATCTGCATCTGAACATCTGCAACTATGTCACAAAAACCCCAAATTCCCAAAAAGCCTGATGTGAAGGGACAGGGAAGTGGACATGGTGTTGTCAGTGGAGCCTGACAAGGCACTGAATCTGGGAGACAGAAGACGGTTGATGCATCTATGTTCCTTGCGAAAATTCCAGGTCTGGAACGTAAACGTGTCTGGAAGCCAGAAGAGCAAGTGCAGATACTGTCTTGGATGCAGATAACGCCTCAATGAAATTTTCTAGTAGCACCCAATCCTCCACGACTACACAGTTCTACTGTCGATACACTGAATGCTGGGTCATCCAATCCTCAACATGTTCCTACTTCCTCCCCCCCTCAGCAGTCACAGGAAACATTTGACCCCATGCTTAGCCACTCCGATGATCTGTTTGGTACATATAATCCTTTGGTTGTCTCTGGCCTCTCAATGCTCAACATTGAATAGGAACGTGACGAGGTATCGTCTGTTCATGGCCAAATATTTGAAAACCCACGGACAGAAGAAAGCCACTTCCAGCCATGTGATATACCAGCTCAAGAGGTGGAGGCTGATGATGATGAGACACAGTTACCATCTGGGCAGCCGACAATATCAACACGGAAGGAGGATGACATGGACGACGAGGTGGTCGATGGTGCGTCCACTTATCTGACCTGGACAATTGGTACACATATCCAACACAGCAGCACAGAGGAAGAAGGTGGATACATAGCACCAACAAAGGCACCAAGGGCTACTGGTTTGAACAGAGTGCGAAGTGTGTCAAGGGTTGCCAAGAGCAATCCGTCTGTGCCCCAAGTCAAGGCAAGGGGGCGTTCATCCTCTGTCCGGAATTTTTTTTCGGATAGTCCTTCTGAACCAAACATTGTTATCTGTAGCATCTGCCACACAAAGCTGAGCAGAGGCCAGGGAAAAGGCAACCAGAGCACCACCAGTATGCGTAAACATATGGCAGCCAAGCACCCTAGTCGGTGGGCAGAACAACAGGGTACCAAATCAGTGTCTGCGGGTCAAACCACGGCCATGTCACCTGTGATCCGTCCTTCCCTATCTGCTGGCCAGGAAGTAGGTGCTTATACCTCCTGCTCACAAGCTGCGGTTGCAGACACAGGACACAACAATCCCATCCACTTGTTTGTCCCAGCCAAGCATCCAGTTGTCCGTGCCCAAGATCTATGAAAGGAAGTGTAAATACCAACCCACGCACCCACAAGCACAAATACTAAACGCGCACATTGCCAAGTTGCTAGCCGTGGAGATGTTGCCGTTTAGGCTTGTGGGGACACAATATTTCCGTGATCTCTTGGCTGTGGCTGCCCCACGATACTCTGTTCCCAGCCGACACTATTTTTCCTGGTGTGCCGTCCCTGCGTTACACCAGCACGTGTTAAACAATCTAAAGCGTGCTCTCACCAATGCCATAACCAGGAAGGTCCACCTAACAACAGACATGGGGACAAGTAGTTGTGGACAGGGACGAAACATTTCTGTCACGGCACACTGGCTGAACCTGGTGGAGAGTGGGACAAAGTCGCAAACTGGAACTTCACATATCCTACCCACGCCACGTATAGCGGGCCCAACCTCAGTCATGGTTTCCGCCTCATCATATACGTCAAGTCTCCCCTCTTCCTCCTCCTCCACCGCCTCCTCACCCTATGCTGAATTACCCTCCACATCACTCCCAAGTTGGGAGCTGTGCATCAGTGCATAGGCAAGGCTGCAACACGCTCTGCTGAAGCTGATCTGTTTAGGTAAAATACCATGCACTGCAACAGAGCTGTGGCAAGGAATAAAACAACAGAGCGATCAGTGGCTCCCCCACTGCAACTCGAACCCGGTCTGGTTGTCTACGATAATTGGCGTAACCTGGTAGCTACGTTAAAGCTTGGAAAGCTGGTACACGTGCCATGCATGGCTCACGTGCTGAACCTAGTGGTTCAGAAACTTATCAAAACATACCCTGACTTGCCGTACCTACTTGAGAAGGTGCGCCGTATTTGTGCCCATTTCCGCCATTCCTCTACAGCTGTTGCCGATCTTGCAGTGCTTCAAAAGCAATTTAATTTACCAAATCACAGACTCATTTGCAACCTGCCCACACTGTGGAACTCAACATATCATATGTTGGCAAGGATTAGTGAGCGGCAGAGGGCGCTTTCTGAATACCAGCTTAAACATGCCAGTCAGACTGCGACTCAGCCAAAACACATAACAACTGTCAAGTGGGTGTGGATTTCTGACAGTTGTGAAGTGCTTGATAACTTTGAGTACTGCACCAACCTCGTGAGCGGTGATCAGGCTATTATCAGCGTTAACATCCCGATGCTATGTATGTTGAAAGAATCGGTGCATAATCTAAAACATGGAATCTTTGAGTGCCCATCAGCAGGGTATGGAGCAAGATTTCACACTGGGTGATCCTACCCAGCCCAGCCAATATCATGATGAGGCAAGATTGGGTGATGAAGATGAGGAGGGAGAGGACTTATTTTTATGTGGTACCGAGGGGACCCATTATGCTACAGAGGGGACTCCCAACCCCAGCTTCAGGTCTGTCCAGCATGGGTGGGCTGGAGAGGAGGAGGTGGTGGAGGAGGAGGAGAGTCAGTGTGAGGAGAGGATGGGTATTGTTCCTCCTTCTGGGGCCACAGAACATGTGCCTCATTGCAGCTTGGTACACATGGCACAGTTCATGTCTAATTGTCTGTCCAAAGACCCTCACATGATCCACATTTTCAACAGCAACCTATACTGGTTGACCACCTTTCTCAACCCACGGTACAAGGACAAATTTCCTTCGCTACTTTTGCAGTCACCAAGGGGTTTCACAATTGAATCCATCAAGAGGGCCGTTGTCGATCATTTGATGACAACATCAGACTCAGACACCGCTGGTAGCAGAGGTACCAGCTCTTTGCAACAGCATGCATTAATAGGGAGAGACACGCCAAGCAGGTCCAAAAGAGGTGGGGGGAAAACGTCCACAAACTTGGCCATCTTTAATAAACTGGCTCATCAGCAAGGGCTATCTGGACCGGTAACAATGTCAAGGAGGCAGAAATTGAATAACATGATCAATAAGTATCTAAGTGACCATAGCTGCGTCCTTCCTGATGCTTCGGTTCCATTTAATTACTGGGTATCCAAGCTGCACAGCTGGCCAGACCTCTCCATATATGCCTTGGAGGTGCTGGCATGCCCTGCTGCTAGTGTGGTGTCAGAGCGTGTTTTCAGTGCCGCTGGTGCGATCATCAGAGATACATGCACACAGCTGACTACAGAGATTGCAGACAGGCTGACTCATAAAATTTAACAAGGACTGGATTTCGCCACAGTTTTACGCCCTCCAGATGACTTCATCCCAACCTAAAGTCACCCAAAACGTTCTTTTATGCTACTGGTGATCACGTCCATCCCTTCCCATACAAACCCCTTTCCTCCTTCTTACGTGTATCCTACTCCTGCGTCTGCCACATGTACCTCATGGTCAACAAGCTAGCAACAATGTTCCATTCATTAATATTTCCCATCGGAGGCAATTGTGATGAGACCTCCTTCCGGCATCAGCCATAGTATCATTCCTCTAGGGCTAATGTTTTGAAGACACTATGTCTATGCCTGCACATTGTGCACTGGAACTACAGTGGTAGTGTGTAGCCCTGGTACACAATACCAGGAGGATGAGTGGAGAGGTAACAGTTAAGGGCTCTTCATAACATCACGTACACTTCGGACACACCCAGCAGGGGTGTGGAGGGGAGTGTCAGTCAGTCTGTGTCCGGTCTTCAGAGAGAACGGTCTAGCCTGGACTTGAGGAGAGGAAGAGATCCAGTCTGAGCCTGTTTAGCAGTTCAGAAAGTGGAGGCCAGTAAGGGCGAGATATAGATCACCTCAGCCTGGTCAGAGCTGTGCCCCACTGGAAAACGGACTGAGATATCTATTAAGAGTTGAGCAAATCGAAGGGCAAAGTGGAAGAGAACAGAGAAGTGCCATAGGTATAGGATACCTGCACATTGTAACCGGTCACTGGGGACCGAAGGATCACTAAAGCTTCACGCTTAGTGGTAAGAAAACCAGAGACTTACCGGACCTTAGGTGCGGCAAGCAGCCCCGAATAGTCAGTACGTAACTGGGGTCAGGGGAAGTGAGGACCTTGAGTCAGTGCACGACAAGATAGGAATTCAGCTTTCTCACAGGAAGGCTCCGACCACAAAAACTGACCGGGCAGAACAGCTTTGGAATAGCTGGAATTATAGAGGGAACTACGCTTCAGGCTGGTTGGACTCATCATTATTGGACAGTAAAGGAGGCCCCTAACTTGCTTAAACCGTTGCCTCAAAGCTCATCCTCCATCAACCCCATTAGCCTCCCTGGGACCTGCCTGAACAACTTGAAGTAAAGGTATGGAAAGACGCTGACGGTGTGAGACTGAGTTATTTAATTGCATGCCTGCACAACCCTGCCTTAGCCATCGACCTGAGGGAAGAGTCCCACCTGTAGGGGACCCGACATCTAGCTGCCTCACCATCCCCTCAGAGATCTACAGCAGCGCTGGTACAAATTACCAGAGACTACAGGTGGCGTCACGAACTGTATATAAATCTATCCCCTGTAAATATTCCCCCAACATACGCCAGACCGCTAGGGCCACAGACCGAGCCACCGCTACCTGTGACAATCCCCATAGACTTCCATGGGCTCGGCTCTGAGTACCCCATTGCCCTGGTAACCCACAATTGTGGTGGCGGGTCGACACAGTAGTAGTCTAGTTTCATAATTGTCTGGCTCTTGAGGCCTCTTTCCTGCGTCAACCATGATACAGCCCCTAGGGCTAATGTTTTGAAGATACTATGTCTATGCCTGCACAATGGGCACTGGAACTACCGTGCTAGTAGTCTAGTTTTATAATTGTCTGGCTCTTGAGGCCTCCTTCCTGTGTCAACCATGATACAGCCCCTAGGGCTAATTTTTTGAAGACACTATGCCTGCTCATTGTGCAGTGGCAGTGGAACAATAAGGACAGTAGTCCAGAATTGTGAACCCCTTGTGACGATGATGGGTGGCTTCTTCCTGCGCTAACCAACACACAGCTTTTTACCGCCTGCTTTTAAACAATCATGCACCCATTTCAGCCTTTTCCTCAGGCCCCAGATCGCTTTGTAGGGTCCAGCATAAAATTACTCGCATTTCCCATTGACTTGCATTGGACTCGTTACGAATACCCGAGTATTAAGACCTACTCGTTACAAGTATAGCAAGTCCAAATATTTCATTACTCGCTCATCCCTAATTATTGCTGAAGTGCATATGGTGGGACACCAATATTTAAATTAAATCTCCACCCTGTCTATAAATTGCACTTATGTTTCATCTTGGTTATTGAGTGATAGTGACAAGTCATAACTCCATCTATAGTGCAATAACATGGCCATCTCTCATATGAGAAATGCATGTTCATTAGCAAACATTATTCTTTTTTAATAGTGAACCAGCTAATATAAAATTCTAATTATATTATTGCCTGCAAGATGTTATCTGGGCATAGTGGCATTCCTGAGATTGCTGAGCTGGAATAATATAACTCCCAGCACTCTGGGTCCTGACTAGATATAGGTCAGCGGACAGGTTAGACAGGACCAGTATGTCCTCCCATGCTATCAGCCCTCAAGGGGCCAAGTTCACGTTGTTGCACCCAGTTCTACAAGGTGGCTGAATAGACATGTCAGGACTTGGCGTAACATGCACAGCATGCAGGAATGTGTTGGAGAGACATGCCGAGTATACACAAGGGGTGTGTGCCCTTGCTGGCAGAGAATCAATAATGCAAAAATCTTACAGTCTACATTTGGTGACACTGGAAATAAGAGTTCTTCTCGCACCCATAGACCATGTTTGAGTAAAGGGAAAATTTTAATCTAATGGTAAACTTGTGTATATATTAGGGTTTCCATGTGAATTCTGAACCGAAAACTTGATATTTGATTTTTGCAGTGGGTTATATTGTAGCCTAGCAGAATAATTGGGAATCTGAGTTCAAATCTGAGAAATACATGCAGCCGCACACTCCGGTCCCGAGTGCCGGCGGCAGTGCCAGGTATTGAGGTGCGAGACTCGTGCGAGTTTCTCGCAAGTGTGACCCCGGCCTAAGAAAAATATCTGTATGGAGATTGTGTTTCCTTCCCTTGTTTATGCGGGTTTCCTCCAGGTGTTCGGCTTAATTCCACAATACATTAATTATACTAATAAACACATTGGCACTTTCTGCAATTTTCTTTGAACACACGTGGCCAAAATTGTTGGTACCCCTCGTTTAATGACAGAAAAACTCACATTGGTGACAGAAATAACTTGAATCTGACAAAAGTAATAATAAATCAAAAATCTATGAAAATTAACAAATGAAAGTCAGACATTGCTTTTCAAACATGCCGACACAGAATTTAAAAAAAAATAAAACTCATGAAATAGGCCTGGACAGAAATGATGGTACCCTTTACTTAATATTTTGTTGCACAATCTTTTGAGGTAATCACTGCAATCAAACAATTCCTGTAACTGTCAATGAGACTTCTGCACCTCTCGACAGGTATTTTGGACCACTCCTCAAGAGCAAACGAGTTGTCTCGTGTTTGAAGGTTGCCTTTTCCAGACGGCATGTTTCAGCTCTTTCCAAAAATGCTCAATATGATTTAGGTCAGGGCTCATAGAAGACCACTTCAGAATAGTCCAATGTTTTCCCATTAGCCATTCTAGGGTGTTATTAGCTGTGTGTTTTGGGTCATTATCCTGTTGAAATACCCATGCCCTGAGACTGAAACCAAGCTTTCTGACACTGGGCAGCAAATTTCTCTCTAGAATCCCTTGATAGTCTTGAGATTTCATTTTTCCCTGCGCAGATTCTAGACACCCTGTGTCAGATGCAGCAAATCAGCCCCAGAACATAACAGAGCCTCCTCCATGTTTCACAGTAGGGACAGTGTTCTTTTCTTGATATGCTTCATTTTTCCGTCTGTGAACATAGAGCTGTTGTGGCTTGCCAAAAAGTTAAATTTTTGTCCCATCTGTGTGTGTAGCCCTGGTGGTAGGCACACGCAGTACCCTGGGGAGTGTATGGCGAGACGGCGGCTTAATGCTCAATATGCATTCATTCTACACACACTGGACACACCCTTGGGGTAGTGAAGTATACTCTAGGGAGTGGTCAAAGTAGTGGGTGTAGGGTGATTTTGAAATGAGTCTAGTTCCTGTCTCCGGACAGAGAAGACGCATGAAGTGGAGCTTAGACCTCTGTGGAAAGAGGAGAGAGGAGTCTAGCCTGCTTCATAACCAGTTCAAATAGTGGAGTCCGGTATAGGTTTTAAAATATACCTTAGTCTGGTCAGAGCTGGATTATCTCTCAGCACACATTGAAGAAAGGAAGGAGTATCAGCACAGAAAGACTTCAGCGTTCCTGTCTAAGGACAGTATCAGGTACAGAGACGTGCTCCTGCCTGTGACAACTGAGCATCTGTGGCTGGCTCTATTGGAAGGAGAAAGATTGGAAGTGACTGCTCGACCCTGGCTAGTGAGAATGTTTATGTTACCAGCGTGGACAAGGCGAAAGGCAAGTGGATTGTAGAATTGGTGCTAAAGGATTGCTTAAGTCTAGCACCCTGTTTACCGGTCACTGGGGACCGAAGAGTCGCTGTTGTTTCAGGCACAGAGGCAGAAAAACCAGGAATCTACCGGACCCTAGGTCGCGGCAGACAAGCCCCATATAGTCGGTACGTAGCTGGGGTCAGGGGAGTGAAGACTTTGGCGTTCTGCAGGACAAACATAAGTATTCAGCTCCTTCACAGGAAGGCCCCTAACACTAAGCTGACTGGGCAGTTACAGCTAAGATTAGCTGGAATCATAGAGGGAACTACGCTTCAGGCTGGTTGTACTCGTTCATTGGAGTTAAAGGAGGCCCCTAACTTGTCCAGCTGCCGTCTCAAAATACACTCCCTTTGGATCAGCCTCCCGGGACCTGCCTTGACATTCAGCAAGTAAAGGTATGGAAAGACATTGACTGTGTGAGACTGTGTTATTTACCGGCACCCGACTTCACCATCTTAACAGACTTTGAGGGAAGAGTCCCACCTGTAGGGGACCTGACATCTAGCTGCCTCACCATCCCCTCAGAGATCTACAGCAGCGCTGGTACCCATTACCAGAATACTACAGGTGGCGTCACGAACTGTATATAGTTATCCCCTGTAAATATATTCCCCAACAACATACGCCAGACCGCCCGGGCCACAGACCGAGCCACAGCTACCTGTGACACAAATCCCATAGACTTCTACGGGCTCGGCTCTGAGTACCCCATTGCCCTGGTAATCCACAATTGTGGTGGCGGGTCGACACAACTAAACTTGGCGTCACGAACAGGATACCAAACTCGCGAAATTGCGAGCCCTGCGTGCCTAAGGACTTGTTTTTGTAAAAAGGACTGTTTGCACTTTTGGCGCCAAAATCGCCATTTTTGTCGCCATATTCGCGCCCTCAGGCGCTGGAGAAGAAGGTGGGCGTACCTTCGTGGGCGTCTACCCCCCCTGTGGCGCGAGGAAAATGCCTGTCCTCTCAAAGTGCTACTATAACATGCGGTCCTGCCCTACAGCAAAGGAGGTCCGCCTCCTCTTCACCTTCCCTGCGAGGAGGAGGAGACGCAAATCCCACCTCCACGGAAGAGACCGGATGTCTCCACAGAAAGAAAGAATCTTCTGGAGCGTGATGGAGGCAGGACGAGTGGAGCCGAGCGGAGCAGCGGAGGAAAGCAGGCCCCGTGCCCCAGCCAAGCTGCCACCAACTCCGGAGTTATCCGTGATCCTGCACCTGCAACAGGCGTTGTTAGAGGTGCGGGAGGAGAACTCACGCCTAAAGAAGTTGTTCCAACCTGGCCTGGAGGAGATAGAGAGACGCCGCTGTAACCTGCAGAAATGGCGGATGACGAACACGGCGTCTCCTCCCCTCAACGAACCCCCACGATTCAAAGTACCGAAAAGTCTGCTGCCCAAGGCGGAGGAGCAACCGGAGGCTGCCCCCGAAAGTACCGTTCCCGATCCCACTGGTGAAGCGGTGGATGCGGAGGAGGTTGAGGAGGTACAGCCAATCCCGGAACGCCCGCCCGGCCAGGAGGCCGCAGCAGATTATCAATCCCCGGCAGGGACACCGGAGGGGTCCTGTCCGTCACTACCAGATGTGGACTGGGACGAGATGGCGCGCCTGGATGACGTCGCCTACACCGCCCAGTGGGAGCAAGAATGGCGGAGTCGTGAGGAGACGAAGAGGCGCCAGCAGGAGGAAGCGCGGGAAATCAAGAAGAACCGCCAGCGACAGTTTGCCGAGCTGATTGCTGATAAGGAGACTGTCCGTCGCGACAAAGGTACCTTACGGGAACCGCGGCGGCAGGGGTGTGTGACTGAGTTCCAGCTCCGGAAGGGCTGGGGCTTTATTCGTGAACCGGGCCTCTACCCGGCGGTCTTCGTCAGCAGGCGTGACGTGGAATCTCACCTGCCACAAGGCCATCCCGGGAGGGACTTAGTGAACGGCGACATAGTCACCTATACGCGGCATTGGGGAATGAAGGGGTGGTATGCCCTGAACGTCGCCATCGTCCGCGACCCCGTCCCAGACGCAGGTATCGTCACCATTGCTGCAGCGTCCCCGTATCCAGCTTCAGCAGCATCCGGCTGTGCCCCAGCATCGCCCCCGTCAAAATCATCGCAACATGCGACCCAAAGTCTATCGCAAGTGAAAGCCACTTCCATATCGCCAGATGCGACCCAGTCTAAATCGCAAACCCTGACGCGGTCTATATCATTAACAGTAATTGAGACGCAATCGGTGTCGTGTGAAGAAAGTGTACCGGTTGCGCCCCTAGAGGTTCAAACCAGAGATGTCGCAACCCAAACCCTGATCGCAGCACATGACTTGCTGGTCTTAGGATCTAGGGCCCATTGCGTTGTTCCAGCCCCCGGGGTGGAAAGCGTACTATTTGTTGAATAAATATATAGAAAGAATTGGTAAGGTCCATAAAGGATCTACCATCAGTCAAAGTTTGAAAAATGTTTATAAAGTTTTTGCACAAGTTTATATATAATGTATATATATATAGTCCTAATTATAGAATGCCCGGCTGGGTAAATGGTGAAAAGAACCATAAAAAGTTATTGCACTTTATCATAATGTGATTTGATATATGCCTTTGGTTTACAATGGACTCGTAGGTTGAGGACTGAGACAGCCTAAAAACTTTCTTGTAAATAGTTGCGCTCCGGGCCCTATCTTGGTTTTACATAAGCCATACATATCTACCTCTGAAAAACAAAACCCGTGTGGTGTGGCACTGAGTGAGGTCTGCACTTGGATGTCCTGCAGCCCACCCAGGACCCACGTTGAAGGTTTGGTGCGGGTCCTTCACAAGTATCTTGTAAATTTATTTATTGAAAATGACATTTGATACTATTTGTATTAAAGTTTGTAACGTTCGAAGTATTCTTACCTCCCGGATGGGAAGATGTTATTGTTCCAAATGTTATTGCATAAACAAAATTTTTCTGTCTTTTGTATTTCACAGCCCGGGAGTGCTGTCATTTACCATGGGGGAATGTGTAGCCCTGGTGGTAGGCACACGCAGTACCCTGGGGAGTGTATGGCGAGACGGCGGCTTAATGCTCAATATGCATTCATTCTACACACACTGGACACACCCTTGGGGTAGTGAAGTATACTCTAGGGAGTGGTCAAAGTAGTGGGTGTAGGGGTGATTTTGAAATGAGTCTAGTTCCTGTCTCCGGACAGAGAAGACGCATGAAGTGGAGCTTAGACCTCTGTGGAAAGAGGAGAGAGGAGTCTAGCCTGCTTCATAACCAGTTCAAATAGTGGAGTCCGGTATAGGTTTTAAAATATACCTTAGTCTGGTCAGAGCTGGATTATCTCTCAGCACACATTGAAGAAAGGAAGGAGTATCAGCACAGAAAGACTTCAGCGTTCCTGTCTAAGGACAGTATCAGGTACAGAGACGTGCTCCTGCCTGTGACAACTGAGCATCTGTGGCTGGCTCTATTGGAAGGAGAAAGATTGGAAGTGACTGCTCGACCCCTGGCTAGTGAGAATGTTTATGTTACCAGCGTGGACAAGGCGAAAGGCAAGTGGATTGTAGAATTGGTGCTAAAGGATTGCTTAAGTCTAGCACCCTGTTTACCGGTCACTGGGGACCGAAGAGTCGCTGTTGTTTCAGGCACAGAGGCAGAAAAACCAGGAATCTACCGGACCCTAGGTCGCGGCAGACAAGCCCCATATAGTCGGTACGTAGCTGGGGTCAGGGGGAGTGAAGACTTTGGCGTTCTGCAGGACAAACATAAGTATTCAGCTCCTTCACAGGAAGGCCCCTAACACTAAGCTGACTGGGCAGTTACAGCTAAGATTAGCTGGAATCATAGAGGGAACTACGCTTCAGGCTGGTTGTACTCGTTCATTGGAGTTAAAGGAGGCCCCTAACTTGTCCAGCTGCCGTCTCAAAATACACTCCCTTTGGATCAGCCTCCCCGGGACCTGCCTTGACATTCAGCAAGTAAAGGTATGGAAAGACATTGACTGTGTGAGACTGTGTTATTTACCGGCACCCGACTTCACCATCTTAACAGACTTTGAGGGAAGAGTCCCACCTGTAGGGGACCTGACATCTAGCTGCCTCACCATCCCCTCAGAGATCTACAGCAGCGCTGGTACCCATTACCAGAATACTACAGGTGGCGTCACGAACTGTATATAGTTATCCCCTGTAAATATATTCCCCAACAACATACGCCAGACCGCCCGGGCCACAGACCGAGCCACAGCTACCTGTGACACAAATCCATAGACTTCTACGGGCTCGGCTCTGAGTACCCCATTGCCCTGGTAATCCACAATTGTGGTGGCGGGTCGACACATGTGCATAGGACATTCTCCCAGAAGCTTTGTGGCTTGTCAACATGTAGTTTGGCAAATTCCAGTCTGGCTTTTATATGATTTTTTTTCAACAATAGTGTCCTCCTTGGTTGTCTCCCATGATGTCCACTTTGGGTCATACAACAATGGATGGTGCGATCTGACACTGATATTCCTTGAGCTTGAAGTTCACCTTTAATCTGTTTAGAAGTTTTTCTGGGCTCTTTTGTTACCATTCGTATTATCCGTCTCTTTGACTTGTCATTAATTTTCCTCCTGCGGCCACATCCAGGGAGGTTGGCTACAGTCCCATGGAGCTTAACTTTCTGTAGTCACAGGAACATCAAGCTGCTTGGAGATGGTCTTATAACTTTTACCTTTAACATGTTTGGCTATAATTTTCTTTCTAATCTCCTGAGGCAACTCTTTCCTTCACTTCCTCTGGTCCATGTTGATACACACCATGTCACCAAACAGCACAGTGATTATCTGTAGCCCTCTATACAGGCCCACTCACTTGTTCCAAGATTGCAGACAACTGTGATGCTAATTAGTGGACACACCTTGATTTAACATGTCCCTTTTAATATACACAAAGAAAAAAACAATATAATGTAGTGTATCCACTGAAAACTAAACCTACAAACATGATACATGACTCAAAATTATAGAAATAACCATGTTTGTTAATTAATAAAATAAAGAACAAATTGTTAAATATTTACAGATTACAATCATGGGGAACAACTATGACAAGTGGAAAAGATATACGGGGTGAGGCGGGACAAAAATATATGGTGTAGGCACCAAATAGTATAAATCAAATAGTGTAACCAAGAATATTAAAATTATATCAAGTGTCAATAATATATATAAAATTTACTAGACATCAGAATTACAGTACAATGATTTAAAGTGCAATACCAATATATATATATAGTTTGTAGATTAGGGAAGATACTGCCAATCATTTACACCAAGTAGGTGTCCTCACATAAATAAAGCTGACTTATGCAAAGTGGTTAAAGATCACAGGTGTATCACCAGTCTGATAAAGTACACAAGGTATATGAAAATACAAAGTGCCAGTGTGCAAAAGTGCAAGGTAAGGGAGGATAGTGGCAGTATACTAACCAAAAATAAAAAATCCATGCGAGAATCGTGCGAGTTTCTCGCATGTGTGACCCCGGCCTTTCTCTATCTCACAAATCCTCTGTCTTGGTGAAACCTTTGCATCTACTCTGTTCTTCAAACCATACGTCTCCACCATTACTATTCCCAAACCTTTGCTACCTCCTGCTGCCTTTAATTTAAGAACATTTCTCAAATCAAAATCAGCCTTTTCCTCAGCCTTGAGGCAACATAAATACTAGAGCACGCCCTCATTATCTCCCACCTAGATTGTGGAAGGGCACAGAGAGCGTTCCCTATAGGGCTGCCGGAAAGAGTGATAACTTGCTTTTACCAGACTGAAATGGGTTATGGCTTTACAGAGGGTATTTGGACAATAAGCACTAGAACTGGTGGGGTTTCCATTTGCACATTTATGATATATAGTGAATATACCATTAATATATGGAAAAATCAGCCCATTAATGGAATTTACATTTATTTTGAGAATAGGGTCCTGACACTCACCACTGGAAATGTGGTTAAAGTTCCCATACACATGCGTGGCTCTCTCCTTTGCATGGGAATTTATCCTGTGGTTGTGCCATAAATATACAAGATGGGAAAACTTAGTAAACGTCAAAGTGTCTACAAGATGTGTCGTAGGTGGATGTAAGCAGAATCCTTTATCTTGACCGTAGATGTTACTGTGTACAGATACAAGGAAGGACACAACATACAGGTTCTTATATCTGTGGTGGCACAAGACATCTGCTGTTGTAAGTCTGGCTGTTTGAGGAAGTGTGCATAGAGGACTTTATATCAGCCATTTGTACTTGTTTACAGACAGTCTGACAAAACTCACAGTAAGGCCGATTTCACACGTCCTGATATTTCCGGTACCGGAAAAACTGGTACCGGAGATATCAGTGTCCGTTTGTCCGTGTGTGTACTATGTGCGGCACACGTGTGGCAACCGTGTGCCACCCGTGTGCTGCATCAGTACCACACAAACAGCACGGACAGCTGGTTTCACACTAGCGTTTTATCGCGCAGCTCATCGTGCGCTATCGGTCGCATGCGCAATGGTCCCCTATCTTTAACATGGCAGGCGCAGGGTCTAGCGCTTGCACGCGTTCATCAGCGTTTTCATGCGCTGCACATTTTCCAGGTGTGCGCCCAGACGCGCTAGATGCTACATGTTGCATTTTTCGTTCCGCCCAACCTTGTTAAAAAAGCGCGTGCGCACGTTATGCGCAAAAAAATAACATTACAATCTATGGGGGCGCTGGCGGGTGCATGGCTGTGCGCTCGTCAGCGCTTTTGCGCTCATGCGATTTTTGAGTAAACAATGTCTAGACACTTGTTTAAAACCACCCCCTACACAAGCAACATTGTTTGTGAGGAGTGTAGATAAAAGAAGGTGTCTGCAGTGCCAGACAGACCACTACTCTCAGACTGCCTGGAAGACACAGCCTGGAAGACACTAGAAGATTTGGATTCAAGGTGCATCACCAAGAATGTGAGTATTCTTAAACCAAATGACTGCCTGTCCTTTCAAATGTAATATGTACTAATGCTTTGTATTTTTTTTTATTGCAGAATGTCTCCTTCTGGATCACAGTATTCCCCATCCCGGCAAGAACTGGCCCAAGCACAGCGTGATGTGAGTATCTTCCTGCCTTTGGGTAAGTATAGCTGCTGCATCTACAAATGTGTAATATTTTTTTTTCTTTTTCAGACATCATCGTCGGACACGGCAATTGAGTCCGAACAGCGGGAGCAGCCAAGACAAGTCCCGGTGGTGAGACGTACTGTAAGTATATAGTCTTTGAATGTCCCTTTTTTTTTTTTTATTTATTTTTTCTCTTCCTTCTTTTCTGTCCTGTTTTTCATCTTCTTTCTTGCTTCTTTTCTGTCTCTTTTTCTATCTTTTTCCTTCACAAATATTTCCAAGATTATAATGTATTTTTTTTCTAGGTTCAACAACGGGATGAATACCTCTATGTGGACAACGAGGCCCTGATCTGCCAGGTCCAGGAGCGTGTCCCGTTGTGGGA
>JARQOD010000004.1:491091728-491157355 GCA_033576555.1 Oophaga sylvatica | reverse complement strand
GAACAGCTGACATTACTGAACCCCAGTAACACAGGAGCAAGTGTAGACTGTGCTAACAGCACTTCCGAGAAACAACTGGCGGTGTTGTAACCCAGGGATGAGAAGAGAACAGGGTGGAGGCAGCAGGACTGTTTGCCGTTCACACAGCAGGGGAACAGCTGACATTACTGAACCCCAGTAACACAGGAGCAAGTGTAGACTGTGCTAACAGCACTTCCGAGAAACAACTGGCGGTGTTGTAGCCCAGGGATGAGAAGAGAACATGGTGGAGGCAGCAGGACTTTTTGCCGTTCACACAGCAGGGGAACAGCTGACATTACTGAACCCCAGTAACACAGGAGCAAGTGTAGACTGTGCTAACAGCACTTCCGAGCAACAACTGGCAGTGTTGTAGCCCAGGGATGAGAAGAGAACACGGTGGAGGCAGCAGGACTTTTTGCCGTTCACACAGCAGGGGAACAGCTGACATTACTGAACCCCAGTAACACGGGAGCAAGTGTTAACTGTGCTAACAGCACTTCCGAGAAAACACTGTCGGTGTTGTAACCCAGGGATGAGAAGAGAACAGGGTGGAGGCAGCAGGACTGTTTGCCGTTCACACAGCAGGGGAACAGCTGACATTACTGAACCCCAGTAACACAGGAGCAAGTGTAGACTGTGCTAACAGCACTTCCGAGAAACAACTGGCGGTGTTGTAACCCAGGGATGAGAAGAGAACAGGGTGGAGGCAGCAGGACTTTTTGCCGTTCACACAGCAGGGGAACAGCTGACATTACTGAACCCCAGTAACACGGGAGCAAGTGTTAACTGTACTAACAGCACTTCCGAGAAACAACTGGCGGTGTTGTAACCCAGGGATGAGAAGAGAACAGGGTGGAGGCAGCAGGACTGTTTGCCGTTCACACAGCAGGGGAACAGCTGACATTACTGAACCCCAGTAACACAGGAGCAAGTGTAGACTGTGCTAACAGCACTTCCGAGAAACAACTGGCGGTGTTGTAGCCCAGGGATGAGAAGAGAACATGGTGGAGGCAGCAGGACTTTTTGCCGTTCACACAGCAGGGGAACAGCTGACATTACTGAACCCCAGTAACACGGGAGCAAGTGTTAACTGTGCTAACAGCACTTCCGAGAAACAACTGGCGGTGTTGTAACCCAGGGATGAGAAGAGAACAGGGTGGAGGCAGCAGGACTGTTTGCCGTTCACACAGCAGGGGAACAGCTGACATTACTGAACCCCAGTAACACAGGAGCAAGTGTAGACTGTGCTAACAGCACTTCCGAGAAACAACTGGCGGTGTTGTAACCCAGGGATGAGAAGAGAACAGGGTGGAGGCAGCAGGATTGTTTGCCGTTCACACAGCAGGGGAACAGCTGACATTACTGAACCCCAGTAACACAGGAGCAAGTGTTGACTGTGCTAACAGCACTTCCGAGAAACAACTGGCGGTGTTGTAACCCAGGGATGAGAAGAGAACAGGGTGGAGGCAGCAGGACTTTTTGCCGTTCACACAGCAGGGGAACAGCTGACATTACTGAACCCCAGTAACACCGGGAGCAAGTGTTAACTGTGCTAACAGCACTTCCGAGAAACAACTGGCGGTGTTGTAACCCAGGGATGAGAAGAGAACAGGGTGGAGGCAGCAGGACTGTTTGCCGTTCACACAGCAGGGGAACAGCTGACATTACTGAACCCCAGTAACACAGGAGCAAGTGTAGACTGTGCTAACAGCACTTCCGAGAAACAACTGGCGGTGTTGTAACCCAGGGATGAGAAGAGAACAGGGTGGAGGCAGCAGGACTGTTTGCCGTTCACACAGCAGGGGAACAGCTGACATTACTGAACCCCAGTAACACAGGAGCAAGTGTAGACTGTGCTAACAGCACTTCCGAGAAACAACTGGCGGTGTTGTAGCCCAGGGATGAGAAGAGAACATGGTGGAGGCAGCAGGACTTTTTGCCGTTCACACAGCAGGGGAACAGCTGACATTACTGAACCCCAGTAACACGGGAGCAAGTGTTAACTGTGCTAACAGCACTTCCGAGAAACAACTGGCGGTGTTGTAACCCAGGGATGAGAAGAGAACAGGGTGGAGGCAGCAGGACTGTTTGCCGTTCACACAGCAGGGGAACAGCTGACATTACTGAACCCCAGTAACACAGGAGCAAGTGTAGACTGTGCTAACAGCACTTCCGAGAAACAACTGGCGGTGTTGTAACCCAGGGATGAGAAGAGAACAGGGTGGAGGCAGCAGGACTGTTTGCCGTTCACACAGCAGGGGAACAGCTGACATTACTGAACCCCAGTAACACAGGAGCAAGTGTAGACTGTGCTAACAGCACTTCCGAGAAACAACTGGCGGTGTTGTAACCCAGGGATGAGAAGAGAACAGGGTGGAGGCAGCAGGACTGTTTGCCGTTCACACAGCAGGGGAACAGCTGACATTACTGAACCCCAGTAACACAGGAGCAAGTGTAGACTGTGCTAACAGCACTTCCGAGAAACAACTGGCGGTGTTGAAGCCCAGGGTCAAGGAGGGTGTAGGCAGAGGCCTAGTATGAGACGTTTGAAGTAGAAGTTGTAGTTAGCAGCAGTAATTTTTGCCAGACACACAGCAGGGGAACAGCAGGCGTTACTGAACCCCAGAAACACATCAGCGATTGTTTTCATCTGTGCATCTAACACTTCTGAGCAGCAACTGGCGCTGTTGAAGCCCAGGGTCAAGGAGGGTGTAGGCATAAAATATTGAGTTATTGCCTTGTTACGTGGCCATTGCAAATGTATGTACTTCAAACAAGAATAAATGAAGTTTTACTACGACAATAAAATGATGAATTTCAATTACAAGAATAGAAAAATATTTATACTTGACAGTCCTCTGTGGTTGATAACGTTTAATGGCTAACTGAAAATATGGTAACAAATTCAAAGCTTTCGAGACTACTCAGGTGTCTTCATCAGGCTAAGAGTAAAGCCAAAAATGAAGAATCACATATTTCTACACACAACAGGACACAGGAATAGCTAAGACAAGTGAGGGAGGGACAAGTGAGGGGAGACCGGCAACAAAAAGGAGAACAAGGATGAATTATCAGCGCCACACAATCACAGATAAATTAATGAATTTACCTGTGGCAAAAGACTTTTGTATGCCTGGTCATAGCATGATGGATATGGAATTACTGGTATTAAAATATAACTTCAAATATGAGAAACGTACAAAGGTTTCAGAATATAAGCTCATCATGACCTTTGACACTGTTAGTGATGGAATGAATAGATCACATGGATTTATGTCATTCTATATCAATTAAGGAATCTGCGTCTATGCCCTTCCAGGGTCATGAAAACCCAAAAAAAGACGCCAATGAGAGGGCAATCAAACTTTCTATCCTTATCTAGGAACTGTTCCAATATTTATGTTCATCCCTGTGAGATAATGACAGTTCTGATACACGTCACTTACTTGTCTTACCTATTGCACTATTCCTGTGTCCTGTTGTGTATAGAAATATGTGATGCTTAATTTTTTTATTTAGTCTTTGCCTGATGAAGAGACGTGAGTAGCCTTGAAAGCTTGCAATTTGTTTCCATCTTTTCAGTTATCCATTAAAAGGTATCAACCACTGCTGACTCTGAAGTCTAAATATTTTTCTATCTACTGGCTAACACGGTACAAAGATACACATGTTTTCTAATTTCAAGAAGGAAAAATAAAGAAAATACAAATATAAACGCATATATGCACATGCCAAAAATAAATGGAACAACACAACACCCAAAAAATTGGTAACAAAATATAGTGTTGTAAATTTAAGAATAAAAGTCCATTTTTTTTTTTATGAATAATGCTTAAGGAACGTTATGTTAAACCATAACATAGTGAAGACAATGGATTTTGTAATAGTCACTCATCATCATCATCGCAAATTTTATGTGACAGTCACAGACATTTCAATTATTGAAGTTCATAAAATCGTAACTTTCTATAGCATGTATGACATGTCCAGCATGGACTCATCAATGTGATGATTGATGACACAATAATGTACGATAAAAAATAACCATTTAAAAAAACATTAGGCATTGTTTGTCACAATTTAAGTGTGTGCCTGCAAGTGTAGGTGAAACAAAGGCTACGGATAGCAAAGGTATATTCTATGTCTGTATCAGACAGTGGACAGCCTCTGATGGGTAATGCCGATGTTATACTGTACGTCAATAAAGTCTGCGGTTGAAATCATGCATTTTTTGCTTGTAGAGTGTTGAAGAGGGTAAAAGAATGTCTGGTTGCGCAAAGCTTTATCCGTCAACACTACCTTCCTACTGTCACGCGTAGGGTAGGGTAGCGTGTGGCAATTAGCTGACTATAAAATGTGAGGTTAGGCTGCGTTATTGCGCACTAGGGACGCAAAAAAAAATACAGCAGTAATAATTTAATGTGTAATACTCCACCTATGACAAACAAAAAAATTACGTTCCCTCTTTAACAATGTACAAGACTAATGTCACGCGGTCTTATGATATGTGTACGATGTCAGTAAACTATTCTTAAAAGAACAACACTCTATACAACATATAGATTAGCAACATCGGCATGTAAATATAGAATAGATTTACCTGACACGATATCCGTTGAACTCAGGGTTAATCTTGAGGACTTGATACACTGTCACAGGAAAGAGGAGGACCGGGGGTCTAACCTGACCCTAAACTGGGGTCCTAACTAATCCCTCACCTTGGAGGTACTGATAATGGTTCAGAGGTCCAAGTCTCCAGCCTAACCCTGTCTCCTATCAGTCCCTGAACCCTGTAATCAGTCCTAAGAAGGATTCTGATTACCACCAAAGGGATATGGGCTGATCTCTGCTAAATACACAGATTAGACATATAAGACAGACTGGAGAAAACACAGACTTGCATACACACTCAAACACAGAAGGAACATAAATGATCTGGGATATTAAACTCTAAGCAAGGTGAGCTTAAAACAACTAAGGAGCTCTTTAACTTAAGTCTATACAGATACAATCCTATCTGTGGTCTGCATGAAGAATTTCACTGGCAACTCCCAACACAGACAACCAGAGATTTAAAGGAAACCAATCAACAAATAATTAATTGCAGCCGGGAGAAAACTGCACCCAGTCCCAGAACTGAGCACAGACAGAATTAACTCCTAACTGCCAAACACAAAGAAACAGCAACTCAGCTGTGAGAAGTCAGAATGTGCAACCGCGACGATCTTCGTGGCGATGCACACATGACAGTACCCCCCCTTCTACGAGGGGCCTCCGGACCCTCAGGGCCAGGTTTGCCCGGGTGAGTTCTGTGGAAGGTCCGCACCAAACGATCTGCGTTAATGTCAGACGCAGGAACCCACGTCCTCTCCTCTGGACCATACCCCTTCCAATGCACCAAGTACTGAAGGGACCGGCGATTCAGACGTGAGTCAATGATCTTTGACACTTGAAACTCCAAGTTACCATTGACCACCACTGGAGGAGGAGGTAGAGGTGATGGTATGACTGGTGCCACGTACCTCTTAAGTAATGACTTGTGGAACACATTGTGGATTTTAAACGTAGGAGGGAGGTCCAGACGAAATGCCACAGGATTAATTATGGAACTGATCCTGTACGGCCCGATGAATCTGGGGCCCAGCTTCCAGGAGGGAACTTTAAGTTTTATATTCCTGGTAGACAACCATACCAGATCGTTCACATTAAGATCTGGACCAGAAACTCTCCTCCTATCAGCCATACGTTTATAACGGTTCCCCATAGCACTCAGATTATTCAATACACCTCTCCACACTGAAGCAAGTGACGACGAGAAACGCTCCTCCTCAGGAACCCCAGAAGGGCCCCCCACATTGAATGTACAAAACTGGGGATGAAAACCATATGCCCCAAAAAACGGGGACTTACCAGTGGACTCGCTCCGCCTGTTGTTAAGAGCGAACTCTGCCAGAGGCAAGAAAGAAGACCAGTCCTCCTGGTTCTCTGAGACAAAACACCGAAGATAAGTCTCTAGGCTTTGATTCAGACGCTCTGTCTGACCATTGGTCTGCGGATGAAAAGCCGAGGAAAATGACAATTGCATCCCCCGACGTAAACAAAATGCCCTCCAAAACTTGGACACAAACTGAGACCCCCTATCTGACACCACATCAGAAGGCAACCCATGAAGTCTCACAATCTCCCCAATGAACACCTGCGCCAGAGTTTTAGCATTAGGGAGGGCAGGAAGAGCAATGAAATGTGCCATCTTACTGAACCTGTCAACAACCACCAGTATGACAGTCTTCCCTGACGACTGAGGAAGGTCCGTGATGAAGTCCATAGACAAATGAGTCCATGGACGCTCCGGAAGTTTCAAGGGTAAGAGGGTCCCAGACGGACGGGTATGAGGGGTCTTAGAGCGAGCACAAACCCCACAGGACGCGACAAAAGTTAAAACATCTTTATTAACGTTAGGCCACCAAAACCGGCGAGAAAGGAGATGTAAAGTAGCCTTACTCCCTGGATGTCCTGCTAAAGCAGAATTATGATGTGCCTCAATAACCTTTTGTCTCAACTGATTTGGGACAAACAGTCTCCCTGGAGGTCCTGCAGGGGCGTCCCCCTGAGCCTCTAACACCTCCTCCTCAAGCTCAGAACATACAGCCGACACTACCACCCCATCCTGAAGGATAGGAATCGGGTCATCCATTTTCCGGCCCCTGGGAAACTGCGAGACAAGGCATCCGCCTTAACATTCTTAGATCCAGGGCGATAAGTGACAACAAAATTAAACCTGGTAAAAAACAACGACCATCGAGCTTGTCTGGAATTCAGACGCTTAGCAGATTCCAAATACAGCAGGTTCTTGTGATCAGTAATGACGGTGACCGGGTGGACTGCCCCCTCCAAAAAGTGACGCCATTCTTCAAAAGCCAACTTAATGGCCAAAAGTTCCCTATTGCCGATATCATAATTCCTTTCGGCGGACGACAATTTTTTAGAAAAGAAAGCGCACGGATGCCATTTACCAGGGGACGGACCCTGGGACAATATTGCACCCACCCCTACGTCAGACGCGTCCACCTCCACAACGAACGGCTGTGATGCATCTGGTTGGATGAGAACGGGTGCCGAAGCAAAACATTTTTTCAAAGAGGAAAAAGCTTGGCAAGCTTTATCCGACCATTTAGAAAAATCCGTCCCTTTTCTTGTCATGTCAGTGAGAGGTTTGACAACAGATGAGAAATTACAAATAAATTTCCGGTAGTAGTTAGCAAACCCCAGAAAACGCTGCAGAGCCTTAAGATCCTCTGGCTGATCCCATTCAAGCACTGCTCTCACCTTTTCAGGGTCCATACGGAAACCGGAGGCTGACACCAAGAAACCCAAAAACTGAAGTTCCTGTACGGCGAATACACACTTTTCCAGTTTGGCGTATAGTTTATTGTCTCGCAAGATCTGCAACACCTGTCTCACATGCTCCTGGTGAGACACAAGATCTGGTGAGTAAATTAAAATGTCATCCAAATATACGACCACAAACAGCCCCACCAGATGACGAAAAATGTCATTAACAAAATGTTGGAATACTGCTGGTGCAGTAGTCAGACCAAAAGGCATGACAAGGTTCTCATAATGTCCCTCCGGCGTGTTAAACGCCGTTTTCCACTCATCCCCCTCTTTTATCCTAATCAGATTATACGCCCCCCTGAGATCCAATTTAGAGAACCATTTGGCGCCAACAATTTGATTGAAGAGATCAGGAATCAGAGGGAGTGGATACGGATCTCGAACAGTAATCCGATTAAGTTCGCGGAAATCCAAGCAAGGGCGTAGGCCTCCATCTTTTTTCTTCACAAAGAAGAACCCCGCGGCCACTGGGGAAGATGAAGGTCTAATATGCCCTTTGGCCAGACTTTCCGAAATATAATCTTTCATAGCCTGCCTCTCAGGACCAGAAAGGTTATATAACCTAGCTTTAGGTAACTTAGCATCAGGAAGTAAATTAATAGAGCAGTCATACACGCGATGAGGAGGCAACTCCTGACACCCCTCCTCAGAGAAAACATCCCCAAAGTCCTCCAAAAAAGGAGGCAAAGTACTAGGCACGACCGCACTGATGACTGTGTTCATGCAGTTACTTTTGCAAAACTCCCCCCATTGGCTTATATCTCTGGACTGCCAATTAATCACAGGGTTATGTTTAACCAACCAAGGAAGTCCCAACACAATAGGAGTAGGTAGACCCTCCAACACATAACAAGATAATAGTTCCCTATGTATTGCCCCTACCCGAAGGTCAATGTTATGAACCTCATGAACAAAGCTACCTTGGCCGAGAGGCCTGGCGTCAATGGAGAATATAGGGATCGGTTTGACCAATACACTCAGATGCATACCTTGAGCCTGAGCAAACTGAGCGTCAACCAGATTAGCCCCGGACCCACTATCAAGAAGAACAGAAAATCTCTCCACTCTCGTACCAACCACCACCTCCACTGGTACAAGGAACTGAGAAGAACTAGCGGACGAAATACATACTCCCAGGTTGTCGTCCACCACACAACCTGGGATTAACAGTTTTCCGGCGACTTTTTGCTCAACAAGGCACGGGATGGACATCCCCAACAAAATGTCCCTCTTTCCCGCAGAAGAAACACCTTCTAGTCCTGCGGCGTACCGCCAATCCCCTCCTACGAAATGATGTCGATCCCAACTGCATAGGCTCCTCCGAACAGACAAGGGGAACCTCAACATAAGGGACTTTAGTAGTAGGTGGAGTAACAACAGGGGGCGGAGTTACCTCGCACCTCTCCCGGAGCCGTCTATCAGTACGGATAGCTAGGGCCATAGCAGCCTCCAGTGATGGAGGAGAATCATACTGAGCCAAAACGTCCTTTAATTTGTCAGAAAGCCCATGACAAAACTGGCTTCTAAGAGCTGGGTCATTCCACTGAGTATCTGTGGCCCATCTACGGAACTCAGAAGCAAATTCCTCCGCCGGACGATCTCCCTGCTGTATCTTACGTAATTTTGTCTCAGGAAGAGAGACCCGATCTGGGTCAACATATACCAAACCCAGGGCAGTAAAAAATCGATCTACTGACTGTAGAGCCGGGGATCCCGGAGGAAGGGAGAAGGCCCAGGATTGAGGGTCCCCTTGTAGGAGCGAGATAACAATTCCCACTCTCTGCTCTTCACTCCCTGATGATCGAGGCCGAAGCCGAAAATACAATTTACATGCTTCCCTGAAGGTAAAAAATTTGTCTCGCCCACCAGTGAACCTGTCCGGGAGAGCTACTTTAGGTTCAAATCTGGTTTGCTCCGAGGGAGACAAAACTTTGGACTTAATGTCCGTCAGCTCCATGGATAATCCCTGCAACTGCAGAGCCAGCTGGGCTACTGGATCCATGGCAACTGGGAATAATTTTATAGGCCAGTGAAAATGTCACGCGGTCTTATGATATGTGTACGATGTCAGTAAACTATTCTTAAAAGAACAACACTCTATACAACATATAGATTAGCAACATCAGCATGTAAATATAGAATAGATTTACCTGACACGATATCCGTTGAACTCAGGGTTAATCTTGAGGACTTGATACACTGTCACAGGAAAGAGGAGGACCGGGGGTCTAACCTGACCCTAAACTGGGGTCCTAACTAATCCCTCACCTTGGAGGTACTGATAATGGTTCAGAGGTCCAAGTCTCCAGCCTAACCCTGTCTCCTATCAGTCCCTGAACCCTGTAATCAGTCCTAAGAAGGATACTGATTACCACCAAAGGGATATGGGCTGATCTCTGCTAAATACACAGATTAGACATATAAGACAGACTGGAGAAAACACAGACTTGCATACACACTCAAACACAGAAGGAACATAAATGATCTGGGATATTAAACTCTAAGCAAGGTGAGCTTAAAACAACTAAGGAGCTCTTTAACTTAAGTCTATACAGATACAATCCTATCTGTGGTCTGCATGAAGAATTTCACTGGCAACTCCCAACACAGACAACCAGAGATTTAAAGGAAACCAATCAACAAATAATTAATTGCAGCCGGGAGAAACTGCACCCAGTCCCAGAACTGAGCACAGACAGAATTAACTCCCTAACTGCCAAACACAAAGAAACAGCAACTCAGATGTGAGAAGTCAGAATGTGCAACCGCGACGATCTTCGTGGCGATGCACACATGACAACTAACAAGCCTAATGGTTGATGCTGACTTAATTGAGATACAGTATTACATCAACATTGTCCATGAGTAACTATGCACTGTGATACCTATATACCAGTATTAATTTATATCTCTTGTGGTTGTTTCAACAGCACTTGCAGGTATAACTACCTATTGTCAGTATGCATGATGCACTTTCTAGATGTAATAATTTATTATTGGACATTATTACCATGTTTACATGCTGGCCATTTCATATATGGTGTTTGAAGTTACAGTTGGCATCAGTATGTGTATTTTATAATGTCTGTCATAAATAAAACTCGTGATGATGATGATGAGGATTTAATGATTCGTACATCCATTGACTGCATTATCTTACAGGTACAGATAAAGTTCCTTAAAAAGCATTAATTCATAAGTATGAAATGTACTTTTATGCATTAATTTCAAAATGTGAAGAGTAGACTATGTTTTATTTTTTGTTACCATTTCTAATAGACATGTGCAGATATGCGCTGTGATGACAAATTATTATTTGTCCATATTTGTCATAAAAATTTATCATTCTAGGCCTGCAAAACTTCACAATTTCATGTTTTCAGCATAACAAGCAGGGTGACGGCTCTTCCCTATTTGGAGCATGTTGGTCATGTGTTTTTCTGTCCATGTGTCGGGAACAGGAGACTTCTTGCCGTTCACACAGCAGGGGAACAGCTGGCATTACTGAACCCCACTAACAGTAGAGCTTGTGTTTTGTTCTGTGGACACGACACTTCTGAGCAGCAACTGGCAGTGTTGGAGCCCAGGGAGTAGAGTTCAGGTGGTAGAAAGATGAACATAGCAGGAGACATGGATAACGTTGCGAACCAGTTATTTAATCTGAAAACGGACAGACAAATTCAGGTGAGATCCATGCCTTGTTCATTTTCAGAAAAGTAAGCCGGTCTACATTATCGGAGGATAGTCGCATGCGACGGTCTGTTAGTACACCACCTGCAGCACTAAAGACGCGCTCCGATAATACACTGGCAGCAGGGCAAGCCAGCACCTCCAATGCATACTGGCTAAGCTCTGGCCATGTATCCAGCTTAGAGACCCAAAACTTGAATGGGGAAGAGCCATCTGGGAGTACACTGAGAGGCAAAGCCAAGTAGTCTGTCACCATCTGACGGATACGTTGCCTCCCGCTGACTGGAGCCCTCTCGGATGGTGTAGACATTTGTGGCGCTGCCACAAAACTTTGCCACATTTTTAACATACTGGTCTTTCCCTGTGCAGAGGCACTGCGTGTGCTCCCTCTTGTTGCAGAGCTCTCTACACTGCCTCGACGCACAGAGCTGCTTTGTAAAGCAGTAGCAGCAGCAGTGCTCTCGGCAGTAAGGTAGAACATTAGGGATTGCACCAGTGTGTCTTGGTACTCCCGCATTTTACGCTCCCGGTTCAACGGTGTGATGAGGCTTTTGACGTTGTCCCGGTAGCGAGGGTCTAGGAGGGTGTACACCCAATAATCAGACGTCGTGAGAATGTGGGCGATGCGGCGGTCGTTTCTTAGGCACTGCAGCATGAAATCAACCATGTGCTGCAGACTCCCAACTGGCAAAGAAACGCTGTCCTCTGCAAGAGGCGTCATCTCTGCCTGCTCTGCATCACCCCACCCTCGCTCTACATACTGACTAGAGCGTTGTGTACCTCCCTCTAGAGCGATGTCTTCCTCCTCCATTGACTCCTCCTCCTCATCCTCCTCACAAAGTGAGCCCTGCCCAACCCTTTGTGAGGAACCACGTTGCGCTGACTTTCCAGAAGGTGATGGAATTTGTGACTCCTCATCCTCCACCTCTTCCAAAACCTCATCCCTTATTGCTTGCAGTGTTTTTTGAAGCAGGCAGATAAGGGGGACAGTCAGGCTGACTAGTGCATCATCTGCACTCGCCATCCGCGTTGACTCATCAAACGCACGCAAAACGTGGCACATGTCCTTCATAGTGGCCCACTCATTAATGGTGAAGTGTGGACGGCGCAAATTGCGTGTTGATTGCGCCTGATGCAGCTGATACTCCATTACTGCTGGCTGCTGCTCACACAACCGCTCCAACATATGTAACGTTGAATTCCACCTGGTGGATACGTCACATATGATGCGATGTTCAGGAAGGCGCAATCTGCGTTGCAGAGCTGCAATGCGCGATCTGGCCATGCTGGAACGTCGCAAGTGAGCGCACTCTAGGCGGACCTTGTGCAGCAGTGCATCAAGATCCGGATAGTCCCTCAAAAAACTCTGCACGACCAAGTTGAGCACATGTGCCAGACATGGTATGTGAGTGAGTTTGCCAAGGCCCAGAGCTGCCACCAGATTTCGGCCATTGTCACACACTACCAAGCCTGGCTGGAGATTCGCTGGCAAAAACCACACGTCGCTCTCCTGCTTGATGGCATTCCAGACCTCCTGCGCTGTGTGGCTTTGATTCCCCATGGGAATTAATTTCAGAACGGCCTGTTGCCGTTTGGCCACGGCTGTGCTCATATCGGTCGCATCAGGTAAGCGTCCACGGGTCCATGTGGAGGTAGACCGTGACGGCTCCTGCAGCGATGATTCTGAGGAACTGGAGTAGGAGGAGGAGTCAATGTGGACAGACTTGATTCCGGCAATCCTTGGAGTTGGCAGAACACGTACAGCGCCACTCGCAAGATCTGTACCCGGCTCCACAACATTCACCCAATGGGCAGTGAGTGAAAGGTATCGTCCCTGGCCATGGGTACTGGTCCACGCATCGGTGGTCAGGTGGACCTTGCTACTGACGGCGTTTAGTAGCGCATGTATAATTTTTGCCTCAACATGCTTTTGCAGACCAGGGACGGCTTGCCTGCTGAAATAAAATCGGCTGGGCACATTGTATTGTGGGACTGCCAATGCCATTAATTCACGGAAACTGTCAGTCTCCACCAGCCTGAATGACAGCATTTCAAGGGACAGGAGTTTTGCAATGCCAGCATTCAGAGCCTGTGCTTGTGGATGGTTTGCCGAGTATGGCCGTCTTTTATCCCATGCCTGTGCTACCGATGGCTGTTTTGTGGCCTGGGTGTGTGAGGATGACAGGGAACTTGCAGCTGTGGGTGGAATAACACTGTGTCTCTGGACAACAGTGACAGAGGTTCTTCCATGGCGATCCTGTGAGGAAGCCGAACCAGCTGTGTGTGAACTGGAGGAAGAGGCTCCAACACGAGCTGAAGATGTAGGTGCTGCTGTAGGTTGGCCTACATCTCCAGTGTGTCTTTGTAACTCAACAAAGTGCTTTGACCGCACATGTTTCCACATATTTGTTGTATTAAGTTACTGACACTTTTACCTCTTTTAATTTTTTGATTACACAGCTTGCATTTGACATAGCAAATATCATCTGCAACTGTATCAAAAAAGGACCACGCAGAGCAAGTCCTGGGAGCGCCCGGTTTGGCTGTTGGAAGAGAACTGCTCCGAACGGGTGCCAAACTGGAGGCTACAGGCAAGCGAGTCTGCAGCCTACCTCTCCCTACTGTTTGGACCGTTGGGGCAATCTCTTCCTCAGAGCTGCTCCCACCACCTTCCTGTTCCTCACGCCATGTTGGGTCTTGGACCTCATCATCTCCACCACTACCCTCTTCCAACACCTGCTGTTGTTGGGTGGTCTGGCCAGCACCATGCTCAACAGAAACTGGCAACTGAGTCTCATCATCATCAGATGCGTTCTGCGGTGTGCTGACCATCGGCACTGGCTCACCCGCCTCTTCAGATTCAGAGAGACACAGCTGTTGCGCATTACTGCATACTGCCTCTTCTTCACATTCCAGAATGCTGCTTGGCTGGGCCCCTGTTTGCAAGCCAACAGATTCTGAGAACAGAAGCAGAGACTCAGCTGGCTCCTGTACAGAGCTCTCTGACTGCCTGGGCAATTTGGCAGGCGGTGAAGAGACTGATGGTTGTTCAACAGTGCTGTGGTCCTGAGAGGAGGTGGAAGCTATTGAAGTCGATGCATTGGCTGCCATCCAACCAACAACGGCTTCAATTTGTTCTTCACGCAGCAGGGGGGTACGCTGAGCTCCTACAAAAGTGCACATAAAGGAACGCTCACGGGGAAAACTGGTGGATGCTGTGTCACTGGGTGCGGCAGCAGCCACAGAATCCCCACGTCCTCTCCCTGCTGCAAATCCACGGCCACGACCACGTGCCTTACTCACTGACTTCTTCATCTTGGTAGATTGATAAAGAAAGTCAGAAAAGTTATAAGGCCTAAGTGTGGTTATTCCTCACAGACTACAGTGAACCCTGCAGACAACTGTTCAGTATCTGTGAAAGGCCCCTTTGTGTACTTCTATAGTGTTTGCAACCAATGTATTGTATACGGATGGAAGCGCGTCACACTAATAGATTAGATTTTTTTCCACTAAAATGGAGCAGCACCAATTAGAGAAAAATGTGAAGGATGAGGCAGTGACCACCCCTCAGCAGACTACAACCGGCAGTGGTTGAAGAACAAACTGGAGCGTAATCTGCACTCAAAAAATGAAAAGCTCACAGACTACAGTGAACACTGAAACACAACTGTTCAGTAGCTGTTAAAGGCCCCTTTGTCTACTTCTATAGTGTTTGCAACCAATGTATTGTATACGGATGGAAGCGCGTCACACTATAGATTAGATTTTTTTCCACTAAAATGGAGCAGCACCAATTAGAGAAAAATGTGAAGGATGAGGCAGTGACACACGCTCAGCAGACTACAACCGGCAGTGGTTGAAGAACAAACTGGAGCGTAATCTGCACTCACAAAATGAAAAGCTCACAGACTACAGTGAACACTGAAACACAACTGTTCAGTAGCTGTTAAAGGCCCCTTTGTCTACTTCTATAGTGTTTGCAACCAATGTATTGTATACGGATGGAAGCGCGTCACACTAATAGATTAGATTTTTTTCCACTAAATGGAGCAGCACCAATTAGAGAAAAATGTGAAGGATGAGGCAGTGACACACGCTCAGCAGACTACAACCGGCAGTGGTTGAAGAACAAACTGGAGCGTAATCTGCACTCAAAAAATGAAAAGCTCACAGACTACAGTGAACACTGAAACACAACTGTTCAGTAGCTGTTAAAGGCCCCTTTGTCTACTTCTATAGTGTTTGCAACCAATGTATTGTATACGGATGGAAGCGCGTCACACTAATAGATTAGATTTTTTTCCACTAAAATGGAGCAGCACCAATTAGAGAAAAATGTGAAGGATGAGGCAGTGACACACGCTCAGCAGACTACAACCGGCAGTGGTTGAAGAACAAACTGGAGCGTAATCTGCACTCAAAAAATGAAAAGCTCACAGACTACAGTGAACACTGAAACACAACTGTTCAGTAGCTGTTAAAGGCCCCTTTGTCTACTTCTATAGTGTTTGCAACCAATGTATTGTATACGGATGGAAGCGCGTCACACTAATAGATTAGATTTTTTTCCACTAAAATGGAGCAGCACCAATTAGAGAAAAATGTGAAGGATGAGGCAGTGACACACGCTCAGCAGACTACAACCGGCAGTGGTTGAAGAACTAACTGGAGCGTAATCTGCACTCACAAAATTAAAAGCTCACAGACTACAGTAAACCCTGCAGACAACTGTTCAGTAGCTGTGAAAGGCTCCTTTCTGTACTTCTATAGTGTTTGCAACCAATGTATTGTATACGGATGGAAGCACGTCACACTAATAGATTTGATTTTTTTTAATATAATGGAGCTGCACCAATTCCACAAAATAAAATAAAAAAAAAAAAGAGTCAGTGACACGTGCAGATGCCTACAAACAGCGGTGGATGCAGAGCAAACTGCAGCGTCACCTGCACTGTCACACACACACCTTGCACAGAGCTGTTAAAACAACACTGGCAAAATGAAGCTTTACACAGCGGTTGGTAAACTAGCCTGCCTCAAGCACAGTAGTACACAAAATCGCAATATCTAACTGTCCCTCAGAGTGAGCAGAGTAGCGTTCTGTCCCTAACTGAGTTCACAGCACAGTGACGCTAAAATGGCTGCGGCGCCTTTTATAGTGCATTCTGACATCATTTCAGCAGCCAATCACAGCCATGCCATTAGTTAAGATGACCGCAGCATTACAGGATGTGCCCACACTTCATAAGATTCATCATTGGCTGACTAACATCACATTGCCTCTCAAAGAATTATGGGAACTTCCGATTCCGGTATACGATATTGAAAAAGTATCGGAATTAAGTATCGGAATTCCGATAACGCGAATATCGGCCGATACCCGATACTTGCGGTATCGGAATGCTCAACACTAGTCATCACAGCAAACATCCTCTAAGGCCACATTCACACAATGAGTATTTGGTCAGTATTTTACATCAGTATTTGTAAGCCAGAACCAGGAGTGGGTGATAAATCCAGAAGTGGTGACAGGTTTCTATTATACTTTTCCTCTGATTGTTCCACTCCTGGTTTTGACTTACAAAAACTGAACGTGTGAACGTGGCCTAAGGTTCAATTCCGCTCGGTTATGCACAGATTATAAAGTTTTAGACATGTTAAACACAATTGGTTGTGTACGATATCTTTTGTACCTGTACATTTCCATTCCAATCATGACAGGAGAGTGGTCTACCTACCTCATTCAACACATTAGAGAGTATCCTCAGGGTGGTCTTACTATTGTAAGATTTACAGGAGAGGAGAGTGCCCAACCTCCCTTTTAACTTCATTTATCTCATTGTGGTGATAGACAAACTTTTCTTCTAAAAAGAAGCAAAATGGATCTTATGGACCGGTGTCCAAGTTCCCCTGGGGTTTAAGTATAGGAACGACTTTAGTGTAATTCTATAATATAAGTGTTTTTACAATTTGTTCTTAGATTTTCTTTATTTATATAAATATTTATTGATTCCATCGTGTCTTTATAACCTTGCGTTTAAAAGAAACATGGTGACGTTATAATTCAGCCACGCCTTGACATGCACAGCTGCCATAGACTCCCTTACAGCTTGACACATCCCCATAGAGACCATCGCTATGCTTTTACTACATTGATCAATAAAGCTTCACATTGTGTACAATCGGTGTGTGCCTATTTCTTCTGGTGTGGTGATCTCCTAGCCCCTTGAGAACCTACCTTCTTTGCTCCTCTGCCCCTTACTATAGCTCTGAGGTTCTTCACTATAAATCTACTCACCCCCACTTCTAGCTTGCTATGTGGAAGGCACACTCTGCTGGGCTTCACAGCTCTTCACTGTTCTGCTAGGTTGTCCGCTATGTGCTTACCCACTATTGGCAGCACAGGAACACAGGACTTTTATGGATGTCATCAGGGAAGTATTAATATGCAAATTGCCTCTTCAAACAAAGAGGACTTGTACTCTATAGCGCCACCTATTGGAAGTAGCGATCCTACAAGTCACAATCAACCCTTTAACGAGTCTTGTAATATGACTTAGGATAAAAGCCAAATCAGAATCTCCATTTGCAGACACGGTGTTTCGGACTGTTGGTCCTCGTCAGTGCAAAGTAGGAGAGATCTGATTTGGCTAGATGAGAGGCTCTGGACTGGGGTCTGGGGGGTAAGGTTACTCCTTGTGGAGAGTGACATACCAGCTCTGGCGTGTCGAGGTAAGGAGGCTTATTCGCCGTGCAATGCTCCTCTGGGAAATTTTAATATGCAAATTGCCTCTTCAAACAAAGAGGACTTGTACTCTATAGCGCCACCTATTGGAAGTAGCGATCCTACAAGTCACAATCAACCCTTTAACGAGTCTTGTAATATGACTTAGGATAAAAGCCAAATCAGAATCTCCATTTGCAGACACGGTGTTTCGGACTGTTGGTCCTCGTCAGTGCAAAGTAAAAGCCAAATCAGGATCTCCATTTGCAGACACAGTGTTTCGGACTGTTGGTCCTCGTCAGGGAAGTAGGCATGTATTCTAATTCTGACAGAACACTGCACTCTGACCCCAACTGTGTCACCAGGAATTCAGTGCATTAACTTTCACAAAGACAACGCTCAACTGTTGCTCTTATTGGGCGGGAACTCAGATCTCTGAACTGCCATCAGTGGTATCCTGTCAGGTGTAGTTGAAATTTGTCCAATAGATTGACACTCACTGGCATCACTCATATAGCACCACACTACATGACACATATCAATCGCAGCACCACATGGCACATGGCAGCATAAGAAAATATAATATAACCAGGGTCGGACTGGCCCACCGGAGAACTGGAGGATTCTCCGGTGGGCCCTGGCACCTGCTGGCATACAGGGCCAGCAGTTGCCTAGGGCACTGTTGCCAGAGACCACCAGCCAGTGGCGTGTCACTAATAGTGGCCCACCATGCAGCTGCTATGGGGGCCCCGTGCCAGCGGAGCAGCAGCGGGTGACAGGATGCAGGAGCCGGCTGTTGCGGCTAAAGCCTGTCCCCGATGCTAAAGAGAAATGAATATTCACTGCCCCCACATCTCCATGGGCATGGAGAGGGGTGAATATCATTTCACTTTAATAGCAGTCGCCAGTCAGTGATACTGTTAGCCGCAGCAGCCGGCTAACATTGCCCGCTATCAGGACAGGGAGGCCAGAGCCCCCGCTCCCCCAGGATCCCAAGCCCACGAGGCCACTATGCGGCAGTAAGTCAGGGGGGCCCTCCCATGCGTGCCACCCTCAATTGTAATGGAAGAGAGAGCGTCAAATGATGATCCCTCTCCCATCAGTCCCCTCTGCCTCTGACACAGCCAGTGCGCGATGACGTCACTAAATCGCACACCCGCTGTGTGTCTGTCAGACAGCAACGCAGCTCCTGACACTGAAGCAGAGCCGCCGGCCGGAATCAGCATGGGAGCGAGGAGGAGAGGTGAGTATTGTGGTTTGTTTTTTTTATATATTTCTATTTATCTCTATCTCTATATCTATCTATATATATATATCTATCTCTAGATATCCATCTATATATATATATATATATATATATATATATATCTCTTCTTCTCTCTCTCTCTATATATATATATATATATATATATATATAAATAAATATATATACAGTACAGACCAAAAGTTTGGACACACCTTCTCATTTAAAGATTTTTCTGTATTTTCATGACTATGAAAATTGTACATTCACACTGAAGGCATCAAAACTATGAATTAACACATGTGGAATTATATACTTAACAAAAAAGTGAGAAACCACTGAAATCATGTCTTATATTCTAGGTTCTTCAAAGTAGCCACCTTTTGCTTTGATGACTGCTTTGCACACTCTTGGCATTCTCTTGATGAGCTTCAAGAGGTAGTCACCGGGAATGGTTTTCACCTCACAGGTGTGCCCTGTCAGGTTTAATAAGTGGGATTTCTGGCCTTATAAATGGTGTTGGGAACATCAGTTGTGTTGTGCAGAAGTCTGGTGGATACACAGCTGATAGTCCTACTGAATAGCAGCTAAGTAAAGAAAAACGAGTGGACATCATTACTTTAAGAAATGAAGGTCAGTCAGTCTGAAAAATTGGGAAAACTTTGAAAGTGTCCCCAAGTGCAGTTGCAAAAACTATCAAGTGCTACAAAGAAACTGGCTCACTTGAGGACCGCCCCAGGAAAGGAAGACCAAGAGTCACCTCTGCTTCTGAGGATAAGTTTATCCGAGTCACCAGCCTCAGAGATCGCAGGTTTACAGCAGCTCAGATTAGAGACCAGGTCAATGCCACACAGAGTTCTAGCAGCAGACACATCTCTACAACAACTGTTAAGAGGAGACTTTGTGCAGCAGGTCTTCATGGTAAAATAGCTGCTAGAAAAACACTGCTAAGGACAGGCAACAAGCAGAAGAGACTTGTTTGGGCTAAAGAACACAAGGAATAGACATTAGACTAGTGGAAATCTGTGCTTTGGTCTGATGAGTCCAAATTTGAGATCTTTGGTTCCAACCACCGTTTCTTTGTGCGATGCAGAAAAGGTGAACGGATGGTGTTATGATTTGGTAGCTGAGGAGAGCAGGCAAAAACGGCAATACACCAGAGAAGTTGGAATCCACTTGATTGCAGTACCCTGACTAACCACCACAACTAAAGGCAGCCGTGGAGCGTTCCTACGTTGGTCCTAGACGCCTCGTCACAGCCTGAGAGGTTAACTACACCTAAAGATAGAAAGAGGAAAGCTATCTGCCCGGTGCAGATCCCCAAAGAACATAGGAAGCCCCCAAACATGTAATGGCGGTTAGACAAGAGGAAATACAGACACAGACAGAAAATAGTATAAGCAAACGTTGGGGCCCAATCTGCCTAGACAGAAAAGGATAGGAAGGATACTTACTGCAATCCAAAAAAAAACTAAAAAAATGCCAACACTACTAATTGCAAAAACACCTGAGATCACACGACCTCTACCACCTAAATTAGTTCTCTGGTGTAACAAAACTAAGCCGCAGCCACTGAAAAAACTGGAAAAGGCAAATGAACAAATAACAGTGGCTCCAGAGGAAATGAGAGGAGCCCAAGCCCCCCGGGGAGGGGAACCTGGCTAACCTCACAGAAATGCAGAGAAATATGCAAATGGTAAGCACAAAAACAAAAAACAGAAAATATCTTATCTGAGAGCAGGAGAAGAGGCAAGACTCAGCAAGCTTCCAAGTGAAGCAGGAAACAACGTTGAGACAAGAACAATTGATCACCGACAACCATGATGGGAGGGAACCTCCCTTATATCCAGCCAGTCTGTGATTCCTGATTGCCAATCCTCATTGAATGGTTCAGTACTGTTTGTAACCACCAGAGGGAGCTTCTGCTCAGAATTCATTTCTAAAACATTCACAACAGGATGGACTCTACATGCCTGGTTCCCACCGTGAAGCATGGAGGAGGAGGTGTGATGGTGTGGGGGTGCTTTTCTGGTGACACTGTTGGGGATTTATTCAAAATTGAAGGCATACTGAAACAGCATGGCTACCACAGCATCTTGTAGTGGCATGCTATTCCATCCGGTTTGCGTTTAGTTGGATCATCATTTATTTTTCAACAGGACAATGACCCCAAACACACCTCCAGGCTGTGTAAGGGCTATTTGACCAAGAAGGAGAGTGATGGGTGCTACGCCAGATGACCTGGCCTCCACAGTCATCAGACCTGAACCCAATCGAGATGGTTTGGGATGAGCTGAACCCCAGAGTGAAGGCAAAAGGGCCAACAAGTGCTAAGCATCTCTGGGAACTCCTTCAAGATTGTTGGAAGACCATTTCCGGTGACTACCTCTTGAAGCTCATCAAGAGAATGCCAAGAGTGCGCAAAGCAGTCATCACAGCAAAAGGTGGCTACTTTGAAGAACCTAGAATACAAGACATAATTTCAGTTGTTACACACTTTTTTGTTAAGTATATAATTTCACATGTGTTAATTCATAGTTTTGATGACTTCAGTGTGAATGTACAATTTTCATAGTCATGAAAATACAGAAAAATCTTTAAATGAGAAGGTGTGTCCAAACTTTTGGTCTGTACTGTATATCAGTGAGCCCAGGTTACATTATACCTCATGGGGGGCAGCATTATACCCTATGAGGGGGGCAGCATTATACCCTATGAGGGGGCAGCATTATATCCTATGAGGGGACAGCATTATACCCTATGTGGGCAGAATTATACCCTATGAGGGGGCAGAATTATACTCTATGAGGGGGCAGCATTATACCCTATGAGGGGGCAGAATTATACCCTATGAGGGGCAGCATTATACCCTGAGAGGGGGTGCATTATACCCTATGTGGGGGCCGCATTATATTCTGTGGGGCTACATTATACCCTATGAAGGGGCTACTTTATATTCTATGGGGGGCTGCATTATACTATATGAGGGGGCTGCATTATACTATATCAGGCTGGCTGCATTATACCCTATGAGGGACTACATTATATTCTATGGTGGTCTACATTATATTCTATGAGGGGGCTGTATTATACTATATGAGGGCTGCATTATATTCTATGGAGGGGGGCTACTTTATATTCTATGAGGGGGCTGCTTTATATTCTATGAGGGGGGCAACCCCAACCCCTGCTACATAATTAAGACTTGTACTACCTTATATTCTATCCAGATATTAGCGTGTTTTACCAAAATTGATGGTCTTGTATTTATTTCTACGCAGCTACATAGTTGGCCCCAAGAATGATTTTCTCTGGAGGGCCCAAGGTAACAATAATAATATAACTGATACTCATTGCAATAACATGCATTATTACATACCTAAAAATTGGAACAAGCACAATACTGGGCAGCGACAGTATACTCAGCGGGGAATACTCAACAGCTTGGTAAGTAGATGGTATCTCCACCGCAACTGGGTGAATGGTTATCCATTTCAGCAGTGAATATATAAGATTGGTTGGCAGTCCAGTAGATAACAGTGGGGCTTGACAAGCACAAGTTCTTAATTTCTGCAGGGCTTTGAATACAGAGAACCCATGACTATATTCTGCTATTTTCTTTCTTAGTTGCTGTCACCAAATTGCAGTAATGTACCAGCCAACCTGTCACTATAAGGCGTGCCCTTCATTAAGGCAGCAGATTCTAGTGACAGACTTGGTTTGATTTTAGATTTGTTGGGTATAATTTTTATTTTTCTAAATGTTAGAACTATTCATTTTTATGGCTTAGTTGCCATATTGGAGACTCACGTTTACCTCCTGTATTGTGTGTGTATATGCTGTGCAGCCGAGTGTGTGCTTTATGGTAGCTGTAATGAATTGGAGATGTCACCACCTCTCGTGGCAGCTTGTTCCACTCATTGATCACCCTCACTGTCAAAAAGTTTTTTCTAATATCTAATCTATATATTCTCCTTTTCAGTTTCATTCCAGTGCTATCCATCCTCCATACCTCGGCCTAGCCACTGAGCTCAATAATTACCTGTGAGACCAGATTAGCGGTAAAGAGCCATGCTGGACCCGGGGAGGGTTAGTACTGTTGTTTTATGTGACAAGAAACACTTAGGGTTCACTTCTCGAAAAGTGGAAAACCCCTTTAAATGGTTACTATTTTGCCTTTTCCAGGCCCGAAGAAAAACAACAGAGCTGTCAGTCATTAACACACCCATCCTCTAATGGTAATGTCATGACACTGACTATATTGTCTATACTTTTGTATCTTAGTCTGTTGTGACTGTTCTAGTGTAAAAACTTCCATATTTTTACTGGCTTTTTTTTCACGTGAAAAATCAAACTTTTAAAAATATGTAAAAAAAAACAGATTGAAACAATGAGCCATTACCTTTTCTCTCCTTTCCAGTTTGTTTTAAAAGATATGGATTAATTAAAAAAAAAGCATGAGTTTGTATTGAATTGCCCTCCAGAGCAATGGGAACTCAGATCTGAGCCTATAGACTTCTATGGGGGATGTCACGGCAGCACAGCTCAGTCCGTGGCTCTGGCGCTCACCCGTTAATGTGGGATATTTACAGGGGAGTTGAATGTTGGTATGGGGGTTCGTGACGCCACCTGTGGTACCTGGTCAGGGTGACCAGCGCTGCAGTGCAGATCCACTGAAGGGTTGGTGTTGTGCAGCTATAGGTGTTAAGCCTCCCACAGGTGAGGCTGAGTCCTTCAGGGCAGATATATGGGTAAGGATGCAGGACAGAAGGGGACCCGGCAGTTAGGGGTAAGAAGAGGGACACACACAAGTCACTTTGGTACCTTTACTGAAGATGTTGCAGGCACATCCCGGAGCACTGTAGGGTGAAGGGTGTGACGCGCACCACATGTGTGGATACCAGGGCTATGGGGTACTCGGAGCCGAGCCCATGGAAGTCTATGGGAGTTGTCACTGGCAGCAGAGCTCGGTCCGTGGCCCTGGCGGTCATGCAATGGGGGATATTTACAGGGGAATTGTAGATTAGAATAGTTCGTGACGCCACCTGTGGTGTCTGATCAATTGGACCAGCGCTGCTATATGAGTCTTCCTAGGGGATGTTATGGGGCAGCTGGGTGGTAAGTCTCCCACAGGTGAGACTGGTCCCTGGAAGTCTATGGTGGTGATGCAGGGTGTAGTTAAGAATTCAGTCACACACAATGCAGCTTCTTTCCATACCTTTACTTGTAGGTGTTTCAGGCAGGTCTCGGGGAGCTGGTCGGGGTGGAGAATGCACATTCAGGATAACCGCTGAGCAGGTTAGAGGCCTCCTTTACTTCATATGTATGTGAGTCCAAACTTGCATGAAGCGAAGTTAACTCTGCAATCTCCAGCTTTTTCAATAGCTGCAACGCCCGGCTGACATTGTGGTAGAGCCTTCTATGTCTCTGATTATCAGATGTTGAAAGAACTAAGTCTATATTTGCTGATCAGGCTAGACTCCTGTTCTCCCTGACTCCGTTTACGTATCAGCGCTTAGGGCTACCTCCTGCGACCTGTGGTCCAGAAAGCCTCCGGTTATCTTGTTACTAGGCGTGAAGCACTAGCAACGCTTCGGACCCCGGTGTCCGGTGAATAAGTGCAGGTAATCTCGTACCTGAAGCACTTCTCTCTGTCTTCTCCACTGTGCCCTTCGCCCTGCTCTCGCTCTTAACATAAGCACTTGTAGCTTTGATGGAAATGTCAGCTTTCTCCAGAGCTCACTGAACAGCTCTCAGTATCCTCCAAGTCCAGACTGAACTGACACTGAACTGCACTGTCCTAAGACAGGAAACTGACTGCTCTGAGCTCTTCTCAGACAGGGAACTATCTGGGGGATGACTCACTCCTGAGTCTCCCAAGGCTTGAATGCTGACTGAACTGAACAGAATGTGTCCACTCCTCTCCTCCTGCACAGACTGAACACTGAACACAGAACACTGGCTGCTACGTGTCACTCCCTTTTATACCCCTGATGGGTGTGTCTGAAAGTGTGAGTGACGTGAATGGATATCAAGCTTTTGCGGTTACCTTCCTGTGCATTTTCCTGGATTATGTGTGCCTGACATAGCTGGGCCACACATCCCCCTTGGTTAAACACAGCACTCCCGGGCTGTAAAAGAGAAAAGAAAAACATTTTGTTTTTGCGTTAAACATAAACATTTTTAACTCATCCCATCCGGGAGGTGAGGAATCTTTAACGTTACAATTTGTACATTAGAAAAATACAAAAGTATCAAAGTATCAAAACATTTCCATAAATACTAGATAATATTCTTGTGGAGGACCCGCACCAAAAACCTCCCACGTGGGTCCTGGGTGGGCTGCAGGACTTCATTGCAGACCTCACTCTAGGCCACACCATACGGGTTTTTCTTCAGAGGTAGTTTAGGTTTCATGTAAAACCAAGATAGGGCACCGAAGTGCGAACTATTTACAATACAAGTTCTTGGGCTGGCACAGTCCACAGCCACGCAGTCTTTTGCATGATGAAACATTTCACATATAACATTTCAAACTTTATACATTTTCAGTTACAGTAAACCCCTGTCTGGGTCATACTAAACTAGTTTACTAGAACTACTCTTGATAACGAATAGGTAACCTTCATTTCGTTGTACGTTCTGACCTACGTGGAGTGGTGTCAAGTGTAGTAGTCTCTAGCCTATCTGCTCTGTGTACCGGCGAACTATAGATACGACTCCACCTCTCTAGGGACCTGGCAAGCATGCTAGCGACTGGGCGATGCGGTACTGCTCCACCAAGGGTTTCCACTTCTTGTGGTGCTGCCTCTTGTGGTTCCGCTGCTTGGGATCCCAATGGTTGAGGGTCTGCCGGAACAGGTCCTTCTGGAACTGACTCTACTGGCACAATTGGTATGACTGGATGTAGAGATTCTTCTTGCGGTTGATAAAACTGCAGCACAGGAATGATTACTGCTTCTCCCACTCTGGGCCAATCCGCAGGTAGATCTCCCAGATCCGTATGTATGACCGCTTCATCATTTTCTTTCTGAAGGACAACAGGTTCTTCTCACGAAGCTTTAATGGGCCCGGACACAACTTTAGATGATCTCTAGACACAGTTGCAGTCGTTTTTTCCTCCATCCTTGCTGATGGTACAGGTTTTTCTGTTATCAAATTTGGAATTTTGCATGACATATGGCTCCTGTTCCCACTGATCATCCAATTTGTGCATTCTTCTTTTTCTTTTTAGCACAATTTCTCCAGGCATTAAAGGCTTAGCGGGAGCATTTTTGTTGTAGTTCTTCTCTTGCCTTTCTCTTACTTTATTGAGACTGTCTTCTACGCAGGCTTGTACTCTCCTGTACTGTTCCTGTCGATTCGTGTCCCAATCTTCAGCATTGTCATCAGCCTCTGGTTCTACCACACCTAGTTCCAAATCCATTGGCAGTCTTCCTGGCCTTGCTCTCATAAGGTAGGCTGGAGTGCAGTTGGTGGAACTTACTGGTATGTGGTTGTACAAGTCGACCAGGTCAGGTAACAAGTCTGGCCACCGATTTCTTCTTCCAGTGGTACAGATTTCAGTAAATCCATGACAATGTGATTCATCTTTTCACAAAGGCCATTGGTTTGAGGGTGGTACGGTGTTGTTCTGATCTTCTTACACCCATACAAGTGACAGAATTCCTGAAACAGTTCAGCTTCAAAGGCTGGACCTCGATCAGTCAGTACCTGCTCTGGATATCCGTGTGGTCTGCAGAAACTTGCTTGGAAGATCTTGGCTGCTGTCTCTGCTGTCAGATCTTTGACAGGGGCGACCACCAGAAATTTGGAATAGTGATCCACCATGGTCAGGGCGTATGTGTATCCCGACCTGCTTGGTGACAACTTGACATGGTCCAACGCTACGATCTCCAAGGGACGAGTCGTCTGGATAGGCTGCAGGGGTGCTCTCTGACTATGGTAATCTTTTCGTCTGAGGCCACAGGGTCCACAATTCCGGCACCACTTCTCGATGGAGCTTCGCATCCCTACCCAATAGAACCGACACCTCAACAGGGTCTCCAGCTTTTTCCAGCCAAAGTGTCCTGCTTGATCGTGGTAGGCTTCTAACACCATTTGGATGTCTGCCCTGGGAACCACTATCTGCCAAACCATCTCATGGGTCCTTGGGTCGACGTATCTCCTGCACAACTTCTCACGGTAGATGAACAACCGGCTTCTCTCGTTCCACAGGAGCTTTGCTGGTATAGGTGCATCTTTCTCCAAGGAGGAACCTTCCTGTCTTATCAACTCCTTGATACGGCTGACCACTGGATCGCTGTCTTGAGTCTCCTTCCAGCTGTGATGAGGTAAAGGGTTTACCGTCTTGTCACACCGTTTTCTGTGGGCTCGTTGTTCATTGATCATCCCATTTCTGTGGAACGCAGGTATCTCAATTTCTTCCAGGTCGTCCAAATCTTCCTCCGTGTCGGATTCATGCGGCATTCTAGACAAGGCGTCAGCGTTGGCATTTTTACGGCCTGCCCGGTACTTGATGGTAAATTGATAGTTTGACAGCCGAGCCATCCAACGTTGCTCCATGGCTCCCAGCTTGGCTGTTTCCAGATGCGTCAAGGGGTTATTGTCTGTGTACGCAGTGAACTTGCTGGAGGCAAGGTAATGCTTGAATCTTTCGGTAATGGCCCAGACCAGCGCCAGAAACTCCAACTTGAAGCTGCTATAGTTTTCTGGGTTTCTCTCAGTTGGCCGGAGCTTCCTGCTTGCATATGCGATGACTTTTTCTTGGCCATTCTGCTTCTGACTGAGGACAGCTCCTAATCCTTCGTTACTGGCATCGGTATACAGCAGGAACGGTTGGTTGTAATCAGGGTAGGCTAAGATTTCATCGCCTGTCAGGATCTCTTTCATCTCTTTGAATGCCTCAGCTTGTTCTTTACCCCAATTGAATGGAGGGTTTCTGCTCTTGAGAGGTTGTCCTACCAGGAGGTCCTGTAAAGGCGCCGCTTTCTTGGTGTAATCTTTTACAAACCTCCTGTAGTAACCTGTTAGTCCCAGGAACTGACGCACCTCTTTTAGATTCTTCGGCTCCGGCCATTTCTGGATGGCTGTGACCTTCTCGGGGTCCGGCGCTACTCTTTCGGAACTGACAATATGTCCCAAGTACTGTACCTTCCGTTTGAGCAGATGGCACTTTGAGGGCTTCAGTTTCATCCCATACTTGGACAGTGACTCGAATACCTCTGCCAGGTGTTTCAGATGATCCTCATACGTCTTGGAGTAGACAATTACGTCGTCCAGGTACAGCAACACGGTTTCAAAGTTGAGATGTCCCAGGCAGCTCTCCATCACTCTCTGGAATGTTCCCGGGCACTGCTGAGTCCAAACGGCATTCTGTCAAACTCACAGAGTCCCATTGGGGTGGTGAAAGCCGTCTTTTCCCGATCCTCCTCAGCCACAGCTACTTGCCAGTACCCACTAGTGAGGTCAAGGGTAGAAAAGTAGTTAGCCGTTTTCAAAGCAGCTAAGGATTCCTCAATGCGTGGTAATGGGTATGCATCTTTATGTGTTATGCGATTTACTTGTCTGTAATCTACACACATTCTCATGCTACCATCCTTTTTCTTAACTAGGACTAGAGGTGCTGCCCAGGGACTACAACTATCCCTTATCACCCCGGCTTCCTTCATGTCACGCAACATTTCCTTAGCTTTCTGATAGTGGGCTGGAGGTATAGGCCTGTACCGCTCCTTAATGGGAGGATGACTACCTGTAGGGATATGATGCTGTACTCCCTTAATTGTCCCAAAGTCAAGTGGGTGTTTGCTAAATACCTGTGCGTACTCTTGTACCACCCGTAGTACTCCCTGTTTCTGGTGGGCAGGAGTGGTGTCTGTCCCGACATGGAGTTGCTGACACCAATCCGCCACCTGGGTTGTCGGATCATTATCCTCCTCTGGTTGGCGGGAGGCTAAGGACTCGGTTGGGAGAATAGAATTGTTATCTACGGTATGTAATTTAGCAACAGTGGCATAACGTGGTAAATTTACTTCATCTTCTCCCCAGTTGAGAAGTCGTACTGGTACTCTCCCATTTATTACTTCCACTACCCCTCTAGCAGTCAAGAGTGTAGGTCTGTGCTCTGAACAATAGGGCTCTACTACTGCTTGGTAGTTCTGTCCTTTCAGACCTATTGCTGCTCTACACCATATTAGCATTTCACTCATTGGGGGTATCACAATGGGGTTCGGGTCCGTTACCCGTACATTACCAATTTCACCATCTGTAAGCTTCGCTTGCTGCTGGCACATCAGAGCCCGGATCTCCCTCTGGATCACTCCCTTCTGCTTTGGCTTGGCAACTTCAGCGAGCTGTTGGAGCAAAAACACAACTTCTCCCAGACAGTTACTGATAATGTTAGTACCTAAAATCACATTTAAGCCATTTTCCTCATTCACAGTCTTTACCACTAAGAGTCCCTGATCCGTCAGCTCCACCCTGCCCACCTTCACGTCCACGTTTTTGGCTCCGAGTACTTCAACAGGGAGACCATTAGAGGCGTACACTGTAAAGTCAGGGCTCGGGGGCTGGAGACTGTCCATGGACCAGAATTTATTATAAAGGACATCAGGTATGATGGTCACCTGTGATCCAGTGTCTAGCAGTGCAGGGATTGCGATCCCGTCCAGAATGATGGACAGGTAGGGCCTTCCACCCACAAACCGGCGGTTCCAGTCTAAGGGGCCTGATGAGTCTACTCCTGGGTGTTGGCCCTCGGACCCAGGATCTGCTCGTTTAAAGGACACTGACGAGCCATATGACCTTCCCGGTTGCAGCGGTAGCAGATGATCTCTCGGCGAGGCTGGTGCTGATCAGGGGTCGCTCCTGGGGGTGGCGTTGTCCTCCTCCGGTGAGGCGACGTCCTCCATTTCCTCCGGTTCATCCAAGGGACATCCTCTGGGCAGTCGGCTAGCAGAATCTTTCCTCCTTCCTCTTTCCGCAGTTGCAGGGCACTCATTACAGTGGCCAGGTTTTTAGTCAGCTGGCGCACTTCTGAGCGTAGACAGTCCAACTCAGTAGGGGGTGTCACCTGCGTTTTGGCTTCTGCCACTAGCGGGGAAAAGGTGGGTACTGCCGGCTCTAGAGTGGCTTCACCCGGGTGATACTGGGTCGCCACTTCAAGCTTTTCCAGGGATCGCAGTCCTTTTATAGCCCTATTCTTTAAGGCATCAAAGGTAGCATCAGGATGATCCAGGGACCACCAGTTCACAGTCCTGCCTTCCGCTTGGGACCTCAGTCCCCGTACAAATTGTTCTTTCAACATTTTGCTTTCATCAACGGCATTTATAGGGTTAACCTGTTTGAGAGCTCGCAGGGCCCCCTGTAGTCGGCAGGCGTAGTCCCTAATACTGTCTCCTGGTCTCTGGGAGCATTGGTAAAATGCCATCCGGAGATCTGTTTCTGTGCGGTCCTCAAAGATAGCCTGTAGCTTTAAGAGAATCGCAGGCACCGACTCCTGGTCTGCAGTGGTCCAAGTCTCCACTTCTCTCTCAGCAGCACCAGCTAACTGTCCTATTACTACCGCAGCTTTTTGCTTCTCTGTCATTGAGTACATTTCCAGGATACTGCATATTTTCCGTTTGAACACTGACAGGGTGTCTGGCTCGCCGCTGTACTGAGGGAGCCACTTCGCTCCTGGCATGTATGGGAGCGTTAGGGGCATGAGTGGGACCACAGGACCGGGTGAGGGACCCGCATTTCCATCCTGCGCTACAACGCCCAGCGGTAAGTCATTGGGGCCCCCAGCTGGGGCCGCGCTGTCTGCCGGTTGTTGCGACATGTTGGCGTTCCCCTGTTTTATCTGAGCCTACCTTTTCCAAAGGCTGCAGCTCCGCAGACACAGCGGTGGTGACAGGACCTTAGTCGCTGGCGCTCGGATGTCAGAGCGTTCACTTCCGCTTTCACAGGACCTGCTGCTGCGTCAGCGTTGGGGGCGGGGCTAGGGAACAGCGCGTTCTTTCAGGTACGCCCACAAATGCACGCCCACCTTCTTCACCAGCGCCTCTGGGGCGCGAATATGGCGGTAAAAATGGCGGTATTTGGCGCCAAAAGTGACAAACAGCAAACAGTCTTTTTCTGCAATAAACAGTTCAATAGGCACACAGGACTCACAATTTTGCAAGCTTCGTATCCTGTTCGTGACGCCAAGTTAGATGACGCGCACCACATGTGTGGATACCAGGGCTATGGGGTACTCGGAGCCGAGCCCATGGAAGTCTATGGGAGTTGTCACTGGCAGCAGAGCTCTGTCCGTGGCCCTGGCGGTCATGCAATGGGGGATATTTACAGGGGAATTGTAGATTAGAATAGTTCGTGACGCCACCTGTGGTGTCTGATCAATTGGACCAGCGCTGCTATATGAGTCTTCCTAGGGGATGTTATGGGGCAGCTGGGTGGTAAGTCTCCCACAGGTGAGACTGGTCCCTGGAAGTCTATGGTGGTGATGCAGGGTGTAGTTAAGAATTCAGTCACACACAATGCAGCTTCTTTCCATACCTTTACTTGTAGGTGTTTCAGGCAGGTCCCGGGGAGCTGGTCGGGGTGGAGAATGCACATTCAGGATAACCGCTGAGCAGGTTAGAGGCCTCCTTTACTTCATATGACTCGCACCACACTGAGATGGATACCAGGGCTATGGGGTACTCGGAGCCGAGCCCATTGATTTCTATGGGAGATGTCACTGGCAGCGGACTCGGTCCGTGGCCCTGGCGGTCATGCAATGGGGGATATTTACAGGGGATTATTAGGTAGTGTCGTGACGCCACCTGTGGAATCTGGTCAATTGTACCAGCGCTGCTATAAGGATCTTCACAGGGGATGTTATGGGCAGCTGGGTGGTAAGTCTCCCACAGGTGAGACTGGTCCCTGGAAGTCTATGGTGATGATGCAGGGTGTAGATAAGAATTCAGTCACACACAATGCAGCTTCTTTTCATACCTTTTACTTGAAGGTGTTTCAGCAAGATCCCGGGGAGCTGGTCGGGGTGGAGAATGCACATTCGGGTAACCGCTGAGCAGGTTAGAGGCCTCCTTAACCTCAAATGTATCTGAGTCCAAACTTGCGTGAAGCGAAGTTAACTCTGTAATCTCCAGCTTTCTCAATAGCTGTAATGCCCGGCCGACATTGTGGTGGAGCCTTCTATGTCTCTGACTAGCAGATGTTGAGAGAACTAAGTCCTTACTTTTGTCTGGCCTTGACTCAAAGTCCCCGTTCTCCCTGACTCCGGTTACGTATCAACACTTAGGGCTGCTCTCTGCGACCTGTAGTCCAGATGCCTCCGGTTTTCTTGTTACTACGCATGAAGCTCTAGCAACGCTTCGGACCCCGGTGTCCGGCAAATTAGTGCAGGCAATCCAATACCTAAAGCAATTCTCTATCTTCTCCACTGCGCCTTTCGCCCTGCTTCCCGCTCTTAACATAAGCACTTGTAGCTTTTGATGGAAATGTCAGCTTTCTTCTAGAGCTCACTGAATAGCTCTCAGTATCCTCCAAGTCCAGACTGGACTGACACTGAACTGCACTGTACTCAGACAGGAAACAGACTGAGGGATGACTCACTCCTGAGCCACCCGGAGCTTAACTGAACTCTGGCTGAACTGTCCTAAGACAGGAAGCTTGACTGACTGGAAAGACTGAACTGAAACTCAACCCAGCTCTGCTACGTGTCACTCCCTTTTATACCCTGATGGGTGTGTCTGAAAGTGTGAGTGAAGTGAATGCATATCAAGCGTTGCGGTTACCTTCCTGTGCATTCTCCTGGATTTTATGTGGGCCTTACATAGCGGGGCCACACACATATGTATGTGAGTCCAAACTTGCATGAAGCGAAGTTAACTCTGCAATCTCCAGCTTTTTCAATAGCTGCAACGCCCGGCTGACATTGTGGTAGAGTCTTCTATGTCTCTGATTATCAGATGTTGAAAGAACTAAGTCTATATTTGCTGATCAGGCTAGACTCCTGTTCTCCCTGACTCCGTTTACGTATCAGCGCTTAGGGCTACCTCCTGCGACCTGTGGTCCAGAAAGCCTCCGGTTATCTTGTTACTAGGCGTGAAGCACTAGCAACGCTTCGGACCCCGGTGTCCGGTGAATAAGTGCAGGTAATCTCGTACCTGAAGCACTTCTCTCTGTCTTCTCCACTGTGCCCTTCGCCCTGCTCTCGCTCTTAACATAAGCACTTGTAGCTTTGATGGAAATGTCAGCTTTCTCCAGAGCTCACTGAACAGCTCTCAGTATCCTCCAAGTCCAGACTGAACTGACACTGAACTGCACTGTCCTAAGACAGGAAACTGACTGCTCTGAGCTCTTCTCAGACAGGGAACTATCTGGGGGATGACTCACTCCTGAGTCTCCCAAGGCTTGAATGCTGACTGAACTGAACAGAATGTGTCCACTCCTCTCCTCCTGCACAGACTGAACACTGAACACAGAACACTGGCTGCTACGTGTCACTCCCTTTTATACCCCTGATGGGTGTGTCTGAAAGTGTGAGTGACGTGAATGGATATCAAGCTTTTGCGGTTACCTTCCTGTGCATTTTCCTGGATTATGTGTGCCTGACATAGCTGGGCCACACAGGTGCACATCCAGATTCTTCCACTGAGTAAGTGTGTGGCCCAGCTGCGCTTGGTACACATGTCTCCAGGAAAATGCACAGGAAGGTAATTGTAAAAACCTGATATTCATTCACATCTCACACATTTCCCAGGAGCCACCAGAGGGAGCCCCTTAGATTCAGGTATTTAGGGGCGTGGAGAAATGCAGCAGTAGGCATTCTAGCCAGACAGCTATTCTAGTTGTTGGTTTTACCTCAGAGAAGAGATCAGAACGACAGTTACCTCAGAGAAGCTGTGAGGGACAGATGAGATCTCCTCAGGACACCAGAGTGAGAGGATTCCTGTCAGAGCTCAGTTAGAGCTGAAATGATTTCTGTCACAGACAGAAGGAGAGAGTAGTTAGTCAGATGCAGTTCAAGTGTCTGGTCTTGGAGGGAGAGGAGAGAAGACTGAATCCTGACAGAGCTACAGCCAAAACTGTTATCTCAGAACAAGCTGCTTGTGTTCTCTAGAACGTGGAAAGTGACTCTCGGAGCTACAGCGTGTATACAGTCTGACGGAACGTCCTGTGAGCTGCTCTGGACAGAGTTTTGAAGGAAAGAAGGAAGGGAACTACTGCAGTTATAACAACGAGCCAACTGAGAGCAGGTCAGTGAGCTTGGAAGAACAACTGACTATTACACTTACTGCTACCCGTGCTTATGTTAAGGGAAAGAGCAGGGCGACAGGTGAGTGGAAAACATAAGGAAGAGTGGCTTCGTGACAGATCACCTTCATTCAGTTAACCGGACACCGGGTCCGAAGCATTGCTAGTACTTCACGGCTAGTGATAGAAAACCGGAGGCCTTGCTGGACTTCAAGTCACAGAAGGTAGCCCTAAGTGCCGATACGTAACCGGGGTCAGGAAGGACAACAGTCTAGCAGGGCCCTGCACAAAAGACTAGTTCTATCCAACAGAAGACACCCACCACAATGTCGACCGGGCATAGCTGTTGCATTAAGAGTTAAACTTGACTTTATGCAAGTTAGGACTCACATACACATTAAGGATAAAGGAGGCCTCAAACCTGCTCAGCAATTCCCTGAATGTGCATTCTCCAACCTGACCAGCTTCCCGGGACATACCTGCAACATCTACAAGTAAAGGTATGGAAAGAGATTGCATTGTGTGTGACTGACTTCTTATCTGCACCCTGCACCACCATAGACTTTGAGGACCAGTCCCACCTGTGGGGGACTTAACATCTAGCTGCCATAACATCCCCTCAGAGATTTACCCTGCTGCGCTGGTCAATCAGATCAGATACCACAGGTGGCGTCACGAACAACTATTACTACAAACCCCTGTAAATACATCCCCCATTGTATGAGCGCCCAGGGCAACGGACCGAGCTCTGCTGCCAGTGACATTCCCCATAGACTTCCATGGGCTCGGTGCCGAGTACCCCATAACCCTGGTACCCACACCACTTGGTGCGTGCGACTCATCTTTGGCGTCACGAACAGGATATGAAGCTTACAATTTGTGAGTCCTGTGTGCCTTTGTGGACTGTTTTTGTGCAGAAAAGACTGTGTGCAGTATTTGTGATTTTTGGCCCATTTTCGGCCATTTTGCCGCCATATTCGCGCCCTGAGGCGCTGGTGAAGAAGGTGGGCGTGCATTCGTGGGCGTGCCCCCCCCTTGTGGCGCGAAAGCAATGGGCGCCCCCTCTAAATGTTATTACAATACAAGAGCCTGCCCCACTGCAAGGGAGATCCGCCTCCTCTTCATCCTCTATGTCATGGAGGAGGTGGATGCGGTGCTAAGGGACCTGGCCCGACATCGTGAAGAAATGGAGGAGATAGAGCAAAGATGGCGTGCCCGGAAACAGCGGCTGCTGTGGGACGCGACGCTCTCCCCTCCAGAAGCGCAACCATTACCTGTGTCACCACTGCAAGCGGCTGATGAAGAACCGGAGGCCGGCTCCAAAAGTGCTGATCCCGACTCCACCGATGAAGCGGCGGGAGAGAAGGAGGCTGAGGAGGCCCTGCCCGTTCCGGAGTACCAGCCAGGCCTGGAGGCCGCAGCGGAATGCCGATCCCCGGTAGGGACACCGGAGGAGACCCAGCCGTCCGTGATGGAGCAGCGACAGCAGCAGGTTAGTGCGTCCCCAACTGAGCCATTGCGCGCACCTGCATCCTACTCTGCATTGCAACAGCCTTGTGCGCATTCGACTGAGCCACTCCGCGCACCTGCATCGTGTACTGAGTCCTCCCCTGCATCACACCAGCATTGTGCGACTTCAATTGAGCCACCGGATGCATCTGCGCCTTACTCAACAACGCAGCAGGAAAGTGCGTTCCAAAGTGAGCCAAATCTATATTCTGAAGAGGCACCCGTGGGGTCCCAAGAAAATCGCTCAAATGCGACCAGGACTGTGGCTACTCAAACACAGATCGCAGGCCATGATATGTTAGTGATGCGTTCCAGATCGCACCGCATACTTCCAGCCCCAGGAGTGGAAGACGTCATTGATATCTGCAAAAGAGAAGAAGAACAGTAGGACCCAGACAGGGTTTACTGCAGCTGTATAAAGTTGAAGAATTTGCACTTTATTAATATTGTGATAAATGTTTGCATAATTAGCATAAATCTTGAAATAGAATACCCCAGTTGGGTAAAAGGAGTTAATGCGATTTTCTAAATTTGAAATGTTTTATCCGAAGACTGCGTGGCTGAGGACTTTGCCAGCCCAAAAACTTTCATTGTAAATAGTTCGCACTTCGGTGCCCCATCTTGGTTTTACATAAAGCCTTACTACCGCTGAAGAAAAACCCGTATGGTGTGGCCTAGAGTGAGGTCTGCAGCTCAGAAGTCCTGCAGCCCACCCAGGACCCACGTGGGAGGTTTTTGGTGCGGGTCCTCCACAAGTATATTGTATTTATGTGAAAAATGGTTTCGATATTTTTCTACTTGACATTGTATACATTGTAACGTTAAAGAGTCCTTACCTCCCGCAAGGGATGAGTTATATTGTTGATGTTATATATAAAAATGTTTTTCTTTTTTGTTTCAGCCCGGGAGTGCTGATGATAACTAGGGGGGGATGTGTGGCCCAGCTGCGCTTGGTACACATGTCTCCAGGAAAATGCACAGGAAGGTAATTGTAAAAACCTGATATTCATTCACATCTCACACATTTCCCAGGAGCCACCAGAGGGAGTGTCATGGGTGTATCGCCACGAGGATCGTCGCGATTACACACTCTGACTTCTCACAGCTGAGTTGCTGTTTCTTTGTGTTTGGTAATGAGGGAGTTAATTTTACCTAGCTCTTTGCTAAGACTAGGTCCAGCCTCGCCCGGCTGCTTTTGATTATGTTCTAATTAGCTTCCTTTATATACCTGCCAGTCTGGGTGTTAGATGCCGGTGAAAGCATTCATGTAGTCTAGCAGACTGGATCGGTTCTGAGAATATTTAAGCTAAGAGCTCCTTAGTTGTTTTTACTCTTATAGCTTATAGTTTATCTCTGAGACCTTAGGTGTTCCTACTGTGTGTGAGTGTTGTATGTAAGACTTTATTTACTTTATTCCTTGTCTTTCTTGTATGTCTTTCTGTTCATTAACCGTTACCTGTTCATTCCCTTTGGTGGTAATCAGGGTCCTTCTTAGGACTAGATTACAGTTGGCAGGGATTGATAGGAGACAGGGTTTACGCTGGTGGCCTGGACCTCTGTACCTTTAACAGTACCTCCAGGTAGAGGGATTAGTTAGGACCCCAGTTTAGGGTCAGCATAGACCCCGGTCACCCTCTAGCCGGAGACAGCGTATAACGGATTCCGTATTGACCCACTGGACTTTCTGTCAGGTAATTCTATGTTATCATATATCTATGCGCATGTTATATAGTATGTTGCCCTTTTGATATAGATTACTGACATCACATATATATATATCTGCTATACAGCGTGACATTTTCACCGGCCCATACTAAAGATTCTCCCCAGCTGTCATGGATCCAGTAACCCAGCTGGCCCGGCAGTTGCAGGGGTTGTCCATGGAGTTTGCAGACATTAAGTCCAAGGTTTTGTCCCCCCCGGAGCAAACCAGATCTGAACCTAAGGTTGCTCTCCCGGACAGGTTCACTGGTGGGCGGGACAAATTTTTTACTTTCCGGGAGGCATGTAAATTGTACTTTCGGCTGCGGCCTCGGTCATCTGGGAGTGAAGAGCAGAGGGTGGGAATTGTTATCTCGCTCTTACAAGGGGACCCTCAATCTTGGGCGTTCTCTATTCCTCCAGGCTCCCCAGATCTCCAGTCAGTGGATCGATTTTTTACTGCCCTGGGTCTGGTATATGATGATCCGGATCGTGTTTCCCTTGCTGAAACAAAGTTACGTAAAATACGGCAAGGAAATCGTCCAGCGGAGGAATATTCTTCTGAGTTCCGTAGATGGGCAACAGATACTCAGTGGAATGACCCAGCTCTTAGGAGCCAGTTTTGTCAAGGGTTGTCTGACAAATTAAAGGATGTGTTGGCTCAGTATGATTCTCCTCCATCACTGGAGGCTGCTATGGCCCTCGCTATTCGCATTGATAGACGAATTTGAGGAAGACGCGAGGTAACTCCGCCTCCCGTGATGACTCCACCTACTACTAAAGTCCCTTATACTGAGGTTCCCCTGGTCTGTTCTGAGGAACCCATGCAGTTGGGAGGGACATCTTTTTGTAGGAGGGAATCGGCGGTGCACCGCAAGACTAGAAGGTGTTTCTTTTGCGGGAGAGAGGGACATTTTGTTGGGGGGTGTCCATCCCGGGCCTCTTTGAGCAAAGGAGTTAACCTGGGAGTGTGTATTTCGTCCCCAAATCCCTCTCAGTTTCTCGTGCCTGCGGAGGTGGTGATTGGTACTAGAACTGAGAGGATTTCTGTTTTTCTTGATAGTGGGTCCGGGGCTAATCTGGTGGACGCTCGGTTTGCCCAGGTGCATGGTATGCAACTGAGTGTATTGGCCAAACCGGTCCCTATAGTCTCTATTGATTCTAGACCTCTCGGTCAAGGTAGCTTGGTACAAGCGGTTCATAACATAGATCTTCGAGTAGGGGCAATACATAAAGAGCAATTGTCTTGTTATGTGTTGGAGGGTCTACCTACTCCTATTGTGTTGGGACTTCCTTGGTTGGCTAAACATAACCCAGTGATTGATTGGCAATCCAGAAAGATAAGCCAGTGGGGTGGATTTTGCAGGAATAACTGCATGAGCACGGTCATCGGTGCGGTTGTGCCTAGGACTTTGTCTCCTTTTCTGGAGGACTTTGGGGAGATGTTCTCAGAGGAGGGGTGTAAAGAGTTACCTCCTCATCGCGCATATGACTGCTCAATAAAGTTGCTTCCTGATGCCTTATCTCGTACTTTCCCAGGGGCCGGGAAGACGGATGATCCGGTTCCTATTCCTCAGGAGGGAGTTGTAGTGTCAGCTGTATGCTCTGAGCTTGAGGGGGAGGTATTGGGGGCTCAGGGGGACGCCCTTGTGGGACTTCCAGGGAGACTGATAGTTCCAGATCGGTTAAGACTGAAGGTTACGGGGAACCGTTACAAACGGATGGCTGATATGGGGAGAGTTTCTGGTCTAGATCTGAAGGTGAACGATCTAGTTTGGTTGTCTACCAGGAATATAAAACTTAAAGTTTCCTCCTGGAGGTTGGGTCCCAGATTCATCGGGCCGTACAGGATCAGTTCCATAATTAATCCTGTGGCATTTCGTCTGGACCTCCCTCCTACGTTTAAAATTCATAATGTGTTTCACAAGTCATTACTTAAAAAGTATGTGGCACCAGTCATACCGTCACCTCTACCTCCTCCTTCAGTGGTGGTCAATGATAACGTGGAATTTCATGGGTCGAAAATCATTGACTCATGTCTCAGTCGCCGATCCCTTCAGTACTTGGTTCATTGGAAGGGGTATGGTCCTGAGGAGAGGACGTGGGTCCCTGCGTCTGATGTTAACGCAGATCGATTGGTTCGGACCTTTCACACAACTCACCCGGGCAGACCTGGCCCTGAGGGTCCGGAGTCCCCTCGTAGAGGGGGGGGTACTGTCATGGGTGTATCGCCACGAGGATCGTCGCGATTACACACTCTGACTTCTCACAGCTGAGTTGCTGTTTCTTTGTGTTTGGTAATGAGGGAGTTAATTTTACCTAGCTCTTTGCTAAGACTAGGTCCAGCCTCGCCCGGCTGCTTTTGATTATGTTCTAATTAGCTTCCTTTATATACCTGCCAGTCTGGGTGTTAGATGCCGGTGAAAGCATTCATGTAGTCTAGCAGACTGGATCGGTTCTGAGAATATTTAAGCTAAGAGCTCCTTAGTTGTTTTTACTCTTATAGCTTATAGTTTATCTCTGAGACCTTAGGTGTTCCTACTGTGTGTGAGTGTTGTATGTAAGACTTTATTTACTTTATTCCTTGTCTTTCTTGTATGTCTTTCTGTTCATTAACCGTTACCTGTTCATTCCCTTTGGTGGTAATCAGGGTCCTTCTTAGGACTAGATTACAGTTGGCAGGGATTGATAGGAGACAGGGTTTACGCTGGTGGCCTGGACCTCTGTACCTTTAACAGTACCTCCAGGTAGAGGGATTAGTTAGGACCCCAGTTTAGGGTCAGCATAGACCCCGGTCACCCTCTAGCCGGAGACAGCGTATAACGGATTCCGTATTGACCCACTGGACTTTCTGTCAGGTAATTCTATGTTATCATATATCTATGCGCATGTTATATAGTATGTTGCCCTTTTGATATAGATTACTGACATCACATATATATATATCTGCTATACAGCGTGACAGGGAGCCCCTTAGATTCAGGTATTTAGGGGCGTGGAGAAATGCAGCAGTAGGCATTCTAGCCAGACAGCTATTCTAGTTGTTGGTTTTACCTCAGAGAAGAGATCAGAACGGCAGTTACCTCAGACAAGCTGTGAGGGACAGATGAGATCTCCTCAGGACACCAGAGTGAGAGGATTCCTGTCAGAGCTCAGTTAGAGCTGAAATGATTTCTGTCACAGACAGAAGGAGAGAGTAGTTAGTCAGATGCAGTTCAAGTGTCTGGTCTTGGAGGGAGAGGAGAGAAGACTGAATCCTGACAGAGCTACAGCCAAAACTGTTATCTCAGAACAAGCTGCTTGTGTTCTCTAGAACGTGGAAAGTGACTCTCGGAGCTACAGCGTGTATACAGTCTGACGGAACGTCCTGTGAGCTGCTCTGGACAGAGTTTTGAAGGAAAGAAGGAAGGGAACTACTGCAGTTATAACAACGAGCCAACTGAGATCAGGTCAGTGAGCTTGGAAGAACAACTGACTATTACACTTACTGCTACCCGTGCTTATGTTAAGGGAAAGAGCAGGGCGACAGGCGAGTGGAAAACATAAGGAAGAGTGGCTTCGGTGACAGATCACCTTCACTCAGTTAACCGGACACCGGGTCCGAAGCATTGCTAGTACTTCACGGCTAGTGATAGAAAACCGGAGGCCTTGCTGGACTTCAAGTCGCAGAAGGTAGCCCTAAGTGCCGATACGTAACCGGGGTCAGGAAGGACAACAGTCTAGCAGGGCCCTGCACAAAAGACTAGTTCTATCCAACAGAAGACACCCACCACAATGACTTTATGCAAGTTAGGACTCACATACACATTAAGGATAAAGGAGGCCTCAAACCTGCTCAGCAATTCCCTGAATGTGCATTCTTCAACCTGACCAGCTTCCCGGGACATACCTGCAACATCTACAAATAAAGGTATGGAAAGAGATTGCATTGTGTGTGACTGACTTCTTATCTGCACCCTGCACCACCATAGACTTTGAGGGACCAGTCCCACCTGTGGGGGACTTAACATCTAGCTGCCATAACATCCCCTCAGAGATTTACCCTGCAGCGCTGGTCAATCAGATCAGATACCACAGGTGGCGTCACGAACAACTATTACTACAATCCCCTGTAAATACATCCCCCATTGTATGAGCGCCCAGGGCCACGGACCGAGCTCTGCTGCCAGTGACATTCCCCATAGACTTCCATGGGCTCGGTGCCGAGTACCCCATAACCCTGGTACCCACACCACTTGGTGCGTGCGACTCATAAGTGTGTGGCCTCCTGTTCCTTGCCTTTCTGTAAGAAGTCCTGGCCTGCATGTAGCTGGGCCTAACTTAGTCTCCATCCTGCACCTGGCTGACCTTGTGGTTGGACCTTTTCATGAAGTACACAGTCTTGCTGGTAGTGCACTGCCTGACTCTGTCCTCCTGGCCCAGTTACGTATCAGCTCTCTGGTGCTCCTGGGACCTGTAGTCCTCCAGGAACTCCTGTGTTCTCCTAATGGGTCGTGGAGATCCCTATAGTCTCGGACCCCGGTGTCCGGTCAATACTTGTTGAGGTGAGCTATTACTGCTCCTCTGCCTCTTTACTTCTCTTTCCACTCGCCTTCGGCCTACCCGGGCCCTCACTCGATTACACACACTGGCAGTTCGTGGGCCGCCTCTTCGCCGCTCTCTGAGCGTCGGCACGCTCCTGGCTCCCAACTTGAGCTCTGGAGTCCCTTGCTGCAAACTCCACTCGTCTGCTCTGTCTGCAGACTACTCGCTTGTTTCAGCTCTGACTAGACTGGGATAGATTCAGTTCCACTTTACTAGCCTCCAATTTGCTGAACTGAACTGCTCTGCAGTCTCTCTAATCTGAACTCTGAGCTGACTGAACTTAACTGAACTCACTTTCCTGTCTTCACCCTCCTTATATGACTATCGGAGCTCCCTCAGGTGGACTTAGGGATGGGTGAAGGTGTGTGAATGTATATTGAGACCTCTAGTGGTGAATTGCTTCTGTGCACCCTTCTGGGAGATATGAATCCAGACGCAGCTGGGCTCCACAGTATTCCTACCTGTGACAAATACGAGTACATGAAGTAGAATGTATCTGTAGCTAGTTTATCATATGAAAAAAATGATCTCCTACTCTTGTATAGGCACATACAGGTAAGGTGGAGAACTGTTTACATCACTGCCTCCCTTCTATCTGCTGTCCCAATGACCTAAATAACTCAGATTAACATTCCTGAGAAAGTATAATAGGCGGCACACCACCCCACACTTTCCCAGCCCTGCAATTCTTCCATTTTCTAACATTTTCTAACATTGCATTAAAGAGATTTTCCCCACTGCCCCATAGATCCCAGTGATAGATGACGATCTGCGTCATCCCATTCCATCTCCAACATGGCAAATACAGGAGCAGCATGTTCACTGCATACAATGTCTCCACTCTGCCCAATGCACAGTGATGTCACAGGACAGGGTAATGCAGTGATGTCACAGGGTCATGCAGTGTTATCACAAGACAGGAATAATGTAGAGTATAGAGATAATACGCATAGTTATGTCACAGCACAGAGATAATGAAGTGATGCAACAGTATAGGAGTAATGCAGTGGTGTCACAGCACAGAGATAAGGCAGTGACATCACAGTACATTGTTAACACAGTGATGTCACTGTACAATGATAATGCTGTGATATCACAGAACAGAGATAATGCAGTGATGCCACACTGCAGGGATAATGTAGCAATGTCAAATTATATGGGTGGTAATGCAGTGATGTCACAGTAGAGAGATAATGCAGTGATGCCACACTACAGGGATAATGCAGTCATCTCACAATACAGATGTAGTGTAGTATTGTCACAGTACAAAGATAATGCAGTGATGTCACACTACATGGAAAATGTAGTGATGCCACAGTAAATGAGTGGTAATGCAATGATGTCACAGTACAGAGATCATGCAGTGATGCCACATTACAGGGATAATGGGAGCAATACAGATGTAGTGCACTAATGTCACAGTACAGAGAATGCAGTCATGCCACATTACAGAGATAATGCAGTGATGTCACAATACAGATGTAATGCAACAATGTCACAGTACAGAGATAATGCAGTGATGCCACTGTAATACAAAGATAATGCAGTGATATCACAGTACAGAGACAATGCAGTGATGTCACGGTATATGGGTGGTAATGCAGTGATTTCACCGTAGAGAGATAATGCAGTGATGCCACTGTAGTATTCGCAGGTACGTGGGATGCAGTGACGAGTCGGAGACGGAGCAAACTTAGATTCAACCTTTATAGGGGGGGTTATATAGATAACGGGCAGGATGACAATAGTTCTCCTCGCAGGGAAGTCAGACAATAATACATAAATAACTTGGTATACGGCTACTTGGCAGGTGCCGACAACTACCGTATATGGCCGCGATGTGGCCGACTACAAGTCCTAGAACTGTAATGAACAGTAAACGGAGTGTCACTTATCCTTCTCTCATGTCCAGCAGAGCTGTTGTCCAGGCGATGTCCATTTGGTGGCTCAGCCGCTGGGCCCAGCCGACGAGGAACTGTCTGAGGCTTCAGGCGTTCCTACACCCAGGTGTGGAGGGGGCGCAACAGGCCCTGGAAGAGTTCTTCGGCGCCGGGACCGCCCCTCTCGGAGGCGAAGCGGTGGCAGCCGCGGGCCTTGAAGTACAGGCTGCAGCCGCGGGATACAACTGAGTAGTGGTGGCCGCAGGTAGCAGCGCACAGGCCGTAGCCGCGGTGCGGAGGGGAGCAGTGGCAGCCGCGGGTGGCAGCGCACAGGCCGCAGCTGCGGTGTGGAGCGAGGCAGTGGCGGCCGCGGGTGGCAGCGCACAGGCCGCAGCTGCGGTGTGGAGTGAGGCAGTGGCAGCCGTGGGTGGCAGTGGGCAGGCCGCTGTCGCGGTGGGGAGCGGGGCAGTGGCAGTTGCGGGTGTCAGCATCACGTCTCTTCCTCGCTTAGCTCAGTATCGTGCTCTCCCCGGGTTAGGTGGGCCCCCATCCTTTCTCTCTCGAAGGCGCTGGCTGTCCCCTGCTCTCCAGTGCCACTCAAGCTCCTCCCTCCTGCCTCTTGTCTTCCTCCGTGCCAAGTGCCTCCTGCTGGTATCCCCTTGTCCCTTTTATAGTCACCGCGCCCACGTCCTTTCTAGAAGCGTCTCTGTACCGTCCCGTAGTTGCTTCCCCCGGAAACATACCCCCTGGGAACTTAAGTGACAGTCCCCTTAGTTCCGGCCCGGTTGCACAGCGGGGACTCTCTCTCTTACATTCCCCCATCCTTTGTGCTCGCCCGTCCTCAGACGAGAGTTTGGGGAGGTTCGTGGAGTTGTTTCTGCCACACGAACTGATCTTGTTCATATCGTTGAGGGGGTTTTCCTGCTGTGGACCGCTCGGAGCGTCGCGGTTCAATGATCGTGGTGGAGTCCTCTGGGGTGGTGAAAGATGGTTGGGCGGCTGGGGCCACAGGGGTGGCTGGTATCATAGGAAGTTCTTCTTCGTCTTCGTCATCCCAAACAGTTACCGGAGGATCTGGGGCCTGCGGAGGGACCTCGGCCGGCTCAGGGTCCGTGGATATACATGGCCGTAACATATTGCGGTGTACTGTTCGGATGGGTGGTCCCCCTCTTTTTCAGGCTGTATCTCATATATTGGCCCATTTGGACTGATTCGGCGTAGTACTCGGTAGGGGCTTTCTTCCCCACCCATACCCCAATTTGTTGCAGGGGCGTTGGTCCCGTACGAGTACGCGATCCCTTTTCAGAATTCAGTAGGTTGTGTGACGGGGCTTTCCCAGGATGTTCCAGGTCCTGGAGTTTTGTTTGTACTAGTTGGTGTAGGGTCTGTAGACGATACTGTTGATCTCGGATCCAGGAGGGGACCCCAGCCCAGGGTTGTTCCTCCTCTGGATCTAACTCAACCTCACTGATCCCTTTGCCTTCTCGGCCGACGAGCAGCGAGTATGGGGTGTAGTGTTGTGAATACCTTGGAGGCGACTTCTGAGCTGGGGCTCTCTCCGGTGGTTGCTGAGGGTAATGAACAAATTGCTGAATGGCCTTCAGCTGGCTCTGAATGGTCTGATATAAGTGACTTGAACTCCCTGCAGCCTTGCCGGTAATCAATTGTTCTTCCAGCTCTTGCTTGGAGCTCAGCTTGCATTCCTGCTCTCTTTCAGATAAGTGATTTGCCTTTTTTTTTCCCTGGTTGGATTTTCCTTGCTGGTCTTCTGCTTTGCAGTAGACTTTAGCCTGATCCCCTTTTGGGGCCTGGTGCTGTAATTGTGCTCAGTTTGTGTTTGCATTTTTGCTCTGTTCCTGTGGCACTTTTATTTGTTGAATTGCTGTGTGTTACACCAGAGATCTGATTTAGGTGGTAGAGATCGTGTGATCTCAGGTTTTTTTTGTTAATCAGAAGTGTTGGTATTTTTGTCAGGGTTTTTTTTGGGTTGCAGTCAGAATTCTTTCCTATACTTTTCTATCTAGACAGATTGGGCCCCAGCGTTTGCTCATTCTATTTTCTGTCTGTGTTTGTATTTTCTTCTTGACTAACCGCCATTACATATTTGGGGGCTTCCTATTTCTTTGAGGATTCTGCTACGGGGCAGATAGCTTTCATCTTTCTGCCTTTAGGTGTAGCTATCTCTCCGGCTGTGACGAGGCGTCTAGGATCAACGTAGGTACGCTCCACGGCTACTTCTAGTGTTGCGGTTAGTTTAGGGTCCTGCAATCCAATAATTTCCAGCCTCTCTGGTGTATTGCTTCTTTGGCTATTTTTTGCAATTTCTCCTAAGCTACCGAAACATAACAGTGTAGTCAGTGACTCGGTGTACCCGGTTGTTATATACCCAGACCAGTTCGAGGATGTACTCGGGCCAACGAGTTTTCTGATCATCTTCCAGAGTACGTAACATTTGGATTAAGGTCCGGTTAAACCGTTCGCAGGCCCCGTTCCCCTGCGGATGGTATAGTGTGGTTCGGGATTTGTCAGTGCCATACAGACAATGTAGTTCTTCCATTACTTTTCCCAGGAAGCAGGCACCCTGATCCGAGTGAATGCGTTGAGGACAGCCATATTCTTGAATAAAGTTCTTACAGATAGCGTAGGCGGCCGATTCGGCTGTTTGGTCCCTGGTGGGGGTCACCACGGTGAATTTGATAAAATAGTCTACCATGACTAGGCAGTGCTCGTACCCCTGGTGGGCCGGACCAATGGTTAAGTAATCTACCATTAGCAGCTTGAGGAGGGCTGTGGTTACTATCGTTTGTATAGCCGTTTGGTTAGCTCGCATTGGCGGCACCTACGACAAACTTCTTCCACTGTGGTTTGTAACTGGAGATGGTAGGCTATTCGCTGTAGCCACTGGAAAGGCTTTTGTGCTCCGAACTGAGCCCCTTTTTCATGAGCTTCCCGAGCAATTTCAGTTAGTTGGGCTCACGGCACCACCACCTGCCAGGCTGCGGTGGGTTTTGCGCCTAGGGTTGTTTTCCAGTACAATAGTCCGTTTTTGATCACCAGTTTCTCCCACTGACTGAGCAATTGTATTGGGTCCCTAGAGAACGTCTTTCTTTGTGCGTCATTGGGCAGTTGTTTCATGGCAACCCATCGGCGCAGGGCGCCAACTTCTCCATCTTCCTGTTGCTGGCGTATCCATTCATCCCGGGACTGCTCTAGATTGCCGCCCACACGGGACTGTTCCCTTGTCACTGTTGTAGTCTCGGCGGGGTTTGAGGAAAACGGTGTCTCTTCCCCTTCTAACTCTTCATCCAGGCTCTGTCCTGGGACGGTGTGTTGAATTCGGGACAAGGCGTCGGCGTGAATGTTCTCCGCCCCTCTTTTTTAAATGATTTTGTATTTGAACTTGGCCATCCTGGCCACCCACCGCTGCTTTCGAGGTGGGCTAGTGGATTGTTGTCGGTGCGTACCACCACCTCGGACCCCGCTAGGTACTCTGCGAATCGCTCCGTCATGGCCCACAACACAGCCAGGAGCTCGAGCTTGAAAGAGCTGTAGTTGTCGGGATTGCGTTCGGAGTCATGAAGTGACCGGCTGCCATAGGCGATCACCTTCTCTCGGACGTCCTGCATCTGCGACAACACAGCCCCCAGCCCGTGCGAGCTCCTGTCGGTGTGCAGAATGAACAGTTGCAAGAAATCCGCGTAGGCCAACACCGGGGCTTCCGAGAGTGCGGTCTTGAGGTTTCGGAAAGCTTCCTCTTGTGGTTCACGCCATTGGACCTTCCAGCCGTTGGCACCGGCTGGGGTTCCTTTTAGTAGGTCTTGCAGGGCTCAGGCTCGGCGGGCGAAATTTTTCACGAAGCGACGGTAATATCCAGCCAGTCCCAAGAAGCCCCACACATTCTTCACCGTCTCGGGGGTAGGCCACTCCCGTATCACATCGACCTTCTCCGGAGATGGTCTCACGCCCTCGGCGGAAACGACATGCCCCAGAACCTCAATTTGTGTGCAGAACAGGTGGCATTTTTGGGGCTTCACCTTCAACCTGTACTTTTGCAGCCGGCCGAGCACCTGACCCAGACGGTGCAGGAGGTCCTCAAACGTGGCAGCATAGATGATAATGTCGTCCAAGTATATCAGGTTGGCTTCGAAGTTGAGGTCATCCAGGCACCGCTCCATTAGTCGCTGGAGGGTTCTGGGGGCGTTGGCCATGTCCAAACGGCATTTGGTTGAATTCGAACAGGCCCGTGGGCAAGATGAAAGCGGTTTTTGCACGATCTTCTTCCGACATCGGTACCTGCCAGTATCCACTGGCCAAGGCCAAGGTAGAGAAATATTTTGCCTGTCCCAGGGCCGACAGGGACTCCTCTATGCGGGGAAGCAGATATGAGTCTTTGATGGTGCAGGCGTTCAGCTTCCAGTAGTCCACTCAGAACCGCAGTGTGCCATCCTTTTTCCGTACCAATACGATGGGGGCTGCCCAGGAACTCTGGCTTTCTCGGATAACCCCTTTTCACAGCATTTGACTCAGCAGCGTCTTCACTTCTTGATATAACTGTGGTGCTGTGGTGGAATCTGCCGATATCGTTCCCTGATGGGGGCTGTCCCTTCAGTGGGGATACTGTGCGTAATAGCTGTGGTGCACCTGAAGTCGTCCTCGTGGCTGGTGAATACCTCAAGGTAATGGCCCAGGAGGGCTTCTACCTGGTGTGTTTGGGCCGGGCTGAGTCCAGAGAGTTCTGCTCGCATTTTTTCCAGGATTGCTCGCCCTGCCTGCTCGGGCGGGGCCCCGCGGTCTGGATGGAGAGCACCTCCTCCAGGGATTTTACCAGTTTTGCCATCTCGGCGCATGGTTTTAGGATGATGTTCCGGTCTTCCAGGTTGACAAAGCACACGAGTACTGTCCCCTTCCTCACGATAGCCAGGGCGCGATCCACCAGGAGCCTGGAGGGTAGGTGCTCGGAGAAGCACGGCTCCACCTGCACCTCTACTCCTTCCAGAGGTACATGGACCCAGACGGGCAGAGCGACCACTGTCTGTCCTGGCGTTAGCACGAGCTGAGGAGCCGCAAGCGCAACCACTCTCCCCAGCACCTCCCCTTCTTGGCAGGCCTCTTGGACTCGCGCCCCCCGCACCAGCTGTTGGAAGACTTGCCCTTGCAGAGTGCAGGGGCTCCATTGTTTCAAAATCTCTTGGGCGGGTTCACCGAGGAGAAGACTGCTGAACTCTTAATATATTCATGCCCAGGGTGACAGTGTATTTATCGCCCGCGTCTCCCCGAGTCAGGATCACGCCTCGCCGGCCCAATTGCTTGCCGCACATCATAATCTGCATCCATGCTACCTCAACAATGGGGATTGGCAGTTGATTGGCAGCCAATGGCTTTATTACGGACCCCCACTGGGGTCTTGTGACTTTGGGGAAGTGCTGCCGGAAGTAAGTCTTTGGCATGGTGGTAACTTGCGACCCCATATTCACCAGGCAGTGCACCGAGCGGCCTTCAAACTCTGCCCAAACCAGGGGACACTTCGCAACTAGGTCTTCGGGACTTCCACCACCCCGCGTAGTGAGTTCTGGCTCCGAGTGGCGTCCCCCCGGCTCAGAGCTCTCTAGTTTAATTGCTGCTGGGGACAGGTACTTTCCACGCCGGGGGCACTCCCGGGCGAAGTGACCCACTTCGCCACAATCAAAGCAGGCGAGGGGCCGCGGAGATCGGCCACCCCGAGGGTTACCGAGGCACCAAGTTGCCGCGCTCGGCCCCAGCCGGGTTCTCATAGCTTCGGCCCTTCTCTTCACCTCAGTCAATTCGCCTCTGATACTCTTCAGTTCCTATCGCATTTCCTCCACCCACTGGGGTTCATTGATGGCATTCACAAAGGCTTCAGTGCTCCGGGCCTTCTCTACCGGGGCTGTCACCCCTTGTTCTTGTTCTCGTGTGCGTGCCTCACTCCCTATCTCAGAGAAGGTCAGACGCGGGGTTACCCGTACCCGCTCCCACAAGGCTTGCTTGGTCAGGGGGGCCCGCAGTCCGGTCACCAAGAGGTTGCATAAGGTTATGTCAAGGGGCCCCACGCCTACCCCGTCCTTCCACTCAATGACTGTATATAGCTCCTGCAACACGTTCATATATTGGGTGACTGTCTCCCCTCCCCCCGCATGCGGCTGAACAGCCGGGTTCTCAGTTCCCCTACATCAGTCGGGTCCCCGTGGGTCTCCTCCAAGATCTGTAACACCCGGCCAAAGGTGTTCCGTTGTCCCGGGGTCTTAACATCACTGAGTCCCGGACCTCCCCATCCAATGCCATTAGGGCCACCTCAGCCTCTAGATCAGGGTCATTGGGTGCATCCTGGACAACCCCCGCATTCGTTCCGCCCAGAACCACAGCATGGTATTACTGCCTGTGATCTTGGGCAAGTTGCTCAGCATGGCCCCCAAAGACAAGCTGGACTGGGGGGGCCACCCTCGCCCCCTTGACCCACAGCTTCCCGCTCGCACTCGGTGACTGCATCCTGCCGATTACGCCAAATGTACTATTCGCAGGTACGCGGGATGCAGAGACGAGTCGGTGACGGAGCAAGCTTAGATTCAAACTTTATAGGGGGGTTATAAGGATAACGGGAACGGGCAAGATGACAATAGTACTCCTCGCAGTGAACTCAGACAATAATACACAAATAACTTGGTATACGGCTACTTGGCAGGTGCCGACAACTATATGGCCGCGATGTGGCCAACTACAAGTCCTAGAACTATAATGAACAGTAAACGGAGTGTCACTTAACCTTCTCTGACGTCCGGCAGAGCTGTTGTCTGGGCGATGTCCATTCGGCAGCTCAGCCGCTGGGCCCAGTCGACGAGGAACTGTCGGAGGCTTCGGGCGTTCCTCCGCCCAGGTGTTGAGGGGGCGCAACAGGCCCTAGAAGAGTTCTTTGTGTGGAACCACCCCTCTCGGAGGCGAGGCGGTGGCAGCCGCGGGCCTTGAAGTACAGCCCACAGCCGCGGGATGCAACGCAGTAGTGGCGGCCATGGGCTGCATCACACAGGCCGCAGTCGCGGTGCGGAGGGGGGCAGTGGCGGCCGCGGGTGGCAGCACACAGGCCGCAGCTGCGGTGTGGATCAGGGCATTGGCGGCCGCGGGTTGCAGCACACAAGCCACAGCAGCGGTGTGGAGTGAGGCAGTGGCGGCCGTGGGTGGCAGCAGGCAGGCCGCGGTCGTGGTGGGGGGCGGGGCAGTGGGAGCTGCGGGTGTCAGCGTTACATCTCTTCTCGGGTTAGGTGGGCCCCCGTCCTTTCTCTCTCGAAGGCGCTGGCTCTCCCCTGCTCTCCAGTGCCACTCAAGCTCCTCTCTCCTGCCTCTTGTCTTCCTCCGTGCCAAGTGCTGGTCTCCTGTGTCCCTTTTATAGTTGCCTTGCCCCCGTCCTTTCTAGAAGCGTCTCTGTCCCGTCCCATAGTTGCTTCCCCTGGGAACATACCCCCTGGGAACCTAAGTGACAGCCCCTTTAGTTCTGGCCCGGTTGCACAGCGGGGACTCTCTCTCCTACACCACACTACAGAAATAATGCAGGGATGCCACATTACAGGGATAATGGTCACAATGCAGATGTAGTGCAGTGATGTCACAGTACAGAGACAATGCAGTAATGTCATAGCATAGCAATAACGGAAAGTGATAATGCATGCATCATGGGTCTCGCACAACTCGCAGCCTGAGGGTCACATGTGACTAGATGCTGTTGTGTTTTTGGCCTCAACTATCAGTATAAGTGCAGCATGTCTGTATTTTAGTTCTATTTTAACCCCTTCACGACCTTCGGATTTTCTATTTTTGCGTTTTTGTTTTTCGCTCCCCTTCTTCGCAGAGCCATAACTTTTTTACTTTTCTGTCGATATGGCCATGAGGTCTTATTTTTTAGCAGGATGAGTTGTACTTTTGAACAAGACCATTGATTTTACCATCTAGTGTACTGGAAAACGGGGAAAAAATACCAAGTGCGGTGAAATTGGAAAAAAAAGTCCAATTCCACAATGTTTTTTTTTTAACATGTTTACTAAATGCTAAAACTTACCTGCCATTCTGATTCTGCAGGTCTTTATGAATTCACAGATACCAAACATGTATAGGTTCTTTTTTGAAGCTGCAATCTTCTTATTGTTTGTGCTACACATAGTAGGGCTGCAGCAACAACCGATAGGCGCCCCGAGATCATGTGACAGGGGTGCCGATGTGTGGGGTTTGTCATATGCTTCCTTTAAGTGCAAGTAAATCCTGCTGTCAGAGATTTATAGCAGCATTTAACATGTTAACAGCCTTAGGTGGATGGCGATTCCACTCTTGGCTGTTAGGGGCACATGACAGCTGATTAAATTAGTTGTCACGTGCCTGGAAAGATGCGGGCTCAGTGCCAGAGCCGGCATCAAAGGGAGGGACATGACCTATAACGTACCTATACATCATAGGTCATGAAGGGGTTAAGCATCCGTTACTACTTTATGTCTAGTGCAGGCCTGAAGGACTAGTACATCATTTGTATTCTCTCTTTGGTGTACTATGTCATTTAGCACCACTTCCCCTTCTATTATCCATAGCCATCATGAGCTGCTCTTTAACTCTTTTGTAGAAATGCGCCCCCTTAGTTGTTGGGCCATATAGTGCTGATCAGTCTGCAGTTTCTAGTTTATGGATATAACACCTGTAAGAGGATGAATAAACTTGGGGGTGCCTTTTCTGCTTCGGGTCTGGAACCATCAGGGCTGTCACCCATGTTGCAGGGGGAAGCTCTTTAGGAGAGGACCAGGGTTTTGTGAAGTCTGAAGGGGACGGAGCCGGAGTGAGCTGCGCGGCACACGGGAAGACAGACGGGGGACAAGGTAGCTGTGTGGAAAGATGTGTGTGGGTCCTGCGGAAGAGACAAAGCACACGAGTAGATCAGGCCAGTCAGATGTTGCCCTGAGTGAGTCACCTGTTCGAGCTAGATGACTGTGTGCCCGCGCTCCATCATCCGTCCCGGCTATTAGCTACGCTCACCAGCAAGCTGTGGCTGTGACGCGTGCGCCGTGCACAGATAGGCAGACGACCAGGCCTGAATCTTGTGAGCAGACTCCCGAACATACCGCGGGGCGAGGATTTGTCCCATCAGTTTCCTACATTAGACTAAGTACCGTGCCAGATACTTTGGAGCACAGGAATCTTCCCCTCACCTCAGAGACTGTGACTAGACGACACGTGCCGCTGCTGTTGGCACCACCATTGGATTCCTGCCTGTCAGAGACTTCATTGAGACAATCAACGCCGCTGTTGCCGATGCCACCGTTGGAACTCTGCGACGCCGTATATCGGAAGATCACAGTCTGTTAAGTCATATTACTTTTATTCTGAACTACCATCGCCCTTACCCCGCCTATCCCATCACTCACCCAGTTCTGTCCCATTCCCTGTCTCTTCCCTGCAACCCTTTACTCCCTACGTGGAGATCATTGTTTGTTCCAATAAATCTGTTAACTCTTGATCTGCCTCCTGTCCGTGGCGACATCCCGCGTTCCTGCGATATCTACACACCAATAATTGAAGATTTGTAGTGAAACTAAAGCTGACCATACACATTAGATACAGAACATATTTTAGATACAGAACATATTGATAGTCTGAATGTCATCTGCTTGTCTTCATTACTGGTGTGGACGTACACAGGAGTTCTTAACACCGAACACAGAGTGAACATACAAACTCCGAAGAAATGTTGCCTTATGACAGATTTTAATCCAGTATTCCATTGCCACAAGGTAACGGTGATACAAAATATAAATGCAGATCTATATATCATCTAGAAGAGCTTCTTGGTGACAACTTCTAATTGTCAGTCCATAGTGGTGGTCACCAGAGTTCAGCTTGGAATTTCGGAGCCACATTTATTCTAGAAGACAAGGTGTTTTGGTCCTTAACGTGTTCCATTCTTCTACTTGTTCCCCGCTGTGTACGCTGGGTGGGGACCTGAAGTAAGAGAAGGGATTGCTGTAATATGGAATCCTTATGAGCCATTGAACCTTGTATATTGTCTCATCCTCACACTGTGTTCTTAGAGCGACCCTATAAAAAGCACCATGAATGACAGTACCACTTGTAGCGGCCTGATGATGGACCCTTTTTTTTTTTTTTTTTTTTTTTTAGAAAACTTGTTTTTGGAGAAAAAAAAAGCTATTTTAATATATTCATTATGTATAAATGAGCAAATAATAAAGATAAAATATTAGAAATGGTCACATATTGGTACAAAGAACACAGGGAAAATGACAGCTGGAATTCTATAAATGCCGTCTACACAGTCTGTCACCACATGCAGAAATATGATTACGAAGGCAAAGTGAGGACGTGAGGTGTCTTATCTCTTCATAGTCACGGCCTCCTAGTTTCTATACAGAGACCATAACAAGCCGGGACTTGTAATAAAGTCAGGTCTTATCTCACGCTGCATCGCTCAGGTCTGTGTGGTTGATATTTCCTAACACATAGGAAACATTGCACCACACAGATGTATTATGCATACAATATATGTGACATCACATAACACTCATTTTAAATGCCTTGTATTATATCAAGGAGTTGTGGACTGTAACATGACGTGATGAGGTGAATACTAGACCTTTAAAAACTCTTGATGACTTGCACACCCACCAATTACTATAATAAAGGGGTATTGTAATCAGGGATGGATTTTATCATAGGAGGAGGTGAGTCGCACACGTACCAGGGCTTATGGGGTATCGTGACGCCACCTGTGGTTTCTGATCAGGGTGACCAGCGCTGCAGGGTGAATCCTCTGAGGGGTTGTTACTGGGCAGCAAGGTGTTAAGTCTCCCACAGGCGAGACTGGATCCTTCAAGGTATATGGCGGTGCAGGGTGCAGGCAATAAGGCAGACACACACAAGTCAGTCTCTTTCCATACCTTTACTGGTGATGTTTGCAGGCATGTCCCGGGAAGCTGCTCAGGGTGGAGGATGCACATCCAGTAATCACTGAGTAGGTTTAAGGCCTCCTTTCTTCCAATGTGTGTGAGTTTCTAACCTGCATAAAGCCAAGTTTAACTCCATGTAAAACAGCTACGCCCGGCCGACATTGTGGTGGAGCCTTCTGTTGGACAGAACTAAGTCTATGTGGCTGATCAGGCCTGACTCCTGTTCTTCCTGACCCCGGTTACGTATCAGCACTGAAGGGCTCCCTCTGCGACCTGAAGTCCAGCAGGGTCCCCGGTTTCTCCCACTAGCCGTGAAGGAACTAGCAAGCTCGGACCCGGTGTCCGGTTGGGCAGAGTGGAGGTCAGCTATCGTTGCTATATCACCTCAGTCACTCTTTCTTCTTCTTTACCACTCGCCTGTCGCCCTACTCACACCCTTAACATAAGCACAGGCAACAGTAGGTGTAGTCGTCAGCTTCCTTCTATCCACAGCTCACTGACCGTTCCTCAGTCGACTCGTTGTTACAAATAACTGTAGTCCCCTTCCTTCCGCTCCTTCATAGGCTCTGTCCAGAGTAGCTATCAGGACCTTCCGTCAGACTGATTTAACGCTCACTCCGAGAGTCACTTTCCACGTTCATAGGGAACTAACAGTCACCCTGTTCTGAGGTAACCGCTTGTCTTTCTTCCTCTGTCTCATCTGACAGGAATCACCAACCATCTGAACTCGCACTGGCTCAGACAAAGCTCTGACTAGAAAAGCCTCACTGCTACGTCTCCCACACCCTTATATATTCTAAGGCTCCCTCTAGTGGCACTATAGGGAAGTGTGAGTGTGAATGAATATCAGGTGCTTTGCAATTACCTTTCTGTGCATTCTCCTGGGAACATGTGTACCAAGCGCAGCTGGGCCACACATCCCCCCTAGTTATCGTCAGCACTCCCGGGCTGAAAAAGAAAAAACTATTTTTATAATAACATCAACAACATAACTCATCCCTTGCGGGAGGTAAGGACACTTTAACGTTACAATGTGTACAAATTGCAATTAGAAAAATATCAAAATACTTTTCACAATAAATACAATATTCTTGTGGAGGACCCGTACCAAACCTCCCACGTGGGTCCTGGGTGGGCTGCAGGACTTCTCTGCTGCAGACCTCACTCAAGGCCACACCATACGGGTTTTGCTTCAGAGGTAGTATGGCTTTTACGTAAAACCAAGATGGGGCACCGAAGTGCTAACTATTTACATCTAAAGTTCTTGTGCTGCAAGAGTCCTCAGCACGCAGTCCTTTGCATAAGAACATTTCACATTATACTTCACATTACCCAACTGGGGTATACTACGCATCAAACTATGCAAACATTATCATCACATATTTTCAACATCCAATAAATGCAAATCTTCTTAACTTTTTACAGTTGCAGTAAACCCTGTCTGGGTCCTACTGTTCTTCTTTGCAAATAGCAGTGACACCTTCCATACCTGGGGCTGGAAGTACGCGGTGCGCTCTGGAACGCATCACTAAAAGATCATGTCTAGCCCCCAGCCGCCACTGCCCCTGCACAGTACCTCTCATCTGCTGCATCCGCTGCTGGGACAGGCGGCGCTCAGCACATCCAGGTGCGGGAGTCGGCTCGTCCCGGTTCTCCAGGCCGCAGGGCCTGTCCTCCTCCGGCGATGCTGGTGGCAGGCACGGATCTTGTGCAGGCGGCGTGAGAAGACGTTCCTCTGTGGGCTCCTCCATGGAGCCGGGTGCCTCCGCTGTGGTGGCAGCTCCGATGTCGGGATCCTCCTCTGCTCCAGGTACGGTGTCTGGTTCCGGGCCTAGCTGGCGTTCCGGTCCGGGCAAGGCCTCCGCAGCCTCCTCTCCTCCCGCCGCGTCCTCGGCGGGGTCAGGTACAGCTCTTCCAGGATCAGCCTCCGGCCAGATTTCAGCCACTAGCTCAGGTGATGGCGCGGGTGTCAGTCGCGCGCTCTGGGCAGGGAGCGATTGGTTCTGCTGCAGCCGCAGCTTTAGAGTCCGACAGCTTTGCTCCACTTCATCGCTGGGGAGGGTGAGCTCCTTCATTCCCTCCCGTGACAGCTCACAACCGGCAGCCATCTTTTTCCGGTCACCCGTCCCTTCTTCATCCGGGGGGTCCCATTCTTTGGAACAGGGGCGGGGTTTCCTTTTCCTCCTCTTCACTCCCTTTGGGATCAGGAGGCGGACTTCCCTTGCTGATGGGCGTGTCCGGTTAAGGCAGTCACATTTAGGGTAGGCGGACATCTCTTTCGCGCCACAGGGGGGGTACGCCCACGAAGGCACGCCCACCTTCTTCACCAGCGCCTCAGGCGTGAATATGGCGGCAAAATGGCGGAAAATGGCGCCAAAAATCAAACAACAGCAACACAGTCTTTATGCACAAAACAGTCCAATTCTAGGCACACAGGACCTGTTCGTGACGCCAAAGATGAGTCGCACAACACCAGGGTTATGGGGTACTCGGCACCGAGCCCGTTGAAGTCTATGGGGAATGTCACAAGTAGCACAGCTCGGTCCGTTGCCCTGGGCGCTCATGCAAAGGGGGATATTTACAGGGGATAATAGTAATTGATCGTGATGCCACCTGTGGTTTCTGATCAGGGTGACCAGCGCTGCAGGGTGAATCCTCTGAGGGGTTGTTACTGGGCAGCAAGGTGTTAAGTCTCCCACAGGCGAGACTGGATCCTTCAAGGTATATGGCGGTGCAGGGTGCAGGCAATAAGGCAGACACACACAAGTCAGTCTCTTTCCATACCTTTACTGGTGATGTTTGCAGGCATGTCCCGGGAAGCTGCTCAGGGTGGAGGATGCACATCCAGTAATCACTGAATAGGTTTAAGGCCTCCTTTCTTCCAATGTGTGTGAGTTTCTAACCTGCATAAAGCCAAGTTTAACTCCATGTAAAACAGCTACGCCCGGCCGACATTGTGGTGGAGCCTTCTGTTGGACAGAACTAAGTCTATGTGGCTGATCAGGCCTGACTCCTGTTCTTCCTGACCCCGGTTACGTATCAGCACTGAAGGGCTCCCTCTGCGACCTGAAGTCCAGCAGGGTCCCCGGTTTCTCCCACTAGCCGTGAAGGAACTAGCAAGCTCGGACCCGGTGTCCGGTTGGGCAGAGTGGAGGTCAGCTATCGTTGCTATATCACCTCAGTCACTCTTTCTTCTTCTTTACCACTCACCTGTCGCCCTACTCACACCCTTAACATAAGCACAGGCAACAGTAGGTGTAGTCGTCAGCTTCCTTCTATCCACAGGTCACTGACCGTTCCTCAGTCGACTCGTTGTTACAAATAACTGTAGTCCCCTTCCTTCTGCTCCTTCATAGGCTCTGTCCAGAGTAGCTATCAGGACCTTCCGTCAGACTGATTTAACGCTCACTCCGAGAGTCACTTTCCACGTTCATAGGGAACTAACAGTCAGCCTGTTCTGAGGTAACCGCTTGTCTTTCTTCCTCTGTCTCATCTGACAGGAATCACCAACCATCTGAACTCGCACTGGCTCAGACAAAGCTCTGACTAGAAAAGCCTCACTGCTACGTCTCCCACACCCTTATATATTCTAAGGCTCCCTCTAGTGGCACTATAGGGAAGTGTGAGTGTGAATGAATATCAGGTGCTTTGCAATTACCTTTCTGTGCATTCTCCCGGGAACATGTGTACCAAGCGCAGCTGGGCCACAAAGAGGCACAATTGCTCTTGGCTCTTTATTCTGCCTCCATCATAACCAAATCATGATAAAGGGTATTGAAGAGTCACTTCATTTTGACCCCTTAACCTGCTCCCCAACCATAATCCACCAAAACACTCTTTTACTTAGAAACATGTGCAGAAAAATCCAGCAAAGGGTCCCGTAAAAAATCTTCTTTATTTAAAGTCCATTAAAATTCCCAGGCATTAGTAACTGTAGATGCATTTATGACAAGTGTCCTTAGTCACTGCAGACATCTTTTTCTTACCCCTATCCCAAAGTAACAAGACCACACACTGAGATGGAATGAATTGTCCACAGCAACCTTTACTAAGCGGACATCATAGACTGTATATAACCCCGTAATTACAATAATCCCCCAAATATTCCAATAGAAAGGAAGGGGAATGGTACTTGACGCCTCAGATATCTGGGGGGCACTATAAACATATAACTACTCAGGTTGTATTACCCCTAAGAAATCTGCCACCTCCTCAGAGACACCATTTATAACAACCTAACATTTTAGTCATAACCAACTACCCGTGGCCCCCACATTCCACTATTCGTCATACAAAATGAAGTCAACCTCCGGAGTCCAGAGCCTTACAAGTTTCCCCCAAACCGTCCAGTAGGAGCCGCATTCCTGATTTCTAGGACCTCTTCCCTTGCCCCCAAGTAATTGCCCCTGTGGGTAAAAAATACCTTAAACCCCTCCGCACCTTTTCACCATATACTTTGCACTATTAAACTACATTCCTGTCAAAACCCTGTCATGGCGTCTCCCTTCTAGGCCCTGGCCTATGTCTGGTCTTACTTTATTTTGGTATTTTGTAGGAATGAAAAGCATTATTATTTTCAGCGTTGCAGTTCCTGTTATGTGTGGCCGTGGCACTGTAGTGAGCTCGTTGTCTAGCACTATTATTTTTGCACTGTGCAGCACTCTTATTTGGCACTGTTTGTGGTGCTATTTATCTCATATTGGAGGAATAATGATATCATTGTACCCAGAGATCTCTATAGGCCTTGATATCACCCTGGCCGTGACTTTTTAGCTACTTGCCGATTTTTTTGAGTTGCTGTGCAAGACTAAATGGACTGTGGCCCACAATGGCGAAAGGATTTTACATGTAGCCCTTCTCCCTTGTCCCAGCCATACCCCATTCATGTCCTCTGAATGTGCATTTGTTAGGGAGGTTTGGGAGCATTAGGAGGCGCCCGGAGGTTTTGTCAACTAGTCTGGGAGGACTCCCCTTGATCTGGGGGCCTCCTGGACATTTTAGGAGAGCTGGCAAGTAGGTTTTAAGCTCAGAGATCTTCAGTCACCAGCTGACTGAGGAGCTGCGTTCATGGTATGCCTGCCCCTTCCAGTTATCTCTGGGGGTCTCAGCTTATACCCATATAAAAAAATATCAAAAAGGAAAACATCCCTTAAAAAGCATCAATGATTCAGGCTGAATTTGGTGAGTTAATTTCCTTTATATCTTTGCACCTGAGCACAGATCCCTAGATCAATGATCAGTTATTGACAATATGAAAAATTCAAGAGTGCTGAATGACTTTGTCTTTGACTTGGGTTGTGATTTCTACATGCTCCCATCCTCAGACAGATATTGCTTTACAAGCAGTAGGATCTACTGATGATCAGCAGGTTACAGGGTGTCTGACTACTGATGCCTCCAGTGATCTGTTGTACGAAAAATGTTTTATTTCCCTGCAGCGCCACCACAGGAAAAGTAAGGCATTACACTCTACCTATTGAAATAAATAGACTGACCGTGTAGTAGATGCACATGCCCTCCAGATAAAGAAATGCTCTTTGTAGCACTATTAGACAATTGACGAGGGTCCTAAAGGGACTCACATGAGCTCATGTCCCACATGGGGTATTTGAAAATGGGTTTTCCAGACTAGATCACCTCTACATTCAAAAACCAGTTCAAAGTTGATTCTTGCCATTACTCTCTGATGGGACAGCGAAGGACAAAGGATTACCTGCGCCCCCTATATCAACCTATAGCTATGTGATATAATTACTATAAGGCTGGAGTCACACTTGCTGTACGAAAAATTGGTCCGATTCTCTCGGCCGAGAATCGAACCAATGTTTTCCGTATGGTGATCCGTATGTAATCCGTTTTCAATGCGATGATACGATTTCCTCGCATCTATATATCCGTATGGCATCTGTATGCCGTGATTTTATCGCAGACTTGAAAAATGGACATATAATAGATTCATGGTCTGAAAATGACCTGGAAAATGCTTGCGTATTTCTCGCAAGTCACACAGATGGTCCGTGTGGTGTGCGATTTTTTTTTCTTGCACCCATAGACTTGCATTGGCGAGACTCGGCCGAGTGTCGGTGACAATCGCAGCGTGCTTCGATTTCACTAGCACGTATAATACGGCCATGAAAAAAACGGTGATGTGAGCTGGCCCATAGATTAATACTGGTCCGAGTGCTATGCAATGTTTTATCACATAGCACTCGTCCGTATTCCTCTCTAGTGTGACTCCGGCCTAAATCTTATTATTGTACTCTTTCGCTGTATTATTGCCCCTTCTCTACCCACAGCTCAGTAACTGATGTATTTTTATCAACTCCGTCATTGCCCATCAAAGCTGTATTAATCAATCTCCTGTAAGAATATATTACCATACAGAACATCTTAACTGTAACTCCTGTCAGAAATTGTTTGGGAAAACCTTGTGGTGTGACACAGTGCCATGTTACCTTACCCATGATGAATATGATGACGGAGCAGGGTGAATTCTCCCGTCAGCTGAGTACACACCTCTATCTGAGGAATGTCCCTTGTTGTTTTCTCTAAGGCCACAAACATGTGGGGATTTTTGTGTCTTGTTTGCTTTCTGAGTTTTCGGTTTCCTTTCTTCGCTTTCCTTGTTTGACCATATCTCGTAAGCACGTGAGGTTTTATATACACAACCAGGCATTTAGAAGAATATGACAAAGGCCACAAAACAATTTACAGTAAAGCGGAACTTAGCTGGAGCAATAGACCAATGACCATCAGTTACATGTTCTTCTGTTCTCCATCTATCTCAGAGGGGTTTTCCCACCATACTACGTAATGACATATCACTAGAATATTCTGGTTGGTGAGGTCCAATTGCTGGGACTTTCCACACCTCAGAATAAAGTGCTGTGTCCTGTGATCGATCGATCTGTCTGTCTGTCTTTCTTGAAATCCCATCCACTGTGCTGTAACATCTGGACACTGCGGATTGGACGTTGCGGATATACGCAGCATCCAACTCGCAGCATTTACCGACCGTGGGAACATACCCCAAGGCCTCCAGGTCACAGTATAGGCACAGTCTGTCCTCCATGGGCTTGTAGCTTTGTCTGTGCCAGCCGTACTCGATGGCCAGATTGTGGTCACTGAGTCTATACAGGCTCAGGATCTAGTGGTCTCTGGGGTCCAGGAGTTTCCTCAGATATGGAACCAGTCTGTAGTCTCTCTGTAGACTCCGGTACATGGTCAGTTTCTTTGAGGTGATAATATTGTTCCTCCAGTCACTGATATACATATCCTGGCCCTCGTCTACCATCTTCCGGATTACGGCATTTGTCAGGCTGCTGTGATTGGTGTTTTAGTCCGGTTGAGTTTAGGTGAGCTGTTCTGGGGGGTCCTGGTTCGGGTGGACCACCTAGATGTGGCAGGTCTTTATGGTGATGGGAGCTTGGATTGCTATGATGTAGGTGAACCCGGAATGACAGCGCCCTCTTCAGAACTGCTAGTATCTTGTTGCTATTTCTTACACACACACACGTTTCTAACTCGGGGTTGCCCCCTTGTGGAAAAAAGGAAGAATACAGCCAGCACTAATACTATGTTTTCCTGAGTCACAACCATGATCTACGTCATTAATAGTGTTGAGCGATACGATAATGCAAATATCGGCTATCGGCCTTTCGATAATTCGTTTCGATATTTTCGTCTTATCGAATACCGTAATCGGATTTGTCACTGTCACTGTCTGTGTCCGTCGGTCGGGTCTGTCACTGTCAGTGTCCGTCGGTCGGGTCTGTCAGGAGTCAGCGGCACTTACCTGGCAGAAGATCTCCGGCGGTCACGTCCTGGACTGCTTCATGGCCGCCATCCTCTTCTCCCCGGCGGTCACATGCAGTTTCTCGCGATAACTGCAGTGACTGCTGGGTAATCCCGGCCGTAAAGCAGTCAGTCCGATGACGTCACCGCCGGGGAAGCAGGTAATCAGCTGTGCTGCGTCGAGATGACAGGCTCTGCCTGTCATTGCGATGTAGCAGAGCTGGATCGTCGTGGGACAATCGTTACTATGGACTGCGTCGGACAGGTGGTATACTGTTGGTTTGTTTTTTTTCTTTTTTTACAGGAGATCGATGGCGTCGCAGGAATGAGAGTACAATAAAAGAAATGAAAACTGTGTTGTCTCTTTTATTTCATTAAAATACTTTTTTCTTGCTTTGTCTTTTTTTTATGCATTTAATAACTTTGGGATTAATAATGGATCGGTGTCTTATTGACGCCTCTCCATTATTAACCGGGCTTATTGTCACCGTGCAATCAACGGTGACATTAACCCCTTATTACCCCGCTTGCCACCGCTACAGGGCAAGTGGGAAGAGCCGGGTAAAGTGCCACAATTGGCACATCTTTTGATGCGCCAAATGTGGGGCTGCTGTAGCCTGGTATTATCAGGCTGTTGAGGGCCAAAATCCATGGGCCTTGACAGTCTTTTAATACCAGGCCGCAGCAGTCTGCATTTTACTTGGCTGGTTAACAAAAATAGGGGGACCCCTATGCCGTTTTTTTTTTCGAGGGGATCCCCTATTTTTGTTAACCAGCCAAGCTAAGCAGACTGCTGTGGCCTGGTATTATCAGGCTTGCAAGGTCCATGGATATTGGATCCTTACCAGCCTGAAAAACCAGGCCTCAGCGGTCTGCTTCATCTGGCTGGTTAACAAAAATAAGGGGGACCCCACGCCAATTTTTTTCGAGGGGATCCCCTATTTTTGTTAATCAGCCAAGATATGCAGACTGCTGTGGCCTGGTATTATCAGGCTGGCAAGGTCCATGGATCTTGGCTCCTTAACAGCCTGAAAATCCAGGCCTCAGCGGTCTGCTTCATCTGGCTGGTTAACAAAAATAGGGGGGACCCCACGCCATTTTTTTTCGAGGGGATCCCCTATTTTTGTTAACCAGTTCCCTCTGACGTCACTGATTGTGTCCCTGGCTGACCTGAAGTGAAAGTGGAAAGCAATCAATTAAGCTTTCCACTTCCTCTCCTGTCAGCCAGGAGAGGAACTCATTCATTTGGGGGTTTACTGTGAGGCTGCAGCATTAGCTGCGGTCCCTGCAGTAAACATTAACCCTTTCTGATGGATTACACCGTGGGACCTGACTGTGCATCGGATTGGTAAGAATAATTTTGCTTTATTATTTTATTTTTATTACAGGAAATGGTTTTAGCAGGTAAATAAAATATGGTCAAAAACTGTGTGATTATTTCATTAAACTTCTTTTTTATTAAAGTGTGTGTGTTTGATTTTTCTTTCATACAATAGGATTAATAATTGATAGTTGTCTGATTGACAGCTCTCAATTATTAACCTGGCTTAAAGTGACCTTTCAATTGCAAGGTCATTTTAACCCCTTATTAACCCATTCGCCACCGCTACAGGGCAATGGGAATAGACGGGCAAAGTGCCAGAAAGGGCGAATCTAATTATAGATTTGTCTTTTCTGGGGTGTCTGGGGGCAGATTTTAGTAGCCGGGGGGGGCCAAAAATAATGGTCCCTCTCTGGGCTATTATTATCTGCCCCCACTCACTGGCTTTGTCTGTCTGGTTGCGAAAATAGGGCGGGAGCCCACGCATTTTTTTCCAGCAATTTTACACCTCATATATATATATATACATGTCATTGAATTTGTGACACATATATATATATTTATATTTATAGTTCATACACTTCTACATAGTATAATAGCCGCTAATTCAATTGCCGGCTTTTGTGAAAATGCAGAACCCGACATGAAATGACACTTGGTTTACATAGAGTTAACCATGTCTTTTCATGTAGTTTGATATCTGATTTGCACAAACAATTACATGAGTGTAAGTGTGCAAAATTTCACACCTGTAGGGGTTAATTAAAGGTGTAAATTCGTAGCAAAAAAGTCCGTTTTTTTTACAACGAATTTACACCTTTAATTAACCCCTACAGGTGTGAAATTTTGCACACATAGACTGATGTAATTGTTTGTGCAAATCAGATTGCAAACGACATGAAAAGACATGGTTAACCCTATGTACACCAAGTGTCATTTCATGTCGGGTGCTTCTGTCTTTTCACAGAAGCCGGCTTTACCCGGCAATTGAATCAGAGGATATTTTACTATGTAGAAGTGTATAAACTATACATATATGTATATATATATATATATGTCACAATGACATGTATATATATATATATATATATATATATATATATATATATGTATTCTATGTGTGTATATTTAGTGTTTACAAGGAAATAAAGGTTTTTTTTAATTTCGATATTTTGTTCCCATAGACTTACATGGGACGATATTTAGTGCTATCGGCGATACAATTTCGATACGATATTTTTAGATATCGAGCAATATCGCTCAACACTAGTCATTAATCATTGTGGCCACCATTCTAAGGGCTGGTGTCTATCTGTTGATGGTGCTGTGATTTGCAAGCTGTGCTATTAACTATGAATCCTCACATACTGTGAAATCACATCAGATGCCTGGAGGTCGGCAGAGTCACATAAATTCACTTGGCCGCTGCTCTACTCTGTAAGCCGCACTCACCTGAGCCGTTTTTTGTTAGATTTAACTCACGCTCTTTCCCACAATTTTCGTAGTTAATCCAATGTGAGGTTTATTTGTGATTGTGGGATGGCGACAGGAACCCTTTAACCTTGACCACAAAGTC
>JARQOD010000004.1:491010017-491091628 GCA_033576555.1 Oophaga sylvatica | reverse complement strand
CCTTGACAGTCTTTTAATACCAGGCCGCAGCAGTCTGCATTTTACTTGGCTGGTTAACAAAAATAGGGGGACCCCTATGCCGTTTTTTTTTTTCCGAGGGGATCCCCTTTTTTTGTTAACCACCAAGCTAAGCAGACTGCTGTGGCCGGGTATTATCAGGCTTGCAAGGTCCATAGGATATTGGATCCTTACCAGCCTGAAAAACCGGGCCTCAGCGGTCTGCTTCATCTGGCTGGTTAACAAAAATAAGGGGGACCCCACGCCAATTTTTTTCGAGGGGATCCCCTATTTTTGTTAATCAGCCAAGATATGCAGACTGCTGTGGCCTGGTATTATCAGGCTGGCAAGGTCCATGGATCTTGGCTCCTTAACAGCCTGAAAATCCAGGCCTCAGCGGTCTGCTTCATCTGCTGGTTAAACAAAAATAGGGGGACCCCACGCCATTTTTTTTTCGAGGGGATCCCCTATTTTTGTTAACCATTCCCTCTGACGTCACTGATTGTGTCCCTGGCTGACCTGAAGTGAAAGTGGAAAGCAATCAATTAAGCTTTCCACTTCCTCTCCTGTCAGCCAGAGAGGAACTCATTCATTTGGGTTTACTGTGAGGCTGCGCATTAGCTGCGGTCCCTGCAGTAAACATTAACCCTTTCTGATGGATTACACCGTGGGACCTGACTGTGCATCGGATTGGTAAGAATAATTTTGCTTTATTATTTTATTTTTATTACAGGAAATGGTTTTAGCAGGTAAATAAAATATGGTCAAAAACTGTGTGATTATTTCATTAAACTTCTTTTTATTAAAGTGTGTGTGTTTGATTTTTCTTTCATACAATAGGATTAATAATTGATAGTTGTCTGATTGACAGCTCTCAATTATTAACCTGGCTTAAAGTGACCTTTCAATTGCAAGGTCATTTTAACCCCTTATTAACCCATTCGCCACCGCTACAGGGCAATGGGAATAGACGGGCAAAGTGCCAGAAAGGGCGAATCTAATTATAGATTTGTCTTTTCTGGGGTGTCTGGGGGCAGATTTAGTAGCCGGGGGGGGGCCAAAAATAATGGTCCCTCTCTGGGCTATTATTATCTGCCCCCACTCACTGGCTTTGTCTGTCTGGTTGCGAAAATAGGGCGGGAGCCCACGCATTTTTTTCCAGCAATTTTACACCTCATAAAATATATATATACATGTCATTGAATTTGTGACACATATATATATATTTATATTTATAGTTCATACACTTCTACATAGTATAATAGCCGCTAATTCAATTGCCGGCTTTTGTGAAAATGCAGAACCCGACATGAAATGACACTTGGTTTACATAGAGTTAACCATGTCTTTTCATGTAGTTTGATATCTGATTTGCACAAACAATTACATGAGTGTAAGTGTGCAAAATTTCACACCTGTAGGGGTTAATCAAAGGTGTAAATTCGTAGCAAAAAAGTCCGTTTTTTTTTACAACGAATTTACACCTTTAATTAACCCCTACAGGTGTGAAATTTTGCACACATAGACTGATGTAATTGTTTGTGCAAATCAGATTGCAAACGACATGAAAAGACATGGTTAACCCTATGTACACCAAGTGTCATTTCATGTCGGGTGCTTCTGTCTTTTCACAGAAGCCGGCTTTACCCGGCAATTGAATCAGAGGATATTTTACTATGTAGAAGTGTATAAACTATACATATATGTATATATATATATATGTCACAATGACATGTATATATATATATATATATATATATATATTATTCTATGTGTGTATATTTAGTGTTTACAAGGAAATAAAGGTTTTTTTTAATTTCGATATTTTGTTCCCATAGACTTACATGGGACGATATTTAGTGCTATCGGCGATACAATTTCGATACGATGTTTTTAGATATCGAGCAATATCGCTCAACACTAGTCATTAATCATTGTGGCCACCATTCTAAGGGCTGGTGTCTATCTGTTGATGGTGCTGTGATTTGCAAGCTGTGCTATTAACTATGAATCCTCACATACTGTGAAATCACATCAGATGCCTGGAGGTCGGCAGAGTCACATAAATTCACTTGGCCGCTGCTCTACTCTGTAAGCCGCACTCACCTGAGCCGTTTTTTTGTAGATTTAACTCACGCTCTTTCCCACAATTTTCGTAGTTAATCCAATGTGAGGTTTATTTGTGATTGTGGGATGGCGACAGGAACCCTTTAACCTTGACCACAAAGTCCAGGGGCCAGTTGAGCCATATGCAAACTGGGCAGAGAAATTTGTCACAGCATAAGCCATTTACCATCCAAGCAAAAAGGAATACAGTCCAAATCTCACAAAATGTCAGGCACAGGGTGCAGAAAATGGATCTGTTACTATAATATGATGTGATTATTAATGCCAGGATATTGTAGAAACAGGTACCATACTACCCGGCATTATTAGCACAAAGAACCTAAGAACTGTAGAGTTCAACCTAAAATACAGTTGAATATATAGTCATGAGTGCTGTGTATTTCTGAGTAGGGTGCGCCCCTCACCTCCCTCTACAATGAGCGGTGACCACTATGTATACCGGCTGTCAGTCCAGGAAGAAGATGCCAGGAGAAGGCGAGGGCAGCATTCTGCTCATGAACTCCACTGACTCATAACTGTTAGCGATGAGCAAGTATGCTTGTAGCTCAGGTTTTCCGAGTATTTGGAAGTGCTCAGAGATTTAGTTTATGTCACCACAGCTACATGATTTGCGACTTCTAGACAGCCTGAATACATGTGGGGATTCCCTAATAAACAGCCATTCCCCACATGTATTCAGGCTGTCTAGTAGCCACAAATCATGCAGCTGCGGCGACAGAAACTAAATCTCCGAGCACTTCCAAATACTCGGAGACTACCCGAGCATGCTCTGGAAAACCCGAGCAACAAGCATACTCACTCATCACTAATAACTATGAGTCCACCATAAATTTAGTGGTGCAATTTTTATCATTTGGGCTAATATTGTCGCAGACTCAGTCTGGGTCACTTTAAATAACGCAAAATATTATGGTGACATTCACTTTAATTACATTTGTATGGAGATGAAGTAAAAATAATGTAGTGTCCCCCACACACACAATATAATGCAGCCCCTTCAGAGTATAATGCAGCCCCCAAGAGTATAAAACAGCCCCCTCAGAGTATAATGCAGCCCCACACACACAGTAGCATCTATGATGCCGATAAGTTGAATGTGCGATGCAAGAGAGGGGGGCAGCGCCGGGCCCCTCTTACTCACGGGCCTCTTTTAGGGTACGCCACTGGCTGGAGCCCCTGAAGGAGAGGGGGCTCTAGGCAGCTACCTGGTCTGCCTGCCCCTAACGCCGGCCCTGCCTAATTCATAGGTAGCGCATGTGTCTACCAAGAGGCTTGTATGTCACTGGCAAAACTTTATTGGAGAGTATAGGTTAAAAAAAATAAGTCAGCAAAAACTAATCAGAAGGATATTCTGTAACTATAGAAATATTGCTTTCAACAAAATCTTGAAGAAATAAAATATTATATAAAAAATTCAACTTTTTATTTTCAATATAACAATTTACAATATACTAATTTACAAAAAAAATATGGTAACACACACACACACACACACACACACACACATACACTACACAGGTTCCAGTTATTGTGTTGTTTACAAGTGTCCAGTAGATGGCAGCATTAGAGCATCATGTTAAGAAGTGAGTCTTTATTATACTGTTAGTCTAGAACAGGGGTCAAAACATTTTTCAGTCATACATACATTAATACATTACGAGAACCACTGTCATTAAGGCTGGAGTCAAACCAGTGTATAAAAAAAAAAAATCGGTCTGATGTTGATCCATTCAACTACAATTCTATTTTTCTCAACTATCATTCAATGACATCAGTATCACATGATTATGCAATGCATTTTTACCATAATCTTTTACATACTGTAATTCTCTATGTAATTTAAAGCTAGTCTGCAAACTAGTAAAACAATCATAGATAGATAGATTGATGTCCGTGAGATACATAATTAGTGCCGTGCATGTGTAGTTTACTGCACATAGAATCATAGAATGGTAGAGTTGGAAGGGACCTCTTGGGTCATCTGGTCCAACCCCCTGCTAAAGCAGGATTCACTAAATCATCCCAGACAGATGTCTGTCCAGCCTCTGTTTGAAGACTTCCATTGAAGGAGAACTCACCACCTCTCGTGGCAGCCTGTTCCACTCATTGATCACTCTAACTGTCAAAAAGTTTTTTCTAATATCTAATCTGTGTCTCCTCCCATTCAGTTTCATCCCATTGCTTCTAGTCTTTCCTTGTGCAAATGAGAATAAAGATGATCCTTCTACAATGTGACCGCCCTTGAGATATTTGTAGACAGCTATTAAGTCTCCTCTCAGTCTTCTTTTTGCAAGCTAAACATTCCCAATTCCTGTAACCGTTCCTCATAGGACATGGTTTGCAGACCGGTCACCATTCTGGTCGCTCTTCTCTGAACTTGCACCAGTTTGTTGATGTCTTTTTTAAAATGTGGTGCCCAAAACTGGACGCAGATGAGGTCTGACCAGAGGAGTAGAGGGCAATAATGACTTCACGTGATCTAGACTGTATGCTTCTGTTAATACATCCCAGAATTGTATTTGCCTTTTTTGCTGCTGCATCACACTGTTGACTCATGTTCAGTCTGTGACCTATTAGTATACCAAGTCTTTTTCACATGTGCTGTTGCTTAGCCCTATTCTTACCATTCTGTATATGCTTTTTTCATTTTTATTGCCCAGATGTAGTACTTTGCATTTTTCCCTGTTAAAAAACATTCTGTTAGTTGCTGCCCACTGCTCCAGTTTATTTATATCTTTTTGAATCCTCTCTCTCTCTTCTCTAGTATTAGCTACCCCTCCTAGCTTTGTGTCATCAGCAAATTTGATCAGTTTACCCTCAATTCCTTCATCTAAATCATTGATAAAGATGTTGAAAAATACAGGGCCCAAGACAGAGCCCTGTGGTACCCCACTTGATGCATAATAATAATAATCTTTATTTATATAGCGCCAACATATTCCGCAGCGCTTTACAGTTTAACAGTTTCAAAACACAAGTCATAAGTAACAACGTTAACAATACAATAATTTAAGCAAAATAAGCCGCCCCTGCTCGTGAGAGCTTACAATCTACAATGAGGTGGGGGAGATACCAAGTACAGGTGTGTATATACAATGGTGTATTTACAATGATGGTCCAGCCATCTTGAGGGAGTGAGGGATGGAGATAGTGAATGGGCTACACATACAAATGTGGAGCCCAGCTGCGACTGAATTCATATCTCCCAGAAGGGTACACAGAAGGAATTTACCACTAGAGGTCTCAATATACATGCACACACCTTCACCCATCCCTAAGATCACCAGAGGGAGCTATATAGTGATATAAAAGGAGGGTGAAGCCAGAAAAGTTGAGCAGAGTCAGGTTGGAGAAGGCTGCAGGCTGCAGCAAGGAGGAGAGCTCAGCTCAGACAGAGCCAGCGTGTGTAATCGTATTAGGGCCAGAGTAGGCCGAAGGCGAGTGGAAGAAGAAGTAGTAGAAGGGGTAGAGGAGCCTAATCAGCTCACCCCAACGAGTACATACCGGACGCCGGGTCCGAGCCTACAAGGATCTTCACGACCCGGTAGGAGACACCGGAAACCTGAGGACTACAGGTCTCAGGAGCCCTATAGAGCTGATACGTAACTGGGTCAGGAGGACAGAGTCAGGCAGGATCCGCCATCAAAGGCCCTGTCCTTTCAAGAGAAGGCCCTACCACAAGGTCAGCCGGGCGTAGGACGGAGACAAACTCAGGCCTAGCTTCATGCAGGTCAGAGACTTATTATAGGGAACAGGAGGCCACACACCTACTCAGTGGAGGAATCTGGATGTGCACCCTTCACCCTACAGTGCTCCGGGGAGTGCCTGCAACATCTTCAGTAAAGGTACCAAAGTGACTTATGTGTGTGTCTGCCTTATTACCCCTACTGCCGGGATCCCCTCCATCCTGCATCCCTACACATCTACCTGCCCTGAAGGACTTAGCCTCACTTGTGGGAGGCCTAACATCTAGCTGCACAACACCAACCCTTCAGTGGATCTGCACAGCAGCGCTGGTCACCCTGACCAGGTACCACAGGTGGCGTCACGAACATTCATATAAACATTTAATCCCCTGTAAATACATCCCATTTCCAGTGAACGCCCAGGGCCACGGACCGAGCTGCAGCTACCGTGACATCCCATCCCCATAGAAGTCGACGGGCTCGGTGCCGAGTACCCCACGGCCCTGACGGGCGGTTCACTCACTTACACATAGAATGACTTTGATTAGTGAATGTGATAGGCCGCTCTGAACAAATGTGTTTTGAGGGAGCGCCTGAAACCATGCAAATTGTGGATAGTCCTAATTTCTTGGGGTAGATCATTCCAGAGGATTGGCGCAGCGCGGAAGAAGTCTTGGAGTCGGGAGTGGGAGGTACGGATTAGTGCAGAGGTTAGTCAAAAGTCGTTTGCAGAGCGCAGCAGTCGGTTAGGCCGATAGATAGAATTGAGGGAGGAGATGTCGGGGGGTGCTGCACTGTGGAGAGCTTTGTGGGTGAGAACAAGTACTTTGAATTGGATCCTATAATGAATGGGCAGCCAGTGTAAGGACTGGTGAAGAGCGGACGCGTCCGAGTACCGATTAGCCAGATGGATGACCCTGGCTGCTGCATTAAGGATGGACTGGAGAGGGGATAGTCGAGTAATGGGGAGGCCAAGTAATAGAGCTTGCAGTAGTCCAGGCGGGAGTGGATCAATGTTACAGTGAGGGTTTGTGTTGTTTCCATGGTGAGAAAAGGGCGGATTCTAGAGATGTTCTTTAGATGTAGGCAGCAAGAGCGGGCAAGAGATTGTATATGGGAGGTGAAGGAGAGATTGGTGTCAAATATAACACGCAGACAGCGAGCCTGCTGCCGGGGTGTTATTATGGTGCCGCCGACGGAGAGGGAAATGTCAAATTTAGGGAGGTTAGTAGATGGCGGGAGTTAATAGACAGTGCAGTGAAGGTATTTAATATGAATTACATACAGTAGTCACAACAAACGTTTTGGTCCTAACCGGACCTGCCTGACTTGCGGTGGATACCGCGTCTGAGGTCCCCTGCTCCTATCATCTTCTCCAACGTCGGATGCCTTTAGCACTTAGGACGTACCTGCACCCTCCCCACAATTTATGAAATGTTTCCTATTATGCATATTTGCATGTTTACCTGAGTTCTGCTACCCATTAGCACACTGATGAAGGTCCGGTTAGCACCGAAACGTTTGTTATGACTACTGTATGTAATTCATATTAAATTGAGTCGCACTTAGTACCAGGGCTGTGGGGTACTCGGCACCGAGCCCATGAAAGTCTATGGGATTTGTCACTGGCAGCAGGACTCGGTCCATGGCCCTGGGCGCTCATACAATGGGGGAATATTTACAGGGGAATTGTAGATTAGATAGTTGTGACGCCACCCGTGGTATCTGATCAATTGGACCAGCGCTGCTATATGGATCTTCACAGGGGATGTTATAGGGCAGCTAGATGGTAGGTCTCCCACAGGTGAGACCGGTCCCTGGAAGTCTATGGTGATGCAGGGTGTAGTAAATGAAACAGTCTCACACAAGGCAATCTCTTTCCATACCTTTACTTGCGGATGTTTCAGGCAGGTCCCGGGAAGCTGGTCGGGGTGGAGAATGCACATTCAGAATAACCGCTGAGCAGGTTAGAGGCCTCCTTTAACTTTGTATGTATGTGAGTACAAACTTGCATGAAGTCAAGTTAACTCTTTTAATCTCCAGCTTGTTCAATAGCTGCAACGCCCGGCCGACACTGTGGTAGAGCCTTCTAATTGGTGAGAACAGAGTCCCTACTTTTGTGGCGCCTCACTCAAGGTCCTTGTTCTACCTGACTCCGTTTACGTATCAGCGCTTAGGGCTACCTTCTGCGACTTGTAGTCCAGAAAGCCTCCGGTTTTCTTATTACTAGGCGTAAAGCACTAGCAACGCTTCGGACCCCGGTGTCCGGTGAATTAGTGCGGGTAATCCGGTACCTGATGCACTACTCTCTATCTTTCTCCACTGTGCCTCTCGTCCTGCTCTTGCTCTTAACATAAGCACAAGTAGCGAGGTTGTGAATGCCAGTTTTTCTCCAGAGCTCGCTGAGCAGTTCTCAGTACACTCACTGTTGTAGCTCCTGTTTCCCTTCTTTCTTTCCTTTCTCTGACCCTGTCCAGAGCAGCGCACAGGTACTCTGTCAACTGTGTACACGCTGTAGCTCCGAGAGTTACTTTCCTCCTTCCAAAGAATACAGGTAGCTTGTGCTGAGGTACTGGTCCTGCAGTTCTGACTGGGCTAGAGTGACTCCTTACACTCAAACCAGACTCCACTTTATGAACTTGCTCTGTCAGGATCTAGTCTGCACTCCTCTTCCTCCAAGACTAGACTGACTTGCACTGTCCTAAGACAGGAAGCTGACTGAACACCGAACTGAATGTGCCCACTCCTCTCCTCCTGCACAGACTGAACTGAAACTGAACACTGATTGCTACGTGTCACTACCTTTTATACCCCTAGTGGGTGTGTTGGGAAATGTGAGTGACGTGAATGAATATCAAGCTTCACGGTTACCTTCTTGTGCATTTTCCTGGAATATGTGTGCCTGGCGTAGCTGGGCCACACATCCCCCCTTGGTTAAACACAGCACTCCCGGGCTGTAAAAGAGAAAAGAAAAACATTTTGTTTTGCATAAAACATCAAACAGTTTTAACTCTTCCCTTGCGGGAGGTCAGGATTCTTGAACGTTACACTGTATACATAGAAAAGTACAAAAGTATCAAAAAACACTTTCATAAATACAAGACAAGATTCTTGTGGAGGACCCGCACCAAACCTCCCACGTGGGTCCTGGGTGGGCTGCAGGACTTCTGACTGCAGACCTCACTCTAGGCCACACCATACGGGTTTTTCTTCAGAGGTAGTTTAGGTTTTATGTAAAACCAAGATGTAGCACAGAAGCGCAAACTATTTACATTTAAAAGTTCTTGGGCTGGCACAGTCCACAGCCACGCAGTCCATTGCATGATAAAACACATTTCACATGTCAAGAGAAATCACATTTCACTTTAACTCTTTACCCAGCCGGGTATTCTACTTTAAATAAGCAAACATTATTAAACATTTCAATAAAGTGCAAATTTTTCTTCAATAAAACTTCTTCATTAAACTTTCTTTTCCAAAACTTTATACATTTTCTGTTGCAGTAAACCCCTGTCTGGGTCCTACTGTGTTTCATCTTTGCTTGGGGTGACACCTGGTGGCGGTGCCAGCACAGGACCGTTCCTATTCATGGGCCCAGTGCCTAACACCAGGATCATCGATTCCACCATCGGGGTCTGTGTGGCTGGTGTGCACTGGGCTGGTGGGGGTGTCGGGGTTTCCAGCAGGGTGTCATCATCTGCAGCAGGGATATCATCGCTGGTTACCTGCAGAGCCGGTTCACTCCGGTCCTCTAGGCCGCAGGGCCTGTCCTCCTCTGGGAACGCTGTTACAGCATAAGATGTTGGCTTGTGTAGTGGCTCAATTGGGGACGCACTAACCTGCTGCTGTCGCTGCTCCATCTCTTCCCAGTCGCTCTCCATCACTGACGGCTGGGTTCCCTCCGGTGTCCCTACCGGGGGACTGTGCTCCGCTGTGGCCTCCTGGCCTGGCTGGTATACCGGTCCGTCTCCCGCCGCTTCCTCGGTGGAGTCGGGTTCAGCTCCTTCATAGCTGGTCTCCGGTTTCCCTTCAGCCGCTGGCGTTGGTGGCACAGGGGACGCAGGCAACGATTTCGTTCCTGGAGGGGTGAGCACGGCGTCCCACAGCAGCCGCTGTTTCCGGGTATGCCAGCGTTTCTCAATCTCCTTCATTCCTTTGCGGTGGCGGGCCACATCTTCCAGCACCGCATCCACCTTCTCCATGACATAGAGGATCAGGTACCGCTCTTTTTGGGGGCGGCCATAACTTTCGCGCCACAGGGGGGGTACACGCCCACGAATGCACGCCCACCTTCTTCACCAGCGCCTCAGGGCGCGAATATGGCGGTAAAAATGGCGGTATTTGGCGCCAAAAGTGACAAACAGCAAACAGTCTTTTCTTGCATAAAACAGTCAATATAGGCAACACAGGACTCACAAATTTTGCAAGTTTCGCATCCTGTTCGTGACGCCAGAGATGAGTCGCACTTAGTACCAGGGCTGTGGGGTACTCGGCACCGAGCCCATGAAAGTCTATGGGATTTGTCACTGGCAGCAGGACTCGGTCCGTGGCCCTGGGCGCTCATACAATGGGGATATTTACAGGGGAATTGTAGATTAGATAGTTCGTGACGCCACCCGTGGTATCTGATCAATTGGACCAGCGCTGCTATATGGATCTTCACAGGGGATGTTATGGGGCAGCTGGATGGTAAGGTCTCCCACAGGTGAGACCGGTCCCTGGAAGTCTATGGTGATGCAGGGTGTAGTAAATGAAACAGTCTCACACAAGGCAATCTCTTTCCATACCTTTACTTGCGGATGTTTCAGGCAGGTCCCGGGAAGCTGGTCGGGGTGGAGAATGCATATTCAGAATAACCGCTGAGCAGGTTAGAGGCCTCCTTTAACTTTGTATGTATGTGAGTACAAACTTGCATGAAGTCAAGTTAACTCTTTTAATCTCCAGCTTGTTCAATAGCTGCAACGCCCGGCCGACATTGTGGTAGAGCCTTCTAATTGGTGAGAACAGAGTCCCTACTTTTGTGGCGCCTCACTCAAGGTCCTTGTTCTACCTGACTCCGTTTACGTATCAGCGCTTAGGGCTACCTTCTGCGACTTGTAGTCCAGAAAGCCTCCGGTTTTCTTATTACTAGGCGTAAAGCACTAGCAACGCTTCGGACCCCGGTGTCCGGTGAATTAGTGCGGGTAATCCGGTACCTGATGCACTACTCTCTATCTTTCTCCACTGTGCCTCTCGTCCTGCTCTTGCTCTTAACATAAGCACAAGTAGCGAGGTTGTGAATGCCAGTTTTTCTCCAGAGCTCGCTGAGCAGTTCTCAGTACACTCACTGTTGTAGCTCCTGTGTTTCCCTTCTTTCTTTCCTTTCTCTGACCCTGTCCAGAGCAGCGCACAGGTACTCTGTCAACTGTGTACACGCTGTAGCTCCGAGAGTTACTTTCCTCCTTCCAAAGAATACAGGTAGCTTGTGCTGAGGTACTGGTCCTGCAGTTCTGACTGGGCTAGAGTGACTCCTTACACTCAAACCAGACTCCACTTTATGAACTTGCTCTGTCAGGAACTAGTCTGCACTCCTCTTCCTCCAAGACTAGACTGACTTGCACTGTCCTAAGACAGGAAGCTGACTGAACACCGAACTGAATGTGCCCACTCCTCTCCTCCTGCACAGACTGAACTGAAACTGAACACTGATTGCTACGTGTCACTACCTTTTATACCCCTAGTGGGTGTGTTGGGAAATGTGAGTGACGTGAATGAATATCAAGCTTCACGGTTACCTTCTTGTGCATTTTCCTGGAATATGTGTGCCTGGCGTAGCTGGGCCACACAAAATACCTTCACTGCACTGTTTGAGTGTGCCCGGTCTTCTATACTACACGTTACGGTTTGGGAATCTACCGGAGGCACCTCGCCTTTTAAAGGCTGTGCTAGCGCTTCACCTTAGTACCTCTGTGAACTGTATCCTGATACACCCGTGTGCAACTGCCGAGTATCGTTAGACTCTGACCGTTCCGTTGCTTCACCTTTTGGACTCAGGACTCTCGTCAGAACAGTGAGGACCCACCGTCGTCACCAGGACCCAGGACGCCATCTTCTAAAGGACCACGCCGGACCCCTTACGTGCCACAGCCTTGGCGCCAACGCTTGAATCCAGGATCCAGAACTCCCTCATCTACAGACTAATAAGTTTAATGTTACTGAACTTTTTCAACCTTCCTGCACCAGTTTGCAAATCTCCCCTCAAATCTCTATTCACCCCACTCTCTCCCTGCCTGGAGTATCCTCTGTTAAATAAACACCACGTTAACCCTTGCTCTGCTTACTACCGTTACTGCATCTGGCAACCTGCTCACACTTGGCGTAGTCGGCAGGATGCAGTCCACTAGCACAAAGGTGGCAAACCAACAGGCTGGGGAGGGCTCTAGGTCGAGCATTTCCCTGGGGGCCTTGTTAAACAACCTCCCGAAATTTTATGGAAGTAATACTATGTTGTGGAGCTGAACAGAGCGGATTAGGGGGATGATGAGAATGCACTCTATGGTTACTGCCCTACAGGCAGAGGTGGCCATGATTGCTTTGGACGGAGAGGCGAGAGACTCAGTTATGCTACAGCCCCCCACAGCGGGATACATTTAACAAAGTATTGCGCATATCGGAGGAGACGCATGGGGAATTGCGCATGCGGATGTTTAGCCGAGTTCAAAGAGAGGGGGAACTGTGACTCAGTACATGAACGTGTTACAGGAAATCCACGCTGCCATATTCAGAAAAGACAGCGTGAGCATAGGGTCGACTGATATAGTGTTACGGGATCAATTGGTGATCAGATTGAGAGATGCGCTGCTGAAATAGGCACTGAGAGAGCTCTTGCGAGTGAACCCACGCAAGACCTTTGCAAAAGTCGGAAGTGAGGCACGCGCGCGTGAGCAAGAGCAGGGGGTGACAGTTCCAGCGCCGAAGGTCCGGAGCGGGGAGACGTCTGTGAATCTTATCACCGAAACAGGATGGATAGAAGATTTGTGGAAGGAGATTCAAGTTATGTGGAAGACCTGACGGAAACTAAAAAGAAGGTGACCTCATTAAGCTCACCCGGGGGCAAAGCTTTTCCGGAACCGTGACTTGGCGGGAGAACATTAAGTCGGAAGGACCTTCCTACATGCTGTACCTAGGAGAACTAGGACATGTGGCCAAGGGTTGTCCACACCGAGGACAGCCTCTTCAGAGTCACCCGTTAAACTAGGAGGCTCCGAGGTGGGGGACGATGCCCGGAGCCAGAACCACCAACAAGGAGAATCAGAAGACCCACCAATTTAGTTTCTGCTTGTCCTCTCGTCTGGGCCGAAATGGATGGTCGGGCAGTCCGCTGCTTGGTAGATACCAGCTCACAAGTGACTACGATGCCTGAGACATAATTCAGAAGACACTTCCCTGAAGCTATGAGGCCCGAGTGATAAGGTTGACGGCCGCCAATCAGTTACCCATCCCAGTCGCAGGGGTGGCATGGATGCAAATCAAGGTCTGTGGCAAACATCTGGTGTGGGGTTAACTGCAGGAGACACAGAATGTGGACATGCTGTCACTCTGGGGATGAATGTGCTCCGGGAGTTTGATAGTTTTCTCATCAATGAGTCTCCAGACGTGTTCTTGAAGCAATGGAGCCTGTGATGGAAAGGTGCTGGGAAAAGTGATTATTCCAGCGGTGGACAAGCTTGTAATACCACCGGGGCAATCAGTACTCTCCTTACCTGTCCATGTTTGCACTCTTCTGGAGGGGGTTGAAATACAAAGAGAACCAACTGCCATAGAACACTTACCCCCAGGGCTCTTAGTTGCCCGAACTTTGGCTACCGTACATGAAGGAAAGGTACCTGTGAGATGCATGAATTTGAGAGAGGACAATCTGACACTCCCATCCAGAAGCGAAGTAGCGTAAATTGTCAGCATGCCAGAGGAACTGATACCATCACAGGCCGTTCAGTTGACGGCGAAAAAAGAAGACCATGGACCGTAGCTGTAGAGACTTCTTCAGCGCCAGAACCTGACCAACAACAGAAAGGCCGTCGTATCTTGGAACAAATGCGGGCTAACTTAACGGAACTCACACCACAACAGATACAGCAAGTGGAAGCTACTCGGACGTTACCAGGACGTATTTGCACGTCATGAGGATGATTTTGGCTGTACTACTGCAAGCACACATGAGATCCCAACCGGTAATGCTGCACCCATCAGCGAACGCTACCGTAAAATTCCTCCGCAGATGTACTAGGAGGTGAAAGGGATGCTAACACAGATGCTACAGAACATTGTCATCCGAGAGAGCCAAAGTCTGTGGGCGGCTCCCATTGTGCTAGTACGGAAAAAGGATGGCACTCTGCGTTTCTGCATGGACTATCGCAAACTAAATGCTTGCACCGTACGAGATTCGTACTCACTACCTCGTATAGAAGAGTCCCTGTCCACACTAGGGAGCGCGAGATACTTTTCCACATTAAGACCTGGCCAGTGGCTACTGGCAAGTGCCGATGTCCCAATACGACCGAGCAAAATCGGCCATCATACTACCCATGGGCTTGTTCGAGTTCAACCGGATGCCATTCGGTCTGGCTAATGCTCCTGGTACTTTTCAGCATCTTATGGAGAGGTGTTTGGGTGATCTGAACTTTGAAGTCACTCTCATCTACCTCGATGATATAATAGTGTATGCCGCCACATTCGAAGAACACATGCAACGATTACAGCAAATATTGAGCCGGCTCCAGAAACATGGTTTGAAAGTAAAACCTCCCAAGTGCCATCTGTTTCGCACACAAATCGAGTACCTAGGACATGTGGTCTCTGCTGAAGGCGAAAGAACGTCCCATGAGAAAATTGCAGCAGTACAGGATTGGCCCATTCCGAAGACTGCGAAGGATGTACGGATCTTTTTGGGATTAACAGGATATTATCGGCGGTTCGTGAAAGGCTTCACCCGCATTGTGAACCTGTTGTTAGAGCTACTGAAAGGGGTGCCGTCTGGAGCCAAAGACAGGACAATTCAGTGGGGAGAGTGTCAGGAAACAGCATTCCAAGCCTTGAAAGTGGCCCTGACAGAAGCGCCAGTCTTAGCTTACACCGACTTCTCCCCACCCTTCATTCTCCATACTGACGGGAGCTTGCATGGACTCGGAGCTGTACTCTCTCAGATTCATGACAGAAAAGAGCAGGTGATTGCCTACGTCAGTCATTCTCTCCATGACTCCGAACAGAACCCAGACAATTACAGTTTGTTCAAGTTGGAGCTGCTAGCATTAGTGTGGGCCATGACCGAAAAGTTCGAGGAATATTTGCTTGGGTCTGAAGTCCTGGTTTGCACAGACAACAATCCTCTGGCCCACTTGGAGAACGCAAAGTTGGGGCCATGGAGTAGCGCTGGGTGGCTCGGATGGCTAAATACCGGTATAAGATTGCCTACAGAAGGGGGGCTAAAAACAGCCATGCGGATGCACTATCTAGGGTGATTAGGGTTACACACGAGAAGCCTGATTTCAACCGAAAAGATGAAGAGCTAGAGGATGAAGAAGTTGCCGAGTTCAGAGATTCGGCCAGGATGTTGGCAGCTATGCAGGAACAGGTACAAGCAGTGCCCAAAGGAAAATGTGTTGGGACAGTCCCGTGACAAGTGGGTGCGGGTTCAGCAGGAAGACGGAGAACTCGCACAAATTCGACAGTGTGTGGCCATTAGACAACTACTCCCACAGAGTGAAAGGGAGGCTATGTCTCCTGGGGCACTACAAATCCTTCGTCAGTGGGAGAGACTCAAACTAAAGAACAGACTATTGTATCAGAAGATCCAGTTACGACAAGCCCTGTACGTCACTTGGCAGATGGTGGTCCCTGAAACGTTGTTGCATAAGGTGGCCACAGAGGCCCATGAGAAAGGAGCCCACTTTGGCCAGGAGAAGACTTTTCAGTGGCTACAGAAGCTGTTTTATCACCCTTGCTGAAGTTGGTAGTCGAGGAAGTGTGTCTTCTTTGTAGGAGCTGTGAACTGGCTAAACCTCCAGAACAGAAGGCCCCCACACAAACTATTGTAACCTCGGCACCTTTAGAAGAGTTAATGATCGATTATTTGACAATAGGCCCAGCCCATCAAGGGTATGAATATTGCTTAGCAATGACGGATCATTTCACCAAATTTGCCGTCGTGACTCCGACTCAGGACCAAACAGCAGAATCCGCGGCACATGCCATCTGTAAAAACTTCATCCAAGTATACGGATGTCTGAAGAGAATCCACTCAGACCAAGATGCCTGTTTCCTGGGTCGAGTAATGGAGGAACTGCATCGCTTATATCAAATCAGGAAATCCTGGAAGACCCCTACCATTCGCAATGCAATGGAGCATGTGAGCGGTTCAACCGAACTCTCATCCAGATGCTGAGGACACTCGAGGAGGACCGCAAGGCGGGTGGCCAGAATTCGTAACAGAATTGGTGTGGGTATATAACAACCGAGTACATCGCACCACAGGGTGCACTCCCTGCATCTTGCTCTTTGACAGGCCCGGAATAGAGATTGCCGAGCTGGAACTGGATCCAGGGGAGGACTACCCACGGATGGGGTAGATGTTCTCGTACTTGGGTACGAGAACATCGCCATTGACAACAAACGCTACATCGCCTGGTGCTGACCAAGTTTCAAGAATTGGAACATCCAGAGACAACTCCCCTGTGAGGGACAGATCTACAGGCCGGAGATCGGGTTTTGGTACGAGACAAACGACCTCGAGACAAGCTGGAGTACCGATGGGAAAAAACACTGTATGGTGTGAAGTGGCGAGTCAACCCTGATGGACCCGTCTGTAGGGGGTATAATATATTGCTGTTATATTCTTCATTTCGGTACCGCATACTATCAATGTATGTTTATTTATTATACATAATGGTACTGGTACACCTAAAAAATGTATTATCATTATGTCTCATTGGTATTGCTACACTAATAAATGCATCACTGTATTACTGTCTGTATGAAATGTTTCAGATGTATGCTGTTGTGTTCATTTAATAGGGTAAGTGTAGTTACTACTAATGGCCACTAGATGGGGGCATGTTAGTGTCCACAGTTCTTAGACAGTGTGTACAGTAAGTATAAGGTTAACAGTAGGAGGGGCTGAGTGTGGTAAGTCAGACACATTTCCTGACTGGAGTTAGTTAGGGCTGGACACCCAAACAGTCCACAAGGGCTATAGGCCCAGGACAGCACAGCAGCCACGTAACATAGAAGAAGTAAGGCCCAGCCATCCACCACAGCAGGACACCACAGCAGTGGGCTGAAGCAGTTGAGACAGCCAATAGTGGTTCCAGTATGTGGCAACTCATCGCATGGGCAAATACCCTTAGGACCGGGGCGAAACGGCCAGGGAACCCACAGATGCAGTGAGTACAGACTGGGAAGAAACGCACAGAGGACAGTACAGAAGGGCAGGACTCTCTCCCAGTGGCTTATGTCTTCGGGAACTAATGATCTTGTATCTGGGGCGAAATAGACCGAGGGATGCATATCCGTAGCAGAGCTGTATAGAGAGAATGCTGAGCAACCGTCAGGGACGATCCGACCCGGGTCTGTGATGTGTAGTCATAAGAGAAGTGCAGGGAAAGAAAAGGAACATTGTTTTGTGAAGCCTGCTGTAAAGAATGTGAAGACCTTGGATGAGTTGTGTAATGAACCTAGTAAAGAAGTTCTTGTTGAAGTTGAAACGGACTGTGTCTCAGTTTATGCTGCTCAACTGGGTGAGGGTTTCCCACAGCATAGGGGAGAACCAGAAGGAGATGGACCTGAAGGCTCAGGTATACTGACTAATGGTGAATATGTTCGTGTGAGGGGAGGCCAGGAAACTGAAGCCCAGGCATCCTCGGCCATGACTACGGTCCTGGACGACCCTTACACATCTATGAAGTTCAACCTGAAGGAGAGGAAGATGCCCTTACTCGTGTTGTGCACCAAAACATGCTACGTCCCTGTGTGTCAAGAGACCCTGCACAAGAAGAAGAAGAAGAGAAAGCCACTATGTCTGAAAGCCCTCCTCCGGTCATTTTCGATTATGAAGAAGAATGTCCTGAACCGCCACAAGTAGGCACAGAAGAGGGGCAGATACCTGAGACCCTTGGGGCTCTTGAAATTCTTGAAATGGCTGTTTCACCAGAACTTGGCGCATCCCCCCCACCCGTTAGTCGCACCTGACTCAACTACCCAACTTGACTCAACGGCTACTTCTAGTTTACGACGTTCGAAGCGTTCGACAGCAGGAAAACCTCCTAACCGCTATGATTAAGATCATTTTGTTTGGCAACAAATTTTTCAAGGAAATTGAGAATATCAGCACCTACTACAAGAACTCTCACCCGTGGAATTGCTAGCACAAAGAAAGGGGGAATGTAATGAGAAGGACCGGACAGGGCGTACCTTTTCCGTTGCGGGTCCGGAACTGTCAGAACTGTCACCCATGTTGCATGGGGGAAAGCTTAAAACCCCGGACCGACCTTTTCACCTGGAAAAAGAGGGCGCAGCTAAGCTAAAAAAGCCGGAGCGTGTGGGAAACAAGTCAGTCGTGGCGGGAACGCGCAGCGTGTAAAACAACAGTATCAGCGCTCCGACCTCTGAGCATCAGGACAAAGCAGGCCCAAGTCTTAGGGGCCTCAGATCCTCAAGCAGATATTGCCAACAGAGACTGACAAAGTGCCCGCTGACACCGGTGACTGTGAATGAGAAAGACTCCTGTCAGGGCATAGGTGCACGCGTCTCTGTGAACTGTATCCTGATACACCCGTGTGCAACTGCCGAGTATCGTTAGACTCTGGCAGTGTAAAAGACTCTGACCGTTCCGTTACTTCACCTTCTGGACTCAGGACCCTGGTCAGGACAGTGAGGAACCACCGTCATAATAATAATAATATAATAATCTTTATTTATAAAGCGCCAACATATTCCGCAGCGCTTTACAGTTTAACAGTTTCAAAACATAAGTCATAAGTAACAACGTTAACAATACAATAATTAAAGCAAAATAAGCCGACCCTGCTCGTGAGAGCTTACAATCTACAATGAGGTGGGGGATATACAAAGTACAGGTGTGTATATACAATGGTGCATTTACAATGATGGTCCAGCCATCTTGGGGGAGTGAGGAATGGATGGAGATAGTGAATGGGCTACACACACACACACTTAAACATAGAACGACTTTGATTAGTGAATGTGATAGGCCACTCTGAACAAATGTGTTTTGAGGGAGCTCCTGAAACCATGCAAATTGTGGATAGTCCTAATTTCTTGGGGTAGAGCATTCCAGAGGATTGGCGCAGCGCGGGAGAAGTCTTGGAGTCGGGAGTGGGAGGTACGGATTAGTGCAGAGGTTAGTCGAAAGTCGTTTGCAGAGCGCAGCAGTCGGTTAGGCCGATAGATAGAAATGAGGGAGGAGATGTAGGGGGGTGCTGCACTGTGGAGAGCTTTGTGGGTGAGAACCAGTACTTTGAATTGGATCCTATAATTAATGGGCAGCCAGTGTAAGGACTGACGAAGAGCGGACACGTCCGAGTACTGATTAGCCAGATGGATGACCCTGGCTGCTGCATTAAGGATGGACTGGAGAGGAGATAGTCGAGTAATGGGGAGGCCAAGTAATAGAGCGTTGCAGTAGTCCAGGTGGGAGTGGATCAATGCTACAGTGAGGGTTTTTGTTGTTTCCATGGTGAGAAAAGGGTGGATTCTAGAGATGTTCTTTAGGTGTAGACGGCAAGAGCGGGCAAGAGATTGTATATGGGAGGTGAAGGAGAGATTGGTGTCAAACATAACACCCAGACAGCGAGCCTGCTGCCGGGGTGTTATTATGGTGCCGCCCACAGAGAGGGAAATGTCAGATTTAGGGAGGTTAGTAGACGGCGGGAGCAGAAGGAGTTCAGTCTTGGAGAGGTTAAGTTTCAGATAGAGAGCGGACATGATGTTGGAGACTGCGGACAGACAGTCGGTGGTGTTCTGTAGAACAGCGGGGGTAAGGTTGGGGGATGACGTGTATAGTTGTGTGTCATCAGCATAAAGATGGTACTGAAAGCCAAATCTGCTGATGGTCTGTCCAATTGGGGCCGTGTAGAGAGGGAAGAGAAGGGGCCAAGGACTGAGCCCTGGGGTACACCGACAGTGAGAGGAAGAGGAGATGATGTGGAGCCAGAGAACGAAACACTGAAGGAGCGGTCAGAAAGATAGGAAGAGAACCAGGAGAGAACAGTGTCCTTAATACCTAGTGACTGGAGCCTAGACAGTAGGAGACAGTGGTCAACAGTGTCGAAAGCTGCAGAAAGGTCGAGTAGAATGAGCAGAGAGTGGTCGCCGTTACGTTTTGCTGTCAGAAGGTCATTGGTCACTTTGATGAGTGCAGTTTCAGTCGAATGTAGGGGGCGGAAGCCGAACTGTGAAGGGTCTAGGAGGGAGTGAGTGGAGAGGTAACGGGTAAGGCGGGAGTAGACTAGGCGCTCCAAAAGTTTAGAGATGAAGGGGAGATTGGAGACCGGTCTGTAGTTATTTGTGCAGGAAGGGTCGAGAGCGGGTTTCTTTAGTAGCGGAGTAATGATGGAGTGTTTGAAGGAGGATGGGAAAATGCCAGAGTAGAGTGAGAGATTAAAGATTGTAGTTAGGTGAGTTGTGACAACTGGAGAGAGAGACTGGAGGAGATGTGAGGGGATGGGGTCGGTAGTGCATGTAGTCGGACGAGAGGAAGAGAGCAGTCTGGAGACTTCTTCTTCTGTGATGGGATCAAATGTGGAAAGTGAGCCAGGGGAAATGCAGGGTGGGATGGGAGTCACAGCACTTGGTGGTTGAGAGCAGATTTCCTGACGGATAGTATCTATTTTTTCTATAAAGTGGGAGGCCAGGTCGTCAGTACAAATGTCTGTGATAGGGACTTGTGCTTTTGGCCTGAGGAGGGAGTGAAAAGTGTCAAAAAGTTTCTTGGGGTTGTTGGCTAGTGAGGAGATCAGGGTGGTGAAGTAGGCCTGTTTGGCGAGGTGAAGGGCAGCATTATAAGTTCTTAACATGAATTTAAAGTGGATGAAGTCTTCTGGTGTGCGGGTTTTTCTCCTGAGGCGTTCAGCACTCCTAGAGCATCGCTGAAGAAGTTGAGTTTGCAATGTGAGCCAGGGCTGTTTTACTGTGTGTTTGGAGGTTCTGAGGGTGAGCGGTGCTACTTGGTCAAGGGTGCTTCTAAGAATGTCATTGTAGTGATGAACAGCCAGATCAGGACAGGAAAAAGAGGAGATTGGGGACAGCGATGAGTGTAGGGAGTAATGAAAGTGTCTGAGGGTTAATGGCTTGTAGATTTCTGAATGTGTGGTAGGTAGGAGTGCGCTGGGGTGGTGGAGGATTTGTGAGCGTGAAGGAGAGAATGTTGTGGTCAGAGAGTGGAAGTGGTGAGTTATTTAGGTGGGAGATTGAACAGAGGCGGACAAAGACCAGGTCAAGGGTGTTGCCATCCTTGTGTGTCTCAGAGGTTGAAAGCTGTGAGAGACCTAGAGAAGTGGTTAGTGATAGAAGCTGAGATGCAGATGTGGAAGTAGGGCTGTTAATGGGGATGTTGAAGTCTCCAAGGATAAGGGTTGGTAGTTCTGAGGACATGAAGTGCGGCAGCCAGGCTGAGAAGTGGTCAAGGAACTGGGTGGGCGAGCCTGGGGCCGATATATGACCGCTACTCTGAGGGAGAGGGGATGGAAGAGCCTGATGGTGTGGACCTCAAAAGAAGGGAATGAGAGTGATGGAATTGGGGGGGGATGACCTGGAAAGTGCATTGTGGGGACAGGAGTATGCCAACTCCACCACCATGTCTGTTTGTGGGTCTCGGGGAATGGGAGAACTGTAAACCACCATAGGAAATGGCAGCAGGGAGACCGTGTCAGAATCCTGAATCCAGGTTTCAGTGAGGGCCAACAGATTAAGAGAGTGGTTCAGAAAGTAGTTGTGCAGGAAGGATAGCTTGTTGCATGCAGACCGTGGATTCCAGAGAGCACAATTGAAAGAAGGAGATGAGGGAGTGCAAGTAATATTAATAAGATTATTATGGTTTCGGTATGAGGTAGGGTAGGGATTGAGGTTGGGGGATGGTGGACCAGGGTTGGGGGAGATGTCCCCTGAAATCAGTAGGAGTAGGAAGATAAAGAGCATAAAGAGCAAGTAGTTGTTGGAATTGTAAGTAGGTTTTTTTCTGTGATGTGTTTGGGCAAGATGGGCTGAGGTTTTTCAGGAAGGTGAGGAGTGCATGGGAGCTGTACATGGGAGAGGGAAAGATAGAGGGCTGATGTGTATGAGTCGTGATGGAGGGGGGATGGGGCGGTGAATGTGGATGGCAAGGGAACACAGGAGGAAATAGATAAAGTACATAATGAAAAAGAAGGCAAAGTGTGGGGTACCTGATTCCAGCCCTGATTAACTGCCATGAATAACTGCCGTTTTCAATATGCTTGTCTTCTGTGATGCTTTGCTTCTGGGATGCATGCGCCCCCACAATGCATGCACCCCTTAGGCTACTCCTAAATATATAGCCCACACTACAGGGTCAGGAAAGTGGGATTGTGGGAGCTGCATTGGGATAATTTGGCAGCTGGGGCCAGCACACCAGGGGTGGTTAGATCATCAAAGGCACTAGAGATGGCCACATCTATATGTTATAGCACCTTCCACCTGATAGCATCTACAGAGGCCCCAGTCACAGGAATACACAGCAGTAAGTATTAAGCACAGTGCAAAAAAATGAATTATACAAAAGCTTTACCAGGCACATTAAACTATGTTGCAAGATGGTACAGCAGTGGTTGGCAGCAATCAGAAGTATGGAGTGCATACCATTGCTAATATTTCCACATGCAAGACAGAAAGGGCTTGTGTCATTCAGCTGCTTGCTAACAATGAATGGAGTGCATTCATGCAGAGAGGATCAATTCAGAGGTTGAATGATTTGGTTACCATTGCTATATATTTCCACATGCAAGACAGAAAGAGCTTGTGTCATTCAGCTGCTTGCTAACAATGAATGGAGTGCATACATGCAGAGAGGATCAATTCAGAGGTTGAATGATTTGGTTACCATTGCTATATATTTCCACATGCAAGACAGAAAGGCTTGTGTCATTCAGCTGCTTGCTAACAATGAATGGAGTGCATACATGCAGAGAGGATCAATTCAGAGGTTGAATGATTTGGTTACCTGTGTGAAGAGAGAAAGATGAATGTTAATTCCTTGCCATGAATAACTGCCGTTTTCAAGATGCTTGTCTTCTGTGATGCTTTGCTTCTGGATGCATGCGCCCCCACAATGCATGCGCCCCTTAGACTACTCTTAAATATATAGCCCACACCGTCATCACCAGGACCCGGACGCCATCTTCTACAGGACCACACCGGACCCCTTACACGCTACGGCCTTGGCACCAACGCTTGAATCCAGGATCCAGAACTCCCTCATCTGCAGACTGATAAGTTTAACGTTACTGAACTTTTTCAACCTTCCCGCACCAGTTTGCAAATCTCCCTTCAAATCTCTATACACCACACTCTTTCCCTGCATGGAGTATCCTCTGTTAAATAAACCCCACGTTAACCCTTGCTCTGCTACCTACCGTTACTGCATCTGGCAACCTGCTCACACATCCTCATCATACCCCTGACTTGCTCAGTCCAGTCTCTCAGCAAAGTGTTGCACCCTGTAAATTTTGGGAGGTTACTCAATATTGCCCCCCGCAGCGGTGTACTGGCTCTTGGGGCACCCCTTACCGTTTGGTCTGCCACCCCTGCATCCGTAGACTGCATCCTGCCAGTTACGCCAAGTGTGAGATTGCAGGTTGCGGGATGCAGTGATAGACAGGAGGCAGAGCAAGGGTTAACAAATTTAATAACAGGGGAATACTCCACGCAGGGAGGTAAAGGGTTAAACAGTATAAATGGAAAAGGATATTGGGAGGTAAAGGGTTAAACAGTATAAATGGAAAAGGATATTGTGAGATGACGAACAATGGTTCAGATAACGGCAGTTCGGTTGTACATTTAACGTGTCAGAAGTCTCTCCAACTGTAGATGCTCCTTGAAGGTCAGTAACGCCGACAACAGCTGGAGCGGTGCTTGTCCAAGATGGTCCTGGTGATGACGGTGGTCTGTCTTCTGTTGGCAGTGGTCGGTCTTCGGTACCTTCCACTGGGCCCCTAGTCCATATACTGATGTGGCCGGAGGAACATGGGCCACGGCACTGTCTGAGCCCGTTGTGGCCCCTGCACGATCTCCTCACAGTCTCTGTCAGCGGTGGCGATGCTTGGCGCAGGCCTACGCTGTATGGTTGCTCTGGGACCGGAGAACTCACTGGTCCCTGCTGCAGTGGCTGACAAGGGTACGGGCCACAGTCCTGTACAAGCCCAACGTGGCTTGGTAAATATTTACTGGCAAAGTCAGGGTGTGTCTGTCCTGTCTCCGGTCACTTATGTGGCACGTGTGCTGTACTCACAGACACGGGACGTTCGGCGCCTTGCTTTCTGGTAGTCACCGGCTCACACTACACGTCTCTTTCTCTCTGTTCCCCGGACGATGGCCTGCACGCTGCTGGTGCTCCCAGGCGGAGCACTCCTCTCTCTGACTGCTGTTCTGTGTGCACGGCTTCGCTCTGTGTGCACAGCTCGACTCTGCTCTGTGTGCATGGCTCTGCTCTGTCCTACTGCAGAACACCCGGGCTGTCTCTCTCTAAGCTGCTGCTGAGCACACCGCTCCCCTCAGCGCAGCGGTCCTCCTCTCGGTGCGCCTGACTGCGCGCTGTACTCCGTTAGCACCAAACTGACCTGCCGCACGCGCTTTTCTCCTGTCTCTCCCCTCCTTCCTCGGTCAGCAGGAAGCTCCGCCTCACTAGAGCTTCCCTCAGCCAAAAGGGGAAGGTTCGCCTTACTAAAGCTTCCCCCAGGAACAGGAGATCCTCTTCAGTTCCGGCATGCAGGTACCCGCGGTCCAGTCGTTCCGCTTTCATTGTCATCGCTGGAACGGCGCCGGAGGTGAGTATAGGTGTTATTATTATACAAGGAGGAAACAGAGATTGAAAAGGTGCTATCTGAGTAGTAGACAACCCCTCCATGACACTTATGGCTAATCTCTGATTCTTGGTATGTATAGTTCAGCGGCTAAAAAATCGGCTGACAGATTCCCTTTAATGAGGTAATCCAGGGGAATACCTAATTGCCGTTCTAGTGGATCAGTGAGAAATGTTAGATTGGTAGGGGGCCAACAGCACAAATTCCGACTGATTGCTAGAACAGCAGACCCTCATAAATGGGGTGTTCTGTTATTACCATAGAACTGCATAAATGAACATCTCACATTGTTGACCGCAGTGTCATACACTTTACCATCGTCATGGCGGGGAGTGCGGACCGGTGTCCCCCATTCTAATAATCGGTAGAGGTTCCATCTAACATTTATTAACTATTTCTTTAAATGAAAAACACAGTAATGATTGAACCTTGGATTAGCAGGTGTAAGAGTGCTACATACTGTAACTGGCTGACTTCTTCATACACGTGTTTCATCAGCGCCAGCGATAAAGACGGGCCCGGGGGGCATCACTGAATGATTCATCAGTATTGGTGATGCGGTTTCCCACCTCCAGACTGCAGCAGCTCTGCAGTGAAGCAGCCTGCATGTAGATGGGGGCTTCTCTCTCACAATGCGGCAGTACAGCATCAATAACTAATCTGCAGGACTGAGCTCTGCAGATACAGCCGCCTGTACTGATGAGGATGTCAGGAGCTCTGCAGCATACACCATGGCACTGACGATGGTGCGCTGACACAGCAGCTTCCAAGGTTGCACAGTCTGCATTACACGAGCATCTGACGCAGCCGTGCTTCCCTGAAGATTTCATTCTTGATCTAGCACTTTAACGTCTCATTCAGGATTAATGACATATTGGCCACGCAGCCCCGAATACGTCACTATATCCGTGCAGAACACACAATCATACATACAGCTTTTTACTTCACAGATCTTCTTCTTCTTATTCATATTAACTATTTGGGGCCTAAGTACAGAACATTTATTAATATGGGGCCTTCTCTGTTTTATATCATATTTAAGAAACTCCTGCGTTTTATTCCCGAGCGCCTTATTACTGTACTTCCCACCTCTCTTCTATTACAATTTTCTAAAGCTTGAATATTTGCCGTCTCCTTTTACCAATATCAGATTTCAGCTTTTTCCAAAATTTTTCTATTGGATTCTCAACTCATTCCTACAGTCCATTTTTCCCTCTCGACCCTTTTGGTGTATGTTTGGATGTGATCCTACTTGACTATGAGACCATTTTTGATGGACACATTTTTACTTACATTTGAACGAATATTCTATTTATAATGTCTTGATAATCCTCATTATTTATATAATAAGGCCTCCAGCCCCCCAACATTATGAATCTTCCACGTTGGGATAGAAGGAGCTTAATTTTGATTTCTAGAAACATGACAGTGGTCTGAATTTTCTAGGTTTCTCAAAGAACACTTTGGAAATTTCCATTTCAGCTTTTTACACCTTTGCCTGCAGAGCCTTTCTTAAGTCATTGGTACAAGTTGAACCCATCACTTTGGTTGTCCCAAGTTCAGCCTGAAATTCTATGGATATTGCTTGTATCTTGATTTCTACATCATGAACCAAATTTTACAAGGTGTTGGTCTTCCATTTATCTTTTTTCACCAGTTCACTGAAGTTTCTTGATTTTGTTACATATAAAATACTTTATGAAGACAATCCTCATCTACAATATCTGCAGTATTAGGGCATAAAGGCATCATAGGGGGGCAATGGCGGACACAGACAGAAGAGTGCCCCAGTGCAAGAACAATATGTGGACCTCTTGCAGCCCAAAAGCTCATCATAATGCACCATCCCACCTGCTTTTGAAGTGAAAGTGGCCCCCTTACCTCTTGGGCCACACAGTTTGCACCAATGATAAGTCGGCCCCTGTAGATGGATCCCAAGCTGAGGACCAGCTATGATCCAGAACAGAGAGAATTTCCAATTTTTGTGGATTCAAGTCATCCATTTGCCGTGTAATATTTCATTCCTATACAGCGACTTCTGCAGAAGATGTATCTGGCCAAAGAAAGCTTCTATCTTCTGGGAAAATCAGCTCTTCATAGGATGTGTCGGGAGTTGAATCAGGAGATGACTATGATGGTTCTCGTGAGACAACCCCAAAGCAGCCATTCAGAGGCTAATAAAAAGCATGTGAAGACTGGAATTAACAGGTGAGTGTAATTTGTAATTACGCGCAGGATTGGCGAAATGATGCCAAAAATCATGTCCTGCTATAATGTACTTAAAGAGGATCTCTTACCTTACCTGCCGTGTCTGGTTTAATCATGAAATAGTTCTGGAGCATCTTTACGGAGATCTCTTCATTGTGCCACTCTTCCTCCGTTATTCCTCCTGAAAATTCATGAATACATTGCCAACCGGGTGTTGCCATTCAGAGGGGTGTGTCTCTTCAGTCAGCACTGATTGGACAGTGACAAGACTGTGTAGAAACACACCCATCTGAAAAGAGGAATAGGAACACCCACTTGTCAATGTAGTCATCCATTTCTAGGAGGAATAAAGGAGCAGCGGCACGATGCAGAGTTGTAATAGGAAAGTTGCTGAAAAATTATTATTTTATGAATTATCAACTAAAATGGACGTGTCAGGAAAGGCGATAGATCCTCTATAAAATTCTGAGATTCTAATAATGTTGGTTTTTCTTAGGCTGTATTCACACATCAGTATTTGTGTGCCAAAACCAGGAATGTCTCCAATACAGAACAGGTGCCAATGTTTCAATTATAATTTTTCTCTGATTGTTCCACTCCTGGTTTTGGCAAAGAAAACCTGATGGAACATACTGACCAAATACTGATGTGTGAATAAGACCTTAGACAGTCACTGTTTTTTCTAACCTCCACATGGTATCACCAAATGGTATACATGTCCCTCGGAGCCTTTCCTTCTTATATTCCTAAGACTACAGGAATTGGGCATTGCTGCATTTCTCTGTAGGTCAGACTGCAGAGCTGCGGGTCCATCCCTCTGCCTTTCACACCCTCCAAATCCTCCTGCAGTAGGGAGGTCCATCTCTCCGGATGGGCAGGGCGGACCATGGGACATCAAGGAGTGGCAGCATTGCCAACTGAATGTATGATGAGACTGTTGATTATTATCCTGTATGAATGAATATACATTACCCTTCAGAGCAATACGGATGAATTTCTGTACCTATCAAAGGGTTAATAAAGTCTACATCGCCTTCTTTATGTATCTTCTAGAGTGTTTTATTTTTCTATTTTTTTGCAAAATATTGACCCCCCAAAACTATATATGTTGTAAAGCTATAAAATCTGCCTCTGTCCAATCTGATATGTGCACTCATGGTGGAAGGAGTAGCCCCAGTGTGGATAACATAGGGATCAGATGGCCGGCACTCACCAAAGTGCTGATGTATTCCTCAACTGCAGCAGTGATCTGAATTGATTAACCCTTCCCTTTGCTGGATGGGATAACTGCAGAGGATGTTGCCCATGGATAGGGATGGGCACATGCTGTAGTGCTGGGAGTGGCTAGCTCCTGGGATGGGTGGCTTGAGCAATGAGTATATAAAGTGATGCTGGAAGTCTGCAGTGTGCATTGTGTGTAGAGGGGAAGAAGGAAGGTACTACATCCTCAGCCATCACCAGCAGCATCCCACACCCACCTTCAAGGCTTAACCATGACTTCCAGGGATATTTACACCTCATCCTACAAGAAGATATTTGGGGATTCTGCCAGGTCATCAAGCCACCTGTATAGTCCTAGCCCCAGGTCTTCTCAAGCATATAGACCTAGAGATACCCACACCAGCATCTCCTCCTACAGGAAGGTCAGCAGGTCCCCTGCCAGCCACCTTGCCTCAGTGCACCAGGTTGATTTGATTTGCCCCAGACCACAGCTCTCAGCAATGAGTTAAAGATAGTGAGAACCAATGAGAAGGAGCAACTGCAGGGTCTCAATGACCGGTTTGTCACTTACATTGAGAAGGTGCACCAACTGGAGCAGCAGAACAAGTTACTGGAGGCAGAGGTGACCTTGCTGAGGCAGAAACAGTCAGAGCCCTCAAGGCTCAGCCAAGTCTATGAGCAGGAGGTAAGGGAGCTTAGGTCAAGGCTTGAAGATCAACTTCATGAGAAGGACCAAGCCCAGCTTGACTGTCAGCATCTGGAAAATGCTGTGCACCAACTGCAGGAGAAGCTGGATCAAGAGGCTGGCAAGAGAGAGGAGGCTGAAGAGGTTATGAAGAACTTTAGAAAGGATGTAGATCAAGCCACCCTGGACCGTCTACAGCTGGAGAAGAAGGTGGAGTCCCTGCTGGATGAGCTAGCTTTCCTGAGGAAGGTCCATGAAGAGGAGGTTGCAGAGCTCCAGGCTGCAGTGACAGAGGCTCAGGTGGGTCCCATGGGTAGGAAGGGGTGTCTGTCAGGGCTGTGGCTCCAGCTGGGAAGGGAGGAGGGGAGTGTGTGAGTATATGACTGAGGAACATGAGGCACACCATAGATGAGAGACTACATGCTCAGATATGCCAAGCCATGCAATGTCCCCATACGCAAATTGCAATACAAATATACATGCAGTAGACTCTACAGATGGTTTAGGAAAGGTACTAGTAATATCCTGATATGTAACTGCGGAGGGGTGGGAGACATGTCCTACACTAGTAGAGAGCCTGCAATGGGGCAATAAGATGTCCAATGTCAGGTCCTCCAGTGCAGCAGTGTTTGCTGATATATTACCTTGAGGTCTCCCTTGTACTTTATGACTCTTTCTTCCAGAATGCTGATTGCATGGAAAAGACATAGAGAGGTAAAGAATTTCCCATAAAGTGTAGCATCTAAAATTTTCTGTGCAATGACACCAGTAATAGAAAGTTCTTCCAATGGATGTAGGAGGGCACCAGCAGCACAGCATGTAAGATCCGAGCTCTGTGTGTGGTTTGGGCAGTATAGGCAGGTGCCTAGGGCTGCACATTGTAGAAAATGGAATTCATATAAATGGCTTACTTATACTTTATGCTCCTGTATCATTCAGATTCTGTAATATGATGTGTAAAAAAAAAAATCTCCAAAAAGTTAATGAAAGCACCACACCCCTATGGCCGCTGGAAAAGGAGGGGCTGGTGCTCCTTTGTTCCTGGGTGACATGGCACTTTTGGTGGTCCTGCCCTCTTTTGATGCCTAATGTAATTGCAATTTTGATGAAGAGGAGTCCATCTCATGGTCCCATCGCCCATTGGCCACAGTATCTAATCTTCCCCTCTCCAGTGGCCCCATAGTAACAGCAGGAGCTGCCTTTATGACTTCTGCATATCCGCATAGTCATCAGCACCTGGCGGCAAAAATAAATGGAGGCATTTGGTCTATATGGAAGAGGCTGCCAACCAAAAACTGTACATGCCCCATGCTGAGCCCATGCTGCACCCATCATGAAGGATTTCTGACACTGAAAAAACAAGAAGATGCTGAGGAGTTCAGGAAAGCTGAGCCGGGAATTGTGTAATATATTGTGATATATCCAGCACATATTGTTAACTATTTATTTTCCAAAATACAAAAGCTAGTAATACCGGGCTATAATTTATACTTTTGTAGTGTTTGGTTAAAAAAAAAAAATTATATATCTATATTTATTTAATTTTTTATTTATTTTTAGATTTATTATTTTATTTGTTATCATTTTTTATATATATATCCTGAAAATGCAGTGTTTTTTTTTTCTCTTCCACTATTTTTTGCTGTAAAAGCTACTGTGGCCAGATATTGGCTGGGAGTCATGTGTAAGATATGAGTCGGGAACTTTTTCTATGGGATTTTCACACTTTCGGTGCATATCTTGGGTTCCTGGAACACATCATGCTCTAGGTGTCCAATTTTTTGCATTTTTTTATAGATTTCTCTATTTGGAAAAAAAAGTGAATTAAAAACCCAAATCTGAATAATAATAATAAAAGAAAAACACAAATGTCTAAAAGTCTTAGTGGGTTTTTTTTTTAACAATAAGAACAAAAAAAGTGTGAGAGAATCCCAAGGAGAGAAAGATATATAGCTTTATATTCTCTCTTCTGGATCTGTTTTCATTATAGAAAAACCACAGCAAAACGGTGATGAAACTGTGGTCTCCCCGGCACAGAAGTCTAGGTGGGGAATGAAGAAGAAAAATATTTTCATATTATATGAGGTGTGACCGTGGTTATCCTCGCTCCATTATTGTTCTGTGTGATGTGGGGGATTCTTGTAGTGATCATTTCCAGGTCTTAAGATATTGACTGCAGCTGATGAATGGAGACATTGATTTCCCACCGGGGCACAATGCTGACCGGCAGCACCACACCCACCTAACAAAGGCATTAGGGTATGTAAGAGGCACCCACCATCAGACACACAGCCCCCTATATAATGAGCCGGTAAATTACCATCACACGTTACCATTGTTGTGAGCTCTTCAAAAATATTTTCATGTGGGATATTAATATTTTTGGATAATATTATATTTTGTTTTAACCAGTGCTAATTCCATTAGATGACAGTTTACATCTTCTATCACTATAGTTTTGCCACTGATACCGCTCACATTTTCCCACCCAAATCATCACTTTAAGGGCTTGTTCACACTGGGGTATAACACGATAGCACTCAGGCCAGTGTTATACTATGGGGCAATGCAGATCTATCACTTATTTTTTGACATGAGAAAACAATCACAGCAAGCTGCGAGTGCATCCGATCAGGTCACACTCATTCCTTCCGGTCTGGGACAGTGAAACATCGGACTGCACTCAGATGACATCCGAGTGCAGTCCGATATACGCGCTCAGAGACAATGGAGAAGATGGAGAAATTAAATCCTCCTTCTTCTCTGCACCTGTGATACCATTTTCTCATGCCAGAGAATCGGATCACACTAAGGTGACACTCTAATCAAACTTGGACAGAATTTGAGCCTAGCGTCATTAGCATAATCGGCCCTATTCTCTCACATGAGAGAATATACGCCAGTGTGACCCCGGCCGGCCCATTGTTAGGGTTACACAACTGTTCCATGTTCAACACAAAGGCCGAGGTCACACTTGCCAGTGCAATGCGAGAAACTCGCGAGAGTCTCTCGCCTCAATAGCCGGCACTGCCGCCGGCACTCAGACCGGAGCGTTCAGCTGCATAGAAGTACATGTAGCCGGTCCCGAGTGCCGGCGAGAGACTCTCGCGAGTTTCTCGCATTGCACTCGCAAGTGTGACCCCGGCCAAACAGTTCAATTATTCTGATCAGAGTTTGATCTCTGTGTCATCAGTTTTTCTCAGAGGTGGAGAAAAAGAAATGTTTCTCCATTGTGTCCGTTGGTGAAAATTGTACCACACTTGGATGCCATCCGAGTGCAGCCTGCATTTTTTTTTCCACGGACCCACAGACTTGCATTGCCGATTTTGATCAAAATTGGACATGTCTCAGATTTCTTTAGTGGATCACTAGGTCAGAGGAAAATCGAACATGTGCACAGCCACATAGAATATCACTGGTACAAGTGCTATCCATAAAAACCACAGATAGCACTCGTCCAAGAAAATCGGTCTTATGCACGAGCCCTGACATGTACATCCTAAATTCACGTGTGTAACTATAATGTCATCCCAGGCTGTATGTAATTAACACAGTACATTAATATTTATACAGAAGAAGTGAGAAATGGACATTATTGTACCACAACAGGCATCATTGACCTGTCTCATCTGCACAGTGACGATGATAAAGTGTTGGAACAATGTGGTTGACAATTTTGTTTTTTTTTGTATACTCCTCTATGAATTTGAAAGCACTTCTGTATTACAGCTACTAACACTAAGGCTGCTCTTCTACATTTGTGATATATTAAAGGAATTTCTCTAGTTTCTGCAGTCTGCTTTTTGTAAAAATCTTTAAAATGGAGCATTTGGTTCATGAAGTTGGCACAAAATTAATCACTTTTATTTTTTGTATGTAGTATGGTTTTTTATGACTTTTTAGCACAAAAAGTCACAAATCCTTTACAAAAGTCTCATGTAAAAAAAACCCTCCAAATTTATATTCCCCACCAGAAATCTTACTGTGGGCAGGGCCGGGAGTGAGACGGACCCCCCAACAATGCAACATTTGGGATAAAGTCACATTTCGTGAATCTGTCTAAAACATGTCACTGAGGCCGAGATCACACATGCGAGAAGCGTGCGGCTGCATAGAAATACATGCAGCCGCACGCTCCGGTCCGAGTGCCATCGGCAGTGCCAGGTGTTCGTGCGAGTGTGTTGTCAGGGAAAAAAAACAAAAAATCTCTTAAAAGGGAACCGGAGAGCTGACATATTCTGCCCGATTTGCTTTCAGCCATGTATGTGTGTTTATGAGGCTACGTTCCCATGATTAGCTTTTGGGGTGCTTTTTTCTCACAGTTCCAGCAAAGTGGAAGGGATTTGTAGAAGTCTCCAGCCTACTGTGCTTTTAGTTTGCTCAGCGTGAACTGACCTGCGGTGCCTGTTTCCAATCCGCAACTTGTCAATCTCTCTTGTGGGTACGCCGAGTCCGTCATAGGTCACCTCCCCCTCTTTGATGCGGGCTCCAGCGATGAGCCTGCACCTTTTCCTTTGATGTAATCAGCTGACATGTGCTCCTAATAGCCGCGAGTGGAATCACGATCCATCCACGGCTGTTAACTAATTAAATGCTGCTGTCAAGCTCTGGCAGGGGCATTTGTGTCGACCCGCCACCACAATTGTGGGTTACCAGGGCAATGGGGTACTCAGAGCCGAGCCCATGGAAGTCTATGGGGTTTGTCACAGGTAGCTGTGGCTCGTCTGTGGCCCTGGCGGTCTGGCGTATGTTGGGGATATATTTACAGGGGATTGATGTATGTACAGTTCGTGACGCCACCTGTAGTATTCTGGTAATTTGTACCAGCGCTGCTATCGATCTCTGAGGGGATGGTGATGCAGCTAGATGTCGGGTCCCCTACAGGTGGGACTCTTCCCTCAGGTCGGTAGTTAGGTGAGGATTGTGCAGGCATGCAATAATAACTCAGTCTCACACAGTCAACGTCTTTCCATACCTTTACTTGCAGGATGATAAGGCAGGTCCCAGGGAGGCTGATGGGGTTGATGGAGGATGAGCTTTGAGGCAACAGATAAGCAAGTTAGGGGCCTCCTTTACTTTCCAATGAAGCTGAGTACGACCAGCCTGAAGCGTAGTCCTCTCTATGATTCCAGCTAGTCTTTAGCTGTTCTGCCCAGTCAAATTTGTGTTAGAAGCCTTCCTGCGAGGGAGCTGAATCCTTTTCTTGTCGTGCACAACTCAAAGTCTTCACACCCCCTGACTCCAGCTACGTTCTGACTATAAAGGGGCTTGTCTGCCGCGACCTAGGTCCGGTAGATTCCTGGTTTTCTCTTCACTATGCTGTACAATAGTGATCCTTCGGTCCCCAGTAACCGGTTGCAACGTGCAGGACTTTTCCAAGTCAAAAGCACTTCTCCAATTACCTTCCTTCCACTTTGCCCTTCGCCTTGCTTGTCTCTTAATAGATAGTTCAGTCTTTCTTCCAGTGGGGCACAGCTCTGACTAGACTAAGGTGTATACAGACACCTACACCAGACTCCACTTTCTGAACTGATGATAGACTTAAACTGGACACGTCTACTCTGTCCAAGGACAGGAAACTGACTTCTCACTCTGAAGTCCGGACACTGACTGACTAAATCACTCCCTTCCACACCCCTGCTGGGTGTGTCAGAAGTGTACATGATGTCATGAAGAGACCTTAACTGTTACCTCTCCACTCATCCTCCTGGTATTGTGTACCAGGGCTACACATTCCCCCATGGTAAACGACAGCACTCCCGGGCTGTAAAATATAAAGAGACATTTTTGTTCATACAATAAACATTAAACAATAACATCTTCCCATCCGGAGGTGAGAACACCTTGAACGTTACGAACAATAACATTCTACATATAGAAATACAAAAGTATCAAATAGCATTTAATAAATATATATACAAGATACTTGTGAAGGACCCCACCAAACCTTCAACGGGGTCCTGGGTGGGCTGCAGGACATCCAAATGCAGACCTCACTCAGTGCCACACCACACGGTTTTTGGTTCAGAGGTGAGTCAAGGTTTCATGTGAAACCATTAAGAAGGCACTTTAGTGCAACTATTTACAGGATACAGTTTTTTGGGCTGGCTCAGTCCTCAGCCTCTGAGTCCATTGTTAAACGAAGACATAATAAGAAAAAACACATTTATATATATAGACTTTTACAATGTTCACACAAATTCGTTATAATCACTGCTGATATCTAATGGGTAATTTCCCTTTTGTGATTCTTTCTGATCTACGTGGTGTAGTTTCAGGTATAACAAGTTGCGATCTGTCTGCACTGCGTAACGGCAAACTATAGAACTGCCTTAACCTTTCTATGGATCTGGCAAGCGTACTGATGGCTGGGCGGTGTGAGTCAGCTTCACCAGGAGATCCCATAGTATGGGGCGCTGCTTCAGATGATCCATCTTGAGGTTCCACAGGTTGAGGTGTTGCTGGGATGGGTAACTCCTGAGCGGGTTCAACTGGCACCACAGGCACAACTGGAGGTAGAACTTCCTCTTGTGGCTGATAAAACTGCAACACTGGAATTATCACAGCATCTCCCAGTCGGGCCAATCCGCAGGAAAATCTCCCAGATCGGTGTGTATGACCTCTTCCTTTCTTTCTCTTTGATTGAGGACAGGGTTCTTTTCACAACTCTTTAAGTGTTCTGGACACAACTTCAAATGATCTCTGGACACCGTGGTTGTTGTTCTTCCTCCGTCTTTACTGACGACACAAACTTTTCTGTTGTCGTATTTAGAATCTTGTATGACGTAGGGTTCTTGCTCCCACTGATTATCCAGTTTATGCATCTTTCTTTTTCTTTTTAATACTACCTCTCCAGGCATCAGAGGCTTGGCAGGAGCATTTCGGTTGTAAACGTCTTCCTGTTTCTCCCGTGCCTTATCAAGACTTTCCTCCACACAGATTTGTACTCTTCTGTATTGCTCTTGCCGATTGACGTCCCAGTTTCTCAACAGCGTCGTCTGCCTCCGGTTCTACCACTCCAAGTTCTAGATCCATTGGTAGTTTTCCGGGCCTTGCTCTCATAAGATAGGCTGGAGTGCAGTTAGTTGAGCTTACAGGTATATGGTTGTACAAATCAACCAAATCAGGTAGTAAATCCGGCCATCGATTCCTGTCTTCCAACGGTATGGATCTCAACAAGTCAAGGACAATATGGTTCATCTTTTCACAAAGACCGTTGGTTTGAGGGTGATATGGTGTTGTTCTTATTTTCTTGCACCCGTACATATGACAGAATTCCTTGAATAAATCAGCTTCGAAAGCAGGTCCCTGATCGGTTAAGACTTGCTCGGGATACCCATGCGGTCTGCAGAAGCTTGCTTGAAAGGTCTTCGCGGCCGTCACTGCGGTCTGGTCTTTCACTGGAACGACTACCAGAAATCTGGAGTAATGGTCCACCATGGTCAAGGCGTATGAGTATCCAGATCTACTCGGCGACAGTTTGACGTGGTCCAGGGCCACAATCTCCAGGGGACGAGTCGTCCGGATAGGTTGCAGGGGGCCTTTTGACTACCGTAGTCCTTTCTTCTGAGACCACAGGGTCCACAGTTCCGACACCACCTCTCGACAGAGCTGCGCATCCCTACCCAGTAGAACCGGCATCTCAACAGGTCTCCAGCTTCCTCCAGCCAAAGTGTCCTGCTTGATCGTGGTACGCTTCCAACACCATTGGGACGTCTGCCTTGGGACCACTATTTGCCAGACCATCTCATGGGTTCTGGGGTTGACGTATCTCCTGCACAACTTCTCACGGTATAGGAACAACCTGCTTTTCTCGTTCCACAGGAGCTTGGCTGACATAGGTGCATCCTTTTCCAGAGAGAGCCTTCCTGACTTAACAACTCCTTGATGCGGCTGACCACTGGATCACTGTCCTGAGTCTCTTTCCAGCTGTGATGGGGTAAAGGATTTAATGTTGCACCTTTCTGCTTTCTGTGGACTTGATGCTCGTGGACTACCCCATTTCGATGGAACGCGGGTAGCTCAATTTCTTCCAGGTCGTCCGATTCTTCTTCCGTATCAGAGTCATGCGGCATTCGGGACAACGCATCAGCATTAGCATTCTTTCGACCTGCCCGGTACTTGATAGTAAACTGGTAATTGGACAACCGAGCCATCCATCGCTGCTCCATGGCACCCAGCTTGGCGGTTTCCAGGTGCGTTAACGGGTTGTTGTCTGTGTACGCCGTGAACTTATTGGAGGCCAGATAGTGCTTAAATCTTTCAGTAATGGCCCAGACCAGCGCCAGAAACTCTAGCTTGAAGCTGCTATAATTTTCCGGATTCCTTTCAGTTGGCCTGAGTTTTCTGCTAGCATATGCGATGACTTTTTCTTGTCCATTCTGCTTCTGACTGAGAACGGCTCCCAACCCTTCATTACTGGCGTCGGTGTACAACAGAACGTTGGCTGTAATCAGGATAGGTTAAAATCTCATCACCTGTCAGGATCTCTTTCATCTTTTGAAATGCTTCAGCCTGTTCCTTACCCCAATTGAAAGGAGGGTTTCTGCTCTTTAAAGATTGTCCTACCAGGAGGTCCTGTAAAGGAGCTGCCTTCTTCGTGTAATCTTTCACGAATCTCCTGTAGTAACCCGTTAGTCCCAGGAACTGTCGCACTTCCTTAAGGTTCTTCGGCTCCGGCCACTTCTGGATGGCAGTGACTTTCTCTGGGTCCGGCGCTACTCCTTCCGAACTGACGATGTGCCCCAAGTATTGTACCTTCTGCTTGAGTAGATGGCATTTTGAGGGTTTCAACTTCATCCCGTACCTGGACAGGGACTCAAACACTTCTGCCAGGTGCTTCAGATGGTCCTCATATGTCTTGGAATACACGATAACGTCGTCTAGGTATAGCAGCACGGTTTCAAAATTGAGATGTCCCAGACAGTTTTCCATCACTCTCTGAAATGTTCCTGGGGCACTACTGAGCCCAAACGGCATTCTGTCGAACTCACAGAGCCCCATTGGGGTGGTGAAAGCCGTTTTCTCACGATCCTCCTCAGCCACAGCCACTTGCCAGTAACCACTAGTCAGATCAAGGGTAGAAAAGTAGTTAGCCGTTTTCAGAGCAGCTAATGATTCCTCTATGCGTGGTAGCGGGTATGCATCCTTGTGTGTTATGCGGTTCACCTGCCTGTAATCCACACACATTCTCATACTACCATCTTTCTTTTTAACCAGAACTAGAGGGGCTGCCCAGGGACTACAACTATCCCTTATCACCCCAGCTTTCTTCATATCATTCAACATTTCTTTAGCTTTCTGATAATGAGCTGAGGTATGGGCCTATACCGCTCTTTGATGGGAGGATGACTGCCTGTAGGATATGATGTTGTACTCCCTTAATTGTCCCAAAATCAAGTGGATTTTTGCTAAACACTTGGCGTACTCTTGCACCACCCGTAATACCCCTTGCTTCTGGTGAGCGGGAGTGGTGTCCGTCCCAACATGGAGTTGCTGACACCATTCCGCCACCTGGGTTGCTGGGTCATTGTCCTCCTCTATTTGACAGGAGTCTAAGGACTCAGCCGGAGAATAGAATTATTATCAACAGCATGAAGTTTAGCAATGGTTGCATAACGGGGTAAATTTACCTCATCATCTCCCCAATTGAGAAGCCGTACCGGTACTCTTCCATTCACCACTTCTACTACTCCCCTAGCAGTCATAAGTGTAGGTCTATGTTCTGAATGGTGGGGTTCTACTACAGCTTGGTAATTCTGTCCCCTCAGACCTATGGCCGCCCTGCACCAAATGATCATTTCACTCATTGGGGGTATCACAATAGGATCTGAGTCAGTGACCCGTACATTACCAATTTCGCCGTCGGTAAGCTTCGCTTGCTGCTGACACACCAGGGCCCGGATCTCTCTTTGGAGTACTCCTCTCTGCCTTGGTCGGGCAATCTCAGCGAGCTGTTGGAGCAAGAACACAACTTCTCCCAAACAATTACCGATAATGTTAGTACCCAAAATGATATTTAAACCGTTCTCCTCATTTACAGTCTTTACTACCAGAAGCCCTTGGTCTTTCAACTCCTCTCTGCCCACCTTTACATCTACACATTTTGTTCCGAGTACTTCTACAGGAAGACCATTCGAAGCATACACAGTAAAGTCAAGGCTCGGAGGTTTAAGACTGTCCATTGACCAGTACTTGGTATATAGAGCATCAGGTATGAGGGTCACCTGGACCCAGTGTCTAACAATGCTGGAACAGCAATACCATCTAGAATAATAGACAGGTAGGGTCGCCCGCCCACATACCTGCGGTTCCAGTCTAGGGGCCTGACGGGTATTCTCCTGGGTGTTGGCCCTTGGACCCAGGTTCTGCCCGTTTAAAGGACACTGTGTAGACAGATGACCTTTCCGGTTGCAGCGATAACAGATGATCTCTCGACGAGAAGGGTGTTGATCAGAGGTTGCTCCGGGGGGTGGCGTTGTCCTCCTCCGGGGGGCGACGTCTTCTTTCTTCTCCGGTGCATCCACGGAACGTCCTCTGGGCAGTCAGCTAACAAGATCTTCCCTTCCTCCTCTTTCCGCAGCTGTAGGGCACTCATCACAGCGGCCAGATTTTTTAGTCAGCTGGCGCACCTCTGAGCGCAGACAGTCCAATTCACTAGGAGGTGTCACCTGCGCTTTGGCTTCAGCCACTAGCGGGGAACAGGGGTTACTGCCGTTCCAGAGTGACTTCACCCTGATGATGTTGGGTGGCCACCTCAGGTTTGCCCAGGGGCCGCAGCCCTTTTATTGCCATGTCCTTTAGGGCATCAAAGGTAGCATCCGGATGATCTAAGGACCACCAATTTACAGTTCTGCGTTCCTCTGGGATCTCAATCCCTGTATAAATTGTCTTTCAGCATTCTATTCTCGTCGATAGCATTTAAATTGTTAATTTGCTTGAGGGCTCTCAGGGCTCCCTGTAGTCGGCAAGCGTAGTCCCGGATGCTGTCACCTGGCTGTTGTGAACAGTGATAGAAGGCCATCCGGAGATCCGTTTCTGTGCGGTCTTCAAATATGGCATGCAGCTTCAGGAAGATCGCAGTACCGACTCCTGATCAACGGTATCCCAAGTCTCCACTTCCCTCTCAGCAGCGCCGGTTAGCTGCCCTATTAGCACAGCAGCTTTTTGTCTCTCAGCATGGAGTACATTTCTAGGATGCTGCATAACTTCCGCTTGAAGCCTGCTAAAGTGCCTGCCCACCGCTGTATTGGGGAAGCCATTTCGCCCCAGGCATATATGGGAGCGTTAGTGGCATGATCGGACTACCGGGCTGGGTGCAGGGCCTGCGCCCCCATCTGGCGCTACAATACCAGACGGTGCGGGATTGGGCCTCCGGCCGGGGCCGCACTGTCAGCCGGTTGTTGTGACATCTTAGCGCCCCCTTGGTTAAACGGAGCCTACCGGTTTCAGACGCTGCTACTTCGCAGGCACAGCAGTGGGAACAGGACCTTCGTCGCAGGCGCTCTGATGTCAGAGCGTTCACTTCCTGTTGCAGGACCTGCCGATGAGTCAGAGCCGGGGCGTGTCCAAGACTTTGCGCGCTCTTTCAGGTACGCCCACCTTCTTCTCCAGCGCCTGAGGGCGCGAATATGGCGACAAAAATGGCGATTTTGGCGCCAAAAGTGCAAACGATCCTTTTTCACAAAAACACTCCACAGGCACACAGGCTCGCAATGCTGCAAGTTTCGTATCCTGTTCGTGACGCCAAGTATTTGTGTCGACCCGCCACCACAATTGTGGGTTACCAGGGCAATGGGGTACTCAGAGCCGAGCCCATGAAGTCTATGGGGTTTGTCACAGGTAGCTGTGCTCGTCTGTGGCCCTGGCGGTCTGGCGTATGTTGGGGATATATTTACAGGGGATTGATGTATGTACAGTTCGTGACGCCACCTGTAGTATTCTGGTAATTTGTACCAGCGCTGCTATCGATCTCTGAGGGGATGGTGATGCAGCTAGATGTCGGGTCCCCTACAGGTGGACTCTTCCCTCAGGTCGGTAGTTAGGTGAGGATTGTGCAGGTGTGTCGACCCGCCACCACAATTGTGGGTTACCAGGCAATGGGGTACTCAGAGCCGAGCCCGTAGAAGTCTATGGGGATTTTGTCACAGGTAGCTGTGGCTCGTCTGTGGCCCGGGCGGTCTGGCGTATGTTGTTGTTGGGGAAAATTTACAGGGGATAACTATATACAGTTCGTGACGCCACCTGTAGTATTCTGGTAATTAGTACCAGCGCTGCTGTAGATCTCTGAGGGATGGTGAGGCAGCTAGATGTCGGGTCCCCTACAGTGGGACTCTTCCCTCAGGTCGGTAGTTAGGTAGGAATTGTGCAGGCATGCAGTAATAACTCAGTCTCACACAGTCAAAGTCTTTCCATACCTTTACTTGCAGAATGGTAAAGCAGGTCCCAGGGAGGCTGATGGGGTTGATGGAGGATGAGCTTTGAGGCAAACGGTTAAGCAAGTTAGGGCCTCCTTTAACTCCAATGAAGCTGAGTACGACCAGCCTGAAGCGTAGTCCTCTCTATAATTCCAGCTTATCTTTAGCTGTTCTGCCCGATCAGTGTTGTGGTTGGAGCCTTTTTTGTGAGAAAGATGATTTCCTATATTGTCGTGCACTGACTCACGGTCCTCACTTCCTCTGACCCCAGTTACGTACTGACTGTATGGCTTATCCGCCGCGACCTAGGGTCCGGTAGATTTCTGGCTATCTTATCACCTTGCTTGAAACAAAGATGATTCTTCGGTCCCCAGTAACCGGTAGATTCGTGCAGGTATTCTTCACCTATAGCACTTCCTTGCTTTCTTCCACTTTTGCCCTTCGACTTGCTCAGTTCTCAGGAGATATTTCAGCCTGTCTCCAGTGGGGCACAGCTTTGACTAGGCTCGGTACGTTAAAGTACCTATACTAGACTCCACAATTTTAAGCTGAAGATAGAGCAGAGTCCCTAAGACGTCTTGTCTCTCCTAAGTCTGGACACACTCTCCTACTGACACTCCCTTCCACACCCCTACTGGGCGTGTTCGAAGGTACATGATGACATGAAGAACACTTAACCTTTACCTCTCCACTCATCCTCCTGGTATTGTGTACCGGGGCTACACATTCCCCCATGGTAAACGACAGCACTCCCGGGCTGTGAAATACAAAAGACAGAAAAATTTTGTTTATGCAATAACATTTGGAACAATAACATCTTCCCATCCGGGAGTAAGAATACCTTAAACGTTACAAACTTTATAGAAAAATACAAATAGTATTCAATAAATAAATTTACAAGATACTTGTGAAGGACCCGCACCAAACCTTCAACGTGGGTCCTGGGTGGGCTGCAGGACATCCAAATGCAGACCTCACTCAGTGCCACACCACACGGTTTTTGGTTCAGAGGTGAGTCAAGGTTTCATATGAAACCATTAAGAAGGCACTTTAGTGCAACTATTTACAGGATACAGTTTTTGGGCTGGCTCAGTCCTCAGCCTCTGAGTCCATTGTTAAACGAAGACATAATAGGGAAAAACACATTTATATATATAGACTTTTCACAATATATTACATCAGTTCGTCATAACTATTGCTGATATCTAATGGGTAATTTCCCTTTTGTGACTCTCTCTGATCTACGTGGTGTAGTTTCAGGTATATCAATTTGCGATCTGTCTGCACTATGAAACGGTAAACCATAGAACTGCCTTAATCTTTTTTGGATCTGGCAAGCGTACTGATGGCTGGGCGTGTGAGTCAGCTTCACCAGGGATCCCATAGTATGGGGCGCTGCTTCAGATGATCCATCTTGAGGTTCTACAGGTTGAGGTGTTGCTGGAATGGGTAACTCCTGAGCGGGTTCAACTGGCACTACAGGCACAACTGGAGGTAAAACGTCCTCTTGTGGCTTATAAAACTGCAACACTGGAATTATCACAGCATCTCCCAGTCGGGGCCAATCCGCAGGAAAATCTCCCAGATCTGTGTGTATAACCTCTTCCTTTTTCTCTCTTTGATTGAAGACAGGGTTCTTGTCGCAACGTTTCAAGGGTTCCGGACATAGTTTCAAATGGTCTCTAGACACAGTGGTTATTGTTTTTCCTCCGTCTTTACTGACGACACAAACTTTTCCGTTGTCGTACTTAGAATCTTGTATGACGTAGGGTTCTTGCTCCCACTGATTATCCAGTTTATGCATTTTCCTCTTTCTTTTTAATACTACCTCTCCAGGCATCAAAGGCTTGGCAGGAGCATTTCGGTTGTAGACATTTTCCTGTTTCTCCCGTGCCTTATTAAGACTTTCCTCTACACAGATTTGTACTCTTCTGTATTGCTCTTGCCGATTGACATCCCATTTTCAATGGCGTCGTCTGCCTCCGGTTCTACCACTCCAAGTTCTAGATCCATTGGTAGTTTTCCAGGCCTTGCTCTCATCAGATAGGCTGGAGTGCAGTTAGTTGAGCTTACAGGTATATGATTATACAAATCAACCAAATCAGGTAGTAAATCCGGCCATCGATTCCTGTCTTCCAACGGTATGGATCTCAACAAGTCAAGGACAATATGGTTCATCTTTTCACAAAGACCGTTGGTTGAGGGTGATATGGTGTCGTTCTTATTTTCTTGCACCCGTACATATGACAGAATTCCTTGAATAAATCGGCTTCAAAAGCAGGTCCCTGATCGGTTAAGACTTGCTCGGATACCCATGCGGTCTGCAGAAGCTTGCTTGAAAGGTCTTCGCTGCCGTCACTGCAGTCTGGTCTTTCACTGGAACGACTACCAGAAATCTGGAGTAATGGTCCACCATGGTCAAGGCGTATGAGTATCCAGATCTACTCGGTGACAGTTTGACGTGGTCCAGGGCCACAATCTCCAGGGACGAGTCGTCCGATAGGTTGCAGGGGGCCTTCTGACTTCCGTAGTCCTTTCTTCTGAGACCACAGGGTCCACAGTTCCGACACCACCTCTCGATGGAGCTGCGCATCCCTACCCAGTAGAACCGGCATCTCAACAGGGTCTCCAGCTTCCTCCAGCCAAAGTGTCCTGCTTGATCGTGGTACGCTTCCAACACCATTGGACGTCTGTCTTTGGGACCACTATTTGCCAGACCATTTCATGGGTTCTGGGGTTGACGTATCTTCTGCACAACTTCTCACGGTACAGGAACAACCTGCTTCTCTCGTTCCACAGGAGCTTGGCGGGCATAGGTGCATCCTTTTCCAAAGAGGAGCCTTCTTGCTTTAACAACTCCTTGATGTGGCTGACCACTGGATCACTGTCCTGAGTCTCTTTCCAGCTGTGATGGGGTAAAGGATTTAATGTTGCACCATTTTGCTTTCTGTGGACTTGATGCTCGTGGACTACCCCATTTCGATGGAACGCGGGTAGCTCAATTTCTTCCAGGTCGTCCGATTCTTCTTCCGTGTCAGAGTCATGCGGCATTCGGGACAACGCATCAGCATTAGCATTCTTTCGACCTGCCCGGTACTTGATAGTAAACTGGTAATTGGACAACCGAGCCATCCATCGCTGCTCCATGGCACCCAGCTTGGCGGTTTCCAGGTGCGTTAACGGTTGTTGTCTGTAAACGCAGTGAACTTATTGGAGGCCAGATAGTGCTTAAATCTTTCAGTAATGGCCCAGACCAGCGCCAGAAACTCTAGCTTGAAGCTGCTATAATTTTCCGGATTCCTTTCAGTTGGCCTGAGTTTTCTGCTAGCATATGCGATGACTTTTTCTTGTCCATTCTGCTTCTGACTGAGAACGGCTCCCAACCCTTCATTACTGGCGTCGGTGTACAACAGGAACGGTTGGCTGTAATCAGGATAGGTTAAGATCTCATCACCTGTCAGGATCTCTTTCATCTTTTGGAATGCTTCAGCCTGTTCTTTACCCCAATTAAAGGGAGGGTTTCTGCTCTTTAAAGATTGTCCTACTAGGAGGTCCTGTAAAGGAGCTGCCTTCTTCGTGTAATCTTTCACGAATCTCCTATAGTAACCCGTTAGTCCCAGGAACTGTCGCACTTCCTTAAGGTTCTTCGGCTCCGGCCACTTCTGGATGGCAGTGACTTTCTCTGGGTCCGGCGCTACTCCTTCCGAACTGACGATGTGCCCCAAGTATTGTACCTTCTGCTTGAGTAGATGGCATTTTGAGGGTTTCAACTTCATCCCGTACCTGGACAGGGACTCAAACACTTCTGCCAGGTGCTTCAGATGGTCCTCATATGTCTTGGAATACACGATAACGTCGTCTAGGTATAGCAGCACGGTTTCAAAATTGAGATGTCCCAGACAGTTTTCCATCACTCCTGAAATGTTCCTGGGCACTACTGAGCCCAAACGGCATTCTGTCGAACTCACAGAGCCCCATTGGGGTGGTGAAAGCCGTTTTCTCACGATCCTCCTCAGCCACAGCCACTTGCCAGTAACCACTAGTCAGATCAAGGGTAGAAAAGTAGTTAGCCGTTTTCAGAGCAGCTAATGATTCCTCTATACGTGGTAGCGGGTATGCATCCTTGTGTTATGCGGTTCACCTGCCTGTAATCCACACACATTCTCATACTACCATCTTTCTTTTTAACCAGAACTAGAGGGGCTGCCCGGGGACTACAACTATCCCTTATCACCCCAGCTTTCTTCATATCATTCAACATTTCTTTAGCCTTCTGATAATGAGCTGGAGGTATGGGCCTATACCGCTCTTTGATGGGAGGATGACTGCCTGTAGGGATATGATGTTGTACTCCCTTAATGTTCCAAAATCAAGTGGATTTTTGCTAAACACTTGAGCGTACTCTTGCACCACCCGTAATACCCCTTGCTTCTGGTGAGCGGGAGTGGTGTCCGTCCCAACATGGAGCTGCTGACACCATTCCGCCACCTGAGTTGCTGGGTCATTGTCCTCCTCTATTTGACAGGAGTCTAAGGACTCAGCCGGGAGAATGGAATTATTATCGACAGCATGAAGTTTAGCAATGGTTGCATAACGGGGTAAATTTACCTCATCATCTCCCCAATTGAGAAGCCGTACAGGTACTCTTCCATTCACCACTTCTACTACTCCTCTAGCAGTCATAAGTGTAGGTCTATGTTCTGAATGGTGGGGTTCTACTACAGCTTGGTAATTCTGTCCTCTCAGACCTATGGCTGCCCTGCACCAAATGATCATTTCACTCATTGGGGGTATCACAATAGGAACTGAGTCAGTGACCCGTACATTACCAATTTCGCCGTCGGTAAGCTTCGCTTGCTGCTGACACACCAGGGCCCGGATCTCTCTTTGGATGACTCCTCTCTGCCTTGGTCGGGCAATCTCAGCGAGCTGTTGGAGCAAGAACACTACTTCTTCCAAACAATTACCAATAATGTTAGTACCCAAAATGATATTTAAACCGTTCTCCTCATTTACAGTCTTTACTACCAGAAGCCCTTGGTCTTTCAACTCCTCTCTGCCCACCTTTACATCTACACATTTTGTTCCGAGTACTTCTACAGGAAGACCATTCGAAGCATACACAGTAAAGTCAAGGCTCGGAGGTTTAAGACTGTCCATTGACCAGTACTTGGTATATAGAGCATCAGGTATGAGGGTCACCTGGACCCAGTGTCTAACAATGCTGGAACAGCAATACCATCTAGAATAATAGACAGGTAGGGTCGCCCGCCCACATACCTGCGGTTTCCAGTCTAGGGGCCTGACGGGTATTCTCCTGGGTGTTGGCCCTTGGACCCAGGTTCTGCCCGTTTAAAGGACACTGTGTAGACAGATGACCTTTCCGGTTGCAGCGATAACAGATGATCTCTCGACGAGAAGGGTGTTGATCAGAGGTTGCTCCTGGGGGTGGCGTTGTCCTCCTCCGGGGGGCGACGTCTTCTTTCTTCTCCGGTGCATCCACGGAACGTCCTCTGGGCAGTCAGCTAGCAAGATCTTCCCTTCCTCTTCTTTCCGCAGCTGTAGGGCACTCATCACAGCGGCCAGATTTTTAGTCAGCTGGCGCACCTCTGAGCGCAGACAGTCCAATTCACTAGGAGGTGTCACCTGCGTTTTGGTTTCTGCCACTAGCGGGAACAGGGGTTACTGCCGGTTCCAGAGTGACTTCACCCTGATGATGTTGGGTGGCCACCTCAGGTTTGCCCAGGGGCCGCAGCCCTTTTATTGCCATGTCCTTTAGGGCATCAAAGGTAGCATCCGGATGATCTAAGGACCACCAATTTACAGTTCTGCGTTCCTCTGGGGATCTCAATCCCTGTATAAACTGTTCTTTCAACATCTTATTCTCATGGAGAGCATTTAAATTGTTAACTTGCTTGAGTGCTTTCAGGGCTCCTTGCAATCGGCAAGCATAGTCCCGGATGCTGTCACCTGGCTGTTGTGAACAGTGATAGAAGGCCATCCGGAGATCCGTTTCTGTGCGGTCTTCAAATATGGCATTTAGTTTAAGGAAAATCGCAGGTACCGACTCCAGATCAACGGTATCCCAAGTCTCCCACTTCCTCTCAGCAGCGCCAGTTAACTGCCCTATTAACACAGCAGCTTTTTGTTTCTCAGGCATGGAGTACATTTCCAATAGGCTGCTTAACTTCCGCTTGAAGCCTGATAATGTGCCTGGCTCACCGCTGTACTGGGGAAGCCATTTCGCCCCAGGCATATATGGAAGCGTTAGTGGCATGATCGGGACTACCGGACTAGGTGCTGGGCCTGCGCCTCCATCTGGCGCTACAATACCAGGCAGTGCGGGATTGGGGCCTCCGGCCGGGGCCGCACTGTCAGCCGGTTGTTGTGACATCTTAGCGCCCCCTTGGTTAAACGGAGCCTACCGGTTTCAGACGCTGCTACTTCACAGGCACCGCAGTGGGAACAGGACCTTCGTCGCAGGCGCTCTAATGTCAGAGCGTTCACTTCCTGTCGCAGGACCTGCCGATGAGTCAGAGCCGGGGGCGGAGCCAGGCAACAGCGCGCTTTTACAGGTACGCCCACCTTCTTCTCCAGCGCCTGAGGGCGCGAATATGGCGGCAAAATGGCGGATTTTAGCGCCAAACAACAGCAACAGTCTTTTTCACTCAAACAGTTACATAGGCACGCAGGGCTCGCAATTCTGCGAGTTTCGTATCCTGTTCGTGACGCCAAATTTGTTGTGTCGACCCGCCACCACAATTGTGGGTTACCAGGGCAATGGGGTACTCAGAGCCGAGCCCGTAGAAGTCTATGGGGATTTTGTCACAGGTAGCTGTGGCTCGGTCTGTGGCCCGGGCGGTCTGGCGTATGTTGTTGTTGGGAATATTTACAGGGGATAACTATATACAGTTCGTGACGCCACCTGTAGTATTCTGGTAATTAGTACCAGCGCTGCTGTAGATCTCTGAGGGGATGGTGAGGCAGCTAGATGTCGGGTCCCCTACAGGTGGGACTCTTCCCTCAGGTCGGTAGTTAGGTAGGAATTGTGCAGGCATGCAGTAATAACTCAGTCTCACACAGTCAAAGTCTTTCCATACCTTTACTTGCAGAATGGTAAAGCAGGTCCCAGGGAGGCTGATGGGGTTGATGGAGGATGAGCTTTGAGGCAAACGGTTAAGCAAGTTAGGGGCCTCCTTTAACTCCAATGAAGCTGAGTACGACCAGCCTGAAGCGTAGTCCTCTCTATAATTCCAGCTTATCTTTAGCTGTTCTGCCCGATCAGTGTTGTGGTTGGAGCCTTTTTTGTGAGAAAGATGATTTCCTATATTGTCGTGCACTGACTCACGGTCCTCACTTCCTCTGACCCCAGTTACGTACTGACTGTATGGGCTTATCCGCCGCGACCTAGGGTCCGGTAGATTTCTGGCTATCTTATCACCTTGCTTGAAACAAAGATGATTCTTCGGTCCCCAGTAACCGGTAGATTCGTGCAGGTATTCTTCACCTATAGCACTTCCTTGCTTTCTTCCACTTTTGCCCTTCGACTTGCTCAGTTCTCAGGAGATATTTCAGCCTGTCTCCAGTGGGGCACAGCTTTGACTAGGCTCGGGTACGTTAAAGTACCTATACTAGACTCCACAATTTTAAGCTGAAGATAGAGCAGAGTCCCTAAGACGTCTTGTCTCTCCTAAGTCTGGACACACTCTCCTACTGACACTCCCTTCCACACCCCTACTGGGCGTGTTCGAAGGTACATGATGACATGAAGAACACTTAACCTTTACCTCTCCACTCATCCTCCTGGTATTGTGTACCAGGGCTACACACAGGCATGCAATAATAACTCAGTCTCACACAGTCAACGTCTTTCCATACCTTTACTTGCAGGATGATAAGGCAGGTCCCAGGGAGGCTGATGGGGTTGATGGAGGATGAGCTTTGAGGCAACAGATAAGCAAGTTAGGGGCCTCCTTTACTTTCCAATGAAGCTGAGTACGACCAGCCTGAAGCGTAGTCCTCTCTATGATTCCAGCTAGTCTTTAGCTGTTCTGCCCAGTCAAATTTGTGTTAGAAGCCTTCCTGCGAGGGAGCTGAATCCTTTTCTTGTCGTGCACAACTCAAAGTCTTCACACCCCTGACTCCAGCTACGTTCTGACTATAAAGGGGCTTGTCTGCCGCGACCTAGGGTCCGGTAGATTCCTGGTTTTCTCTTCACTATGCTGTACAATAGTGATCCTTCGGTCCCCAGTAACCGGTTGCAACGTGCAGGACTTTTCCAAGTCAAAAGCACTTCTCCAATTACCTTCCTTCCACTTTGCCCTTCGCCTTGCTTGTCTCTTAATAGATAGTTCAGTCTTTCTTCCAGTGGGGCACAGCTCTGACTAGACTAAGGTGTATACAGACACCTACACCAGACTCCACTTTCTGAACTGATGATAGACTTAAACTGGACACGTCTACTCTGTCCAAGGACAGGAAACTGACTTCTCACTCTGAAGTCCGGACACTGACTGACTAAATCACTCCCTTCCACACCCCTGCTGGGTGTGTCAGAAGTGTACATGATGTCATGAAGAGACCTTAACTGTTACCTCTCCACTCATCCTCCTGGTATTGTGTACCAGGGCTACACACATTTAACTTGCACAAACCAGATGCGCGTCTTAGCTCCGGGTCGCCGATGGGTTGGCATGACAACCCGGGGTCTGCAGGAGACCCATGTGGTTGTCATAGAGGGTTAGCTATGAGTGGCAACCACTGGGCGGCGCTCATAGCAAGTGAGCATTTCTGCTGTACAGAGCACGGCTGCAGCCCGACTATGGCTGTGGTTCCACGGTCCGGAACCACAGCGCTTTGGACGGAGCGGAAATTCCGCTCCGTCTAAGCCCCGCCCCCTTTCTGACGCGCGTTATTTCCAGAGGTGTTCAGGACACCTCCGGAAAGAACGCAGGGCTGCATAGCCCTGTGTGAAATTCTGTTGCGGCGACGCACCGTCGCCGCAACACGCGAGGACATGCTGCGGTCTGAAAAGACGCGCCGCATGTCCGTTTACGCAGGTCTGCCACCTGCGTGTTGTTACGCATAGTGGAGACGGGATTTCTTGAAATCCCCTCCACTATGCTGTAACATCTGGACGCTGCGTGTTTGGGGCTGCGCCAGCGCACAGCGCCAAACACGCAGCGTTTACTGATCGTGGAAACTCACCCTATGTGTAGCACAGGCGACCGCAGCTTCCACTCTCCCATGGAGACTACTGAAGCAAGTGAAAAGCAAAAAAAAAGTTTTTAAAAATATTAAAAAATAAAAGTTCAAATACCACCATTTTGCCCCATTCAGAATAAAAAAATACACATATTTTGTATTGCCGTGTTCAGAATCACTTGATCTATCAGATATAAAAAGAATTAATCCGATTGGTAAACGGTGTAACGAAAAAAAAATCAAAACGCCAGAATTAATTTTTTGGGGGTTGCTGCTACATTGCAATAAAATTCAATAGCGGGCGATCAAAAATTGATGGAAAAATAGAAAAGTTATGGCTCTGGGAAGAAAGGAAGCAGAAAATGGAAACAGCAAAAATGGAAATACCCCAGGCCCTTAAAGCATGACATACCAACAAGAGACAAAAAAAAACAGCATCAAAATGCTATAAAAACCCATGTAAGGGTGGATTCACATTTGCGCTTCACAGACCAGCGTCGGTCTGCGCACGGCCGCCGCTAAGCCCTGCCCCGTCTGCACCTCCTCCCGGTTGCTCCACCTATGGGCGCATGACGTAGCATGCGACCTGCACACCCTATCTTTAGCATTGGGTACGCAGGCTGTGCGCAGGTATGCGTTTGCCGGCGCATGTGAGTCGCACGTAGCGGGGCTTTGGGGTACTCGGCACCGAGCCCGTTCACTTTACTGGGGGATGTCACGGGTAGCGCAGCTCGGTCCGTTGCCCTGGGCGATCACCATAAAAATGTGGGAATATTTACAGGGGATTTAGAAATGTTCGTGACGCCACCTGTGGTTTCTGATCAGGGTGACCAGCACTGCAGGGTGAATCCTCTGAGGGGTTGTTACTGGGCAGCAAGATGTTAAGTCTCCCACAGGCGAGACTGATCCCTCGAGATATATGGCGGTGCAGGGGTGAAGGAGCAATAATGCAGACACACACAAGACAGTCTCTTTCTGTACCTTTACTGGTGTATTTGCAGGCACGTCCCGGGAAGCTGCTCAGGGTGGAGGATGTGAGTCGCACTTAGTACCAGGGCAATGGGGTACTCGGCACCGAGCCCATGAAAGTCTATGGGGTTTGTCACTGGCAGCGGGACTCGGTCCGTGGCCCTGGGCGCTCATACAATGGGGGAGATATTTACAGGGGATTATTAGGAAAGGTAGTTCGTGACGCCACCTGTGGTATCTGGTCAATTGTACCAGCGCTGCTGTAAGGGTCTTCACAGGGGATGTTATGGGGCAGCTAGATGGTGGGTCTCCCACAGGTGAGACTGGTCCCTGGAAGTCTATGGTGATGATGCAGGGTGTAGATAAGAATTCAGTCACACACGATGCAGCTTCTTTTCATACCTTTTACTGGTAGATGGTTCATGCAGATCCGGGGAGCTGGTCGGGGTGGAGAGTGCACATTCGGGTAACCGCTGAGCAGGTTAGAGGCCTCCTTTACTTCAAATGTAGGTGAGTCCAACTTGCCTGAAGCAAAGTTAACTCTGAATCTCCAGCTTTCTCAATAGCTGTACTGCCCGGCCAACATTGTGGTGGAGCCTTCTAGGTGGTGAAAACTAAGTCCTTACTTTTGTCGTGCACTTGACTCAAAGTCCCCGTTCTCCCTGACTCCGGTTACGTATTGACACTTAGGGCTGCTCTCTGCGACCTGTAGTCCAGATGCCTCCGGTTTTCTTGTTACTAAGCTTGAAACTGTAGCAACACTTCGGACCCCGGTGTCTGGCAATTTAGTGCAGGTAGTCCAATACCTAAAGCACTTCTCTAACTTCTCCACTGCGCCCTTCGCCCTGCTTCACGCTCTTAACATAAGCACTTGTGGCTTTTGTGGAAAATGTCAGCTTACTCCAGAGCTCGCTGCACAGCTCTCAGTTTCCTCCAAAGTCCAGACTGGACTGAGACTGAATGGCTGCTCTGTCCTTAGACAGAAGCTAACAGACTGAAGTTCGACTGAACACTACTCCCCAAAGACTAAACTGCACTGTCCTTAGACAGGAAGCTAACTCCGTCTGCCACGTGTCACTCCCCTTATAACTCAGATGGGTGTGTCTGAAAGAGTGAGTGGCAGTGAATGCATATCAAGCGTTGCTGTTACCTTCCTGTGCACTCTCCTGGATTTTATGTGTGCCTGCGTAGCTGGGCCACACATCCCCCCTTGGTAAAACACAGCACTCCCGGGCTGTAAAAGAGAAAAAAGAAAACATTTTTGTTTTGCATTAAACATCAACATTTTAACTCATCCCATCCGGGAGGTGAGGCTTCTTGAACGTTACAATTTGTACAATGAAGAATACAAAAGTATCAAAATATCAAGACATGCTCATAAATACAAGATACTTGTGGAGGACCCGCACCAAAAACCTCCCACGTGGGTCCTGGATGGGCTGCAGGACTTCTGACTGCAGACCTCACTGTAGGCCCACCATACGGGTTTTTCTTCAGAGGTAGATAGTAATGGTTTCATGTAAGACCAAGATAATGCACCGAAGCGCAACTATTTACAAGACAAGTTCTTGGGCTGGCACAGTCCACAGCCTCTCAGTCCATTGGCATGGTTAAACAGATATATACACTTCAAGTATTCACATTATAATTTAACTGTATTTATCCAACCAGGGTAGTCTATGCAACTAGGCAATCATCACATTTATTCTTTAACTTTTCAAATTCTCTTTTTAACCTTGTACCCAGCCGGGTATTCTACTCAATATATTAAACATCATCATACACAGCAATAAAGTGCAACTCTGCAAATTTTCTTCAAACTTTTTACAATTCCTGGATACGGTAAACCCCTGTCTGGGTCCTACCGGTCTTCACTTTTACAACTCTCAATGACGTCTTCCACTCCTGGGGCTGGAACGACGCGGTGTTCTTTTGATCTCATTACGAATAAGTCATGGCCTGATATCAACGTTTGCGTAGCCACAGTTCTTGTTTCAACGGGGGACCCAACGGGTATGTCCCTGCGGTAAGACACGGTTTGCGTCGCTGCAAGAGCCACATTTACTTGCGATGCAGAATAGGGCGATGCAGAGTAAGTCGCCGTGTGTGATGCAGTGTAGATCGCCGATTGCGATGCTGGGTAGGTCGCCAATTGCGATGTAGAGCAGGTCGCTGTTTGTGATGCAGGGGGCGATGCCGGGGCACGACCTGGTGCGGTGGGAGCTCGGGACTGGGACGCTTCGGTACCGGCATCGGGGACGGGGTCACTGACGATGGAGACGTTCAGGGCATACCACCCCTTCAAACCCCAGTGACGGGTGTAACTCACAATGTCCCCATTTATCAGGTCCCTCCCAGGATGACCGATTGGTAAGTGGGACTCCACGTCCCGGCGGCTCACGAAGACCCCTGCATAGAGGCCCGGCTCGCGGATAAAGCCCCAGCCCTTGCGGAGCTGAAACTCAGTAACGCACCCTTGCCGCCGCGGTTCCCGTCGGGTACCTTTGTCTCTGCGGACGGTCTCCTTATCAGCGATGAACTCCTCATGCTGCCGTTGTCGGGACCGCTGGATCTTTCTTCCTCTTGCTGCCGTCGCTGCTCCATCTCTTCCCAGTCGATCTCCATCACTGACGGCTGGGTCCCCTCCGGTGTCCCTACCGGGGAACTGCATTCTGCTGCAGCCTCCTGGCCTGGCTGGCACTCCGGATCAGGCAGGGCCTCCTCAGCCTCCTTCCCCTCCACCTCTCCATCGGTGGGATCAGGTACAGCACTTTTGGGGGCAGCCTCCGGTTTCTCATCAGCCGTTTGCAGTGGTGGCACAGGGAGTACAGGTAATGGCTTCGTTCTTGGGGGAGAGAGCATTGCGTCCCACAGCAGCCGCTGTTTCAGGGCACGCCAGCTTTTCTCCATCTCCTCCACTTCTTTGCGGTGGCGGGCCACATCTTCCAGCACCGCTTCCACCTTCTCCATGACATAGAGGATCAGGTACGTCGCAGGCACAGCGGTGGAGACAGGACCTTTGTCGCTGGAGCTGTGATGTCAGAGCGTCCACTTCCGCTCTCACAGGACCTGCCGCCGCGTCAGAGTTGGGGGCGGGGCCAGGGAACCAGCGCGCTCTTTCAGGTACGCCCCCCTTCTTCACCAGCGCCTTAGGGTGCGAATATGGCTTTCTCAATAGCTGTACTGCCCGGCCAACATTGTGGTGGAGCCTTCTAGGTGGTGAAAACTAAGTCCTTACTTTTGTCGTGCACTTGACTCAAAGTCCCCGTTCTCCCTGACTCCGGTTACGTATTGACACTTAGGGCTGCTCTCTGCGACCTGTAGTCCAGATGCCTCCGGTTTTCTTGTTACTAAGCTTGAAACTGTAGCAACACTTCGGACCCCGGTGTCTGGCAATTTAGTGCAGGTAGTCCAATACCTAAAGCACTTCTCTAACTTCTCCACTGCGCCCTTCGCCCTGCTTCACGCTCTTAACATAAGCACTTGTGGCTTTTGTGGAAAATGTCAGCTTACTCCAGAGCTCGCTGCACAGCTCTCAGTTTCCTCCAAAGTCCAGACTGGACTGAGACTGAATGGCTGCTCTGTCCTTAGACAGAAGCTAACAGACTGAAGTTCGACTGAACACTACTCCCCAAAGACTAAACTGCACTGTCCTTAGACAGGAAGCTAACTCCGTCTGCCACGTGTCACTCCCCCTTATAACTCAGATGGGTGTGTCTGAAAGAGTGAGTGGCAGTGAATGCATATCAAGCGTTGCTGTTACCTTCCTGTGCACTCTCCTGGATTTTATGTGTGCCTGCGTAGCTGGGCCACACATCCCCCCTTGGTAAAACACAGCACTCCCGGGCTGTAAAAAGAAAAAAAGAAAACATTTTTGTTTTGCATTAAACATCAACATTTTAACTCATCCCATCCGGGAGGTGAGGCTTCTTGAACGTTACAATTTGTACAATGAAGAATACAAAAGTATCAAAATATCAAGACATGCTCATAAATACAAGATACTTGTGGAGGACCCGCACCAAAAACCTCCCACGTGGGTCCTGGATGGGCTGCAGGACTTCTGACTGCAGACCTCACTGTAGGCCCACCATACGGGTTTTTCTTCAGAGGTAGATAGTAATGGTTTCATGTAAGACCAAGATAATGCACCGAAGCGCAACTATTTACAAGACAAGTTCTTGGGCTGGCACAGTCCACAGCCTCTCAGTCCATTGGCATGGTTAAACAGATATATACACTTCAAGTATTCACATTATAATTTAACTGTATTTATCCAACCAGGGTAGTCTATGCAACTAGGCAATCATCACATTTATTCTTTAACTTTTCAAATTCTCTTTTTAACCTTGTACCCAGCCGGGTATTCTACTCAATATATTAAACATCATCATACACAGCAATAAAGTGCAACTCTGCAAATTTTCTTCAAACTTTTTACAATTCCTGGATACGGTAAACCCCTGTCTGGGTCCTACCGGTCTTCACTTTTACAACTCTCAATGACGTCTTCCACTCCTGGGGCTGGAACGACGCGGTGTTCTTTTGATCTCATTACGAATAAGTCATGGCCTGATATCAACGTTTGCGTAGCCACAGTTCTTGTTTCAACGGGGGACCCAACGGGTATGTCCCTGCGGTAAGACACGGTTTGCGTCGCTGCAAGAGCCACATTTACTTGCGATGCAGAATAGGGCGATGCAGAGTAAGTCGCCGTGTGTGATGCAGTGTAGATCGCCGATTGCGATGCTGGGTAGGTCGCCAATTGCGATGTAGAGCAGGTCGCTGTTTGTGATGCAGGGGGCGATGCCGGGGCACGACCTGGTGCGGTGGGAGCTCGGGACTGGGACGCTTCGGTACCGGCATCGGGGACGGGGTCACTGACGATGGAGACGTTCAGGGCATACCACCCCTTCAAACCCCAGTGACGGGTGTAACTCACAATGTCCCCATTTATCAGGTCCCTCCCAGGATGACCGATTGGTAAGTGGGACTCCACGTCCCGGCGGCTCACGAAGACCCCTGCATAGAGGCCCGGCTCGCGGATAAAGCCCCAGCCCTTGCGGAGCTGAAACTCAGTAACGCACCCTTGCCGCCGCGGTTCCCGTCGGGTACCTTTGTCTCTGCGGACGGTCTCCTTATCAGCGATGAACTCCTCATGCTGCCGTTGTCGGGACCGCTGGATCTTTCTTCCTCTTGCTGCCGTCGCTGCTCCATCTCTTCCCAGTCGATCTCCATCACTGACGGCTGGGTCCCCTCCGGTGTCCCTACCGGGGAACTGCATTCTGCTGCAGCCTCCTGGCCTGGCTGGCACTCCGGATCAGGCAGGGCCTCCTCAGCCTCCTTCCCCTCCACCTCTCCATCGGTGGGATCAGGTACAGCACTTTTGGGGGCAGCCTCCGGTTTCTCATCAGCCGTTTGCAGTGGTGGCACAGGGAGTACAGGTAATGGCTTCGTTCTTGGGGGAGAGAGCATTGCGTCCCACAGCAGCCGCTGTTTCAGGGCACGCCAGCTTTTCTCCATCTCCTCCACTTCTTTGCGGTGGCGGGCCACATCTTCCAGCACCGCTTCCACCTTCTCCATGACATAGAGGATCAGGTACGTCGCAGGCACAGCGGTGGAGACAGGACCTTTGTCGCTGGAGCTGTGATGTCAGAGCGTCCACTTCCGCTCTCACAGGACCTGCCGCCGCGTCAGAGTTGGGGGCGGGGCCAGGGAACCAGCGCGCTCTTTCAGGTACGCCCCCCTTCTTCACCAGCGCCTTAGGGTGCGAATATGGCTTTCTCAATAGCTGTACTGCCCGGCCAACATTGTGGTGGAGCCTTCTAGGTGGTGAAAACTAAGTCCTTACTTTTGTCGTGCACTTGACTCAAAGTCCCCGTTCTCCCTGACTCCGGTTACGTATTGACACTTAGGGCTGCTCTCTGCGACCTGTAGTCCAGATGCCTCCGGTTTTCTTGTTACTAAGCTTGAAACTGTAGCAACACTTCGGACCCCGGTGTCCGGCAATTTAGTGCAGGTAGTCCAATACCTAAAGCACTTCTCTAACTTCTCCACTGCGCCCTTCGCCCTGCTTCACGCTCTTAACATAAGCACTTGTGGCTTTTGTGGAAAATGTCAGCTTACTCCAGAGCTCACTGCACAGATCTCAGTTTCCTCCAAAGTCCAGACTGGACTGAGACTGAATGGCTGCTCTGTCCTTAGACAGAAGCTAACAGACTGAAGTTCGACTGAACACTACTCCCCAAAGACTAAACTGCACTGTCCTTAGACAGGAAGCTAACTCCGTCTGCCACGTGTCACTCCCCCTTATAACTCAGATGGGTGTGTCTGAAAGAGTGAGTGGCAGTGAATGCATATCAAGCGTTGCTGTTACCTTCCTGTGCACTCTCCTGGATTTTATGTGTGCCTGCGTAGCTGGGCCACACAGATGCACGTCCAGTAATCACTGAGTAGGTGTAGGGCCTCCTTACGTCTTTATATGTGCAAGTTTCTGACTTGCATGAAACAAAGCCTAACTCCGTGTGAAACAGCTACGCCCGGCTGACATTGAGGTAGAGCCTTCTTTTGGACAGAACTAAGTCTCTATCTGCAGCGTCCTGCTAGACTCCTGTTCTTCCTGATCCCGATTACGTATCAGAACTGTTGGGCCCCTCTGTGACCTGAAGTCCAGCAGGGTCTCCGGTTTTTCCCACTAGCCGTGAAGGTACTAGCAAGCTCGGACCCAGTGTCCGGTGGTGCAGAGTGGAGGTAAGCTATCATTGCTATTTCTCCTCAGTCACTCTCTCTTTCCCTTTTTCCACTTGCCTGTCGTCCTACTCACACCTTTAACATAAGCACAGGCAGCAGTAGATGTCAGCTTTCTTCTCTTCACCGCTCTCCAAGCGTCGGCACGCTCGCTCTCTAACAGTACCTCAGTTGACTCGGTGTTACAAATACTGCAGTTCCCTTTCCTTCACTTCCTTCTTAGGCTCTGTCCGAAGTAGCTATCAGGACATTCCATCAGACTGATCTGTGCACACTCCGAGAGTCACTTTCCACTTTCCTAGGGAACTATCAGTCAGCACGATCTCAGGTAACTTTCCTCTCAGCTCTTCAACACGCTCTGACACAGACTAGTGTAATCTGAGCTCTGACAGGAATCCTCTCCGGTGTTCTGAGGAGATCTGATCTGTCTGAGGTACAACCAACAACTAACTAACGTTCAGCTAGACTGTCCGTCTAGAATGTCTACTGCTCTATCGCTCCACACCCTTATATACCTGCGTAATCTAAAGGGCTCCCTCTGGTGGCACCAGGAAAATGTGAAGTGTGAATGAATATCAGGTGATTGTGAATTACCTTTTATGCATCCTCCAGGGTACATGTGGCACCAAGCGCAGCTGGGCTACACACATGCGTCCTTTTGACGCACCAAAATGCAACTGCCAAAACAACAGGCGAAAAGGCAATGAATCAGGGATGTAGTTTAAAAGCCACCAGGGACCAAGCCGCATAGAGACTAGTCAAACATGTGGGTCCCTGGCAGCTTCATTCCGCCCGCTGCCCTGGGGTGACCGGTATCTCAACATATGTAGGGTGAGACATGGCAGCTATTTCCTGCTGGCAGCGCTTCATAGTAAAACATACGTGGCTGACATCATACAGTCAGTGCCTGATACCTGCCAACTATGGATCGAGCACCATGTATCAGCAAAAAAAAAAAAAAACCTCAAAAAATGGTGCAAATCTTATAGCGAATAATGCACTAATACTAAAGTACTAAAAAAAAAAAAACACTTCAGAAAACTGGAGAAACCGCAATGATGAATCAGGGCCTATGTGTGGGCGTGAGGCTGAAAGAACAAAGGCACGAAGCCTCCCTGGAGGGTGGATGCCTATAGATCTATTCAGGAGGAGGTTTCTCAAGGTCAAGGCACAAATCTCCAAGTGTAATGGAGCACTGCAGCTGTGCTGAGAGACGGAACGTAGCGTTGGGTTAAATTCCCACCATGAGTTTTTGATGCTTCATATTTTCAGTGCGTCAACAACACAAGCATCTTCCCGTTCCGGGATATATAGAAATCTCAGGCTCACCGTGCTTTTTTTTTTTTAAATTAATGTAGTAAGGCTATGTTCACATGTAACATTTTTTCTGCTTTTTTTTTCTGCAGCCAAAACCTACTCTCTTGGCAGGAAAAAATGTTGCAAAAAGGCTGAAAGAAGTGGAGTGCGGATTTAAAAAAAAAAACGCTGCAGTTTTCCAATTCAGTCAGGAAAAAAAAACAATTGTGCATGAGATACCTGCAATAAAAGAGCTTTTGCTGTTACTTAAGGCGACCTGTCGGAAACTTTAAAGGCCACGTGCACACTTTAAGTATTTGGTCAGTATTTTACCTCAGTATCTGTAAGCCAACTCCAGGAATGGGTGATAAATCCAGAAGTGGTGACGGGTTTCTATTAGACTCTTCCTCTGATTGTTCCACTCCTGGTTTTGGCTTACAAATACTGAGGTAAAATACTGACCAAATACTGAACGTGTGAACAGGAACTATCCCTCCCCACCCACTACTTTTCTATGACTGTGTAGCCCTTTAAATGATAAATCAGATGATTCCTTTATGACCACAAAGCTCTGATCCAGCAGCGAGAAATTGCGTTTTGAAGTTGTGTCTGGAAGTGCGTTGGGTCGTGACGATGCACTTACAGCTTCTCGGCCTCACGCTGTAATTTCTACCTAGCAGCCCCCTCTCGTGACTGATTGACAGGTCAGGGTCAGTGTATCAGAGCAATCGACCTGTCAATCAGCCAGGGGAGGGTGCTGCTCGGTAGGACATGCAAGCCTCCAAATTGTGGCAGAACATCACAGGGTCAAGGCTGCATAAATAGCTATAAAGAAGAGTGGTCACATGACACAAAGTAAGGTGCCAGTGCATATATAGAATTATATACTACACAATATGATAAATAAACCACCTGTTACCAATTGATGACATTTATTACTAGATAAAGTGCGAACAAGGGAAGAGGAAGGTCCAGTACTACCACTAGAAAAAGGGATGTAGTAAATCCATATGTAAATAGGTTGGGAAAAAAATGACCATATAATAAAGTCACATGATAGTAACCATAGACAGAATAGTACATGCTGACCACAGACTTCACACGTCTCCCCGACGCGCGTCGGAGCATTGTCACGCCCCGGTGCACTTCCAGACAACTCCAAAATGTGATTTCTCGCTACTGCAGCCGTATTTTGTGGTCAAAAAAAGAGATAGACTTGGCTTTTATTTTAAAGGGCTAAAAATGTATAATAATGGTTTGTTTGGGGGAGGGGTAAATGTTTCGACACATTCCCGTTAAAGTTATCCATAAACATTAGATTTTTTAGGCAGATTCAGACTATTTTAATGTAATCTACCAACAGTATAAAAGTGTCTATATACTTTAATTTACATGGGGGTCGCATGACGGAATGGGGTGCATGTTAGCAAACTATTGCCTATTCCTTATTGGATAGACATGCATGCTCTGACAAGCCCGGCGTGCACGTTTATGATGGAGGCAGGAAGAATAGCTGTTCGACTGACAGCTACATTAATTAAACGTATGGTCATCTTAAATTCCAGTGCCCAAAATACACGTGAAATTGTCAGTAATAATAAAATATTAACAGCTCATAGCTCTTAGGGGTGGGAGGATGGACAAGAAATAGAGCATATTGAATACCAACATATATATTATTTCCTTAGATGATGGAAATGCAATTTTGCTGCTCAAATCTAAAGAATCAGACAGATTTACAAATATGTATGACAGTTTAGTGTGTGAAGCTCCATTTTTCTGATACGGACATCTAAATCACCTGCAGACACAGCGTGCAATGAGAAATCCTGACTCCCTGCAGATTTTATACATACGGCTTTATTATGGAGTTGAATGTAAAAGCAGGCAGTAGCTCCTCCTAGTGGTGGCTAATGGCAGACAAGATTTTACCATGCACCACTTTATTTATACAGGATATTTAGTATAACATGAAAAAAAAAAATCGTGGATATTTATAAAGATAAATTTTAAAATTAATCAGCACAGAAGTTTGAATTTATTTTGATTATGACAAATTTCTTTTAAAGGTTGACATAAAATTTTCACCTTAGTCATTTATAGCATATCAAATGTCTAAGAGATACAGGTCCCAGTTCTGTGACTCACCCCCAACTCCAGAACGGGAGTCCCCCCAATGCCATTACGCCTGGAGAGGCGGCCCGCATCTGCCTCATCTTATAGGAACACCCCTTTAAGCCTTATGTATGGGATCACATAAACTGTACACCCATTATAACCCCATGCTTACAAATGAACGGTGGCAAACACGTGATCTCGCATTGATCGCATATGTAATTGGCTGTGGTGAAACGTGATTTGTGCTTATAGGGGTTGTCCCTTTTCACAAAATCTTGGTGCCCTGGTAAAGTTTATTGTAAAAAAAAAAAATATACAAACCGCGCTTTACTCACAGCTGAATCTCCGCCACTGCTCCCATGGACTGATATTAGATGTGCTGACGTCCCGTCATGTCATATCATTGGTCAAACAGGGGCCCAAGAGGTAATGGGACCCATATTCACCGCCAAAGCAGCAAGCAGCTTTTGCATCAGTCACATTATTGGCCCTATTCGGTCTGTGTCCAGCCCTAAACCATGTGGACTTATTAAAAAATTGTGCACAGAGTCCAAGATTTTCTAAAAGGGGACAATCCCTTTAAGTGATTGCAGCAAATAAAGCACAATTAATGTTGGCCAATAAGATTTACTAATGATCAGTACGCAATACCTATGAAGGCAAACAGATATTATTGATGGTAAACTCTCGTTGAGACATGATAGGGGTACGGTATGTGCACACAGAAGGTTTTTTCAGGATTTTTTGGAACAGAAACGGAGTGGAAATTCTCCAAATTCTCAAAACTTGGAGGTTCTGCTTGAAAAACTCAGAAAAAAGACATGGTGTCCATTCATATGAATAATGTCTCAAGAACACTGCACTCGTTGAAAAACTTGCTTCAAGTGAATTTTTATTTTACATATAGGCAAAAGCGACAAGTAATTTGACGTTTCGGCCTCTACTGGGCCTTGATCACAAAGTCGCCTTATTGCAATGGTGTAAAAAGACTTGTTCAAGACATCCTAAATCAGGACTAGTCTGTGCCAGCACCCACACTGAGCCACCAATGCTCTGGACCTGCTCCCTTATCACCACCAACGGATTCTAGCAGCAATTGCATACCATATACGCTTTCAAGCACGACCGTTGGCTCTCCACCATGATATAATTGCAGCACTATATCATGATCCAGACCATATATACATGATCCTGACCTCACTCCTTACAGGATCACTCTACTCTTCAGGCACATACTTATGCGTCTCAACGGTATTTCCCAAGGTACCAGTTTGTAACTTTAAAAGGGATCAAACTCTTCTACTCCAGACTAGTCCTGATTTAGGATGTCTTGAACAAGTCTTTTTACACCATTGCAATAAGGCGACTTTGTGATCAAGGCCCAGTAGAGGCCGAAACATCAAATTACTTGTCGCTTTTGCCTATATGTAAAATAAAAATTCACTTGAAGCAAGTTTTTCAACGAGTGCAGTGTTCTTGAGACATTATGATTTAAGGGGTCTTTGATCCCCTTCACTAGCACCATAACTTTTCTGATTCGTGTGCCAACCTTCCTCTCCATTCATATGAATAGCAGACATTGATAACTTATTTCCCCTGCAGAACACACTGTTGAGGGCTAATGGCTGATTGTGGAGTGTTAGAATGTGTAAGGGGTGTGGACCGTGCTGTCGCATTCCTTTCCCTGAAGACACCAATCGCGTCATGTGAATAATGTTGTGCAGTTTTATATATCTATATATAGTGTCATGTGAAGTGTAAACTGTGTTGCAGTTTTTACATGTATTGGGTAATCATGCGATATAATATCAATTACAATGTATTGTGATATAGACTGTGATAGTACTGGTAATGTACACTAAAGGGTATGCCACACTAAACAATATCGCTAACGGGATCGCTAAAAAACGTCACTATTTAGCGATCCTATTAGCGATGTTGTTCAGTGCGGCAGCTGCCAGCGACGAGCTTCCTGCTGTGATCTCGCTCGTCGCTGGAATCGTTCCGGACCCTATTTTCTTGTCGGCGCTCCCGCTGGGTAAGTATCTAATCGCTGTGTGGCACCTTTTCTTAGTGATTTAGCGGTACTTTTGTACCGCTAAAGTCGTTAAGAAGATCGCTAACGGCGATAGCGTCGTTAACTATATCGCTAAATGTGGCCGCATTTAGCGATATAGAAACAATCCCGCTAGCGATCACATTAGTATGCGTCGTTATCGTGATCGCTAGCGGGATTGTTTAGTGTGGCAGTACCTTAAAGGACATAGATAGTTGGCTGTAAAATAATGTTTTGTAGCGAAGTTCTGCCCAGCAACAGACAGCAAGGTAAGTGAGAGTTAAGAGTTGGGACTAGCCCAGAGTGGCAGTGGCTAGTGCCAGGGAAAGCAGACTACTTCCTGATAGTTAGATAGGAGGTAGTGTGGAGAGTAACAAGTGTGTAGTGCTGCGAAGGGGCAGCTCTACAGCTAAAAGAGACTGCAGCGAGGAAAGGCGAGATCCTAAAGAGAGAGTTACTGACGAGACTGAGAGTCCTTAAAGAAGGCGTTATGATATGTTATGCTGAGTCACGAGAGACCCGGGTGCCAGCTAGTGCTGAAGATAACAGACCTAAAGAGGATTCAGAGCGTGGGACTAGTGGGGGTTCCGATTGGTAGATACAGGGCGTCCATAGTGATAGGATGCAGAAACTCCCTTATCAGGATTGTGGCCCAGAAGCTGGGTTGTGACAACGTAGGATCAAACAGATAAGCTGCAGAGTCCAGGAGTAGCCCTGAAGGAAGGATACATTAGGAATGAAAAGGCTTCTTAGGCCTCTTTCACACTTCCGTTGTGTGACGTCCGCCCATCCGTGAAAATGGCGGATCCGTCAGAAAAGTAAAAAAACGGATGCAAAAATGGTCAGTTTTCTGACGGATCCGCCAAGAAGATTTCACTGGGAAATGAGGAAAATTTCGTTCCGGAAATGAGAGAGAGAGAGAGAGAGAGAGAGAGAGACCCCGGACACTGTTTTCTGCATTTTACTATGGTTTTCAATAGAGGCGACGGATCCGCAGGCGTGTAAAAAATGGCGGATGCGGCGGATCCGCCATTGTCCGCCATTTTGGCGGTCAAAAAAAACGTTGCATTGGACGTTTTTTTGAAATGACGGACGCCAATTTTTTGGCGGATCCGTCAAAAAATGGACCTAACGGACGACCATCCGTCAAAATCCGTCACTAATGCAAGTCTATGGGAAAAAAACGGATCCGCCAAAAAAAAATGGCGGATCCGTTTTTTTCACATTTTGACGGATTTTGACTGACGTCGCACGACTGAAGTGTGAAAGAGGCCTTACTGTGAGGAAACTTGCTTAACACTGTACACCTGTTATCTCATGTACCTGACCCTTATCGAGTTCAGTAAAGACCCCATGTTTTAACAGAAGTCTCCTTTATTAACCTGTGGAATTGGTGGTCTTGGTCAGCCAACACCTTTGGCTAAAGGCCCATACTATACCAACACTCTTCCAGGACGCACTCTTTCATGTAGCATGTCGGGGTGTCACAGGAGAGGACTAGTGCCTTTCCCTCCTCTATCACCCCGCCACACTACAAACATAGGCAGGTACAGGCCTGTAGATAGCTAGCAGTCTTCCTTTAAATTGACAAAGTGGAAATTTCTTAAAATTGGCAGAATAGAAAAGTGTAGTTCCTCATGGAAACCAATCAGGTTTCTGCTTACATTTTAAAAAGTGCTTCTGAGAAATACGAGCTAAATTCTGATTGGTTGCTATGGGCAGCTGTACTAATTAACCTTTGCATTAGATCTGATAAATCCCTTATATATACAGTGGGGGAAATAACTATTTGATCCCTTGCTGAATTTGTAAGTTTGCCCACTGACAAAGACATGAACAGACATAACAGGAGGATTTATGTAAACTAGAAGCTTGGGCTGACAAATGGCAAATGAGCTTTAATGGGGATAAATGTAAGGTCATGCACTTGGGTAGAACAAACAAGATGTATAATTATGTGCTTAATTGTAAAACACTGGGCAAAACTGTCACTGAAAAAGACCTGGGTGATGGGTGGACGACAAACTCACATTTAGTGTCCAATGTCAGGCAGCTGCTGCCAAGGCAAATAAAATAATGGGATGCATTAGACGAGGCATAGATGCTCATGAGGAGAACATAATTTTACCTCTATACAAGTCATTGGTGCGACCACACTTAGAATACTGTGTACAGTTCTGGTCTCCGGTGTATAAGAAAGACATAGCTGAACTGGAGCGGGTGCAGAGAAGAACGACCAAGGTTATTAGAGAACTGGGGGGTCTGCAATACCAAGACAGGTTATTACACTTGGGGTTATTGAGTTTGGAAAAACGAAGGCTTAGGGGTGATCTTATTACAATGTATAAATATATGAGGGGACAGTACAAAGACCTTTCTAATGATCTTGTTACTCTTAGACCTGTGACGGGGACGAGGGGGCATCCTCTACGTCTGGAGGAAAGAAGGTTTAGCCATAATCACAGATGCAGATTCTTTACTGTAAGAGCAGTGAGACTATGGAACTCTCTGCCGTCTAATGTTGTAATGAGTGATTCCTTACTAAAATTTAAGAAGGGACTGGATGCCTTTCTTGAAAAGTATAATATTACAGGCTATATTCACTAGTTTCCTAGATATTGTGTTGATCCAGGGAGCTAGTCTGATTGCCGTATGTGGAGTCGGGAAGGAATTTTTTTTCCTCAATGTGGAGCTTACAGTTTGCCGCATGGGGTTTTTTTTGCCTTCCTCTGGATCAACATGTCAGGCTATAGGTTGAACTAGATGGACCTAAAGTCTCCCTTCAACCTTAAATACTATGTTACTAATTTTAATGGTAGGTTAATTTTAACATTGAGAGATAGAATATCAAAAATAAAATCCAGAAAATCATTTTATAAATTATATAAATTTATTTGCATTTTGCAGTGAGAAATAAGTATTTGATCCCTCTGGCAAACAAGACTTAATACTTGATGGCAAAACCCTTGTTGGCAAGCACAGCAGTCAGACGTTTTTTGTAGTTGATCATGACGTTTTCTCACATGTCAGGAGGAATTTTGGTCCACTCCTCTTTGCAGATCATCTCTAAATCATTAAGATTTTGAGGTTGTTGCTTGACAACTCGGAGCTTCAACTCCCTCCAGAAGTTTTACATGGGATTAGATCTGGAGACTGGCTAGGCCACTCCATGACCTTAATGTGCTTCTTTTTCAGACACTCCTTTGTTGCCATAGCTGTATGTTTTGGGTCCCTGTAATGGAAAACTGACTGAACAAAGAGCTAGTCTGAACTAGTGCATGCCAAAAAAAACAGCTAACATAGTAAATAAAGAAAAGGTTGCACTCAATTGCGCTAAAGCAAATCAGTGTGTGATACATGAAGTGTGAATAGCATAATGGCTTATGGAAATGGAAAAACATATGAGATGCTTAGCACAAAATTTGGCCAAATATTGTGAGCCCATCCACCAACATCAAGGTAATCTCAGGATCGGATGGGTCCCTGACCTAACTGCCTAGTGTGAACACTTACCTCTGGCTAATATCTTGATAAAGCCTATATTTATAGGAAGGTCGGAACCAAATGTGATTAGATGTATGTAAAATCACAGCATGGTGAAGGGCAGGGTTTCCAAGTCAGAAAAAATAGTGCATAGTAATGGAAAACTGACTGAACAAAGAACTAGTCTTGTAGCAATATGTTATATGCTGAGCCGCCTCTAGGGGTCTCACTACCTGGATGTATTCAGAGGATAGAGAGGAGGGACTCGTTGGTAAGAGCATGAGACAGGAAGCATTCATGTAATGTGGCTGAGAGAACGTGCACACAATAAAAGTAACCCGTTACCACAATCGTGTCAGAGGCATAAACAAGAAACAGAACATGGTGGCAGCAGGGCTGAACCTATAAAGAACAAGTGGACAGACAATCCAGGCAGCTTGTGGTACAAAGCTCAACTGTAAGTACAGTGCCCACAGTACAGCATTATGGAGACTGCATTAAAACCTCCTCAGAGACTAGACATCATGTCCTCAAATCTATCGCAGACCTGGAGACATTGGAAGGAGGAGTTTACTCTGTATGTGGATCTTACAGTAGACACCAATGATCAGAAGCGTAAGGTGAAGCTCTTCTACTATCTGATTGGAGAAAAAGGCAGAGAACTTGCTCAGACCCTGATCCAGGACGGTACGGACAGTCTAGCAGACATTGTACAGGCATTTGATAAGCACTGTGACCCCAAGAAGAATGAGACAGTGGAAAGATTTAAGTTTTTCACCAGAAATCAGGAGATGGGAGAGAATATAGACGCATATGTGACTGAACTGAAAAGACTGGCAGCAACATGCAGCTTTGGAGAGATCAGAGATTCTCTTATCAGAGATAGAATAGTGTGCGGCATCAGAGAGACACAGCTAAGAGAGAGACTGCTGAGAGAAGGGGAGTTAACCCTAGAGAAATGCATGCAAATAAGCAGAGCTGCAGAGCTAACAAGAGACAGCCTGAAGATGATGGCAGACACCACTGAGGAGCCAGTACATGCTGTAACCATGAGAGGAAAAGCAGAGCACCAAGCGAGAACAGTCCAATGCAGATACTGTGGCAGAAGACATGAGAGAGACAAAGAGAAGTGTCCAGCATATGGACAAAGCTGCAGGACCTGTGGTAAGATTAATCATTTCGCAGCTCTCTGCAGACTTAAGCCCTTTAAAAAGCACAGAGAAATTCACAGTGTGACACAGGACAATCACAGTGACAGTGCAGAAGATATTACATGGATACAGCTACAGTCTGCAACAGAGAATGTCAATACAGTCAGACAGCCAGAACCTAAAGATACAAGACAACTGTTTGCAACTCTTTTATTAAATGACAAACCCATTAGATTTCAGTTGGACTGTGGAGCAAGTTGCAATGTCATACCAGAGGATCTACTAAATGAACAGGTGTGCATTGAACCTACTGATAAGGTACTTATGATGTACAACAAAACGATACTGAAACCTCTTGGGACATGCAAACTGAAGGTTAGTAACCCATGCAACAGAAAGAGTTATAGAGCCCAATTTACAGTGCTGCAGGGTGGTGACCACATACCGTTACTAGGTATAAAAGCAGTTCAGGCAATGGACTTAATAAAGGTACAATTCCATAACATTATGTCTGTGGAAGTCAAACAGAGTATGAAGGATATCCCAAAAGCAGACAGCAATCTAGATTTACAGATTATAAAAACACAGTATGCGGATGTATTTGAGGGTGATGGATGTTTTGATGGAAAACACAAACTGGAAATTGATAACACAGTACAACCTACCAGATTACCGACAAGAAAAGTGCCTGTAGCGCTACTTCAGCCATTGAAAGAAGAACTACAGGATTTAGAAAAGCGAGGCATGATAGAAGTCGTCCATCAGAGCACAGACTGGATAAGTAGTTTGGTCATAGTGCAGAAACCATCAGGAAAACTAAGAATTTGTATCGATCCCAAACCACTCAACAAAGCTCTCAAAAGGAATCACTATCCGATGCCTACAATAGAGGATGTGCTACCAGATTTATCAAAGGCAAAAATATTTTCAGTTTGTGACGTAAAAAATGGATTTTGGCACGTGGAACTGGATGAAGAATCCAGTTTATTGACAACGTTTTCTTCTCCATTTGGTCGCCGTAAATGGCTGAGAATGCCCATGGGACTGACACCAGCTCCAGAAATATTTCAGCAGAAGTTGATGCAAGCTTTGGAAGGACTCCCAGGGGTAAAGATGATAGCAGATGATATATTAATAGTGGGAGAAGGTGACGATATGCATTCTGCAATAAAGAATCACGATACAAGGATGCTACGATTTTTAGATAGGTGTAGAGAAAAAAGGATAAAGTTGAACTTGGAAAAGTTGAAACTGAAAATGACGGAAGTGCCATATATAGGACATCTTCTAACCTCAAATGGAGTGAAAGTGGATCCAGAAAAGGTGAAGGCGATACAAGAGATGCCTACCCCAACAGATGTGTGTGGAGTACAACGATTTTTGGGCATGGTGAATTATCTGTCCAAGTTTTGCAAGAATTTATCAGACATGTGTGAGCCAATGAGACAGCTAACTCACAAAGATGTGTTGTGGGAATGGACAGAAGCACAGGAGACGGCTTTCCAATCAGTAAAGACAGCCATTGCAGACACAGCAACCTTAAAATATTTTGATCCACAGTTAGAGGTGGTAGTCCAATGTGATGCGTCAGAAAAAGGCCTAGGTGCCACATTAATGCAAGAGCGGCAACCAATCACATTTGCAAGCAAAGCGCTAACACCGACAGAGCAGGGATATGCCCAAATCGAAAAGGAGTTACTAGCTGTGGTGTTTGGAATGGAAAGGTTTCATCAGTACACATACGGTCGACAGGTAACAGTACAGTCAGATCACAAACCGTTGGAGAGCATTACAAAAAAACCACTACTAAATGCACCAAAGAGACTGCAGCGCATGCTTCTGCGACTTCAAAAATATGATTATGAAATTGGATATTGTCCAGGAAAAGACTTGTTGATTGCAGATACTCTAAGCAGAGCGTACTTACCCAACTCAGAGGATAAAGGACAAGAAATGGACAACATCAATATGTGTGATTATCTTGCAGTATCTAAAGATAAACTGAAACAAATACAGACCTTCACAGAAAAAGATAAAACACTACAGATATTAAAAACTGTGATCCTGCAGGGCTGGCCAAAATATAAGCAGCATGCTCCAAAGGAAGTTGCTCCATTCTTCCATATACGAGATGAACTGTCAGTACACCAAGGAATCATCATAAAGGGAGAAAGGGCAGTGATACCGGAGACTCTGAGAAGAGACATACTACAGAAATTACACTCGTCCCACTTGGGCATTGAAGGATGTTTGCGGCGAGCAAGAGAATCAGTTTATTGGCCGGGTATGAATGATCACATAAAAAGTTACATAGCACAATGTGAGATATGTGCGTCCTGCGGGGATAAACAACCGAAAGAGCCATTGCAACCGCATGCCGTTCCAAATAGACCATGGTCAAAAATAGGAATAGATTTGTTCACATTGGAGGAAAGAGAATACCTGGTTACTGTGGACTATTTTTCTAATTTTTGGGAAGTGGACTATTTGAAGGATACAAGAGCAAGAACAGTTATTAAAAAACTCAAGGCTCATTTTGCCAGATATGGGATTCCAGAGATTGTTTTTACTGATAATGCCGCTCAATTTAGGTCAGAAGAGTTCAAGGAGTTCAGCAAGTTATGGGAATTTGAACACAATACATCATCTCCTGGATATCCTCAAAGCAATGGCAAAGCGGAATCAGCGGTGAAAACAGCAAAGAAGTTGATTAAGAGAGCGAAACAGGCAGGGACAGATGTATATCTATCTATACTGGACCACAGAAACACACCTTCCCAAGGTCTAGACAGCAGCCCAGCACAGAGCCTTCTGAGTAAACGGACAAGGACACTCATACCAACAGCTAGTCGTCTTCTGAAGCCAAATCTGGTGAGGGGAATGAGGTCAAAACTAAAGAAAAATCAGGATAGACAAGCGTTCTATTATAATCAGTCGGCAAAAGATCTACCAGAACTGAGACAAAATGACAACATCAGGATGCAGCCGAGCAAATATGACAAACAATGGAGAAAAGCAAAGGTGTTCCAGAAACTAGGACCTAGATCCTACGAGATTGTGACAGAGGAGGGAAGAAAACTAAGGAGAAATCGGAGACATCTGAGGAAAACGCAAGAAGGATCTGATACATGGTCATATGAACAGTATCCTCATATCCAAGATGAGGAAACAGCAAGTCTAAGCAGAGAGCCTACAGGGATGGCCCAGGTTCAGTGTGGAGATTCCGGTCGGAGACAGGCAATACCAGATGCGGTAACGCCCGAATCGAGAGAACCACCGAATAGTGGCAGTAGCGCATCGTATGTTACTAGATCGGGCAGAATGATCACAAAGCCAGCACACCTCAAGGACTATATATACAACCAAGTATTTTAAAGTATCTTAATAGCATGATGCTTGCCAGTTATGTTTATGTCACCAATATCTTGAATATTGAAATGTTCACATGTATGTTAGTTATATTAGCTTAGTTATTTCTTCAGTTAAAAGACAAAGGATGTAGCAATATGTTATATGCTGAGCCGCCTCTAGGGGTCTCACTACCTGGATGTATTCAGAGGATAGAGAGGAGGGACTCGTTGGTAAGAGCATGAGACAGGAAGCATTCATGTAATGTGGCTGAGAGAACGTGCACACAATAAAAGTAACCCGTTACCACAATCGTGTCAGAGGCATAAACAAGAAACAGAACAAGTCTGAACTAGTGCATACCAAAAAAACAGCTAACATAGTAAATAAAGAAAAGGTTGCACTCAATTGCGCTAAAGCAAATCAGTGTGTGATACATGAAGAGTCAATAGCATAATGGCTTATGGAAATGAACTGACTTGGAAACCACGCCCTTCACCATGCCATGATTTTAAATACATCCAATCACATTTGGTTCCGACCTTCCTATAAATATAGGCTTTATCAAGATATTAGCCAGAGGTAAGTGTTCACACTAGGCAGTTAGGTCAGGGACCCATCCGATCTGAGATTACCTTGACGTTGGTGGATGGACTCACAATTTTTGCCCAAATTTTGTGCTAAGCATTTCATGTGTTTTTTCACTTCCATAAGCCATTATGCTATTCAATACTTCATGTATCACACACTGATTTGCTTTAACGCAATTGAGTGCAACATTTTCTTTAGTTACTATGTTTTGGGTCATTTTCTTTCTGGAAGGCCCAGCCACAAACCATTTTTAATGTCATGGCAGAGGACGGAGTTTGTCCCTCAGGATTTTATGGCATATGGCTCTATCCATTCTCCCATTGATGCGGTGTAGTAGCCCTTAGCAGAGAAACACCCCTAAAACATGTTTCCACCTTCATGCTTGACAGTGGGGATGGTGTTTTATGGGTCATAGGCAGCGTTTCTCTTCTTCCAAACACGGCAAGTTGAGTTAATGCCAGAGACCTCAATTTTTGTCTCATCTGACCACAGCACCTTCTCCCAATCACTCACAGAATCATCCAGGTGTTCATTGGCAAACTTCAGACAGTCCTGCACATGTGCCTTCTTGAGCAGGGGGACCTTGTGGGCACTGCAGGATTTTAAACCTTTATGCTATAATGTGTTACCAATGGTTTTCTTGGTGACTGTGGTCCCAGCTGCCTTGAGATCATTAACAAGTTCCCCCCATGTAGTTTTTAGGCTGATCTCTCACCGTCCTCATGATCAAGGATACTTTACTGGGTGAGATTTTGCATGGTGCCCCAGATCAATGTTGATTGACTGTCATTTTGTATTTGTTTCCGTTTTCTTACTATTGTACCAACAGCTGTCTCCTTCTCACCCAGCGTCTTACTTATGGTTTTGTAGCCCATTCCAGCTTTGTGCAGGTCTATGATCTTGTCCCTGACATCCTTAGAAAGCTCTTTGTTCTTGCCCATGTTGTAGAGGTTAGAGTCTGACTGATTAATTGAGTCTGTGGACAGGAGTCTTTTATAAAGGTGACTATGTAAGACATCTGTCTATAATGCAGGTAAAGAGTTAACTAGGAGCGTTTAACTGGTCTGTAGGAGCCAGAACTCTTAATGGTTGGTAGGGGATCAAATACTTATTTCTCACAGCAAAATGCAAATAAATTTATATAATTTTTACAATGTAATTTTCTGGATATTATTTTTGATATTCCATCTCTCAATGTTAAAATTAACCTACCCTTAAAATTATAGATCATTCATGTGTTTGTCAGTGGGCAAACTTACAAAATCAGCAAGGGATCAAATACTTATTTCCCTCACTGTATCTCTGACATATCCGCACCTATTTACATCTTTATCTATTGTAGTCAGGATTAGCCATCTGTCCAGATCTATGTTCTTGCATGTAACATTCTCCTCTCTTCTTGTCATAATCCTCTGGCTAAGATGATCACTAATGTCGCTCCGTAGTAAATACAGAAGGGGCACGTGTGCACACGCTTCCTTTGTATTGTGTCCTGACATGACTTGTCAACCTTATTTTCTATATTGATTTTTGCTTTTGATTTGCTATTTTTAGTTTTGATCTGTCACTTTGATTTATCCTATGTGCTATAGCAGGTAATCCTATCATGTAATATAGCCGTCAAGTCGTAAATAAAAGATGGCAGTATGTTAGATTCACATGTACATTTCCTCATCTGTCAAGCATAACAGATTCTCTTACTGAGATTTTTCTACTTCATACAAATTCTTGAATTACCCTCTTCCGCCACTCTGTTCAGCTACAGTGCCTTGCGAAAGTATTCACCGAGCCCCCCCCCCCTTGGCTTTTTACCTATTTTGTTACATTAACAACCTGTGTTTAAATATTTTTTAGCCTAAGTTGGTGAAATGAAGTGAGAAAAATATAGGCAAAAATTTAATTGTTGGGATCAAATAACTAAAGCTTGGCATGTGCATATGAATTCACCCCTTTTGGGATGAGCCCCTAAAAATTTCTGGTGAAAGCAATTATCTTCATAAGTCACATGCTCAGTGAAAGGAAGTCCACCTGTGTGCAATCGAAGTATCACATGGTCCATTAGTATATGCACACTGTTTCTGAAAAGCCACAGAGGCTGCAACACCATTAAGCAAGAGTCACCACTAACCAAACACCATGAAGACCAAGGAGATCTGCAAACAAGTCAGGGACAAAGTTGTTGAGAAGCACAAATCAAGGTTGGGTTATAAAAAAAGAAAAATCCCAATCTCTGAAGATCCCCGGAGCATCATCAAATCCATTATCATCATATGGAAAGAGCATGGTACCACAACAAACCTGACAAGAGAGTGCTGCCCACCAAAACTCTCACCTTTGGAAAGGAGGGCATTAATCAGAGGCAGCACAGAGACCAAAGGTAACTCTGAAGTAGAGATCGGAGTGTCTGTCCATACGGCCACAATAAGTCGTATGCTCCATAGAGGTGGCCTTTATGGAAGAGTGGGAAGAAAAAAAGCCTTTAATTACACACAAAAATTGTAAGGCTCCTTTTGAGTTTGCCAAAAGACATGTGAGGACTCCCCAAATGTATGGAGGAAGGTGCTGTGGTCAGATGAAACCAAAATTTAACTTTTTTGGCCACCAAGGTAAGTGCTATGTCTGGCACCAAACCAACACAGCTCATCACCCCAAGAACACCATCCCCACAGTGAAACATGGTGGTGACAGCATCATGCTATGGGGATGTTTTTCAGAAGCATGGACAGGGAAAATGCTCTGAGTTGAGGGGAAGATGGTTGGTGCGAAATACAAGAATATTCTTGATCAAAGCCAGTTTTAGACTGTCAGTGATTTGAGACTGGGACAGAGGTTCACCTTCCAATAAGATAATGACGCAAAGCATACTGCTAAAGCAACACTCAAGTGATTTAAAGGGAACCATGTAAATGTTTAGGAGTGGCCTAGCCATAGCCGAGACCTTAATCCAATTGAGAGTCTGTGGTCAGACTTGAAGATTGCTGTTCACCAGAGGAAACCATCTAACTTGAAGGAGCTGGAGCAGTTTTGCCTTGAGGAATGGGCAAAAATCCCAGTGGCAAGATGTGGAAAGCTCATAGAGACTTATTCAAAGCGACTTGCAGCTGTAATTGCCACAAAGTACTGACTTTAGAGAGGAGAATAGTTATGCACAATGAATTTTTTCAGTTATTTTGTCCTATTGTTTGCTTCACAATAAAAAGAAAACCAAATGCTCACAGTTGTAGGCATGTTCTTTACATGAACTGATGCAAATATTCAATAAAAAAACAGTGAAATTCCAGGTTGTGAGGTAGCAAAACACGAAAAATGCCAAGGGGTTGAATATTTTTGCATGCCACTGTACTTTCTAGTAATAACTTCTTTTGTGAAAGCTAAGTGACAACCAATTCCTCCACCATTGAACATTACGTAGCAAAGACCCCCTTTAATAATCAAAATTGGACCAAAAAACCCAGAATAAATTCCTAGCACAACTAGAAAGCATTAAAAGATTACCTATAATAATGAATTACCTACAAATAATTCTAAATCAATAATCATCCATGCATCCTAAATAACCATACTATATTTGATACAAATAAGCAAAGTTTATTATATATAGAAAAATTAATCAAGTACAATTACCCCAAAAAAACACCTATTAAAAAACAACCCATTAAAAACATATAGAGGCAGTGTGATCACATTGGTAAATACCACAATGGTACTATCTGATATTAATCAGCAATAATTAAATATATAAATAAAGCAGCAAAGATACAATACTGGAAAGTACCATAGCTGTGGAGAAACACATAGACCGCACAGCCAAAACGTATACATTGATCTATTGTGTCTAAGCAAAAATTTACAGAACAAGAGGTTCTCAGTTTAACATTCTGATCAGACTGTATGAAGCCCACTGCCACGTCACAGCGAACCTCTCAGTGGGTCCCCTTAAAGGTGCAGCGAAATGTGCCAACTACCATAGTGTATAGCAGCAGCCATTCAGCAATGCCCTACTGGCTCCAAACCACAATGGCCACAACGTAGCACCAACACCAAGTGAGGGGAGTTTAAAAAAATCCTCATCTTCCACAAGGTCTCAGATAGTACACTAACAGCAAAAATAGGCAGGACCCCTCTTCCAGTCTCCAGCTAATTAAAACCAGCTGGGCCAAAGGGGAGGAGTGCTAGCCCAAGTAAGGGCTCATTCAGGCATCTGTGGATCTTGGTCCATTCTTGGACCGCAATGCACGAACTGGCCATGGCTCTCCCGACCCTTCATATATTTTTAAAAGACTGTCACTCTCGGGTTGGGACACACTCGACAATTCCGTCTTTTAGCAGTCTGTGACCAATTTGGGCAGACATCTGCATCAGCCCTAAAAAAAAAAAGAGGGTACAGACCATATAATATATCTTTCGCGGCAGTAACTCGCATATGTACCCCTGACACTGACAGCTTGGGGCCCCTGTGCAAGAAATGTGTCTGGGCCCCCTCCTTTTATGATGACAAAGCTACATTATATATATATATATATATATATACACAGTATATATATATAATATATATATACACACACACACATATATACATACAGCCACACACACACATACATGTAAATATCTTACATAGTCTCCTTTGTTATGTATGACGCTACATAGTCTCCTTTGTTATGTATGTCGCTACATAGTCTCCTTTGTTATGTATATCGCTGTCCCTTATTACACAGTGCCCTCTCTTGTTATATGCAGCACCATTCTTTACATATCGGATTATATAGAGCCCTGTCTTTATTACATACCGTCCTCTCTTGTTAGTTATATAATGCAGTGATGGCTGATGGAGCATGGGAAAGCTTCTTTTCTAATGGAGGAGCTGTTGGACTGGTCGTCTGGTCACCGGCTGCTCCATCAGAAGTCATTTTATATCTAACAAGAGACGACTATGTAATAAAAGAGGGCGCTCTGAATAATAAAAATAACAAGAATACACTATGTAAGAGACAGCACTGTACATAACAGCAGAGGAAGCTATATAATAAGGGATGGCACCATATATAACTAGAGAGGATGGTATGTAATAAGGGACTGTGTTATACATAATAAAAGAGTAAACTATGTAACTAAGGACTGTGTTGTACATAATAAGTGAGTACACTATATACTAAGGGACTGTGTTATACATAATAAGTGAGTACACAATATACTAAGCGACTGTGCTATACATAAGTGAGTACACTATACACTAAGGGACTAAGCTATATCTCTGTATCTGCGTGCAGTGTCGGTGTGCTGCCCGCTTTTACAGACACATTGAGCATGTCCTATTTTGATCCTCAAAATTAGATCAGAACAGAACATTCTCTGACCCTCACAGATCTCATTCTCAGATCCGTGATTTTCATGTATGTGAATGGACCTATAAACTCTGAGTCCGTATGCCATCCAATAAAAAAAAACCTGGAGGCACATAGACATTTCACACAAATGTGAGAATGTTGAATAAGGGATTTTACAGATAACATTATCACTCCACGTCACACAGTGCCAATACAGAATAATATCTACATCCAGGCATTTACTGCTGACACCTTGTCTGATTAGAGCCGTTTTCTCCTGTGTCTTCTCCATCTGGTCAAACCTTCATGTCGACATCTCCCAGCCATGACTCCTCTTGTCATGATAGTTTCAGCCCTAAAAATAGCAAGGTCACATACAGTATATTGTATACATACATGTGTCTCCCCCTCGAATACGGATATGTACCCCACCATTAATATACTATTAGCCACGCACCATTAAAAATATAAAGTGATAAGCAGCACTGTGTCCCCCATTAACTATAATCTCTGCCGCCCAATAATATAAATTATTCAGTCTGTGACTCTACCCCACCTCCATCATAGCCCTCTCCACTACCTCCATCATTGTTCTGCCCAACCACCTCCATCATTGTTCTCTCCATCACCTCCATTATTGTTCTGTCCCACTAACTCCATCATTGCCCTCTCCACCACCTCCATCATTGTTCTCCACCACCCCATCATTGCCCTCTCCCCACCTCCCTAATTACCCTGTCCACCACCTCCATCATTGTTCCCACCACCACCATTTCCCTCTCCACCACCCTCCATCATTGTTCTGCCCCACCACCTCCATCATTGTTCTCCCCACCACCATCATTTCCCTCTCCACCGCCTCCATCATTGCCCTCTTCACCACCTCCCTCATTACCCTCTCCACCACCTCCATCATTGCTCTCACCCACCACCTCCATCATTGCCCTCTCCCCACCACCTCTATCATTGCCCTCTCCACCACCTCCATCATTGTTCTCCCCATCACCTCTATCATTGCCCTCTCCACCACCTCCATCATTGTTCTCCCCAACACCTCCATCATTGCCCTCTCCACCACCTCCATATACACACATAGACACACTAGTGTTCACCTCTCCACCACCTCCATCATTGTTCTCCCCACCACCTCCACCATTGCCCTCTCCACCACCTCCATCATTGTTCTCCCCACCACCTCCATCATTGCCCTCTCCACTTCCATATACACATACACACAAACACACACACTACTGCTCACCTCTCCACCACCTCCATCATTGTTCTCCCCACCACCTCTAGCATTGCCCTCTCCCCACCTCTATCATTGCCTTCTCCACCACCTCCATCATTGCCCTCTCCACCACTTCCATCATTACCCTCTCCACCACCTCCATCATTGTTCTCTCCCACCACCTCCATCATTGTTCTCCCCAAACCACCTCCATCATTGCCTTCTCCACCACCTCCATATACACATACACACAAAAAAACACACACAACTGCTCACCTTTCCACCACCTTCATCATTACCCTCTCACCTCCTCAATCATTGTTCTCCCCACCACCTCCATCATTGTTCTCCACCACCACCTCCATATACACATACACACAAAAAAAACACACACAACTGCTCACCTTTCCACCACCTCCATCATTACTCTCTCACCACCTCCATCATTGTTCTCCCCACCACCTCCATCATTACCCTCTACACCACCTCCATCATTGTTCTCCTCCACCCCCTCTATCATTGCCCTCTCCACCACCCCCATCAATGCCCTCTCCACCACCCCCATCAATGCCCTCTCCACCACCCCCATCATTGCCCTCTCCACCACCCCATCATTGTTCTCCCCACCACCTCCATCATTGTTCTCCCCTACCACCTCCATCATTATTCTCTACCACCACCTCCATATACACATACACACACACTACTGCTCACCTCTCTGCACGTTCCCCTGCAGCCCCAGCATCATCGCCGGCAGCTTTCTAAGTTATACTTTGTGACTCGCACCACAATTGTGGATACCAGGGCTAAGGGGTACTCGGAGCCGAGCCCATAAATTTCTATGGGAGATGTCACTGGCAGCGGGACTCGGTCCGTGGCCCTGGCAGTCAAGCGATGGGGAATATTTACAGGGGATTTTAAGGATAGGTAGTTCGTGACGCCACCTGTGGTATCTGGTCAATTGGACCAGCGCTGCTATAAGAATCTTCACAGGGGATGTTATGGGGCAGCTGGGTAGTAAGTCTCCCACAGGTGAGACTGGTCCCTGGAAGTCTATGGTGATGATGCAGGGTGTAGTTAAGAATTCAGTCACACACAATGCAGCTTCTTTTCATACCTTTTACTGGTAGATGGTTCAAGAAGATCCCGGGGAGCTGGTCGGGTTGGAGAATGCACATTCGGGTAACCGCTGAGCAGGTTAGAGGCCTCCTTAACTTCAATATGTATGTGAGTCCAACTTGCCTGAAGCGAAGTTAACTCTGAAATCTCCAGCTTTCTCAATAGCTGTCAAGCCCGGCCAACATTGTGGTGGAGCCTTCTATGTCTCTGAATCTCAGATGTTGAGAGAACTAAGTCTATATTTGCTGATCAGGCTAGACTCCTGTTTTCCCTGACTCCGGTTACGTATCAGCGCTTTGGGCTGCTCTCTGCGACCTGTAGTCCAGATAGCCTCCGGGTATCTTGGTACTATGCTTGAAACACTAGCAACGCTTCGGACCCCGGTGTCCGGTGATTTAGTGCAGGTAATCTCGTACCTGAAGCACTTCTCTGTCCTTCTCCACTGCGCCCTTCGCCCTGCTTTTGCTCTTAGCATAAGCACTTGTAGCTTTCGATGGAAATGTCAGCTTGTCCCAGAGCTCGCTGAGCAGCTCTCAGTATCCTCCTTCTTTCAGCTTCTGTTGAGTACTGATTGGGGTAGCTCTGACTAGGCTAGGATGATTCACTTCACCCGTACTAGCCTCCACTTCCTTGTCAGATGAGCTACGCTAGCTCTGCGAGGATTCAGTCCTCTCTCCTAGTCCAGACTGAACTGGCACTGAACTGCACTGTCCTAAGACAGAAAACTCTCTGATCTGAGCTCTTCTCAGACAGGAAACAGACTGACTCTGCTACGTGTCACTACCTCCTATACCCCTGGTGGGTGTGTCTGAAAGTGTGAGTGACGTGAATGAAAACAAGCTTTTGTGGTTACCTTCCTGTGCATTCTCCTGGATTTTATGTGTGCCTGACATAGCTGGGCCACACATCCCCCCTTGGTTAAACACAGCACTCCCGGCTGTAAAAGAGAAAAAGAAAACATTTTTGTTTTGCATTAAACAACAACATTTTAACTCTTCCCATCCGGGAGGTAAGACTTCTTGAACGTTACAATTTGTACATTAGAAAAATACAAAAATATCAAAAGTATCAAAACATTTTCAATAAATATTAGACAATATTCTTGTGGAGGACCCACACCAAAAACCTCCCACGTGGGTCCTGGGTGGGCTGCAGGACTTCTGACTGCAGACCTCACTCTAGGCCACACCATACGGGTTTTTCTTCAGAGGTAGAAAGTAATGGTTTCATGTAAAACCAAGATAATGCACCGTAGTGCAAACTATTTACAAAGCAAGTTCTTGGGCTGGCACAGTCCACAGCCACGCAGTTCATTGGCATGGTTAAACACATTTCAAGACATATAAATAGAAATCACATTAATAACTTTTCCAAACTTTATACATTTTGTCAGTAACAGTAAACCCTGTCTGGGTCTTGCTAACTAATTTACTAGGACTACTCCTGATAGCGAATAGGTAGTTTTCCTTTAGTGATACGTTCTGACCTACGTGGGGTAGCATCAGGTATAGCAGTTTCTAACCTTTCTGTTCTGCGTAACGGCAAACTA
>JARQOD010000004.1:490984540-491009917 GCA_033576555.1 Oophaga sylvatica | reverse complement strand
CTTTCAAGAAAACCATGATTTTTATGTAGGGCAATGCTCCATGGCAGCATCGACATCCCCACAGCTTGGCTGCCAGTGAAGGCCATAAAGATGACAGAATAATGACAAGGCCCCTTCCACTCCTGACCTAAGCACTATTGACAACTTATAGGCCCTTCATAAATGGGGGATTTGCGGTGAAGGAAAACAGTCACCTCTCTGAACAGTGTCTGGGAGGCTGTGGTTGGTGCTGCCCAAAAAGTTGATTGTTAGCAGATTAAGAAACTGACAGACTCCATGGATGGAGCTTATGACTGTTATTGAAAAGAAGGGAGATTATATTGATCACTGATATTTTTCTTTTGAAATGTCAGACATTTGCTTTGGATGTTTTAGTTCTTTGGTTATTGTTCTCATTTTAACAGATGAAAATAAACAAATTATCTTTTTCTTTACAGAAAATCTCCCGCTTCAGGAGACTTGTACATTATTTGACTCATTTCATCTTGTAGTTACCCGATGTTATAATTATTTGTCTTTATAGTAAATAGATTTTCAACGTAAGAAGGTTGTGAGTGTGTGTAATAAATATATATACATATATATATATATATATATATATATATATATACACACACACACAACATCTGCAAGGAGTTTTCATGTTCTCCCCATTTTTGCGTGGATTTCCTCTCAGTTCTCCGGTTTCCTCCCACATTTCAAAGTCATACTGATAGGGAATTTAGATTATGAGCCCAATGTGGACAGTGGTGATAATGTATGTAAAGCGCTGTGGAATATGACAGCGCTATATAAGCAAAGCATAATAAATAAATATATATAAATAAAAATGTTTAAACCATGCTTGGCCTGGATGAAAAAGAAAAAGGGAAAGTGGCTGGACACCCCAACAAGATCTGACAGTGCTGTGTTAAGGGCAGATTTTGTTCTGGTAACATAAGTACAAAAATACCAATAGCCCTATAAAGTGGTTTTGTTTGACACGTATATACTTTTAGATAACAAAGCAATAAATACTTGACACTGTTGAGAATTTTTTTCATTTCATGGGCCACGTAAATATCTGTTCTTACTCTTTTCTCCTGTATATTTGAGATTTATGTTAGTAGTGAATTTATTTGATAAATTTGATAAAAGGACACAATTGATCAGAGCAGTATATCACTGGTATATATTACATATTGTCATGGGGATGAAAAAAATGAGATGAACCTCATTAGTAATTAGTAACCTCATTACAACAGGTGATAACTGGATAGAGCTTATCATTGGCTCTCAATATCTTTTGGCTTCTTTTTAACCTGTGCTAGCCTAACTGCAAAAGATGAAGAAAAAAAAAGAGACAAGGTATTGTTATGGCAGGTGTGTGTTTCGGCATACTGTTGCCAGCTCAGTTCTTGGAGTGGGTCTTCTCTGAGGACGCTTCTCCTGATTTTGGCGCTTTGGGTTGACCCCCTCCCTTGCCTCCATCAGAAACTTCTTTTTTCTCGTCTTTCTTGTCTTCTCTTTTCTCCTCTTTCCGGATAGTGACTGTGCTAGAGGTATAACCCTTCCCACCGGAGTAAGAGCCAGGGGAATATGGGTAACCAATGCCAAACATGCTGCCTCCTCCCACTGTGGTCAGACGGGTCTCCTCTCCCTCGAGGAGTTTCCTAGAAATAACAATAAATATGGTTCAAGGAACACACATCAAAGTAGAATTTATATTAAAGGGTTAAAACAATTAGCGCTATAGATTGTGAGTTTTCAGTAGAAAATACAGGATAAAAAGTTATGAACTTGGAAGGGAAAATATTTTCCACTGTAAATACTAAATGGGAAAACATTCCGTGGCATGGAGAAGGACTTAGGGATATTAGTGTCAAGTAGCTGCTGTCAAGGCACACAGGATCATGAGGTGCATCGAACGTGTCAAAGAGGCATGAAGAAAATACACTGCTCAAAAAAATAAAGGGAACACTAAAATCCCACATCCTAGGTATCACCGAATTAAATATTCCAGTTGCAAATATTTATTCATTACATAGTGGAATGCAGTAGGAACAATAAAACATAAAAATTATCAATGTAAATCAAAATTAATATCCCATGGAGGTCTGGATTTGGAATGATACTCAAAATCAAAGTGGAAAATCAAATTACAGGCTGATCCAACTTCAGTGGAAATGCCTCAAGCCAAGGAAATGATGATCAGCAGTGTGTGTGGTCTCCCTATAACACCTGGGCAATTCTCCTGATGAGGCGGTGGATGTTTTTCTGAGGGATCTCTTCCCAGACCTGGATTAAAGCATCAGTCAACTCCTGGACAGTCTGTGGTGCAATTTTGCGTTGGTGGATGGAGGAGACATGATGTCCCAGATGTGCTTGATTGGATTCAGGTCTGGGGAACGGACAGGCCAGTCCATAGCATCATTGCTTTCATCATGCAGGAACTGCTGACACACTTCAGCCACATGAGGCCTAGCATTGTCATGCATCAGAAGGAACCAAAGTCCCACTCCACCTGTATATGGTCTCACTACGGGTTTGAGAATCTCATCCCGGTACCTAATGGCAGTCAGGCTACCTCTGGCTACCACATGGAGGGCTGTGCGGCCTTCCAAAGAAATGCCTCCCCACACGATTACTGACCCACTGCCAAACCCGTCATGCTGGAGGATGTTGCAGGCAGCAGAACGTTGTCCACAGCATCTCCAGACTCTGTCACGTCTGTCACATGTGCTCAGTGTGAACCTGCTCTCATCCGTGAAGAGAACATGCCAATGTCAAATCTGCCAATCTTGGTGTTCTCTGACAAATGCCAATTGCCCTGCACGGTGTTGGGCTGTAAGCACAACACCCACTTGCAGACGTCGGGCGCTCATACCACCATCATGGAGTCTGTTTCTGACAGTTTGAGCAGACACATGAATGTTAGTGGCCTGGTGGAGATCATTTTGCAGAGCTCTGGCACTGCTCCTCCTGTTCCTCCTTGCACAAAGGAGGAGGTAGTGGTCCTGGTGCTGGGTTGTTGCCCTCCTACAGCCCCCTTCCATGTCTCCTGGTGTACTTGCCTCTCTCTTGGTATCTGCTCCATGCTCTGGACACTGTGCTGACAGACACAGCTACCCTTATTGCCACAGCTCGCATTGATGTGCCATCTTGGATGAGCAGCACTATCTGAGCAACTTCTGTTGGTTGTAGACACCACCTCATGCTACTGTACAGTACCTCTAGGTGTGAGAGCAATGATAAAATGCAAAAGTGACCAAAACAGCCAAAAAGATGAGAAATAGAGAAATGGGCTGTGGTCACCACTTGCAGAACCACTCCTTTATAGGCGTTGTCCTGCTAATTGCCAATCATTTGTACCTGTTCTCTGTTCCATTTGCACAACAGCAGGAGAAATTGATTCATAATTGGTGTTGCTTTGTTACTGGAGAGGTAGATTTCACAGAAGTGTGATTGACTTGGAGTTACATTGTGTTGTGTTAGTGTTCCCTTTATTTCTTTGAGCAGTGTATATTTCTACTACTTTACACAACAAAATTAGATCAACCGAGTCAGGAAGCAATTTTTTTTCTCTAAGATTTCAGATGAATTAGCCTCATAGGTCCAGTTTTATTCTCCTCTGCACGAATATTGCAGGATAACAGGTTAAACCTAATGTACATATCCTTTTACATTTACTGTGTAATCATATTACGGGGCACATATCTGGATACTCTTGTATGACCAATTACCTGTACGCGGCTATTTCAATATCCAAAGCCATCTTGACATTGAGCAGATCTTGGTATTCTCTCAGGTGACGAGCCATTTCTCCTTTAGTAGTTCTTAGAGCATTATCAAGTTGGTTGATGGTTTCCTAGAGCAATGATGAGATATTTGAAGATAATTATGAAGAAGAATCAGAACATAGACAGATAACATCAATAATTGCTGTGTTCTGTATAGTAACAGTGTTTCTTATTACTATTACTACTTTACTTAGTATTCCAGATTACCTGCAAAATCAATATAAAACTAAGAAGGGAAAATGTGTCTAGATATTATACCTAAAAAACGGCCCACACAAAAATAAATAATGAATAAGTAAATGAGAACTGAACAAAATACTACAGAACAATAACTGTTGCTTAAAATAACAAAGTAAATAGTAAATGCACTGTACGTATAAGAACACACCACAAGAAAATAAAGCACAAGGAAATGCAAGGAGGAATCCTCTGCAAAATGAGGGAGTATGTAAAAAGGAGAGGGGGGGAAAAGGGGACGATGAAATAATCCTGGAAGATGCCTTCGGTAAAAATGGAATGTTAGTGAGACTGTCCGGCCGGTGACAGCTCAAATGGAGAAGGATTAAATGCTGGATGGTCACTTAAAGTAGACCTGCACAGGCAGGTGTTACCTGAAGACCCCGATGGGCCTGTTGCTTGTAGAAAGTCCTCCTTCAGCCTCCTATGGCCTGTCCTGAGTCGATGGATCCAAAAAGTAAAAGCCGACCTCCTGGTGGAATGCCGGCAGTGTCAGGTAATTCCTCACTGAAGTCAGGGAACAGAGAAGGACCTGCCGTGACGCGCAAGACCACGTGGGGTCGCGCGATCTTCCAGAGGGGAAGGTGCCTGCTGTCCTGCTGACACAGATGGGTGGAAAATCCTATGTTCAGCCTCCGGTGGCCATAGTGAGAATCCGATGAACGGTGGAGCTGTGTACTAGTCTGTGGTAGCGCACTTGCAGCGCGGATGTACACAGGACCTGCCGTGATGAAACTGCTCACGTGGTTACACGTAATGAGCAGTGAGAAATCAAGTACGGATCGTAGAAAGGACCAAACAAGTTCCTACGCGTTTCGGAAACACGGTTTCTTCTTCAGAAGTTTTTCCGAAATGAGTAGGAACTTGTTTGGTCCTTTCTACGATCCGTACTTGATTTCTCACTGCTCATTACGTGTAACCACGTGACAGTTTCATCACGGCAGGTCCTGTGTACATCCGCGCTGCAAGTGCGCTACCACAGACTAGTACACAGCTCCACCGTTCATCGGATTCTCACTACGGCCACCGGAGGCTGAACATAGGATTTTCCACCCATCTGTGTCAGCAGGACAGCAGGCACCTTCCCCTCTGGAAGATCGCGGGCCCCACGTGGTCTTGCGCGTCACGGCAGGTCCTTCTCTGTTCCCTGACTTCAATGAGGAATTACCTGACACTGCCGGCATTCCACCAGGAGGTCGGCTTTACTTTTTGGATCCATCGACTCAGGACAGGCCATAGGAGGCTAAAGGAGGACTTTCTACAAGCAACAGGCCCATCGGGGTCTTCAGGTAACACCTGCCTGTGCAGGTCTACTTTAAGTGACCATCCAGCATTTAATCCTTCTCCATTTGAGCTGTCACCGGCCAGGACAGTCTCACTAACATTCCATTTTTACCGAAGGCATCTTCCAGGATTATTTCATCGTCCCCTTCCCCCCCCCTCTCCTTTTTACATACTCCCTCATTTTGCAGAGGATTCCTCCTTGCATTTCCTTGTGCTTTATTTTCTTGTGGTGTGTTCTTATACGTACAGTGCATTTACTATTTACTTTGTTATTTTAAGCAACAGTTATTGTTCTGCAGTATTTTGTTCAGTTCTCATGCACATTTAGTTGTACACTATCTTGGGATTACCTGCAATCTACTCAGGCTTTTCTCATCACTTTCTCTCACGGGGCTTAGTGCAATACAGTTCTATCATCTTACTTTGCCTCCATTAACTTATATTTAGTTTTTAGGGTGTTTTTTATTGTTTTCTTGCAGTCTTCTCTAGTACAGTTATTTATTTATTCATTATTTATTTTTGTGTGGGCCGTTTTTTATGTGCGCAAACTATTTGATTTATATCTACATTTTATATTGGCATTCTATTGTGGTAGTGTCCTTGTTTGCAGCACTTTTTAACGTACTGACTGAAGCGCCCTGTCACACTCATAGATATTATACCTTCCTGTCTTTATGAAAGAATGGTTCTCTGGAGGTATTATGTCACGCATGGTGCTCTGGAGGTGAGTATTATGTCACGCATGGTGCTTCGGCGGCGAGTATTCTGTCACGCATGGTGCTCCTTAGGCAAGTATTATGTCAATCATGGTGCCCCAGTGGTGAGTATTATGTCATGCATGGTGCCCTGAGGTTTTATGTCATGCATGGTTCCGAAGAAGGTGAGTATTATGTCACGCATGGTTCCCAAGTAGGTGAGTATTATGTCCCGCATGGTGCCCCAGAGGTGAGTATTAAGTCCGGCATGGTGCCCCAGAGGTGAGTATTATGTCCAGCATGGTGCCCCAGAGGTGAGTATTACGTCATGCATGTGCCCCAGAGGTGAATATTATGTCACGCATGGTGCTCTTGAGGTGAGTATTATGTCACACATGGTGCCCCAGAGGTGAGTATTATGTCATGCATGTAGAGAGGCAGTTCTCTAACACTGGATCAAAAAGAGACTTTGCAGAAGTGTTACCTGCATTTGCAGTATTTCTTCATTGTTTCCCGTCCTCCGCCTCCTGGAGCTGCCTCTCAAGTGACTCATTAGCACTGCGTAGGGCGTCAATCTCCAGAGTTCGGGCTTGTAGTTGTCTTCGATATTCTGAGAGCTCTTCCTTGGCTTGGCGAATGTTGTCGTTGTTGCGGGCAGCCTCTTGGGACACGTTGGCAATCTTGGCATGGTACCACTCTTCAGCTGATTGCTGATTACGGGTGGAAAGAACTTCATATTGCATGCGTATTTCCTTTAGAGCAGCTGTGAGGTCGGGCTTACTGACCACATCCATCTCTACAGTGATCTGCAAGACAAAACGTTATACATGTCATTCCCCAACAGAACACTCTTTCTTCACCTCTGTGTATCTGATTTCCTCCTCTCCACCTCTGCCATGTGCCAGTCCAATCCTTCTTCACACCTGCAAGGTGTTAGACTATTCCTTTTCAACCTGTGCTAAGTACCAGATCACTCCTTTTCACACCACCCCCTTCTTGCTTTTTGCTTGGCTTTTCCTCGACCACCTCTTCCATGTGCCAGACCATCATTTCTATATCTCTAAGTAGCTCTATGTGCCAGATCATTTTTTTCCATATCTGTGCTATGTGCCAGAACACTTCTACTCCAACCCACTTATATACCAGACTCCTCAGTTCTCAGTCTTTGCTTTGTACCAGACCAATTCATTCTTTACCATTGCCATGTGCCAGACTACCATTTCTGCCTCTATGCAAACTGCCAGACCATGTCTTCTGCATATGTGCTATGAGCCAGATCACTTCTACTCCAACCCACCAATATCCCAGACTATATCCCTGCTTTCTGCATAGAGCAAGTCAATCATTTTCTCACTTTTGCCAATGACCAAACCTACAACTTTTCCATTTCTGCTATCTGCCAAACAGCTGATTCTTCACCTCTGCTAGAGTCAGACCGTTCCTTCCCAGCAATCGTTTGCCAAGATTTTCCTATGCAACTTATTATTTATAGCGTCTGAGAAAATAACAAATTACAAATGCATTTATTTATCTAACAAAAATATAAAAAAAAGTGCCAGAAACAAATGAAGATAAATATGGTAGAATGGGTGTTTAATTGGCCAAAATCTTAATTTAATTGATATCTGGACATAAAAATGGTCAGAAGTAACCGATAAGGGATAAGTCACAATGTATAGCTAAATAACTGGGGTTCCAATAGGACGTCTGCAATTTGTAACTCCAATCATGGAAATGTCTCCAAATCCACGGTGTTATTAGCCCTGAGTCGCTATATCCAAGCCCACAGTACTGTGATTATATTACTATTATAGACTATATGTCATATATCTCAAACATAAAACTACTTTGTGCAAACATATGATTAATGGAAATCCTGATGCTTCATCCATTCACAAGAGGCAGTGAAAGTGTTAAGCCAATGACTGCTGACTGTAAATCCCACCAGAGGACCCAATGAATTGTGGGTAAGACAAATGCATTAAATGAACAGCTGGACATTGGGGATTGAGGGAATAAGTGCCGGCTCTCCGGTGCGATCCTTAGAAATCTTATTATCATCCATCTCCCAGAGGAAACACTTGTGCGTTGAGTCCAGTGGAGCCTGGAAGACATCTCTGTACAGAGGCCTGAGACCGCATCCACTCCAACATCTGCTCTGCAGGCTGCTGCTGTATTATTATATCGCATGGCGGCTAGTCTGGGATTTATATACCTTCTCTATAGCAAGAAACAAAAAGGAGGATCTATTTGTTTGGCACCATTTCCCTTAATTGGGCACAGTTGTCATTCTATCATTCTATTCAGGGCTATATTCACAATTAAAGGGGTTGTCCACCTCTGATTTATTTTTACAGAATCCATTATTCAGTAAAATAATATAATGAAGTATAGTCAACTTACCAATCCATTAGCTTATTTTACAATACTGCCTGGTTCCCTTGCTGGTCTCAGTATTTCCTCTTCTGGCTAGGTAGTCAAGTGACAACTGCAGCCAATCACAGGTCATGGTGGTGGTTTGTTGATCCCTGCTGCAGCCAGTGATTGGCTGCAGTAATCATTTGTTTGTGTTGCTAAGAAAGGTAGTACAGAGCCTGATGGGGGAACAAGGCTGTGTTGGAAGAGAAATGGCAAGGGATCACAAAGTGGAAGTTGAAGCTTAACTGCTCCACCAGACACTAACTCCAGGCAACTCCCCTGGAAACGATGGCAATGCTGAGGAAGGAGGCCTGTTGTGGTTAAGGCGCAGGACAGGGAGGACACAGAGGTGGACAAATCCTGCAGCTGAGTTGCCTACACATTAATAATCAGATGGTCTTGAAGCTTGCGTTGCGCACGATCCTCCTTAAACTAGACTTGTACAAGAGACTTGGAGTTTCTAGATCCTATCTTATCAGCAGGGTCCATGGCCTAAACCTACTGTAACGCTGGTTGTTGTGGACCCACTGCGCTAAGGGCTGGGCTTACCCTGGGGGGGTCGTAACTAAGTTACTACTGAGTATTCACTTTGGCCTCTGATGGTGAGGATAGGCTGGGCTGCCGGTAGTCATCCTATAGCACTCCAGGGCAGTCCAGGGGTCTGTCGCAGCTAACTGGAGGGTCAGAGGCATGGGTACTAGGTACAGGAGACTGAGACAGAAGTGTAGTCAGGCGGTCAATGATTGGGGCAAGCAGCACAGGTTCAGGATATGTAGCTGAGATCAGGAGAGGAGAGAACAGACAGAATGAGAAGACTAGCCAGGTCAATAATGGGATGGATAAACAGCAAAACACCTTAACTAGAAACTGGATGCCAACAGCAAAGTATAACTTAGAAAGCTGCCGGCGATGATGCTGGGGCTGCAGGGGAACGTGCAGAGAGGTGAGCAGTAGTGTGTGTGTATGTGTATATGGAGGTGGTGGTAGAGAACAATGATGGAGGTGGTAGGGGAGAACAATGATGGAGGTGGTGGGGAGAACAATGGGGGTGGGGGGTGAGGGTGGGGGGGTGGTGGAGAGGGCAATGATGGGGGTGGTGGAGAGGGCATTGATGGGGGTGGTGGAGAGGGCATTGATGGGGGTGGTGGAGAGGGCAATGATAGAGGTGGTGGAGGAGAACAATGATGGAGGTGGTGTAGAGGGTAATGATGGAGGTGGTGGGGAGAATAATGATGGAGGTGGTGAGAGAGTAATGATGGAGGTGGTGGAAAGGTGAGCAGTTGTGTGTGTTTTTTTGTGTGTATGTGTATATGGAGGTGGTGGTGGAGAACAATGATGGAGGTGGTGGGGAGAACAATGATTGAGGAGGTGAGAGGGTAATGATGAAGGTGGTGGAAAGGTGAGCAGTTGTGTGTGTTTTTTTGTGTGTATGTGTATATGGAGGTGGTGGAGAAGGCAATGATGGAGGTGGTTTGGGGAGAACAATGATGGAGGTGGTGGGAGAGAACAATGATGGAGGTGGTGGAGAGGGTAATGATGGAAGTGGTGGAGAGGGCAATGATGGAGGTGGTGGAGAAGGCAATGATAGAGGTGGGGAGAGGGCAATGCTAGAGGTGGTGGGGAGAACAATGATGGAGGTGGTGGAGAGGTGAGCAGTAGTGTGTGTGTTTGTGTGTATGTGTATATGGAAGTGGAGAGGGCAATGATGGAGGTGGTGGGGAGAACAATGATGGAGGTGGTGGAGAGGGCAATGGTGGAGGTGGTGGGGAGAACAATGATGGAGGTGGTGGAGAGGTGAGCACTAGTGTGTCTATGTGTGTATATGAGGTGGTGGAGAGGGCAATGATGGAGGTGTTGGGGAGAACAATGATGGAGGTGGTGGAGAGGGCAATGATGGAGGTGATGGGGAGAACAATGATGGAGGTGGTGGAGAGGGCAATGATAGAGGTGGTGGGGAGAGGGCAATGATGGAGGTGGTGGGTGAGAGCAATGATGGAGGTGGTGGAGAGGGTAATGAGGGAGGTGGTGAAGAGGGCAATGATGGAGGCGGTGGAGAGGGAAATGATGGTGGTGGGGAGAACAATGATGGAGGTGGTGGGGCAGAACAATGATGGAGGTGGTGGAGAGGGAAATGGTGGTGGTGGGAACAATGATGGAGGTGGTGGACAGGGTAATTAGGGAGGTGGGGAGAGGGCAATGATGGGGTGGTGGAGAACAATGATGGAGGTGGTGGAGAGGGCAATGATGGAGTTAGTGGGACAGAACAATAATGGAGGTGATGCGCAGGATGGAGGTGCGGGCCCCCACCTGGCCCGGTGGTCCCGCTCATGCCGCTAACGCTCCCATACATGCCAGGAGCGAAGTGGCTTCCCCAGTACAGCGGCGAGCCAGACACCCTGCCAGGGTTCAAAAGGAAAATATGTAGCATCCTAGACATGTACTCAATGACTGAGAAGCAAAAAGCTGCTGTGGTAATAGGACAGTTAGCTGGTGCGGCTGAGAGAGAAGTAGAGACTTGGCCCATTGCAGACCAGGAGTCGGTACCTGCGATACTCTTAAAGCTACAGGCCATCTTTGAGGACCGCACAGAAACGGATCTCCGGATGGCATTTTATCAGTGCTTCCAGAGACCGGGTGACAGTATTAGGGACTACGCCTGCCGACTACAGGGGGCCCTGCGAGCTCTTAAACAGGCTCTTAAACAGGCTAACCCTACAAGTCCCATTGATGAGAGCCAAATGTTGAAAGAGCAATTCGTGCGGGGACTGAGGTCTCCAGCGGAAGGCAGGACTGTAAACTGGTGGTCCTTAGATCATCCAGATGCCACCTTTGATGCCCTAAAGGACATGGCAATTAAAGGACTGCGACCCCTGGAAAAGCCTGAGGTGGCAAATCAGTATCACCCGGGTGAAGCCACTCTTAAGCCGGCAGTACCCACCTTTTCCCCGCAGGTGGCAGAAGCTAAAACGCAGGTGGCGCCCCCTAGTGAGTTGGAATGTCTGCGCTCAGAAGTGCGCCAGCTGACTAAGAACTTGGCCACTGTAATGGATGCCCTGCAACTGCGGAAAGAGGAAGGAGGAAAGATCCTACTAGCCGACTGTCCGGAGGATGTCCCTTGGATGAACCGGAGGAAATGGAGGATGTCGCCACACCGGAGGAGGACCACGCCACCCCCAGGAGGGACTCCTGATCAACACCATCCTCGCCGGGAGATCATCTGCTACCGCTGCAACCAAAAAGGTCATATGGCTCAGCAATGTCCTTTAAACGAGCCAATCCTGGGTCAGAGGGCCAACACCCAGGAGTAGACTCATCAGGCCCTTGGACTGGAACCGCAGGTTCGTGGGTGGACGGCCCTACCTGTCCATGATTCTGGACGGGATTGCAATTCCTGCACTGCTGGACACTGGATCTCAGGTGACCATCATACCTGATGTCCTTTACAATAAATTTTGGTCCATGGACAGCCTCCAGCCCCCGAGCCCTGACTTGACAGTGTACGCCACCAATGGTCTCCCTGTTGAAGTAATTGGAGCCAAAAACGTGAACGTAAAAGTGGGCAGGGTGGAGCTGAAGGATCAGGGACTCCTAGTAGTCAGGACTGTAAATGAGGAAAATGGCCTAAATGTGATATTAGGTACTAACATGATCAGTAAATGTCTGGGAGAAGTTGTGTTTTTGCTCCAACAGCTCGCTGAAGTTGCCAAGCCAAAGCAGAAGGGAGTGATCCAGAGGGAGATCCGGGCCCTGATGTGCCAGCAGCAAGCGAAGCTTACAGATGGTGAAATCGGTAATGTACGGGTCACAGACTCGAACCCCATTGTAATACCCCCAATGAGTGAAATGTTAATATGGTGTAGAGCAGCCATAGGTCTGAGAGGACAAAACTACCAAGCAGTAGTAGAACCCCATCGCTCAGAACACAGACCTACACTCATGATTGCTAGAGGGGTAGTGGAAGTAATAAATGGGAGAGTACCAGTACGACTTCTCAACTGGGGAGACGATGAAGTAAATTTGCCACGTTATGCCACAGTTGCTAAATTACATGCCGTAGATAACAATTCTATCCTCACAACCGAGTCCTTAGCCTCCTGCCAACCAGCGGAGAATAATGATCCGGCAACCCCAGTAGCGGATTGGTGTCAGCAGCTTCATATAAGGACAGACACTACTTCCGTCCACCAGAAACAGGGGGTACAGCGGGTGGTACAAGAGTATGCACAAGTATTTAGCAAACACCCACTTGATTTTGGGACAATTAAGGGAGAACAGCATCATATCCCTACAGGCAGTCATCCTCCCATCAAAGAGCGGTACAGGCCTATACCTCCAGCCCACTATCAGAAAGCTAAGGAAATGCTGCATGACATGAAGAAAGCCGGGGTGATCAGGGATAGTTGTAGCCCCTGGGCCGCACCTCTAGTTCTAGTTAAGAAAAAGGATGGTAGCATGCGAATGTGTGTAGATTATAGGCAAGTAAATCGTATAACACATAAAGATGCATACCCGTTACCACGCATAGAGGAATCCTTAGCTGCTCTGAAAACGGCTAACTACTTTTCTACCCTCGACCTTACTAGTGGATACTGGCAAGTAGCTGAGGAGGATCGGGAGAAAACTGCTTTCACCACCCCAATGGGACTCTGCGAGTTTGACAGAATGCCGTTTGGCCTCAGCAGTGCCCCAGGAACATTCCAGAGAGTGATGGAGAGCTGCCTGGGACATCTCAACTTCGAAACTGTGCTGCTGTACCTGGACGACGTAATTGTGTACTCTAAGACATATGAAGATCATCTGAAGCACCTGGCAGAGGTATTCGAGTCACTGTCCAAGTATGGGATGAAACTGAAGCCCTCTAAATGCCATCTGCTCAAACGGAAGGTACAATACTTGGGACATATTGTCAGTTCCGAAGGAGTAGCGCCGGACCCCGAGAAGGTCACAGCCATCCAGAAATGGCCGGAGCCGAAGAATCTAAAGGAGGTGCGTCAGTTCCTGGGACTAACAGGTTACTACAGGAGGTTTGTAAAAGATTACACTAAGAAAGCGGCGCCTTTACAGGACCTCCTGGTCGGACAACCTCTCAACAGCAGAAACCCTCCATTCAATTGGGGTAAAGAGCAAGCTGAGGCATTCAAAGAGATGAAAGAGATTCTGACAGGCGATGAAATCTTAGCCTACCCAGATTACAGCCAACCGTTCCTGCTATACACAGATGCCAGTAACGAATAATTAGGAGCAGTCCTCAGTCAGAAGCAGAACGGCCAAGAAAAAGTCATCGCATATGCCAGCAGAAAACTCAGGCCAACTGAGAGGAACCCGGAAAACTATAGCAGCTTCAAACTGGAGTTCCTGGCGCTGGTCTGGGCCATTACCGAAAGATTTAAACATTACCTTGCCTCCAACAAGTTCACTGCGTTTACAGACAATAACCCCTTGACGCATCTGGAAACAGCCAAGCTGGGAGCCATGGAGCAACGTTGGATGGCTCGGTTGTCAAATTATCAGTTTACCATCAAGTACAGAGCGGGCCGTAAAAATGCCAACGCGGACGCCTTGTCCAGAATGCCGCATTAATCCGACACGGAGGAAGAATCAGATGATCTGGAAGAAATCGAGCTACCTGCGTTCCACCGAAATGGGATGGTCCAAGAGCAACGAGTCTACAGAAAGCGGTGTGGTGAGATGTTGAACCCTTTACCTCATCACAGCTGGAAGGAAATTCAGGACAGTGATCCCGTGGTCAGCCGTGTCAAGGAGCTGATAAAACAGGAAGGTTCCTCCTTGGAGAAAGACGCACCTATACCAGCAAAGCTCCTGTGGAATGAGAGAAGCCGGTTGTTCATCTACCGTGAGAAGTTGTGCAGGAGATACGTCGACCCCAGGACCCAAGAAATGGTTTGGCAGATAGTGGTTCCCAGAGCAGACATCCAAATGGTGTTGGAAGCGTACCACGATCAAGCAGGACACTTTGGCTGGAAAAAGCTGGAGACCCTGTTGAGGTGTCGGTTCTACTGGGTAGGGATGCGCAGCTCCATCGAGAAGTGGTGCCGGAACTGTGGACCCTGTGGCCTCAGACGAAAAGACTACTGTAGTCAGAAGGCACCCTTGCAGCCTATCCGGACGACTCGTCCCTTGGAGATCGTGGCATTGGATCACGTCAAATTGTCCCCAAGCAGGTCAGGATACTCGTATGCCCTGACCATGGTGGATCATTACTCCAAATTTCTGGTGGTCGCCCCTGTCAAGGATCTGACAGCAGAGACAGCAGCAAAGACCTTCCAAGCAAGTTTCTGCAGACCACACGGATATCCAGAGCAGGTACTGACTGATCGAGGTCCAGCCTTTGAAGCTGAACTGTTTCAGGAATTCTGTCAATTGTATGGGTGTAAGAAGATCAGAACAACACCATACCACCCTCAGACCAACGGCCTTTGTGAAAAGATGAATCACATTGTCATGGATTTACTGAAAACTGTACCCCTGGAAGAAAGAAATCGGTGGCCAGACTTGTTACCTGACCTGGTTGACTTGTACAACCACATACCAGTAAGTTCCACCAACTGCACTCCCGCCTACCTTATGAGAGCAAGACCGGGAAGGCTGCCAATGGATTTGGAGCTGGGAGTGGTAGAACCAGAGGCTGATGACAATGCTGAAGATTGGGACACAACTCGACAAGAACAGTACAGGAGAGTTCAAGCCTGCGTGGAAGACAGTCTCAATAGAGTAAGAGAAAAACAAGAGAAGAACTATAACAAAAATGCTCCGCTAAGCCTTTAATGCCTGGAGAAATGGTGCTCAAAAGGAAAAGAAGAATGCACAAGTTGGATGATCAGTGGGAACAGGAGCCATATGTCGTGCAAAATTCCAATTTTGATAACAGAAAGGTCTGTACCATCAGCAAGGATGGAGGAAAAACGACTGCAACTGTGTCCAGAGATCATCTAAAGTTGTGTCCTGGCCCATTAAAGCTCCGTGAAGAAAACCCTGTTGTCCATCAAGAAGAGAGTGCTGAAGCGGTCATACACACGGATTTGGGAGATTTACCTGCGGATTGGCCCAGATTGGGAGATGCTGTAATTATTCCTGTGCTGCAGTTTTATCAACCGCAACAGGAGTCTCTACAACCAGTCATACCAATTGTGCCAGTAGAGCCAGTTCCAGAAGGACCTATTCCGGCAGACCCTCAACCATTAGAACCCAAGCAGCGAACCCGCAAGAAGCAGCACCACAAGAAGTGGAGTCCCCTGGTGAAGCAGTACCGCCTCGTCCAGTCGCTAGCATGCTTGCCAGGTCCCTAGAGAGGTGGAGTCGTATTTATAGTTTGCCGTTACGCAGAACAGATAGATTAGACACTACTATACTTGATGCTACCCCACGTAGGTCAGAACGTATCACTAAAGGAAAACTACCTATTCGCTATCAGGAGTAATCCTAGTAAACTAGTTAGCAAGACCCAGATAGGGTTTATTGCATCTGAAGAATTGTATAAAGTATTAATGTGATTTCTATTTATATGTCTTGAAATGTGTCTTTTACCATGCCAATGAACTGCGTGGCTGTGGACTGTGCCAGCCCAAGAACTTGCTTTGTAAATAGTTTGCACTACGGTGCATCATCTTGGTTTTACATGAAACCATTACTATCACCTCTGAAGAAAAACCCGTATGGTGTGGCCTAGAGTGAGGTCTGCATTCAGAAGTCCTGCAGCCCACCCAGGACCCACGTGGGAGGTTTTTGGTGCGGGTCCTCCACAAGAATATTATCTTGTATAATGAGAATGTTTGATACTTTTGATACTTTTGTATTTTTTCTAATGTACAAATTGTAACGTTCAAGAAGCCTTACCTCCCGGATGGGATGAGTTAAAATGTTGTTGTTTAATGCAAAAACAAAATGTTTTCTTTTTCTCTTTTACAGCCCGGGAGTGCTGTGTTTAACCAAGGGGGGATGTGTGGCCCAGCTATGTAAGGCACACATAAATCCAGGAGAAAGCACAGGAAGGTAACCGCAAAAGCTTGTTATCTATTCACTTCACTCACACTTTTAGACACACCCACCAGGGTATAAGAGGAAGTGACACTTAGCAATCAGTGTTCAGTCTGTTTCCTGTCTAAGGACAGAGGAGTTCAGTGTCAGTCTAGTCTGGACTTGGAGGATACTGAGAGCTGCTCAGCGAGCTCTGGAGAAAGCTGACGTTTCCATCAAAAGCTACCAGTGCTTATGCTAAGAGCGAAAGCAGGGCGAAGGGCGCAGTGGAGAAGGACAGAGAAGTGCTTCAGGTACTAGATTACCTGCACTAATTTACCGGACACCGGAGTCCGAGGCATTGCTAGAGCTTCATGCTTAGTGATAAGAAAACCGGAGGCTTTCTGGACTACAGGTCGCAGAAGGCAGCTCAATGTGTCGATACGTAACTGGAGTCAGGAGAACAGGAGTCTAGCGGGACGCTGCAGAAATAGACTTAGTTCTACCACCGAAAAGGCTCTACCACTATGTCAGCCGGGCGTAGTTGCTACGGAAAGAGTTAACTTCGCTTCACGCAAGTTTGGACTCAGATACATATTGAAGTTAAGGAGGCCTCTAACCTGCTCAGCGGTTACCCGAATGTGCATTCTCCACCCCAACCAGCTCCCCGGGATCTTGCTGAAACACCTTCAAGTAAAAGGTATGAAAAGAAGCTGCATTGTGTGTGACTGAATTCTTAACTACACCCTGCATCATCACCATAGACTTCCAGGGACCAGTCTCACCTGTGGGAGACTTACCACCCAGCTGCCCCATAACATCCCTGTGAAGATCCTTATAGCAGCGCTGGTCTAATTGATCAGATACCACAGGTGGCGTCACAAACTACCTATCCTAATAATCCCCTGTAAATATTCCCCATCACTTGACTGCCAGGGCCACGGACCGAGTCCCGCTGCCAGTGACAACTCCCATAGAAATCAATGGGCTCGGCTCCGAGTACCCCATAGCCCTGGTATCCACACATGTGGTGCGAGTCAATAGTATGGTTATTTAGGATGCATGGATGATTATTGATTTAGAATTATTTGTAGGTAATTCATTATTATAGGTAATCTTTTAATGCTTTCTAGTTGTGCTAGGAATTTATTATGGGTTTTTTGGTCCAATTTTGATTATTAAAGGTGGTCTTTGCTACGTAATGTTCAATGGTGGAGGAATTGGTTGTCACTTAGCTTTCACAAAAGAAGTTATTACTAGAAAGTACAGTGGCATGCAAAAATATTCAACCCCTTGTCATTTTTCGTGTTTTGCTACCTCACAACCTGGAATTTCACTGTTTTTTTATTGAATATTTGCATCAGTTCATGTAAAGAACATGCCTACAACTGTGAGCATTTGGTTTTCTTTTTATTGTGAAGCAAACAATAGGACAAAATAACTGAAAAATTCATTGTGCATAACTATTCTCCTCTCTAAAGTCAGTACTTTGTGGCAATTACAGCTGCAAGTCGCTTTGAATAAGTCTCTATGAGCTTTCCACATCTTGCCACTGGGATTTTTGCCCATTCCTCAAGGCAAAACTGCTCCAGCTCCTTCAAGTTAGATGGTTTCCTCTGGTGAACAGCAATCTTCAAGTCTGACCACAGACTCTCAATTGGATTAAGGTCTCGGCTATGGCTAGGCCACTCCAAACATTTACATGCTTCCCCTTAAATCACTTGAGTGTTGCTTTAGCAGTATGCTTTGCGTCATTATCTTATTGGAAGGTGAACCTCTGTCCCAGTCTTAAATCACTGACAGTCTAAAACTGGCTTTGATCAAGAATATTCTTGTATTTCGCACCAACCATCTTCCCCTCAACTCAGAGCATTTTCCCTGTCCATGCTTCTGAAAAACATCCCCATAGCATGATGCTGTCACCACCATGTTTCACTGTGGGGATGGTGTTCTTGGGGTGATGAGCTGTGTTGGTTTGGTGCCAGACATAGCACTTACCTTGGTGGCCAAAAAGTTAAATTTTGGTTTCATCTGACCACAGCACCTTCCTCCATACATTGGAGTCCTCACATGTCTTTTGGCAAACTCAAAAGGAGCCTTACAATTTTTGTGTGTAATTAAAGGCTTTTTTTTCTCCACTCTTCCATAAAGGCCACCTCTATGGAGCATACGGCTTATTGTGGCCGTATGGACAGACACTCCGGTCTCTACTTCAGAGTTACCTTTGGTCTCTGTGCTGCCTCTGATTAATGCCCTCCTTTCCAAAGCTGAGAGTTTTGGTGGGCAGCACTCTCTTGTCAGGTTTGTTGTGGTACCATGCTCTTTCCATATGATGATAATGGATTTGATGATGCTCCGGGGGATCTTCAGAGATTGGGATTTTTCTTTTTTTATAACCCAACCTTGATTTGTATTTCTCAACAACTTTGTCCCTGACTTGTTTGCAGATCTCCTTGGTCCTCATGGTGGTGTTTGGTTAGTGGTGCCTCTTGCTTAATGGTGTTGCAGCCTCTGTGGCTTTTCAGAAACAGTGTGCATATACTAATGGACCATGTGATACTTAGATTGCACACAGGTGGACTTCCTTTCACTGAGCATGTGACTTATGAAGATAATTGCTTTCACCAGAAATTTTTAGGGGCTCATCCCAAAAGGGGTGAATTCATATGCACATGCCAAGCTTTAGTTATTTGATCCCAACAATTTAATTTTTGCCTATATTTTTCTCACTTCATTTCACCAACTTAGGCTAAAAAATATTTAAACACAGGTTGTAATGTAACAAAATAGGTAAAAAGCCAAGGGGGGGGGGGCTCGGTGAATACTTTCGCAAGGCACTGTAGCTGAACAGAGTGGCGGAAGAGGGTAATTCAAGAATTTGTATGAAGTAGAAAAATCTCAGTAAGAGAATCTGTTATGCTTGACAGATGAGGAAATGTACATGTGAATCTAACATACTGCCATCTTTTATTTACGACTTGACGGCTATATTACATTATAGGATTACCTGCTATAGCACATAGGATAAATCAAAGTGACAGATCAAAACTAAAAATAGCAAATCAAAAGCAAAAATCAATATAGAAAATAAGGTTGACAAGTCATTTCAGGACACAATACAAAGGAAGCGTGTGCACACGTGCCCCTTCTATATTTACTACAGAGCGACATTAGTGATCATCTTAGCCAGAGGATTATGACAAGAAGAGAGGAGAATGTTACAAGCAAGAACATAGATCTGGACAGATGGCTAATCCTGACTACAATAGATAAAGATGTAAATAGGTGCGGATATGTCAGAGATACAGTGAAGGAAATAAGTATTTGATCCCTTGCTGATTTTGTAAGTTTGCCCACTGACAAAGACATGAACAGTCTATAATTTTAAGGGTAGGTTAATTTTAACATTGAGAGATGGAATATCAAAAATAATATCCAGAAAATTACATTGTAAAAATTATATAAATTTATTTGCATTTTGCTGTGAGAAATAAGTATTTGATCCCCTACCAACCATTAAGAGTTCTGGCTCCTACAGACCAGTTAAACGCTCCTAGTTAACTCTTTACCTGCATTGTAGACAGATGTCTTACATAGTCACCTTTATAAAAGACTCCTGTCCACAGACTCAATTAATCAGACTCTAACATCTACAACATGGGCAAGAACAAAGAGCTTTCTAAAGGTACTGCCACACTAAACAATCCCGCTAGCGATCACGATAACGACGCATACTAATGCGATCGCTAGCGGGATTGTTTCTATATCGCTAAATGCGGCCACATTTAGCGATATAGTTAACGACGCTATCGCCGTTAGCGATCTTCTTAACGACTTTAGCGGTACAAAAGTACCGCTAAATCGCTAAGAAAAGGTGCCACACAGCGATTAGATACTTACCCAGCGGGAGCGCCGACGAGAAAATAGGGTCCGGAACGATTCCAGCGACGAGCGAGATCACAGCAGGAAGCTCGTCGCTGGAAGCTGCCGCACTGAACAACATCGCTAACAGGATCGCTAAATAGTGACGTTTTTTAGCGATCCCGTTAGCGATATTGTTTAGTGTGGCATACCCTTTAGGATGTCAGGGACAAGATCATAGACCTGCACAAAGCTGGAATGGGCTACAAAACCATAAGTAAGACGCTGGGTGAGAAGGAGACAGCTGTTGGTGCAATAGTAAGAAAACGGAAACAAATACAAAATGACAGTCAATCAACATTGATCTGGGGCACCATGCAAAATCTCACCCTGTGAAGTATCCTTGATCATGAGGACGGTGAGAGATCAGCCTAAAAAATACACGGGGGGAACTTGTTAATGATCTCAAGGCAGCTGGGACCACAGTCACCAAGAAAACCATTGGTAACACATTATAGCATAAAGGTTTAAAATCCTGCAGTGCCCACAAGGTCCCCCTGCTCAAGAAGGCACATGTGCAGGACTGTCTGAAGTTTGCCAATGAACACCTGGATGATTCTGTGAGTGATTGGGAGAAGGTGCTGTGGTCAGATGAGACAAAAATTGAGGTCTCTGGCATTAACTCAACTTGCCGTGTTTGGAAGAAGAGAAACGCTGCCTATGACCCATAAAACACCATCCCCACTGTCAAGCATGAAGGTGGAAACATGTTTTAGGGGTGTTTCTCTGCTAAGGGCTACTACACCGCATCAATGGGAGAATGGATAGAGCCATATGCCATAAAATCCTGAGGGACAAACTCCGTCCCTCTGCCATGACATTAAAAATGGTTTGTGGCTGGGTCTTCCAGCAAGAAAATGACCCAAAACATAGTAACTAAAGAAAATGTTGCACTCAATTGCGTTAAAGCAAATCAGTGTGTGATACATGAAGTATTGAATAGCATAATGGCTTATGGAAGTGAAAAAACACATGAGATGCTTAGCACAAAATTTGGGCAAAAATTGTGAGTCCATCCACCAACGTCAAGGTAATCTCAGATCGGATGGGTCCCTGACCTAACTGCCTAGTGTGAACACTTACCTCTGGCTAATATCTTGATAAAGCCTATATTTATAGGAAGGTCGGAACCAAATGTGATTGGATGTATTTAAAATCATGGCATGGTGAAGGGCGCGGTTTCCAAGTCAGTTCATTTCCATAAGCCATTATGCTATTGACTCTTCATGTATCACACACTGATTTGCTTTAGCGCAATTGAGTGCAACCTTTTCTTTATTTACTATGTCAGCTGTTTTTTGGTATGCACTAGTTCAGACTAGTTCTTTGTTCAGTCAGTTTTCCATTACTATGCACTATTTTTTCTGACTTGGAAACCTTGCCCTTCACCATGATTTTACATACATCTAATCACATTTGGTTCCGACCTTCCTATAAATATAGGCTTTATCAAGATATTAGCCAGAGGTAAGTGTTCACACTAGGCAGTTAGGTCAGGGACCCATCCGATCCTGAGATTACCTTGACGTTGGTGGATGGGCTCACAATATTTGGCCAAATTTTGTGCTAAGCATCTCATATGTTTTTCCATTTCCATAAGCCATTATGCTATTCACACTTCATGTATCACACACTGATTTGCTTTAGCGCAATTGAGTACAACCTTTTCTTTATTTACTATGTTAGCTGTTTTTTGTGGCATGCACTAGTTCAGACTAGCTCTTTGTTCAGTCAGTTTTCCATTACAGGGACCCAAAACATACAGCTATGGCAACAAAGGAGTGTCTGAAAAAGAAGCACATTAAGGTCATGGAGTGGCCTAGCCAGTCTCCAGATCTAATCCCATGGAAAACTTCTGGAGGGAGTTGAAGCTCCGAGTTGTCAAGCAACAACCTCAAAATCTTAATGATTTAGAGATGATCTGCAAAGAGGAGTGGACCAAAATTCCTGCTGACATGTGAGAAAACGTCATGATCAACTACAAAAAACGTCTGACTGCTGTGCTTGCCAACAAGGGTTTTGCCATCAAGTATTAAGTCTTGTTTGCCAGAGGGATCAAATACTTATTTCTCACTGCAAAATGCAAATACATGTATATAATTTATAAAATGTGATTTTCTGGATTTTATTTTTGATATTCTATCTCTCAATGTTAAAATTAACCTACCATTAAAATTAGTAACATAGTATTTAAGGTTGAAAGGAGACTTTAGGTCCATCTAGTTCAACCTATAGCCTGACATGTTGATCCAGAGGAAGGCAAAAAAAAAACCATGCGGCAAACTGTAAGCTCCACATTGAGGAAAAAAATTCCTTCCCGACTCCACATACGGCAATCAGACTAGCTCCCTGGATCAACGCAATATCTAGGAAACTAGTGAATATAGCCTGTAACATTATACTTTTCAAGAAAGGCATCCAGTCCCTTCTTAAATTTTAGTAAGGAATCACTCATTACAACATTAGACGGCAGAGAGTTCCATAGCCTCACTGCTCTTACAGTAAAGAATCTGCGTCTGTGATTATGGCTATACCTTCTTTCCTCCAGACGAAGAGGATGCCCCCATTGTCCCCATCACAGGTCTAAGAGTAAAAAGATCATTAGAAAGGTCTTTGTACTGTCCCCTCATATATTTATACATTGTAATAAGATCACCCTAAGCCTTCGTTTCTCCAAACTAAATAACCCCAAGTGTAATAACCTGTCTTGGTATTGCAGACCCCCCAGTGCTCTAATAACCTTGGTCGCTCTTCTCTGCACCCGCTCCAGTTCAGCTATGTCTTTCTTATACACCGGAGACCAGAACTGTACACAGTATTCTAAGTGTGGTCGCACCAGTGATTTGTATAGAGGTAAAATTATGTTCTCCTCATGAGCATCTATGCCTCTTTTAATGCATCCCATTATTTTATTTGCCTTGGCAGCAGCTGCCTGACATTGGCCACTAAATGTGAGTTTGTCGTCCACCCATAAACCCAGGTCTTTTTCAGTGACAGTTTTGCCCAGTGTTTTACAATTAAGCACATAATTATACATCTTGTTTGTTCTACCCAAGTGCATGACCTTACATTTATCCCCATTAAAGCTCATTTGCCATTTGTCAGCCCAAGCTTCTAGTTTACATAAATCCTCCTGCTATGTCTGTTCATGTCTTTGTCAGTGGGCAAACTTACAAATTCAGCAAGGGATCAAATAGTTATTTCCCCCACTGTATATATAAGGGATTTATCAGATCTAATGCAAAGGTTAATTAGTACAGCTGCCCATAGCAACCAATCAGAATTTAGCTCGTATTTCTCAGAAGCACTTTTTAAAATGTAAGCAGAAACCTGATTGGTTTCCATGAGGAACTACACTTTTCTATACTGCCAATTTTAAGAAATTTCCACTTTGTCAATTTAAAGGAAGACTGCTAGCTATCTACAGGCCTGTACCTGCCTATGTTTGTAGTGTGGCGGGGGTGATAGAGGAGGGAAAGGCACTAGTCCTCTCCTGTGACACCCCGACATGCTACATGAAAGAGTGCGTCCTGGAAGAGTGTTGGTATAGTATGGGCCTTTAGCCAAAGGTGTTGGCTGACCAAGACCACCAATTCCACAGGTTAATAAAGGAGACTTCTGTTAAAACATGGGGTCTTTACTGAACTCGATAAGGGTCAGGTACATGAGATAACAGGTGTACAGTGTTAAGCAAGTTTCCTCACAGTAAGAAGCCTTTTCATTCCTAATGTATCCTTCCTTCAGGGCTACTCCTGGACTCTGCAGCTTATCTGTTTGATCCTACGTTGTCACAACCCAGCTTCTGGGCCACAATCCTGATAAGGGAGTTTCTGCATCCTATCACTATGGACGCCCTGTATCTACCAATCGGAACCCCACTAGTCCCACGCTCTGAATCCTCTTTAGGTCTGTTATCTTCAGCACTAGCTGGCACCCGGGTCTCTCGTGACTCAGCATAACATATCATAACGCCTTCTTTAAGGACTCTCAGTCTCGTCAGTAACTCTCTCTTTAGGATCTCGCCTTTCCTCGCTGCAGTCTCTTCTAGCTGTAGAGCTGCCCCTTCGCAGCACTACACACTTGTTACTCTCCACACTACCTCCTATCTAACTATCAGGAAGTAGTCTGCTTTCCCTGGCACTAGCCACTGCCACTCTGGGCTAGTCCCAACTCTTAACTCTCACTTACCTTGCTGTCTGTTGCTGGGCAGAACTTCGCTACAAAACATTATTTTACAGCCAACTATCTATGTCCTTTAGTGTACATTACCAGTACTATCACAGTCTATATCACAATACATTGTAATTGATATTATATCGCATGATTACCCAATACATGTAAAAACTGCAACACAGTTTACACTTCACATGACACTATATATAGATATATAAAACTGCACAACATTATTCACATGACGCGATTGGTGTCTTCAGGGAAAGGAATGCGACAGCACGGTCCACACCCCTTACACATTCTAACACTCCACAATCAGCCATTAGCCCTCAACAGTGTGTTCTGCAGGGAAATAAGTTATCAATGTCTGCTATTCATTTGAATGGAGAGGAAGGTTGGCACACGAATCAGAAAAGTTATGGTGCTAGTGAACGGGATCAAAGACCCCTTAAATCATAATGTCTCAAGAACACTGCACTCGTTGAAAAACTTGCTTCAAGTGAATTTTTATTTTACATATAGGCAAAAGCGACAAGTAATTTGATGTTTCGGCCTCTACTGGGCCTTGATCACAAAGTCGCCTTATTGCAATGGTGTAAAAAGACTTGTTCAAGACATCCTAAATCAGGACTAGTCTGGAGTAGAAGAGTTTGATCCCTTTTAAAGTTACAAACTGGTACCTTGGGAAATACCGTTGAGACGCACAAGTATGTGCCTGAAGAGTAGAGTGATCCTGTAAGGAGTGAGGTCAGGATCATGTATATATGGTCTGGATCATGATATAGTGCTGCAATTATATCATGGTGGAGAGCCAACGGTCGTGCTTGAAAGCGTATATGGTATGCAATTGCTGCTAGAATCCGTTGGTGGTGATAAGGGAGCAGGTCCAGAGCATT
>JARQOD010000004.1:490914256-490984440 GCA_033576555.1 Oophaga sylvatica | reverse complement strand
GGTCAGGATATCCATGCCCTGAAAGGGTGGATCCTATCCAGGTTCCTGGTGGTCCCCCCCTTTAAAAAAAGATCTGATGCAGAGACAGCAGAAAAGACGTTCCAACGTGTTTCTGTGGGACCAACGGTTCCTGGGGGGTCAAATGATCAAGGCCCCAGCTTCGAAGCCGAATTTTCAAGGGTTTGTCATTGTACGGGTGTAAGAAGATAAGAACAACACGTACCACCCCAAACTAAGGTTTTTCTGGAGAAGATAAAATCACATCGAATTGACCTGTGAAGACGTAACTCGAAAGAGAAATGGGGGGGCCCCAGACTTACATGCCCTGGTAGATCTTTTAACAATCAATACCTGGGGTTTCCCAAACCAATTGACCCCAGCTTACCTCTGCGGGAAAGGACCAGGAAACCCCCCCCAAAGGTTTGGGGGGGCTTGGTGTTTTAAAACAAAAAGCGGATGTGACTACTGGGACGGGGGCACAACCGACAAAAACATTTAAGGAAATGGGGGCCCCGCTTTTTGAAGAAAGTCTAAATCGGTCAGGGTAAGCGGCGCTAAAACAAAGTGCCCCAGCCTGCCTTTTTGCATGGTGAAGTCGTCCTGAAAAGGGGGTTTTAACAAATTAAAAAAAAATTTTGGGAAAAGGGGGCCCAAAAATCTCCAAAATTCAAATTTTCCCCCAAAAAGAAAGGGGCAAATTAAAAGGTGGAGAAGAACGACTGAAATTTTTCCCCAGGTATTTAAATTTTGGGGTCCAAATCCATTAAAGTTTTCAAGGAAGCCCCCCTTGTAAAATCAAAAAAGGAGAGTAATAACGTCACCCATACGACTTGGGGTTTTTTCCCCCCGCGGTTTGGGCCCCGGGTTTTGGGGGAAGTTTGTAATTTTCCCGTGCTGAAATTCTATCAACCCAAGAAAAAACCTCTACATCCATTTCCCAGTTGTTGCGGAGATCATTCCAGAGGCCCGGGCCCAAAAGAACCCCAGCAGGGGGGGAACCCCCCAAAAGGGGGCATACCCCAAGAAAGTTGCATTTGGGGGAGAAGGACCCTCTGCGGAAGTAAACCCCGCACCCCCCATCGTATTTCTGTTTCCCAGATCCCTAGAGGTGGAGGGGGTTTCAGGTTGCCGGCACGCGGGGACACCCCAGGGTAATGACACCCCCTCCACTCACCACGAGGTGTACCTAACAAGAGGGCAATTCCTTTAGGTACGAGAGTAGGCCTAACACTGTACAATTATCAAAAACCCTTTTAAAATTAAAATTATTTTGCTTATACTATGCTTTTATGTATTGTTATTTTTTTCATCTGTTTTTCCCCTTTTTTATATTGAAAAAATGGGAATTTGGTTTTTTTTTTACTTGTTTCAAACCCCTTTTTTGGAAACCTTTTCCAAAAGGAGGGGGTTTTTTTGGGGGTTTCTCAATTCCCGTGTGAAAAATATTTTTTATTTATTTAAACCCTTTTGAAACCCCTCAAGGTGCTTTACCCCTGGGGAAGAGGTTTTTATCAATTTTTTTGTTATCTTTTTTTTGTTTTTTAGCCCGGAGTGCTGATTTTTTTACTTGGGGGGGTGGGGCCCCCGCTGTGATGAATCCATATCTCCAAAAGGGGTTTTAAATGAAAAAAAGGTACCACTAAAGGGCATTAACCAACCCACGTCAGCTACCTTAAAGAACCCCCCGAGGGAGCGTGTTAGGCATATAAAAAGAAGTTTTGTTTCAGTTTCTACAGGGGTGTCTCCCGAGGGAGTCGGGAGTCGTCTCTGAGCTGAGTTTGAGCGCCCCCCTTTTTAAGCTCAGGGCGCTGAAAAAAAATGATGTGCAGGGGTGAGGATATGAGGTGCACAGCTTTTTTGGGGTTTCCCAAATAATGGGTCTAGTAAGAGGAAAGAGAAAAACTCTCCAGATATCAGAGCTGAATTTGAAGTGTAGCTCGTGGGAAAAAAAATTTCCCCGGGCCCTTAAAAAAAGGCGGCAAAGGGGCCCCCAAAAATGCCAGCTTTGGGTGATGTGAAAGGCCCGGGGGCCCTGGCCCCGAGTGGAAGTTAATGAGACAGAGGAGCCTTAATAGCTCATCTCAGAAGAAATCCCGGGAAAAAGGGGGTGTCCGAGCCTTAGGGATCTCCCGACCATTAGGAAAAACCCGAGTTCTGGAGGACTACAAGTCCCAGAGTACCCAGAGCTGATACGAGCAGGACAGGAGGACGGGAGTTCAACGGAAAGCTGTGACATGACTGTGACTTTCAGAGGGAAGTCAATCACAAGATAAAGGCAGGTGCAAGACGGAGCCCAAAAGTTAGACTACTACAACAGGTCAGGACTTTATTACAAAAAGGCAGAGGACAGGAGGCCTACCTACCAGGGGAGGAATCTCGATGTATTTCCCACCCTACAGTACTCCGGGGAAGTGCCTGCAACATCACAGTAAATACCCAAAACTATTTTGTTGTGTCTCCCTTATATCCTTGACTCCCGGGGTTCCCCATCGTCCTGCACCCCTTTACATCCATCTCCCTGGAGGAAAATCAGCCTTACTTGTGGGAGGCTTAATCTAGCTGCCAATATCAACCCTCCATTGGTTCTGCATAGCAGCGCTGGTCATTCTGATCAGATACCACAAGTGGCGTCACGAATCCCCATATCATTATTCAAGTCACCTGTAAATATCCCCATTTAAAGTGAGCGCCCAGGCACGGACCGAGCTGTGCTACCCGTGAGTTTCCCATAGACATCAACGGGCTCGTCGTGCCGAGTACCCCATAACCCTGGTGTTGTGCGACTACTACTACCATCATCTCATTATCATCATTGGCAGGAACGAAAAATACCACCTATATATTGATAAAAACAGGATCTAGCTATTCAAAATTGCTGATGGGCACAGCTCACCTTCTCTGCACAGTGACCTGCGCACAGTTCCCGGCTAGATAATCTTCAATAGAAGTACGAAAAATATTTAGACTTGAGAGTCCCTCAGTGGTTGATACCTTTTAATGGCTAACTGAAAAGATGGTAACAAATTGCAAGCTTTCGAGACTACTCAGGTCTCTTCATCAGGCATAGACTAAACAACATCTGAAGAATCACATATTTATACACAAAATAGCACAGAAAAAATGCAATAGGTAGGACAAGTGACATGAAGCAGAACTGTCATTATGGCAGAGGGATTAACATAAATATGACTAGTTCATAGATAAGGAGTGAAGGTTTTATTACCCTCTATTGGGGTCTGGTATTGTGTTTGTGATGACCCTAAAAGGTCAGGGAGGCAGATTCCTTAATTGTTGTAGAACGACATAAAACTCTGGGATATATTCACCCGCACTAAGAGTGTCAAAGGTCATCATAAGTTTATATTCCCAGACTTTCTATCCTTCTCAGATTTGAAGTTGATTTTAATACAAGTAATTCCATATCGTCATGCTATGACCGGGCATACAAAAGTGTTTGGCCACAGGTAAATCCATTCTTTTTTTCTCTTATCGTGTGGCGATGAGAATTTCATCCTTGTTCTCAGTTTTTGCCCGGTCTCCCCCCCACATACAGACCCCCAGTTGGACATTTAGTACATATAATTAGGTTACACCACATTAGATGTGATGCAGCTGAAAGTACTGGTATCTTGTAGTCCGATGGGAGTTGGGGATCTTTATCCTGTCCTGGTCATTATAGATGTACAGGTCTTGCATTTCTTTTGTCTGCAAGGAAAGGTTCCTGCAGCTGTTGGGGAGGACAGGGAGCTTCTGACAATGAGCTTCTTAGATTTGGGGGCTGCCTAAAAATAGAGTGGGGGGTCTGGAAATATGGATTGTAATCGGGCATCTTTTTGTAGTAAAGGTTGTAGTTTCCGTCACTCCCCTTATGCATCTCCAGACTTGGATTGTAGGTGACCACTAGAGGCAACCCGGTTATTTTCTTCTTTTAGCTTTGTAATGTAGCAGGTGATTCCTTGATATTCTGGTGGCTCTTGTAATTTGGTTTTCAATTGTTCTTGATGGTAGCCCTGGTTCAAAAAAGTCTTTCTGAGGCGACCTCTGTATGTGGGGGAGACCGGCAAAAACTGAGAACAAGGATGAATTCTCATCGCCACACGATAAGAGAAAAAAGAATGGATTTTAAACCTGTGGCCAAACACTTTTGTTGCCCGGTCATAGCATGCAGATATGGAAATTACTTGTATTAAAATCTAACTTCAAATCTGAGAAGGATAGAAAAGTCTGGAATATAAACTTATGATGACCTTTGACACTCTTAGTGTGGGATGAATTATCCCAGAGTTTTATGTCGTTCTACAACAATTTAAGGAATCTGCTCCCTGACCTTTTAGGGTCATCACAACACAATACCAGACCCCAATCAGAGGGTAATAAAACCTTCACTCCTTATCTATGAACTAGTCATATTTATGTTAATCCCTCTGCCATAATGACAGTTCTGCTTCATGTCACTTGTCCTACCTATTGCATTTTTTCTGTGCTATTTTGTGTATAAATATGTGATTCTTCAGATGTTGTATTAGTCTATGCTGATGAAGAGACCTGAGTAGTCTCGAAAGCTTGCAATTTGTTCCATCTTTTCAGTTAGCCATTAAAAGGTATCAACCACTGAGGACTCTCAAGTCTAAATATTTTTTCTATCTACTGGCTAACACGGTACGAAGATACACATCTTCCTACAATAGAAGTACGGTAATTCATATCAGCAGATCTAACACAATATCTACCCCATAATCATGTGCTAAAAAAATCAATCAGAATATAAAAACCCATTTAGGAAGAAAGGTTTTTTTAATTGTAAATATAAAAGTAGATGATACATTCCCTTAAGGTTTTTATTCAAAACTCCATTATTTTTGAAGGATTTTCCAGGATAATGCACTATAAGCATTACAATTGTTCTATAATAAATATAAAGGAAAACATGTGGATGTGAGAGCAGATCAATATTATCTGTCCAATTTAGTCCGCTTCATTAATTAATTATCTATGAAATCTCACATAGTGAAATTTGCTCCATATGATTCTTCTATGTGTCCAGTCAGGTCCCATAGGACACAATGGTGGTAGTGATGCGTAAAGCGAATTGTCTGTAGAAATTAGTGATAAATTAATTTTTCTCTGTCAACAGATGACCTGGAGGAAGAGTACGACGACGTCACAGTGAAAAAGATAGTGGCCATCGTTCAAGCCGTTGGGATTTTTAACTCTTTTAATAATCCTGTAGTTTACACTTCATGAATGAAAACTTCAAGAAGAGTTTAGTGGCTGTACTTTTCTGCCACTTTCGAGCGCAAGAACCAATTGAAAAGAGGGACAGTCAACTCAAAAAGCCTAAAGTTGGAACATCAACGTTTCCCATAGAAGGGATGGACGGAGTGCCCACAGCCACTTGAGTGCAGAGAACCTAGAACTCCGGCTGTGTGAACAGTTCCCAGCCGCCAAAACTAGAATTGTTACATTACCCTTTGGTGAATCTCACAAGGACCTCCTTTCCAAACGGACAGTCAGCTTAATGACTGGAATCACAGCAGGGCTTTTCTTTTACAAAACATTATTTTACTGAAAGAAGACTGAATGACCAATTATAATGTATTTAAAGTGTTCCCATGGGTGCATGTCCATTTATTACAGCTTTCTTTATTTCGCGCTACATAGAGTATGAAATATCGATCCTGGTTTTTTTCCACATTCTGTATAAAAGAGTTATTTTTGACTTTTTTTCTCCTACACCACCACAGATGTGGTTAGTTTCCATTTTAGAAATGATAATGTGATATTAAATGCCTCAATTTCAGGTGTTTAGCCGCATATCATCTGCACCATCGAGATCAAAGATCTCCAACCAGTGTCTTGCAAGCCATTGGGAGACTTGAACTCCCACTATATCCTTACAATCTCAGATGTATATGTCTGTAATCTGATTTCAAGGTCTGACATCATGGATATTTATCCAACCTTTGGCCACTTCCAGCTGCTGTTTTTTTCCCTGCCTAGCAACAGCTTCTTTAGCTTGATTAACAGTTCACTATCTGTGTTATACCAGGTGATACCAGGTATCAAAACAATTATATCAAACATTGAGCTATTAATCAAGCAAAAGAGGCTATTGCTGGGTGGGGAAACAACATTCGGGAGCCACCTCTGGCTCATGTTGTTTCCCTGCCAGCAACAGCTTCTATAGCTTGATTAACAGTTCACTGTCTGTGTGATGTCCGGTATCGAACAAGGATATCAGACAGTGAGCTATTTAATCAGCTAAAAAGGCTAAAGGTGGGTGGGGAAACGTTAGGAGGCAGTGGCAACCTAAATGATCTGTCACACCCAGAGTACTTAGAAAGAAACCTGTCACCAGGTTTTTCCCAGATAATCTATGGCCACCACCTTTCATCCCCAAGTGAAAGCACTCTAAAATGCTGTGTATATGACTCCAATTCATCCTGCAAAGCAAAAATAAACCCTTTTTATATAATCACCTATGGGGCGGGGTAGTTAAGTCCCTCCTATCTTCTTCCAATGCTCCTCCTTCTTTGCCTTGTGTGGATGACGCATCTTATGGCAGCCACATTGTGTTCCCGATCACGCTTCTGTGCAGGCACACTTCTCTCTTCTCTGCCGAGGACAGACCAAAGAACTGTTCTGCACGTACACGGGGAAAGGCCAAAGCGCGCGGCGCATGCACATTTTAATCACATGAGGCTGAAAGGTGTTGGACGTAGGTTATATGGGAGAAACCTGGTGACAGGTTCTCTTTATTGCCTAATTTGCACATGAATAAAAATTCTAATTTTCAGGAATGCAGCAACAGATAGAAGATATAAAATTGTTGATTTATTTCAAAGACCTGCATGTCCATGTATGCAGTTTAGAAAGGTTGATCTTACTGATAAGTTCTCTTTAAGGAGTTTTAATTATACTCTTTAGCATGAAAATGCTTATCAAAATAATTTGAAGTGCACAGCATGGCAGCATTCTGCTGGCTTCCTTCTGTTGGTGAGGACAGATAATTTTGTCATTTTATAGCATTTATAACTTAAAAAAGATGTAAAAGTTAGATAATCACCTTAAGGATCATATTTGGGATTTGTAAATGATTCCAGTTGACTTTGACAACTATTAAAGCTTGCCCTAAAGCTCAAGACTTCATATATTAAAGTTGTCCTTACTCTAAAATTTCTGGAAATATATCATGCTTGTTTGATATGTAAACTATACAAAGTTATTTGCTCATGTTTAATTCCAAATTTTTACTCCATTGCAAAACTTTTCACTGGTGGCAAATGTTAGACCAGCCAACAAACTAATAAGAATTTGCCTGTTAAAGACTATGTACCGGATTCAATCACCGTCTACGAGCTCAAAGCTGTGCTTGTGCTTGCAAATTAGCAGCAAAGTAATGAAAATCATTATTAAACTTGTCATTGCTTTTTTTTGTAACTTTTATTCTAATGTTGCTTAAAATGTGTTAGAACAGGCTCCATTTTCCAAAATATGGAGGAGACTTAACCCTTCACCACTCAAGTCTGTTTTCACATTCATGACCAGGTCAATTTTTTTCAACTCTGACCAGTGTCATGTATGAAATAATAACTCTGGAATGCGTCAACAGTAGGGTTGAGCGATACTTTCCGATATCCAAAAGTATCGGAATCGGAATGGTATCGCCGATACCATTAAAATATCGGCGATACCCGATACCGATACCGGAAGTCCCATGTAAGTCTATGGGAACAAAATATCGGAATTAAAAAAAACCCATTCTTGCCTTGTTGGTTAATTGTACATGAAGGAAAACAACAAAGAGTAATGTAGAATGTATTGGGGGAGGTTGAGGAGACATTAAAGGCATACATGTTTAACCCAATCCAATTGGAATAGCATTAAAAAATTTTTGTGGAAATACGTTTGGATTGACTAACAAATTGACAATGTTGTTAACCTTTTTTTCTATTTTGGCAAATATGTATGTTTCACAACTTCCATGCTCTTCACCTTTTTAACTTTTGACCACACTTTCTCCTTCATAATCTTCAGCAGCATCATCTTTGTCATAAAATTATTCTTCATCTTCACCTTCTTTATCTTCTTCGTAAACTTCTTGTTATTCATCTTTTTGTTAACATTACTCTATTGTTCTTATTAAACTATTATTCTTCTTCATATTTACATTTTCATCTTCTTCCTCTTCATCTTCTTCATCATATTCTTATTTGTGACAGAGATTCCTGTACTTGTAATCTGTCAAAGTATGAATTTTTCATCCTTCCGTTCTTGCTGTCACAAAAGATTTAAATTACAACAGTATTTGTCGTGTTCAGTTTAGCCTGCAGCAGCAGGCAGTTTCCAGGGCACCACGAGGAGGAACGGACTCACCCCCATACACTGCTTAGTCTTCTTCTGCTTAGAATTTAGAGCATATATTTTGCTCTTCATTTTGGTCTTATACTTCATGTTCTTCTGCTTTTTGATCTTCTGCTTATTGTTCTTCTGTCTCTTGTTCTGTATCTTGTAGTTTGTCGTAACCTTATTTTTCCTGTTGGTGATCTTCTTCTGGGTATTCTTATATTTCTTCTTTGTGATGGTGTTCAGGCTGGTTGGCTTGATGCTCGTCGTCCTTGGGGTCGTCATCTTCTTCGGGGTGGTCTTTGGGGTCGTCTAACTTCCGAGAACCAGTTGACGTTACTGGAACCCGGACGGGTAGCATAAGGTACAAGAGCCAATGCAAGTAACGAGGACCAGCTGACTGTGCTGGAACCCGGAGGGGCAGCAGAAGGAAAAGAGCCAATGGCACAACCGAGGACCAGCTGACGTTACTGGGACACGGTTACTAAGCAGGAGGTACCTGTGCTCCAAAGCACTACCAAGGACCAGCAGACGTTGCTGGAACTCGGATACCGAGATGGAGGCACCTAGGCCAAAGGCACTGCGGAGAACCAGCTGACGGTACTGGAACGCAGACGGGTACCATAAGGCACCCATGAAAATGTAAGTTGACAGGCCGCAAGCCGTCTGCAGTTACCGAATCACACAGTCCTACAGTGGGTGCTTGTCCTATTTTCACAACGGAAAGAGCCTTTATTTACATATCCCACAGCACACATAGGAATCACCTAAACTGCAGGCACCATAGAGTCGGATAACCGGAATGCAACATGACAGGACAACTTCAGGCTAATTTACGTTGACACTGCCAGGAAACAGCTGTCGTGCTGTAACCAGGGTGGGCATGAGTCAGTACCCGTGCCAATTACTTCCGAGCAACAACTGTTGGAGCCCAGGGATGAGAGGAGGACAGGGTGGAGGCAGCATGACTTTTTGTCGTACACACAGCAGGTGAACAGCTGCCATTACTCAACACCAGTAACACAGGAGCAAGTGTTGACTGTGCTAACAGCACTTACAGGCAACAACTGGTGGTGTTGGAGCCCAGGGTCCAATGCATCGACTTCAATTGCTTCCACCTCCTCTCAGGACCACAGCACTGTTGAGCAACCATCTGTCTCTTCACCGCCTGCCAAATTGCCCAGTCAGTCAGAGAGTTCTGTACAGGAGCCAGCTGAGTCTCTGCTTCTGTTCTCAGAATCTGTTGGTTTGCAAACAGGGGCCCAGCCAAGCAGCATTCTGGAATGTGAAGAAGAGGGAGTATGCAGTGATGCGCAACAGCTGTGTCTCTCTGAATCTGAAGAGGCGGTTGAGACAGTGCCGATGGTCAAGCACACCGCAGAACGCATCTGATGATGATGACACTCAGGTGCCAGTTTCTGTTGAGCATGGTGGTGGCCAGACCACCCAACAGCAGCAGGTGTTGTAAGAAGTTAGTGGAGATGATGAGGTCCAAGACCCAACATGGCGTGAGGAACAGGAAGGTGGTGGTAGCAGCTCTGAGGAAGCGATTGCCCCAACGGTACAAACAGGAGGGAGAGTTAGGCTGCATACTCTGTTGCCTGTAGCCTCCATTTTGGCACCTGTTCGGATTTCTCTTCCAAAAGTCTAAACGGACGCTCCCAGGACTTGCACTGCGTGGTCCTTTTTTAACACACTTGAGATGATATTTGCTATGTCAAATGCAAGCTGTGTAATCAAAAGTAAAAAGAGGTAAAGTGTCAGTAACCTCAATACCACAAATTTGTCTAAAATAGTGCGTAGAAAACACGTAGTTGAGTTACAAAGACACACTGAAGATGTACAGTCTATAGAGAATCACAGCACAAGTTTAACTGCATATGTCATGGTTAAATTTGAAAATTTTATTGCACACTTGATGTGAAAAAAGAAAATAGCTATGAGACGACTGACTGACGTTTTGTGCAACGCAGTGGCCTTTATCAAATAGTCGCTGGAAGAGATAGAAAAATTTACAGTCAATGACAATGTATAATATATACAATATATACATAGGGTGAAGAATATATATACATAGGAATTAGGCAACATGTTAAACATTTGGGTGATACTGTAGAACACGGAGAATTATCCCTCTAGGGTATGTGGGTGGATAATGTAGTTTTTTGTTGATTTTTGTGAGTGTGTAGAAAACAGGGGTGATGGGGTATTGAATATTAAGGAATGTCATAGTCTTACAGTCTATGGTGATCAATTAAAGATGTTTTGTCAGGATACGATCAATTTTTTGACAGATGTAAAATGTAGGGTCACAATTTAGTTGTCTGTAGGTTAGGTTAACTCACAGTTGTCTATGAATTTCGGCAATAGATTGTGTCTTATTCATAATAACGATAGCACCCCCCCTTATCTGCTGGTTTAATAATAATGTTGGGGTTATCTTTCAGAGATTTTATGGCTTGTTTATCTGTGGGTGTCAGGTTGTGGCGTATCGGGTGTAGGCCCAATCTCGGCAAACCATCCACGAGCACAGGCTCTGAATGCTGGCATTGCAAAACTCCTGTCCCTTGAAATGCTGTCATTCAGGCTGGTGGAGATTGACAGTTTACGGAACTTAATGGCATTAGCAGTCCCACAATACAAGTGCCAAGCTGATTTTATTTCAGCAGGCAAGCCGTCCCTGGTCTGCAAAACCATGTTGTTGAGGTTAAAATTAAACATGCGCTACTAAACTCCGTCAGTAGCAATGTCCACCTGACCACCGCTGCGTGGACCAGTACCCATGGCCAGGGATGATACCTTTCCCTTACTGCCCATTGGGTCAATGTTGTGGAGCCGGGTACAGATCTTGCGAGTGGCGCTGTACGTGTTCAGGCAACTACAAGGATTGCGGGAATCAAGTCTGTACACATTGACTCCTCCTTCTCCAGTTCCTCAGAAACATCGTTGCAGGAGCCGTCACGGTCTACCTCCACATGGACCCGTGAACGCTTAATAAGAATCTTTAGTTATATAGCGCCAACAGATTACGCAGCGCTTTACAGTTTAACAGTTTCCGAACACAAGTCATAACTAACAACGTTACCAATACAATAATGAAAGCAATATAATCCGCACACGCTCGTGAGAGCTTACAATTTACAAATATGTGGGGGAGATACAAAGTACAGGTGTTTTATACAATGGTATATTTAGAATGATGTCCCAGCCATTTTGAGGGAGTGAGGGATGGATGGAGATAGTGAATGGGCTACAAACACACACACTTACACATAGAATGACTTTGATTAGTGAAGGTGATAGGCCGCTATTATTATTATTGATTTTTATAGCGCCATTTATTCCATGGCGCTTTACATGTGAAGAGGGCAAGTATAGACAAGTACAGTAAACATGAGCAATACAAGGCACACACAAGTACAGAAGGAGAGAGGACCCTGCCGCAAGGGCAGTTTCCGAACACAAGTCATAACTAACAACGTTACCAATACAATAATGAAAGCAATATAATCCGCACACGCTCGTGAGAGCTTACAATTTACAAATATGTGGGGAGATACAAAGTACAGGTGTTTATATACAATGGTATATTTAGAATGATGTCCCAGCCATTTTGAGGGAGTGAGGGATGGATGGAGATAGTGAATGGGCTACAAACACACACACTTACACATAGAATGACTTTGATTAGTGAAGGTGATAGGCCGCTATTATTATTATTGATTTTTATAGCGCCATTTATTCCATGGCGCTTTACATGTGAAGAGGGGCAAGTATAGACAAGTACAGTAAACATGAGCAATACAAGGCACACACAAGTACAGAAGGAGAGAGGACCCTGCCCGCAAGGGCTCAGAGTCTACAGGGATGGGTGAGGATACACTAGGAGAGGGAAGACCTTGAAGAAATGTGTTTTGAGTGAGCGCCCAATAACATGCAAATTGTGGATAGTTCTAATTTCTTGGGGTACAGCATTCCACAGTATTGGCGCAGCGCGGGAGAAGTCTTGGATTGGGGAGAGATGTTCTTTAGGTGTAGGCGGCAATAGCGGGCAACAGATTGTATATGGGAGGTGAAGGAGAGATTGGTGTCAAACATAACACCCAGACAGCGAGCCTGTTGACCGATATGAGGACAGACGTGGCCAAACGTCAACAGGCCGTCCTGAAATTAATTTCCATGGGAAATCAAAGCCACACAGTGCTGGAGCTCTGGAATGCCATAAAGCAAGAGAGCGACATGTGTATTTTGCCAGCAAATCTCCAGCCAGGCTTGGTAGGTGTGACAATGGCCGAAATCTGGTGGCAGGTCTGGGCCTAGGCAACGTCACTCACATACCATGTCTGGCACATGTGCTAAACTTTGTCGTCCACAGTTTTTTGAGGGACTATCCGGATCTTGATTCACTGCTGCACAAGGTCCGCCTACAGTGCGCTAACTTGCGACGTTCCACCATGGCCAGATCTCGCATTGCAGCTCTGCAACGCAGATTTTGCCTTCCTGAACATCGCATCATATGTGACGTACCCAGCAGGTGGAATTCCACGTTACATATGTTGTAGCGGTTGTGTGAGCAGCAGCCAGCAGTAATGGAGTATCAGCTGCATCAGTCGTAATCAACTCGCAATTTGCGCAGTTCACTTCACCACTACTGAGTGGGCCTCTACTATAATAATCTTTATTTATATAGCGCCAACAGATTCCGCAGCGCTGTACAGTTTAACAGTTTCATAACACAAGTCATAAATGACAATGTTAACAATACAATAATTAAAGCAATATAAGGCGCCCTGCTCGTGAGAGCTTACAATCTACAATGAGGAGGGGGAGCTCCAAAGTACAGTTGTTTATATACAATGGTGTATTTACAATGATGGTCCAGCCATTTTCAGGGAGTGAGGGATGGATGGAGATAGTGAATGGGCTACACACACACACAGTTACACATAGAATGACTTTGATTAGTGAATGTGATAGGCCGCTCTGAACAAATGTGTTTTTGAGTGTGGAAGTAGGGCTGTTAATGGGGATGTTTAAGTCTCCAAGGATAAGGGTTGGTACTTCTGAGGACATGAAAGTGCGGCAGCCAGGCAGAGAAGTGGTCAAGGAACTGTGTGGGCGAGCCTGGTGTCCGATATATTACCGCTACTCTGAGGGAGAGGGGACGAAAGAGCCTGATGGTGTGGACCTACTAATTTGCAAAATCTTAATCTAAAATTTACATGTTACATATTTACATCTAGTATAAAACATTTAACCATTAAGCCTACTTACAGAACAAGGAAGTGTAAAAAAACTTGTATAAAACATTTAACCATTAAGCCTATTTACAGAACAAGGAAGTGTAAAAAAACTTGTATAAAACATTTAACCATTAAGCCTACTTACAGAACAAGGAAGTGTAAAAAAACTTGTGCTTAAAAAAAAAAGTGAAAATAAAATGTGAGAAGGGCAGTGTAACAAATAATTTAGGAAAAAGATAAACTAACATCAAGTGCTGTGTGCTGTGTAAGAGCCAGACACATTAACATTAAATCAGTCTGGAATAGCGGTGATTTTCTCCCCATAACCCGAGTAACATTCTGGGGAGAGGGGTGTAGAGTCAACGATCAGCAACTAGCTACGGTAGATCAAATACCTGAAAAAAAAAAGTTATTTAACATTCATAACATACATTTTATTTTATAAAAAACCCAAAAAAAATTATTTAACATTCATAACATACATTGTATTTAACCAAAAAAATAACAAATTTATTTAACATTCCTAAGATTATTTTTTTTTAAAACATAAAAACTATAATACACAGCAGGATCTTTAGTAAAAACCAGACTTACCACTGTAACCTCTTCTTAATCCTTGCAAGCTTCAACACAACGTTGACAAGGTAAAACAGCAGGGGTGGTCGGTCTCCTAGACAACAAGCAAACTCCTTCATGTTGAGAGAGGCCACCATCTCCTTAGCTTTCAGGTACTTTTCTGTGGGAATGAGGTTGTCTCCAACCAGCCAGGAATATCCATTGAATGCCACACCATGGTTTGGTATTAGCACCCAGCCAGTACCAAAAGTGAAGCCAACCACAGTTCCCATTTCTCATGAACTTTATTTGATATACTGGCTGGCCAAACATTAGTTTCTCACAAAGGAGCTGAAGACCCTGAGTGGCAGTAGGTGCAAGTCTCTCCAGCATGACCTGTTTGTTAGATATTTAACGTCTACACACCTAAAGAACATCTCTAGAATCCGCCCTTTTCTCACCATGGAAACAACAAAAACCCTCACTGTAGCATTGATCCACTCCCGCCTGGACTACTGCAATGCTCTATTACTTGGCCTCCCCATTACTCGACTATCCCCTCTCCAGTCCATCCTTAATGCAGCAGCCAGGGTCATCCATCTGGCTAATCGGTACTCGGACGCGTCCGCTCTTCGCCAGTCCTTACACTGGCTGCACATTCATTATAGGATCCAATTCAAAGTACTGGTTCTCACCCACAAAGCTCTCCACAGTGCAGCACCCCCCTACATCTCCTCCCTCATTTCTATCTATCGGCCTAACCGACTGCTGCGCTCTGCAAATGACTTTCGACTAACCTCTGCAGTAATCCGTACCTCCCACTCCCGACTACAAGACTTCTCCCGCGCTGCGCAAATCCTCTTGAATGCTGTACCACAAGAAATTAGGACTATCCACAATTTGCCTGGTTTCAGGCGCTCCCTCAAAACACATTTGTTCAGAGTGGCCTATCACATTCAATAACCAAAGTCGTTCTATGTTTAAGTGTGTATGTGGAGCCCATTCACTATCTCCATCCATGCCTCACTCCCTCAAGATGGCTGGACCATCATTGGAAATGCACCATTATATATACACACCTGTACTTTGTATCTCCCCCACCTCATTGTAGATTGTAAGCTCTCACGAGCAGGGTCGGCTTATTTTACTTTAATTATTGTATTGTTAACGTTGTTACCTATGACTTGTGTTTTGAAACTGTTAAAGTGTAAAGCGCTGCGGAATATGTTGGCGCTATATAAATAAAGATTATTATTATTATTATTATATCAGAGGGAGAAGAGGATTGGGCCTTGACAAGGTGCCCGATTGCATCTTAAGTGTTATTGAATGTTGGAGCCAGTCCACCATATAAAAGCAGCCATACAGTGTCCGGGTACCTGCTTGGATTTCAATCAAAATGAAGACTACTTTGATGTACATGTACACCAATTAGAGAAAAATGACAAGGATGAGGCAGTAAGACACGTTCAGCAGAGTACAAGCAGCATTGCTTGAAGAAGTAACTTGAGCGTGATCAAAATTGAATAAATTAAAATCTCAGACTACAGTGAACACAACTCTTAGCTGTGAAAGGGCTTTTTGTGTCCTTCTACAGTGTTTTCAACCAATGTATTGGATACGGATGGAAGCACGTCACACTATAATTTCAATTGAATTGAGCAGCAAGAATTACACTAAAGAAAAAAAAAAAAAAGAGTGTGAGAGTGACATGTGCAGATGCCTACATACAGCGTTGTATGCCGAGCAAACTGCAGCACGTCACCTGCACTCACACACACACCTTGCAGACCTGTGAAAAAAACACTGCAAGGCAAAAGGAAGATGTACACAGCGGTTGGTAAAGTAGCCTGCCTAAAGCACAGTACACAAAATCGCAATCTCTAACTGTCCCTCAGAGTCAGCAGAGCAGCGTTCTGTCCCAAACAGAATTAACAGCACAGTGACGCTAAAATGGCGGCTTTATCCGGCAACAATACCTTCCTTGTGTCACGGTTAGGGTAGCGTGTGTCTATTATATGAGTGTCTGTAAAATGTAAAGTTACGCAGACTTATTCTGCCCTTGGGACGCAAAAAATAAGACAGCAGTAATCATTTACTGTATAAAACTCCACCTATGCGCAACAAAACAAGCACGTTTCCTCTTACGGTTCCTGCGCTGACATGTGAGTAGGGAGTTTGGAGACGTTCCTGAATTTATCCCAGGTATCCAAGCATATCAGGCCGATAGGAGAGCATTAAAACCACCCATGGTGGTGACTTAAATATGGTGAATCTAAACAGTGAAGAACTGTAGGTCGATGCGAATGAATGTGCGATCACATGACACACGTTTATAATAACCCTTGCTAGACACGAGTAACTTTGTAGACATTTTGACACACCTAAACCCAGATGGCAGTGAATATTAATTCTATTCGGCGCCACATGACTCTTGGTCCAGAATAGATTATGTATTGCTAGCACACGAGCTATTAAGGGGAGTGGAAGAGGCAGATGTGCACAACGTCGCTAAATATGACCACGCGCCCGTATCAGTGACCCTGCCAGATATGGTGCAGATGGGGCCAAACCAAACTTGGCGCTTCCCGACCTATTTGTTAATGGATGAGAAGTTTCGACATCACGTGAAGCAATGGTGTTTTTAATATGTAAGGGATAATGGAGATACTAGGGATAGGCCAGAACTTTTATGGGCAGCAGGGAAGGGAGTAATGCGCGGGAAACTAATAGGTTATCAGACAACGCTAAAAAAGAAGATCGCGACAAACTAATCGCAGGCTAGCAGGATATTACGCGATAGGTACACGGCAAACAAGACAAGTTCATCAACACAGGTTAAAAATAGATGTAAGCAGGCTAAGGCTGACTTACACGTATGGGTATATCGACGAGAGACAAGCAGTAATAACAATTATAGAGCCGATGTATATCGTTATGGTAGCAAATGAGGGAGACTATTAGCACGACTAGCGAAAGGAAATCACATTCGTCATCAACATATTACAGCGTTAACGAATAAACATGGGATCATGAACACAGATCCTCGAACCATAAACACCATTCTACAAGAATACTACTCAGACTTATATAAGGTGGAACATACGGATAGTGCGGAGGGTAACACCTTTGTAGATGGAATACGGTTACCATCCATCACAAACTATCAGCTTCTCCTTTTAAAAAAACAAATTGAGGTGACGGAAGTGACAGCGGCGATAAGTTACTTTAAATACGGGAAAGCTCCAGGACCTGACGGGTTTACAGCCAAATTATTTAAATTATTGAGTGAGGATATCCCGTCCACATTGGTACGCACCTTCAATCATATATTGGAGACAGGAGGGTTGCCCAGCCATTCAAACATGTCACACATGAAGTTGCTACTAAAACCAAACAAACATTCACATCTGCCTGGATCCTATCGTACATTCTCACTCATTGACCATTATATCAAGATTTTGTCCAGGATCATGGCAGATCTTTTGAGTAGCATTGGTCCTACGCTGATAGGGCCATCACAAGTGGCCTTTGTTAGCTACTTTGTTGGCTACTATCAGTCTCACTATGCATAACACATGTGTTATGTTACGGTAGCTGAGGAGTGCAGGTAAAAAAGGAAATACACCAGAGCAGTTGGAATCTATGAGATTGCAGTACCCTGACTAACCACCAGAACTAGAGGCAGCCGTGGAGCGTTCCTACGATGGTCCTAGACGCCTCGTCACAGCCTGAGAAACTAACTACACCTAAAGATAGAAATAGGAAAGCTATCTGCCCCGGAGCAGAACCCCAAAGATAATAGAAAGCCCCCAAACATGTAATGGCGGTTAGACAAGAGGAAATACTGACACAGAAAGAAAATAGTATGAGCAAACGCTGGGGCCCAAACTATCTAAATAGAAAAGGACAGGAAGGGTACTTACTGCAATCCCAGAAAACCCTGAAAAACACCAACTCTACTAATTTCAAAATCACCTGAGACCACACGACCTCTACCACCTAAATTAGTTCTCTGGTGTAACAAAAACAGCAGCCACTGAAAAAACTGCAAAAAGCAAAGTACAAAACACAGTGGCTGGACTAAACTGAGAGGGCAAAAGCCCCCGGAGGGGACCCAGAAGGCCCCCACAGAAGTGCAGGACAAAATGCAAAAATATAGCAAAAACACAAAATAAGAAATTGTCTTATCTGATAGCAGGAGATGCAGACACGACACAGCAGGCTACAAGGGAAACTGGAAAGAAGGATTCAGACCAGAACAATTGATCACCGGCAACCCTGATGGGAAAATGATTCCCTTAAATAAGACCAATCAGTAACACCTGATTCCCAATCCTCACTAGTACCGCTTGTAACCACCAGAGGGAGCCTCTGCTCAGAACTCATCTCAAACCCATTCACAACACACATGTGTGCAGTGGGCAGTATTACCTTTGCCTTCGGTGGAGTAGGAAAACCCCTCTCCTATCGAAGTGTTAGTTGGGGAGATAGAAGATTTGACACCGGGACCTGAATTGTAATACTTAAATGTGACAGGTGACAAATTTGTTAAGGCGCAACTCCGCGGCCCCTACGTTGAGTCTAGCCCGTGAAAATTTACTGGTTGTCAATGGGGAACCCCAACACCCCGGGGCAGCTACAGTATTTCAACAATTAGAGCTGAACCAAGATTTGCTGTATCAGGTTTTTAAATACATGTTGAAATTTTTTAACAATCGCTGCTACCGCAGTCATATCGGAGGTTGGTAATGGACTTAGCGCATGCGCATGTACTAGGGTGACATTTGTGCCAAAGAAAACCCTACACAGAATTATACAACGGTTTTACTGGCAGGGGGTCTATCAAGAAGTTAAACGGTATTGTAACTCTTGTCGCATGCGCCAGGTACACAGTCCTCAGCCTCATTTAGTGAGTCCCTTGGTGCCATTAAAAATTTTAGAGGTCCAGTTTGAGAGAATACCCATGGATCTGGTGTAGCCGGTTAATAAATCAGCAAGGGGTCATCAACAGGGGCAATAAAAGGGCCACTGTGTGGGTCACCAGTTTTGAGCACACCAGAGTTCAAAAGAGAATTCATTGTCCAGACTGATGCGTCAGAGGTAGGTATGGGTGCCGTGTTGTCTCAGGACTGGAGCTTAACGGGGAGGAGCATCCCATTAGTTTCCTGAGTCGAAAACTTACTCCATCAAAAAACAGAGACAGCATTGTAGAGAGAGAGTGCCTGGCGATAAAGTGGGCACTGGAGTCGTTGCGCTACTATTTGTTGGGGATAACATTTTGTTTTGTAAATTGTTCCCCTGTGACTGGCAGTGTTGTAGCCCAGGGAGTAGAGTTCAGGTGGTAGAAAGATGAACATAACAGGAGACTTGGAAAACGTTGGCAAACAGTTATTTAATCTGAAAACGGACAGGCAAATTCAGGTGAGATCCATGCCTTGTTCATTTTCAGAAAAATAAGCCGGTCTACATTGTCTGAGGATAGTCGCATGCGACGGTCTGTTAGTAAACCACCTGCAGCACTAAAGACGCGCTCAGATAATACACTGGCAGCAGGGCAAGCCAGCACCTCCAAGGCATACCACACATCAAATACAAATATAGCAGTAATAATAATATTATTAATAAAAAATGAAATTGCACACACAGTACACAGACACAGCTCATATGTGTGTATAAGAGAGAGTGTTTCTGTGTGTAGTTCATGCCTCTAGCCTAGAAGATCAGTCTTGCTAAAATCTTTAACACTGACCCCTGTTCTGTTCTTAAAATGGTGGATGCTGAACTGCTTCTCAGCCCCCTCATACACAATCATTATGTGGCACTGCTTGGCTCAGTGAGAGGCATCAGATTGAACTAGGCTGTCCTGAGTCATTCTCAATAGAACATTTTGTTCAGCAATTCATCTAGTTCATTTAGTTCAGAGGTCACATGATGCATTTCCTATCAGCTCCTCACAGGATAGGGTGGAGAAAAACTGAACTAAATGAACTAAATGAACTAATCTTTTGAACTAATCTTTTCAGTGAACTAGTTCATGGTGAACTAATCAACAAAATTAACTAGATTTCCCATCACTATGGTGTACACCTTGGTGGCGCTGTCACAAAACTTCGCCACATTTGTAACATACAGCTCTTGCCCTGTGCAGAGGCGTTGCTTGTGCTCCCTCTTGTTGCAGAGGTGTCTACAATGCCTCGACGCACAGAGCTGCTTTGTAAAGCAGTAGCAGCAGCAGCGCTCTCGGCTGGAATGGAGAACATTATGGATTTCAACAGTGTGTCTTGGTCCTCCAGCATTTTACGGTCCCGGTTCAACGGTGTGATGAGGCTTTGTAAGTTGTCCCGGTAACGAGGGTCTAGGAGGGTGTACACCCAATAATCTGACGTGGTGAGAATGTGGCCGATGCGGCGGTCGTTTCTCAGGCAGTGCAGCATGAAATCAACCATGTGCTGCAGACTCACAACTGGCCAACAAACGCTGTCCTCTGGAAGAGCGTCACACTAATAGATTTTTGTAAATTTTAAATAGAAGAAAGCAGCAGCAATTTTTAAAAAATGACAAGGATGAGCCAGTGACAGACACTCAGCAGAGTACATGCTGCAGTGGTTGAAGTAAGTGGAGCGGGATCTACACTCCTACAAAAAAATTAAAGCTCAGACTAGAGTGAACACTGAAACACAAGTGTTCACTTGCTGTGAAAGGCCTTTTTGTGGACTTCTATTATGTTTGCAAGCAATGTATTGTATTTTGATGGAAGAGCATCACACTAATAGATTTTTGTAAATTTTAAATAGAAGAAAGCAGCAGCAATTTTTGAAAAATTACAAGGATGAGACAGTGACAGACACTCAGCAGAGTACACGCTGCGGTGGTTGAAGTAAGTGGAGCGGGATCTACACTCCTACAAAAAATTAAAGCTCAGACTAGAGTGAACACTGAAACACAACTGTTCACTTGCTGTGAAAGGCCTTTTTGTGGACTTCTATTATGTTTGCAAGCAATGTATTGTATTTTGATGGAAGAGCATCACACTAATAGATTTTTGTAAATTTTAAATAGAAGAAAGCAGCAGCAATTTTTGAAAAATTACAAGGATGAGACAGTGACAGACACTCAGCAGAGTACACGCTGCGGTGGTTGAAGTAAGTGGAGCGGGATCTACACTCCTACAAAAAAATTAAAGCTCAGACTAGAGTGAACACTGAAACACAACTGTTCACTTGCTGTGAAAGGCCTTTTTGTGGACTTCTATTATGTTTGCAAGCAATGTATTGTATTTTGATGGAAGAGCGTCACACTAATAGATTTTTGTAAATTTTAAATAGAAGAAAGCAGCAGCAATTTTTGAAAAATTACAAGGATGAGACAGTGACAGACACTCAGCAGAGTACACGCTGCGGTGGTTGAAGTAAGTGGAGCGGGATCTACACTCCTACAAAAAAATTAAAGCTCAGACTAGAGTGAACACTGAAACACAACTGTTCACTTGCTGTGAAAGGCCTTTTTGTGGACTTCTATTATGTTTGCAAGCAATGTATTGTATTTTGATGGAAGAGCGTCACACTAATAGATTTTTGTAAATTTTAAATAGAAGAAAGCAGCAGCAATTTTTGAAAAATTACAAGGATGAGCCAGTGACAGACACTCAGCAGAGTACACGCTGCGGTGGTTGAAGTAAGTGGAGCGGGATCTACACTCCTACAAAAAAATTAAAGCTCAGACTAGAGTGAACACTGAAACACAACTGTTCACTTGCTGTGAAAGGCCTTTTTGTGGACTTCTATTATGTTTGCAAGCAATGTATTGTATTTTGATGGAAGAGCGTCACACTAATAGATTTTTGTAAATTTTAAATAGAAGAAAGCAGCAGCAATTTTTGAAAAATTACAAGGATGAGCCAGTGACAGACGCTCAGCAGAGTACACGCAGCGGTAGTTGAAGTAACTGGAGCGTGATCTGCACTCAAAAAAAAACAAAAAAAAACACAGACTGCAGTGAACACTGAAACACAACTGTGCACTTGCTGTGTAAGGCTCCTTCGTGGACTTCTATAGTGTTTGCAACCAAGGTATTGTATACGGATGGAAGCGCGTCACACTATTATTTCAATTACATGGAGCAGCAAGAATTACACTGAAGAAAAAAAAAAGAGTCTGTGAGTGACACGTGCAGATGCCTACAGACAGCGTTGCATACAGAGCAAACTGCAGCGTCACCTGCACTCACACACACCTTGCAGAGCTGTTAAAACAACACTGCAGGCAAAAGGAAGCTTTACACAGCCGGTGGTAAACTAGCCTGCCTAAAGCACAGTACACTAAATCGCAATCTCTAACTGTCCCTCAGAGTCAGCAGAGCAGCGTTCTTTCCCTAACTGAGTTCACAGCACAATGACACTAAAATGGCGGCGGCGCCTTTTATAGTGCATTCTGACATAATTTCAGCAGCCAATCACAGCCATGCCATTAGTTAAGATGACCGCAGCATTACAGGATGTGCCCACACTTCATAAGATTCCTCATTGGCTGACTAAAATCACATTGCCTCTCAAAGAATTATGGGAACTTCCGATTCCGGTATACGATATATGAAAAATATCGGAACTAAGTATCGGAATTCCGATACAGCGAATATCGGCCGATACCCGATACTTGCGGTATCGGAATGCTCAACACTAGTCAACAGATCCCACTGATACTGTTTTTTTGTGACATTTTGAACTTCATGATAGCGGTAAAATTTGTTCAATATGACTCGCATTTATTTGTGAAAAAAAAACAGAAATTTGGTGACAATTTAGAAATTTTACAATTTCCAAACTTAATTTTTACGCCCTTAAACCAGAGTGATGTAGCACAAAATGGTTAATAAATAACATTTCCCAAATGTCTACTTTACATCAACACAGTTTTTGAAACAATTTTTTTTTGTTAGGAAGTTAGAAGAAATTTGACCAGCGACTTCTCATTCTTCCAACAAAATTTACAAAACCATTTTTTTTAGGGACTATAATCACATTTGAAGTGACTTTGGGGGGCAGTATATGACAGAAAATATGCAAAAGTGACACTATTCCAAAAACTACATCCCTGAAAAGGTGTTCAAAAACTACATTCAAAAAGTTTATTAACACTTCACAGGAACTGAAGCAATGTGGAAAGAAAAAAATTAACATTTAATTTTTTTCACAAAAAATGTATTTCAGAAACAGATTTTTTTAATTTCATGCTGAGTACACAGACACCCCATATGTCGGTCAAAACTAATGTTTGGGTGCACTGCAGAGCTCGGAAGAGAAGGAGCACCATTTGACTTTCTAAACTCAAAATTGTCTGGAATCAAGAGCAGACATCATGTTGCATTTGGAGAGCCCCTGATGTGCCTAAACAGTGGAACCTCCCCACAAGTGACCCACTTTTGGAAACAAGATTCATGTATCTAGATGTGTGATGAACACCTTGAAACCCTAACTGCTTCACAGAAGTTTATAATGTAAAGCCATAAATAAATATAAAAATTCACATTTTTTGAACAAAAATGCTCTTTTAGCGCAAAATTCTGAATTTTCTAAGGGTAACAGGAGAAAATGCACCACACAATTTGATTTGCAATTTCTCCTGAGTACGCTGATATCCAATATGTGGACTTGGAAGGGAAGGAGAGCCATTTGCCTTTTTGAATGCAAAATTGGCTGGAATATGAAGAGCCACTAATGTGTCTAAACAGTGGAAACCCCCTACAAGTGACACCGTTTTTAACACAAGACCACTCAAGGAATTTAACTAGACGTGTAGTGAGCACATTCAACCCCCAGGGGCTTCAAAAAAGTTTATAATGTGGGATTTTGAAAATGAAAAAATATTTTTTTCCTGCAAAAATGTTGATTTTGTCCCAAATTTTTCATTTTCACGATTGTAACAGGTGCAAAATGGACCATACAATTTGTTGTGCAATTTCTCCTGAGTATACACCATATGTGTTTGAAAACTACTTTTGAGGCACAGTCAGGGGCGTACATTTGAAATCATGGGGCCCCATAGCAAAAGTCTGAATGGGGCCCCCCACACCTGCAGTGCATGCAGGGCCCCCTCCACCCTCCACAGTGCGTTCAGCCAGGCCCCCTTCCTAAGGTGAAAAGTGCAGCCAGAGCCATTGTAAATGTAAAGTTCCAGCAAAGTGAGGGGACACATTTAACAAAAAAAAAATCCACCCCATCCCCCAGCCAGCTCACAGTCTTGTGTGTGTGTCCATGTGCTGTTCTCTGGCTGCCAGGAGGCGTGGAGCTCTTATGCAAATCCAGCCAGAGACTTCAGCCAACTTCTGACCAGGAAACAAGGAAAAGGGAGCTTGAAGGGGGTATACAGTGGCCGGCGGCCGTCGCTTACATTTAATTAAAGGAGATAGTACTGTGTCAGCACAGCACAGCTGCCAAACCCGCAGCAGCCGTCGCGGGCCCCCTCACCTGTCTGGGCCCCGTAGCAGCTGCGTGGTCTGCTACTATTGACGGTACGCCACTGGGCACAGTGCAAAGCTCAGAGAGGGAGAAGTGCCATATTGGAGTTCAGATTTTTCAGGAATAGCTTGAGGGTGCCATTTCACATTAGCAGAGCCATTGAGGTGTCAGAACAGCAGGAACCCTCCATAAATTACATCATTTTATAAACTACATCTCTGAATGAATTCATATAGGGGTGCAGTGAGCATGTTAACACCACATGTGCCCCACAGAAATTTATATCATTGTGCAGTGAAGAATGAATAAGCTTTACCTCTAAAATTTTATTTTAGCACCAAATTTTTATTTTTATAAGGGCTAATAGGAAAAAAGGGACCTCTCAGTTAGTTGTGCAATTTCTCATGAGCATGCTAATATCCTTTCTACATGTAATCGGGAACTACTTGTGAGGCACAGTGCAAAACTCAGAAGGGAAGGAGCAACATAATTTAGTGCAGATTTTACTGTTATAGTTTACAGGTGCCATTGCCCACTGGCAGAGCCCCTGAGGTGCCAGAACAGCAGAACCCCCCCAATAAGTTGCCTCATTTTACAAACTACATCTCTGAATGAAATCATTTGAGGGTGCAGAGATCATATTGACACCACAGGTGTGTCACAGTTTTATATCATTGGGCAGTGAAGAAAAAATAATTACATTTTTACCACAAAAATGTCGTTTTAGCACCAGTTTTTACATTTTCACAAGGAGAAATGGGTAACTAACAATAGCACCAAAATTTGTCACACAATTTCTGTTGAAAGTAAAAATACGTGGCTGTACAGTATACTTAGCCACAAGGCTAGGGAGCTTGTAGAGCAGATTTTCCTAGAATTGTTTGCAGACTCAATATACAGAGCCTCTAAGTGCTAGAAAAGCAGAATACCCCTCTCAAGTGACCCCATTTTGTAAATTATACCTTTTTTGGAATGTATCTATAGGTGTAGTCATGATTTGATTCTTTGAGTGTTTTCCAGAAACAAGCAGTAGTAGATGTTGCTAAGTGAAAAATTGCAAATTTCAAACCTGCTATTGCAGTGCCCAGTACATTATAGTGCCCAGTACATTGTAGTGCCCAATACGTTAAGCCCAGCTTGTGCTTCTGGAATCATGGACCGGTAAATTAGGTGGGTTGTTATTGCTACAGAGATGCCAAACATGTGGAAACTAAATGTAGTTTAGGCAAAATGTGGGGATCAGAAGAGAGGGGTAAATTTGGATTTATGAGTGCAGAATTTGCTGGATTTCTTTTTGGAGATCAGGAGCCATAGCTCTTTTCCAGAGCCTATGTATTACCACTAACGTGAAAGCCCCCTATATTTCCATGAAAAGATGATGGACCTGAGTGGGGGCTTTTTATGGATTGAGTTGAAGCTTTTGTTGTGAACATTTTACATAATATTTAGGATAACATTTATCCAACACTCTACGCTGAGCACTTACATCGGGGGTTCCACCTAAATCTACGAATGACATGATTTAGATGAGACCCCGAGGAATCCATTCTCTATAATGACCTAGCAGAGTTACTCTGGACTCCATATGGCCTATGTTCAGTGCTGTCAATCTTTTCAGAGGTGAACAAAACTGTGGCTGACTGCATTTTTCTGCGTGCCTAAAATGACGGACACTGCTGGGTCTTAGGTCAGACTGTGTCCACAGTGACTCCATTTTCCTCATTATAAAGAATCTTCAGCTTGGGGTTCAGTCTGAATCATGTATTTCAGAGATTTATGCAGAAATAGCGATGCAATTGCTGAGCGCAGAGCGCAGCATAAATGTGAACCGAGCCTTACTGCGATCTTTGGAAGGCAGAATAAGCAAATCAACAGCAGGTGAAGAATTGGTTTTATTCCTTTTTAACGTTGTTCCTTTTGCGGTATAAGTGATTTGACGACTTTATTATTCTTGTAGCTGCGATTACAATGATAGGCATATCGGATTTATCAGCCCCTTTTTTATATAATTTTGTGATTTTTAAAAATAATATTTTTACATTTTTTATTACTTCTTTTTACTTTTCTACTTAGGCCGGCGTCACACTTGCGAGTGTGATGCGAGTAAGTCGCACGACTTTCTCGCATCAACACCCGACACGGCCGCCCGCTCTCGGACCCGAGTGTATGGCTGCATGTATTTCTATGCACGGGTGTTGATGCGAGAAAGTCGTGTGACTTACTCGCATCACACTCGCAAGTGTGACGCCGGCCTTAGTCTTACTATGGGACTTTCACAGTTCTGATCGCAGTTATAAATCACTGAATGCAGGAGCAATGCTATACTTTATAACTCAGTGCTGCACTGACACAAGCTAGTTAGACCATGCACTGCCCATGATGTAACTAGCTTCGTAGCCCTGCTAACCCGTTGGGCCACCATGACAACAATTGGCCCCTTATGATGACTTATGGGGGTGCCGATCAAAGGGGAGAGGGAGCCCCTTCACTTTCCCTGTCTTCTAAATGCTATGATTGATATTGATTGCAGAATTTAGGGGGTTAAATTACTGGGAGTGGTGCGGGCACCGCTCCTGGCAGTGAGAGCTTGTTGTTAGCTATCAGATTCACTGAACACCTAGCGGTTATCAAGAACGCACAGAGCCTTTGCACGCAAAATCACTAGGACGTATCCATACGTCCAAGGTTGGGAAGTCCGTCCCAAACTGGATGTCTGGAGATGTTTAAGCTCAGGAAGGGGCTAAAGAGTAACTACATTTTTGTAATTTTTTTCACATTTCATTGCCCTAATGATTAACAGATTGGTGGGCGTCCTTAGAAAATTAGAATTGTGGAAAACATGTGGCAGGTAGTTAAAAAAGATTTATAAAAAAATCATCCTTAAAGTGTATTCTCCAGGACTGACATATTGAAAAACTATCCTTAGAATAGTTCAACCAGATCAGACACTTGGCACCACCAACGATAAGCTGTTATCTGTTCCATTGGCAGCTAGATGTAAGCAGTGAACGAAGCCAGGATGGCATGGCTCCACCCTCTGTGCAGTTTCCATTCCCAGGTAATGCAGCTCCATTTTTTCTGCAGCCTTTTCATGTGAATCTATTGAGTTCAATAGTTGCTGTGTAATTTTGTCATGCAATGTATGGCTGGTAAAGTGCAGCAAACCAAAAACGCAAATATTTAACTGCTAGAAAATTTTTTTAGAATAAAATACAATTATATCCTTTTATGTCCTAGATCACTGGAATTAGCCAGCCATTCATTATTCTAAACAATATATTAATAACTATTATGTTACTATATAGTATTAACTGTTAACCACTAAACCAATCTAGACATACAGGAATTATTGAAGCAACTTCATTGTTTTCATTGTGGGAAACTACTAGGAGTCCCAGGTGGCAGTTGCACAGGGTGGCTTAGAGGGCAGGCAGTGGTCCCAAAGAACAAGGTATGAAAATTATCTCTTTTCTAAGAACTAAATGAAGAAATCCTATAAGTCAATAGGGTTCAACCCTCAATATAGCCTTTCCACGTGACTTAATGTTATGACTGAGTCCAAACATTTGCATGGGATGAACAAACCAGGGGAGATGTTCAACCTGAACACCACAGGTTCCTACAGACGACTCAAATCTAGAGTTGAGCGATACTTTCCGATATCCAAAAGTATCGGAATCGGAATGGTATCGCCGATACCATTAAAATATCGGCGATACCCGATACGATACGGAAATCCAATGTAAGTCTATGGGAACAAAATATCGTAACTAAAAAAAACCTCTTTCTTTCCTTGTAAACACTAAATATACACACATAAAATACATATATATATATATACATGTCATTGTGACATATATATATACATATATTTATAGTTTATACACTTCTACATAGTAAAATAGCCTCTGATTCAATTGCCGGGTAAAGTCGGCTTTTGTGAAAAGACAGAAGCACCCGACATGAAATGACACTTGGTTTACATAGAGTTAACCATGTCTTTTCATGTAGTTTGATATCTGATTTGCACAAACAATTACATGAGTGTAAGTGTGCAAAATTTCACACCTGTAGGGGTTAATTAAAGGTGTAAATTCGTTGTAAAAAAAACGGACTTTTTTGCTACGAATTTACACCTTTAATTAACCCCTACAGGTGTGAAATTTTACACACTTACACTCATGTAATTGTTTGTGCAAATCAGATATCAAACTACATGAAAAGACATGGTTAACTCTATGTAAACCAAGTGTCATTTCATGTCGGGTTCTGCATTTTCACAAAAGCCGGCAATTGAATTAGCGGCTATTATACTATGTAGAAGTGTATGAACTATAAATATAAATATATATATATATATATATATGTGTCACAAATTCAATGACATGTATATATATATATATGAGGTGTAAAATTGCTGAAAAAAATGCGTGGGCTCCCGCCCTATTTTCGCAACCAGACAGACAATGCCAGTGAGTGGGGGCAGATAATAATAGCCCAGAGAGGGACCATTATTTTTGGCCACCCCCGGCTACTAACATCTGCCCCCAGACACCCCAGAAAGGGCAAATCTCTAATTAGATTTGCCCTTTCTGGCACTTTGCCCGTCTATTCCCATTGCCCTGTAGCGGTGGTGAATGGGTTAATAAGGGGTTAAAATGACCTTGCAATTGAAAGGTCACTTAAGCCAGGTTAATAATTGAGAGCTGTCAATTAGACAACTATCAATTATTAATCCTATTGTATGAAAGAAAAATCAAACACACACACTTTAATAAAAAAGAAGTTTAATGAAATAATCACACAGTTTTTGACCATATTTTATTTACCTGCTAAAACCATTTCCTGTAATAAAAATAAAATAATAAAGCAAAATTATTCTTACCTATCCCATGCACAGTCAGGTCCCACGGTGTAATCCTTCAGAAAGGGTTAATGTTTACTGCAGGGACCGCAGCTAATGCTGCAGCCTCACAGTAAACCCCCAAATGAATGAGTTCCTCTCCTGGCTCACAGGAGAGGAAGTGGAAAGCTTAATTGATTGCTTTCCACTTTCACTTCAGGTCAGCCAGGGACACAATCAGTGACGTCAGAGGGAACTGGTTAACAAAAATAGGGGATCCCCTCGAAAAAAATTGGCGTGGGGTCCCCCCTATTTTTGTTAACCAGCCAGATGAAGCAGACCGCTGAGGCCTGGATTTTCAGGCTGTTAAGGAGCCAAGATCCATGGACCTTGCCAGCCTGATAATACCAGGCCACAGCAGTCTGCATATCTTGGCTGATTAACAAAAATAGGGGATCCCCTCGAAAAAAATTGGCGTGGGGTCCCCCCTATTTTTGTTAACCAGCCAGATGAAGCAGACCGCTGAGGCCTGGTTTTTCAGGCTGGTAAGGATCCAATATCCATGGACCTTGCAAGCCTGATAATACCAGGCCACAGCAGTCTGCTTAGCTTGGCTGGTTAACAAAAATAGGGGATCCCCTCGAAAAAAAAACGGCGTGGGGATCCCCCCTATTTTTGTTAACCAGCCAAGTAAAATGCAGACTGCTGCGGCCTGGTATTAAAAGACTGTCAAGGCCCATGGATTTTGGCCCTCAACAGCCTGATAATACCAGGCTACAGCAGCCCCACATTTGGCGCATCAAAAGATGTGCCAATTGTGGCACTTTACCCGGCTCTTCCCACTTGCCCTGTAGCGGTGGCAAGCGGGGTAATAAGGGGTTAATGTCACCGTTGATTGCACGGTGACAATAAGCCCGGTTAATAATGGAGAGGCGTCAATAAGACACCGATCCATTATTAATCCCAAAGTTTTTAAATGTTTAAAAAAAAGACACAGCAAGAAAAAAGTATTTTAATGAAATAAAAGAGACAACACAGTTTTCATTTATTTTATTACTCTCTCATTCCTGCGACGCCATCGATCTCCTGTAAAAAAAGAAAAAAAACAAACCAACAGTATACCACCTGTCCGACGCAGTCCATAGTAACGAGTGTCCCACGACGATCCAGCTCTGCTACATCGGAATGCCAGGCAGAGCCTGACATCCCGGCGCAGCACAGCTGATTACCTGCTTCTCCGGCGGTGACGTCATCGGACTGCTTTACGGCCGCGATTACCCAGCAGTCACTGCAGTTATCGCGAGAAACTGCATGTGACCGCCAGGGAGAAGAGGATGGCGGCCATCAAGCAGTCCGGGATGTGACCGCCGGAGATCTTCTGCCGGGTAAGTGCCGCTGACTCCTGACAGACCCGACCGACGGACACTGACAGTGACAGTGACATTCCGATTCCGGTATCCGATATGACGAAAATATCGGAACTCGGAATCGGAATTCCGATACAGCCAATATCGGCCGATACCCGATATTTGCAGTATCGGAATGCTCAACCCTACTCAAATCCCTAACTTGGTCCTGATTTGTTCCTGCCTGACCAAGGAGCTTGGCACTCTAAACTTACACAATGGTGGAGTGTTACCCAAAACAACAACAATAGAACATAGTGCACACAGATAGAGGGTGAGGCACAAGGCTAAGGATGTGTTCACACAGTCATACATGAAAAAGTGAAGAAAAAGAAAGGAACACAAAGAGATCTTTGGTATACATGGAAACCCCTAGACCCTAAATGTAACAAAATAGGAAGAGGGCTGGGAAAGGGAACATGCAGACAAACTGCAGGAGAAACAATATAGAAAACCTCAGCAAGATAATCCTTTACTAGGGATCTGGGACTCCAAACATCCATCAAGCTTGAAAAAGAGCCAGGGAAGTATGAATAGCCCCTTTCAACAAACCAAACAATGAAGTGAAAACAGCTATATGGAAGCAACGCAGCAAAACAAAGACAAGAGCATTATCAGCAGTTGGACAGAGACAACCCAAGCTGAGGTCCAACCGAGAGAGAAACCAACCACACAGCCAGAGGTTACCAGATCATGCCCAGGAGCCATGACACATAAAAGTGGTTGTCCAGGCTTGGGGTTCAATTCTGCAGTGGTAAGTGGTTACAGAAACTTGTACATGCCCTTACTCCCTAAGCACGTCCCAGTTAAAGATGGTATTAAATGTTAAATGTCTTGCTATGTATGTCCAATATGTATATATTGTTATGTCCTGTAATACTGTCATGTTATATACTGAATGTACATATGTTAACGTGTAGGGAAAGTGTAATGTTCAGATTAGCCCACTAGAGGCGGGCACAGTAGAACACCAGAGAGAGATAGGAACTAGTTAATTTAGGAAGGGCCAACTGTCGATAAGCCAGAAGAATTTCCTGATTTGAATCAGTAGGCCCTGGGAACACAGGCAGGGCAGTTGGTCACGCAATGTTACGTGAATAAGCCCAGCTCATCCAGGATAAAGAAGTAACGGCCACCGGGAAGGTGAGTGAGGGAATACAGGGCAGCTTCATCATGGTGACAGTCAGCTACATAGGAAGATGCCTCAGAGTCTGAGGCGAAATGGACGGGGAACTCCAAAAGCTAGTCAGACTGATCAGACAGAATGCTGCGGTACCGGATAGGACAGGACACGGACAGAAAATGTCATGCTTTGCAAAGAATTGAGTGCTGTAAATGTGGAGCCCAGCTGCGTCTGGATTCATATCTCCCAGAAGGGTGCGCAGAAGGAATTCACCACTAGAGGTCACTATATACATTCACACACCTTCACCCATCCCTAAGACCACCAGAGGGAGCTCCGATAGTGATATAAAAGGAGGGTGAAGACAGGAAAGAGAGATCAGTTAGCTCAGTCAGCTCAGTAGCTCAGTCAGTCAGTCTGAAGGCTGCAGTCTGCAGTAAAGTGAAGTTCAGTCAGATTAGAGAGACTGCAGAGCAGTTCAGTTCAGCAAAGTGGAGGCTAGTAAAGTGGAACTGAATCCACTCCAATCTAGTCAGAGAGCTGAAATAAGCGAGTAGTCTGCAGACAGAGCAAATGAGTGGAGTTTGCAGCAAGGGACTCCAGAGCTCAAGTTGAGAGCTAGGAGCGTGCCGACGCTCAGAGAGCGGCGAAGAGGCGGCCCACCAACCGCCAGTGTGTGTAATCGTGTGAGGGCCCGGGTAGGCCGAAGGCGAGTGGAAAGAGAAGTGAAAAGAGGCAGAGGAGCCTTCATAGCTTACCTCAACAAGTATTTACCGGACGCCGGGGTCCGAGCCTATAGGGATCTCCACGACCCATTAGGAGAACACCGGAGTTCCTGGAGGACTGCAAGTCTCAGGAGTACCACAGAGCTGATACGTAGCAGGATCAGGAGGACGGAGTCCGGCAGGATCCGCCATAAGAGACCATGTCCTTTCAGAGAAGATCCAATCACAAAGTCAGCCAGGTACAAGACGGAGACTAAGTTAGGCCCAGCTACATGCAGGCCAGGACTTCATTGCAGAAAGGCAAGGAACAGGGGCCACACACCTACTCAGTGGGAGACTCTGGATGTGCACACTTCACCCTACAGTGCTCCGGGATGTGCCTGCAACATCTTCAGGAAAGGTACCAAAGTGACTTGTGTGTGTGTCCTATTTCTGACCTCTAACTGCCGGGTTCCCCTCTGTCCTGATTCCCCATATAACTATCTGCCCTGAAGGACTCAGCCTCACCTGTGGGAGGCCTAACACCTATAGCTGCACAACACCAACCCTTCAGTGGATCTGCACTGCAGCGCTGGTCACCCTGACCAGGTACCACAGGTGGCGTCTCGAATCCCCATACCAACATTCAATTCTCCTGTAAATATCCCACATTAAAGGGTGAGCGCCAGAGCCACGGACTGAGCTGTGTTGCCGTGACATCCCCATAGAAGTCTATAGGCTCAGATCCGAGTTCCCATTGCTCTGGAGGCGACTCATCTTAAACTTGGCATCACGAACAGGATTGTGTGCCCTGCAGCAACGGAGTAATTTGTGCCCGTTGCCACCGGGTACTGTGTGCCTTAATGAAAGACTGTGATTTGTATTGTGGTGAAGATTTCCCGCCATTGCCAGCCATTTACAGCGCCACGGCGCAAAAAACTAGTGGGCGTACCTGCAAAAGCGCGCTGAGTCCTGGACACGCCCCCAGCGCTGACGCGGCGGCAGGTCCTGCGGAGAGCTTCAGTGAACGCTCTGATGTCAGAGCGCCGGCGACGCAGGTCCATCTAGCAACTGTGCCCGGAGGAAGCTGCGGCCTACAGGACGAGGTAGGCCACGTTTCATTAGGGGGGTGCAGAGATGTCGCAGCAGCAGGCTGACGGTGCGGCCCAGGCTGACAGCCCCAATGACTTACCCACGGGCGCTGCCGCGCAGGCTGGAAACGCTAGCCCCACACCTGGGCCTGTGGCCCCGATGGTACCGCTGACACTGCCATACATGCCCGGAGCAAAGTGTAATGTATGTAGTACAGTTCATATAGCGTCTTGTGCTTGGGTGCGATGAAAATACATGAGACACAGGTTTGATATAGAAAGTCTTGTATTACTTCATACAAGTTGGCAAAAATAGTCACACAGTTTGCATCCACAGAAGCAGGAGACACAGCAGGCCAGAGTAATCTAAGCTCAGCAATCACTCTCCACAACAGGTTCAGGATCTTCTTCTCTGTTACCAAAGTCCATGCAAACGTGGGTCTTTCAAAGAGCAGGGTTCAGAGTCCACAAGTGCTTCAGAGTTCCTCAGTAGGAATAGCTGGAGTACAAGGTCCAAGGCTTTAGGAGTCAGGTCACAGGTTCACTGCAGGCTAGATTCTGAAGCACTGATTGCTCAGCTGTGGCTGCTTAAGAAGCAAAAGGAGAGAATCAGGGCGGGAACATGCAAGCTGGAAACTCCATTTTGACTGAGGGCAAGATAGCTGCAGCAAGACAGAAAGTAAAATGGCTGACGAACAAACTGAGTTTCAGGAACATGTACACAGAACCTTACATTACTCCCCCTTAGGGACAACCTCCGGATGACCTCAGGCCAGGCTTGTGTGGGTACCTCTGATGAAACTGATGGAGCAAGCGAGGAGCATTAACGTTATTGACTGGTTCCCATGAGTTGTCCTCCACTGGGTAGCCCTGCCATTTAATCAGATATTGTAACTGATTTCTATACAACCTGGAATCTAAAATCCTTTCCACCACAAATTCTTCCTGACCATCGACTAGCACTGGGTCAGGGCAAGGAGAAGAACGTCCAGGAAACGTATTGGGTGTCGCAGCCTTTAGTAGGGATACATGAAAGACAGGGTGAATTCTCATAGTTCTGGGCAGTTGAAGACGACAAGCAACGGCACTTATAATTTTACTGATTTTATAGGGTCCAATGTACTTATGTCCCAACTTAGACGATGGAATCCTTAACTTAAGATTTCTGGTTGACAGCCAGACCAAGTCTCCTACCTTGAAAGCTGGTGCAGGTTTACGAAATTTATCTGCTGCTTTCTTGTACCTTTCCTGAGCCGATTCCAGATTCTCCTTTAGAAGATCCATATTCTTCTGTAAAGACGTGATTCTTTCAGCCACTGCTGGTAAAGGCGTTTCTATGGGAAATCGTGGTAGAATGTTAGGATGATAACCTAGATTAGAGTAAAAAGGAGACTGCTTAGTGGAGGCACTCTGAGAGTTGTTATACGAGAACTCAGCTAATGGAAGTAGATCCACCCAATCATCCTGTAGGTGGCAGATAAAGCAGCGGAGATACTGCTCCAGGGTTTGATTGGTTGTTCGGTCTGTCCATTAGTCTGGGGATGAAAAGCAGAAGAAAGGTTTACTTTAATGTCCAATGCTGCACAGAAATTTTGCCAAAACCTAGAAGTGAATTGCACCCCTCGATCCGAAATAACCTCATCCGGTACTCCATGTAAGCGAAACACATCTTTAATCATCAAATCTGATGTCTGTTTTGCAGTGGGTAAGCCGACACAAGGGATAAAATGAGCTGCCTTTGTTAGACGGTCAACCACCACTAGAATGGTGTTCTTCCCTTGAGAGGTTGGTAACTCCACAATGAAGTCCATAGAAATGGATCCCCACGGGCGGGACGGGGTGGGAAGAGGCTGTAACAGACCAGTTGGTGAGGAGCGAGGTGTTATGCATCTTGCACAGACTTCACATGAAGTGACATAGTTTAAAACATCCTTCCTGCAAGTGGGCCACCAAAAGAAACGAGAGAGAAATTCCTGTGTCTTTAGAATTCCTCTATGCCCAGCTATCTTGGAATCGTGAATGAGTTGCAATACTCTCAATCTGACTGTTTCAGAAATATACAGGCGTTGTCCCTGAATCCACACACCATTCTTAAAGACAAGACTTACGTCCCTTGGGGGTTGTGCCAAAAAGGAATCCGCATGGTATGCTTCCTTGATGTCCTTAAGTAGGTCTTGATTATGAATTACTCCTAGGAATCTAGAGTCAGGAAGAATAGTCTTAGGAGGAGTAATTGGACGTGTCTCTGCTGAGTAAATCCTAGAGAGTGCATCAGCCTTTCCATTGCGCGATCCTGGTCTATAAGAAATGATAAAATTAAATTGGTTTAAGAAAAGATTCCAGCGAGCCTGGCGAGGAGTCAGGCACTTAGCCGACCTGATAAACTCAAGGTTACGATGGTCTGTCAGGACGACTATTTGCTGTGCAGCTCCCTGAAGAAGGTGTCTCCATTCTTTGAAGGCGGCAATAATGGCCAACAACTCTCTATTGCCCACATCGTAGTTCCTCTCAGCCGAAGACAACTGCTGGGAAAAGAAGGCACAGGGATGCAAGACATTCTTCTCACCTGTTCTCTGAGAGAGTATAGCTCCAACGGCACAGTCTGAAGCATCCACCTCTATTATGAAGGCAAGCTCGGGGTTGGGATGTACTAGGATAGGTGCAGTGGTAAATTTATCTTTTAGACGGGAAAATGCTTCCTGGGCTTGGGGAGTCCAGGAGAACCTAGACTCTTTCCGGGTAAGTTGGGTGATAGGTGACACTACCTCAGAGAAATTTCTAATGAAACGTCTATAGAAGTTGGCAAACCCGATGAAGCGCTGTACCTCCTTCACATTTCTAGGACTTGGCCAATCCTTGATGGCTTGGGTTTTGCTTCCATCCATACTAATTCCTTGTGTAGACAGTACATACCCCAGAAATTGAATTTCGGTCCTATGGAATTCACACTTTTCAAGTTTGATGTAAAGATGATTTTGTCTTAGACGTTCCAAGACCATTCTCACATGACCATGATGTTCCTCTGTGGAGTTAGAAAAAATTAGAATATCATCCAAATAAATTACCACGAATGTATCTAGGAGATCCCTGAAGATGTCATTCACCAAGTGTTGGAAAGTGGCTGGGGCGGTACTCAGACCAAAAGGCATAACTAGATATTCAAAGTGTCCATAGCGTGACCTGAATGCAGTCTTCCATTCATCCCCAGGTCTAATACGGACTAAGTTATAGGCCCCACGAAGATCTAGTTTAGAGAAAATTTTGGCATGTCGCACTCTCTCCAATAACTCAGGGATTAAAGGCAATGGATAACGGTTTCTAATAGTAACCTTATTGAGTTCCCTATAGTCTACGCATGGTCTCAGAGATCCATCTTTCTTCTTCACAAAGAAGATGGGTGCACCTGCAGGAGATGAAGAGGGGCGTATGAAGCCCTTGGCTAGATTTTCTCTATGTAATCCTTTAAAGCCTTTAGCTCGGGCCCCGCCAGGGGGTAGATCTTACCAAAAGGTATCTCTGCTCCAGGCAATAATTCAATTGGACAATCATATGGACGGTGAGGAGGAAGCTGGTCAGCGTTCTTCTTGTCACATAAATCCACATAGTCCTGGTATACAGCTGGTAGTTCAGGGACTGACATGGTTCCTTTAGGAACAGAGCAAGCTGAAACTTTTGGACTCATCTGTTTCTCTGGAAAGTGTAATTCCTTGGTCTCCCAGTTAATGGTAGGATTCTGAGCCTGCAGCCATGGTAGCCCTAGAATAATGGGAAAGTGGGGAGAAGAGATAAGCATAAAGGACAGTTTCTCTTGATGATCTTTACCCATAAGAACCCTCAAAGGCTCTGTTTCCTGATCCACTGGTCCAGAGGTCAGCAGGGAGCCATCCACAGTTTCCATCTGTACTGGAGTAGCCTTCTTCACTGAACGTATCCCCTGTTTCAGAGCAAAGGAGACATCCATAAAATTTCCACTTGCCCCTGAGTCGATCATAGCAGAGCTAGACACCCAAGCTGAGTCAACCCAGAGTTTGATGGAAAGAAAGCAATGAGAATTGTTTTTCTTACAACTCAGCTGGGACACCGCTGAGGAAACTTGAAAAATGGCAGCGTTTACACAGTCAACGTCCTCAGAGGTAACGGAGTTTAAGTCCGAGAAATCAAGATCTGTTGCTGCAGATCTCTCTGGAGCCTGAGGCTCGGACCTGACAGATCCCCTCTCGCAACACTCACAATGAATGAGTGCTGCAGTAGTCTTACGAGAACGGCTGGGGCAGTTTATAATGAAGTGCCCTGACTTACCACAATAGAAACATAGATTCTCCTTAAAACGATGTTCCTTGCGTGCATCACTAACCCGTCGTTGTAAAGAGTCTACCTGCATGGGTTCAGGTTCAGGTTCCCGTGTAATCCTACTCAAAGGTTCCTTAGCTGGAGAGGAAGGTAGGAAAAGGTTAGTGCGATTGCTTTCGAACCATCTCTCTTGCCTGCGTTCAGTCAGACGAGTATCAATACGGATGCAGTAGTTAATAAAGTCACCTAACGCAGTGGGAGGGTCGGCACGAGCAAGTTCATCCTTAATCAGTGGAGATAACCCCTTTCGAAAAATAGATTTTTTGGCGGAACTGTCCCAGGTGGTATCAAGGGCCCATCTCCTGAAATCCAAGGCATATTCAGCTACCGAGTGCTTACCTTGGCGCAAAGCTAACATGGCTGCTTCAGCTGTTGCACCTCGATTGGGGTCATCAAACACCTGCCCCATGGCTGAAATAAAAGCATCAAGGTGATTCAAACAATCATCCTCAGTCTTAATCAGAGGGTTTGCCCACATCAAAGCCTTGTTGGTAAGCAACATAATTATAGTAAGCACCTTAGATCGTTCAGTGGGAAATTGTGAAGCATGTGCAGAAAAAAAAAGATTGCATTGATTAATAAATCCCCTGAATTTCTCACGTTCACCGCCAAAACGAAAAGGGGGCAACTTGGGAATCCCAGAACTCGGGGCTACGGCAGGAGCCTGGACTCGCCCTTCTAGAACCTCAATCCTGGCTCGCAAATCCTGGGCAGTCTGTCCAAACACTTGCAAATTGTGATTAGTGAGGTCCTGTAGGCTTGAAAAACGGGTCTTTATATTCTGCAAATCTGCAAGGATATTATCAGTCACTCCGCAAAGTTCCTTTATGCGGGCCTCCATTTTCCAGATCTTTTAAGACAGGAGTACTGGAAGAAGAGGAGAGGAGAAAAAAAAAAACAATAGTGTTTACCTGTGGTAACACTGCAGAGAGAAAAAAAAATTAAGGGAACTGCTCACCTGGAATGGTTGTGAGAAGTCACAACCACTATCATCACAGAAAGTTCACCCGGACATCTGATATCCACAGTTACAGCAGACAAAAAAGAGAAAAGAAAAAAAAAAACAATAGTGTTTACCTGTGGTAACACTGCAGAAAAAAAAAACACTTAAGGGAATTGCTCACCTGAAATGGTTGTGAGAAGTCACAACCACTGTCATCACAGAAAGTACAACCGGACATCCGATATCCACAGTTACAGCAGACACAGCCTTTCCAGACCCAGCAGACACTAACGTTTTGGCTTCAGAATCTTGTAATGTATGTAGTACAGTTCATATAGCGTCTTGTGCTTGGGTGCGATGAAAATACATGAGACACAGGTTTGATATAGAAAGTCTTGTATTACTTCATACAAGTTGGCAAAAATAGTCACACAGTTTGCAGACACAGAAGCAGGAGACACAGCAGGCCAGAGTAATCTAAGCTCAGCAATCACTCTCCACAACAGGTTCAGGATCTTCTTCTCTGTTACCGTAAGTCCATGCAAACGTGGGTCTTTCAAAGAGCAGGGTTCAGAGTCCACAAGTGCTTCAGAGTTCCTCAGTAGGAATAGCTGGAGTACAAGGTCCAAGGCTTTAGGAGTCAGGTCACAGGTTCACTGCAGGCTAGATTCTGAAGCACTGATTGCTCAGCTGTGGCTGCTTAAGAAGCAAAAGGAGAGAATCAGGGTGGGAACATGCAAGCTGGAAACTCCATTTTGACTGAGGGCAAGATAGCTGCAGCAAGACAGAAAGTAAAATGGCTGACGAACAAACTGAGTTTCAGGAACATGTACACAGAACCTTACACAAAGTGACTTCCCCAGTACAGTGGCAAGCCAGACACCCTGTCAGGGTTCAAGCGAAAGATATGCAGCATACTGGACATGTACTCAAAGTCAGAAAAGCAGAGAGCTGCAGTGGTAGTGGGGCAATTGACTGGTGCTGCAGTGAGAGATGTAGAGACTTGGTCAGCTGCAGACCAGGAGTCAGTGCTTGCAATTTTCTTAAAGCTACAGACTATCTTTGAGGACCGCACCGAAACAGACCTCCGCATGAGGTTCTACCAATGCTCCCAGAAACCAGATGACAGCATTCGAGACTACGCCTGCCGACTGCAAGGAGCACTGCGAGCACTCAAACAGGTTAACCCTATGAGTGTCGCCAAAGAGAATAAAATGTTAAAAGAACAATTTGTACGGGGATTGAGGTCCCAAGCTGAAAGCAGGACTGTGCATTGGTGGTCCTTGGATCATCCTGATGCTACCTTTGAATAAAAGGACTGCGACCCCTGGAAACACCTGAGATGGCAACCCAGCGTCACCCGAGTGAGACCACTCTAATGCCCGCAGCATCCACCTTCTCCCCTCTGGTTGCTGAAGCCAAAACGCAGGTGGCGCCCCCTACTGAGCTGGACTGTCTACGCTCAAAAGTGCGTCAGCTGATCAAAAACCTGGCCACTGTAATGAGTGCCCTGCAACTGCCGATGGAGGAAGAAGGAAAGATCCTGCTAGCTGACTGCCCAGAGGATGTCCCTTGGATGAACCGGAGGAGAAGGAGGACGTCGCCCCACCGGAGGAGGACAACGCCACCCCCTGGAAGGACCCGCGACCAGCATCATCCTTGCCGAAGGATCGTCTGCTACCGCTGCCACAGAGAAGGTCACCCAGCACGTCGGTGTCCTTTAAACGAGCAAATCCTGGGTCCGAGGGCCAACACCCAGGAATAGATTCATCCGGCCCCTCAGACTGGAACTGCAGGTTTGTGGGAGGAAGACCGTACCTGTCCATCATACTGGACGGGATCGCAATCCCTGCCCTGCTGGACACTGGATCTCAGGTAACCATCATAACTGATGTCCTTTACAATAGATACTGGTCCATGGACGGTCTCCAATCCCCAAACCCTGACTTTGCAGTATACGCCTCTAACGGCCTCCCTCTTGACTTACTGGGGGCTAAAAACGTAGACGTAAAAGTGGGGAGAATGGAGCTAAAGGATCAGGGACTTCTTGTAGTGAAGACTATTAATGAGAAAAATGGGTTGAATGTGGTTTTAGGCACTAACATTATTAGTAACTGTTTGGAGGAGGTTGTGTTTTTACTCCAACAGCTCGCCGATGTTGCCAGACCAAAGCAAAAGGGAGCGATCCAGTAGGAGATCCGGGCCCTGATGTGCCAGCAGCAAGTGAAACTGACCGGTGGTAAGATTGGTAATGTACGGGTAACAGACCCGAACCCCATTGTGATACCCCCAATGAGTGAAATGCTTATTTGGTGTAGAGCAGCAATAGGTCTGAGAGAACAGAACTACCAAGCAGTAGTGTAGCCCCATTGTTCAGAACACAGACCTACACTCTTGACTGCCAGAGGGGTAGTGGAGGTACATAATGGGAGGGTGCCAGTGCGTCTTCTCAACTGGGGAGAGGATGAAGTCAAACTATCACGTTATGCCACTGTTGCTAAGTTACATGCTGTGGATAATAACTCCATTCACCCGACAGAGCCCTTAACCTCCCCACAACCAGTGGAGGATAACGGCCCGACCACCAAGGTGAAGGATTGGTGTCAACAGCTCCATGTCGGGACGGACACCACTCCAGCCCACCAGAAACAGGGAGTACATCAAGTAGTTCAGGAGTACGCACAGGTATTCAGCAAACACCCACTTGACTTTGGGAAGATAAAAGGGGTCCAACATCACATCCCCACAGGCAACCATCCACCCATTAAAGAATGGTACAGGCCTATACCACCAGCACACTACCAGAAAGCCAAGGAGATGACATGACATGAAGGAGGCAGGGGTGATAAGGGATAGTTGTAGTCCCTGGACAGCACCTCTAGTTCTAGTCAGGAAAAAGGATGGAAGCATGAGAATGTGTGTAGATTACAGACAAGTAAATCGCATTACACATAAAGATGCATACCCTTTACCACGCATTGAGGAATCCTTAGCTGCCTTAAAGACTGCTAATTACTTTTCCACCCTTGATCTCACTAGTGGGTACTGGCAAGAGGCTGTGGCTGAGGAGGATCGGGAGAAGACGGCTTTCACCACCCCAATGGGACTCTGTGAGTTCGTCAGGATGCCGTTTGGACTCAGCAGTGCCCCTGGAACATTCCAGAGAGTGATGGAGAGCTGCCTGGGACATCTCAACTTTGAAACTGTGTTACTGTACCTGGACGACGTAATTGTGTACTCCAAGACGTATGAAGATCACTTGAAGCACCTGGCGGAGGTATTCGAGTCACTGTCCAAGTATGGGGTTAAACTGAAGCCTTCAAAGTGCCACCTGCTCAAACAAAAGGTACAATATCTGGGACATATTGTCAGCTCAGAAGGAGTAGCGCCAGACCCCGAGAAGGTCACCGCCATCCAGAAATGGCCGGAGCCGAAGAACCTCAAAGAGATGCGACAGTTCCTGGGACTGACAGGATACTACCGGAAGTTTGTAAAGGACTACACTAAGAAAGCAGCGCCTCTGCAAGACCTCCTGGTGGGACAGTCCCTCAAGAGCAGAAATACTCCATTCCACTGGGGTAAAGAACAGGCTGAAGCATTCAAGGAAATGAAGGAGATCCTGACAGGTGATGAGATCCTAGCCTACCCTGACTACAGCCAACCGTTCCTGCTGTATACTGATGCCAGCAGTGAAGAATTGGGAGCTGTCCTCAGTTAAAAGCAAAATGGCCTGGAGAAAGTCATAGCCTATGTAAGCAGGAAGGTCCGCCAGACCGAGAGGAACCCGAAGAACTATAGCAGCTTCAAGTTGGAGTTCTTAGCGCTGGTCTGGGCCATTACGGAGAGGTTTAAGCATTACCTAGCCTCCAGCAAATTCACAGCCTACACTGACAATACAGTTAGGTCCATATATATTTGGACAGAGACAACATTTATCTAATTTTGGTTCTAGACATTACCACAATGAATTTGAAACAAAACAATTCAGATGCAGTTGAAGTTCAGACTTTCAGCTTTCATTTGAGGGTATCCACATTAAAATTGGATGAAGGGTTTAGGAGTTTCAGCTCCTTAACATGTTACACCCTGTTTTTAAAGGGACCAAAAGTAATTGGACAAATGACTCCAAGGCTATTTCATGGACAGGTGTGGGCAATCCCTTTGTTATGTCATTCTCAATTAAGCAGATGAAAGGGCCGGAGTTGATTTGAGGTGTGGTGTTTGCATTTGGAAGGTTTTGCTGTGAAGGAAACATGCGGTCACAGGAGCTCTCCATGCAGGTGAAACAAGCCATCCTTAAGCTGCAAGAACAGAAAAAAACCCATCCAAGAAATTGCTACAACATTAGAAGTGGCAAAATCTACAATTTGGTACATCCTGAGAAAGAAAGAAAGCACTGGTGAACTCATCAATCCAAAAAGACCTGGGAGCCCACGGAAGACAACAGTGGTGGATGATCGCCGCATACTTTCTTTGGTGAAGAAGAACCCGTTCACAACATCAACTGAAGTCCAGAACACTCTCAGTGAAGTAGGTGTATCTGTCTCTAAGTCAACAGTAAAGAGAAAACTCCATGAAAGTAAATACAAAGGGTTCACATCTAGATGCAAACCATTCATCAATTCCAAAAATAGACAGGCCAGAGTTAAATTTGCTGAAAAACACCTCCAGAAGCCAGCTCAGTTCTGGAAAAGTATTCTATGGACAGATGAGACAAAGATCAACCTGTACCAGAATGATGGGAAGCCAAAAGTTTGGAGAAGAAAGGGAACGGCACATGATCCAAGGCACACCACATCCTCTGTAAAACATGGTGGAGGCAACGTGATGGCATGGGCATGCATGGCTTTCAATGGCACTGGGTCACTTGTGTTTATTGATGACATAACAGCAGACAAGAGTAGCCGGATGAATTCTGAAGTGTACCGGAATATACTTTCAGCCCAGATTCAGCCAAATGCTGCAAACTTGATTGGACGGCGCTTCATAGTACAGATGGATAATGACCCCAAGCATACAGCCAAAGCTACACAGGAGTTCATGAGTGCAAAAAAGTGGAACATTCTTCAATGGCCAAGTCAATCACCAGATCTTAACCCAATTGAGCATGCATTTCACTTGCTGAAATCCAGACTTAAGAGGGAAAGACCCACAAACAAGCAAGACCTGAAGGCTGCGGCTGTAAAGGCCTGGCAAAGCATTAAGAAGGAGGAAACCCAGCGTTTGGTGATGTCCATGGGTTCCAGACTTAAGGCAGTGATTGCCTCCAAAGGATTCGCCACAAAATATTGAAAATAAAAATATTTTGTTTGGGTTATGTTTATTTGTCCAATTACTTTTGACCTCCTAAAATGTGGAGTGTTTGTAAAGAAATGTGTACAATTCCTACATTTTCTAACACATATTTTTGTTCAACCCTTTAAATTAAACGTTACAATCTGCACTTGAATTCTGTTGTAGAGATTTCATTTCAAATCCAATGTGGTGGCATGCAGAGCCCAACTCGCGAAAATTGTGTCACTGTCCAAATATTTCTGGCCCTGACTGTAACCCCTTGATGCATCTTGAAACAGCCAAGCTGGGAGCCATGGAACAACGCTGGAAGGCAAACTACCAATTCACAATCAAGTACCGAGCGGGCCGCAAGAATGCCAACGCTGATGCCCTGTCCAGGATGCCTCATGAGTCGGACACAGAAGAAGAAGTAGATGATCTGGAAGAGACTGAATTACCTGCCTTTCACAAGAATGGGATGATCCACGAGCAACGAGCCTGTAGGAGGCAGCGTGGTAAGACGTTAAATCCTTTACCTCACCACAGCTGGAAGGAGACCCAGGACAGTAATCCAGTTGTCAGCCGTATCAAGGAGCTGATAACTCAAGAAGGTTCCTCCTTGGAGAAGGATGCATCTCTACAGGCAAGGCAGCTGTTGAATGAGAGAAGCCGGCTGTTTATCTATCGTGAGAAGCTGTGCCGGAGGTACGTCAATCCAAGAACCCACGAGATGGTTTGGCAGATAGTAGTTTCCTGAGCAGACATCCAGATGGTGTTGGAAGCCTACCATGATCAAGCGGGGCACTTTGGCTGGAAGAAGCTGGAGACCCTGTTGAAGTGTCGTTTCTACTGGGTGGGAATGCGCAGCTCCATTGAGAGGTGGTGCCAGAACTGTGGACCCTGTGGCCTCAGAAGAAAAGACTACAGCAGTCAGAAGGCACGCCTACAAACCATCAAGACGACTCGACCCTTAGAGATCGTGGCCCTGGACCATGTCAAGTTGTCACTAGTGTTGAGCGATACGATACTGCAAATATCGGGTATCGGCCGATATTAGCTGTATCGGGCTTTCGATTCCGAGTACCGATATTTTCGTCATATCGGATACCGGAATCGGATTTGTCACTGTCACTGTGAGTGTCCGTCGGTCGGGTCTGTCAGGAGTCAGCGGCACTTACCTGGCAGAAGATCTCCGGCGGTCACGTCCTGGACTGCTTGATGGCCGCCATTATCTTCTCCCTGGCGGTCACATGCAGTTTTTCGCGATAACTGCAGTGACTGCAGGGTAATCCCGGCCGTAAACCAGTCCGATGACGTCACCGCCGGGGAAGCAGGTAATCAGCTGTGCTGCGCCGGGATGACAGGCTCTGCCTGTCATTCTGATGTAGCAGAGCTGGATCGTCGTGGGACACTCGTTACTATGGACTGCGTCGGACAGGTGGTATACTGCTGTTTTTTTTTTTTCATTTTTTTACAGGAGATCGATGGCGTCGCAGGATGAGACTGTAATAAAAGTAATGAAAACTGTGTTGTGTTTTTTATTAAATTAAAAAACTCTTTTATGAACATTCACCCGTCCGGGTACATCAACAATTTAACTATTTACATACAGGGACCCTGTCCGGGTTATTTATAATTCTTTGGCAGGGGTGTTCCAGGTACCACCTGGTACTCTTCTGATGCTTGCCAAACATCCGAGACACCAAGGACCACCAGGACCTGATGACGTCGTGTGGCCTGTACAGTCAAGTCGTGACCCGCTATCTGTTTCTGTGTGGCCACCTCTTTCATCTCCCTCCGGGTCTGGAGCCCTATGTCCCGGACTGAACGAACCCCAGGGGGCCTAACAGGCGCCGGGTACGGGCCAGCTATCATTATCATGTCCATAGCTGGGGCTGCTGAGGAGACCACTGAGGGAGGCTGGGGAGATTTACGGCGTGGGGTGGGCACTTGTGCAGAGGCCTGGATGTGGGAGGCTGAAGGCTCCGAGGGTCTCACAGGTTCCTGACACTCTGGGGAGTAGGGGTCGCACCTGGTAACATTTAGGGCGTACCATCCATTGTAACCCCAGTGTCGGGTATAAGTCACCAAGTCTCCTGGCAACAGGTCCCTCCCCGGGTGTCCTGGGAGGTGAGTCTCCACGTCCCGCCGGGTCACAAACACTTCTAAATAAAGTCCAGGCTCCTGGATGAAGCCCCAACCAGCTTTCAATTTAAAGCTCCGTACTGCACCCTTACGCCGCTGCTCCCACAGGGTTCCTTTATCTTTTCTCATCCGGTCCTTATCTGCCCGGTCCTTCTCGATGTGACGTTGGCGAAGCTTCTGGGATTCGCGCTGCTCCCTTTGTCGCTCGGCTTCTCTCTCCCGACGTCTACACTCTTCCTCCTGACGCCGGTTGTAATTCTCCTCCACCAGCATCTCCATGTCTCCACCATCAAACTGCAGCTTACGATGTCCGGTTTGCGGCAGCTCTCCTGGCGCCCGACAGTCCTGGCGGCGCTCACCTGCGGAGGAAGCAGCCGGCTCTGGAACAGATGACAGTCGGGGCTCCGGTACAGACAGGTAGACCTCTGGTGCCTGCGCGGCCTCCTCCATGAGGACGGGTGTCGCTTCTTCTGTCTCAGCGACGGGGGCAGACAGCGGGATCTGGGGTGCTGCCGGTGCAGAGTTTTTTGCAGGAACGGGTGCCTCCACTGCGACAACGTCAACCGGATCACATTGCAAGGGCTGGGATGCCCGCACGGACTCCTCTACTAGAACGGGTGCCTCACCTTCCGGTACAGACACTTCAGGTAAGAGGGATTGGCGCCGCTCCAAGTTTAGTTTTAGGGCACGCCAGCTGGCTTCCATCCTGGCGACCTCCTCCCGGTGCCGGGCCAGGCCTCTTAGGGTATCCTCCGCTTCTTGCAGCGTAGGAGGGTTTCCAGGCCGGGTGCCCAACGGTGGTTCCGTGGCGATCAGGTCGCTTCCGTGGGGGGAGAGCTCTGACTGCTCCATCCCTTCACACTTCTGCTCGTGTCCATTAGCCATTTCTGCCAAGTCACATGTGTCATTAGCATCTGGGAGAGGGCCCCTCTTTTGTAGTGAGGCGGGACCTTCGTGTTAGTTTCCGCACACTGAGGAGGATGAGGAGGCGGAACTGAAGAGCTGTGGGGCACGATCTTACATTGCAGTACCATTTAGAGTGGTCGGCCATCGTTTTCGCGCCACTGAGTGAGTGTACACCCACGAAGAGCACGCCCTTCTTCTTCACCAGTGCCTCGTCGTGACGCAAATATGGCGGAAAAATGGCAAATACATTCTCTGATGATTTTAGCAATTCTCAAGCACAAAACCAGTTCAATTCAGGCACACAGGACTCGCTTATAGTGAGCTATAGAATCCTGTTCGTGACGCCCAAGTTGAGTCACACAGAGCCAGAGGTTTTGGGGGTACTCTGCACCGAGCCCGTCGACTTCTATGGGGTATGTCACGGCTTTACCCGGCAATTGAATCAGAGTCTATTTTACTATGTAGAAGTGTATAAACTATAAATATATGTATATATATATGTCACAATGACATGTATATATATATATATATGTATTCTATGTGTGTATATTTTGTGTTTACAACGAAAGAAAGGGTTTTTTTTGTTGCAATATTTTGTTCCCACAGACTTACATGGGACTTCCGGTATCGGAATCGGATATCGACGATATTTAGTGATATCGGCGATACCATTCCGATACGATATTTTTAGATATCGAGCAGTATCGCTCAACACTAGTTGTCACCCAGCCGGTCAGGATACTCCTATGCCCTGACCATGGTGGATCACTACTCCAGGTTCCTGGTGGTCGCCCCTGTCAAAGATCTGACGGCAGAGACAGCAGCAAAGACGTTCCATGCGTATTTCTGCAGACCCCATGGATATCCTGAGCAGGTGCTAACTGACCAAGGCCCAGCCTTCGAGGCCAAATTGTTCAAAGAGTTCTGCCATCTGTATGGATGTAAGAAGATAAGAACCACACCGTACCACCCCCAAACCAATGGTCTCTGTGAAAAGATGAACCACATCGTCATTGATCTGCTGAAGAGTGTACCACTCGACGAGAGGAATCGGTGTCCAGACCTACTACCTGATTTGGTAGATCTGTACAATCACATACCTGTGAGTTCCACCAATTGTACCCCAGCTTACCTCATGCGGGCAAGACCAGGAAAGCTGCCCATGGATCTAGAACTTGGTGTTGTAGAACCAGAAGCAGATGTGACTACTGAAGACTGGGACACAACCAGACAGGAACAGTACAGAAAAGTACAGGCCTGCGTTGAAGATAGTCTCAATCGAGTAAGGGACAAGCAAGAGGATCACTACAACAAAAGTTTGCCAGCCGAACCTTTCGCACTTGGTGAAGTTGTGCTGAAAAGAAAGAGGAGGATGCACAAACTCGACGATCAATGGGAAAGAGAGCCCTACGTTGTACAGAATTCAATGTTTGACAACAAGAAAACGTGTATAATTAGTAAAGATGGAAGAAGAACGACTACAACTGTATCCAGAGATCACCTAAAGTTGTGTCCGGATCCGTTAAAGCTTCAAGAGGAAGAACCTGTTGTCAATAAAGAAGAGCATGATGAAGCAGTCATACATACAGACTTAGGAGATTTCCCCGCAGATTGGCCCCGTATTGGAGAAGCTGTAATCATTCCCGTACTCCAATTCTATCAACCACAAGGAGAACCTCTACATCCAGTAGAGCTGGTTGTTGCAGTAGAGTCAGTTCCAGAGGAACCTGTTCCAACAGAATCTCAGGAAGCCGAATCACAGGAAGAAGAGTCCCCTGCTGAGACAGAACCGGATCACCCAGCTGAAAGTATACTTGCCAGATCCCTAGAGAGGTTAAGGCAATACTACAACCAAACTGCACGCAGGACAGACAGGTTAACTGACACCTCACCTATCACTACACCACGTAGGTCAGTACGCATAACAAGGGGACAATTACCTGTTAGGTACAGAGAGTAAGACTTAATAAATGTAGAGTATTGCTTATAGCATTGTACATAAATGTAGATATTGTTGCTTACATTATGTCTTAACTGTTATTTATTAATTTGTTTTTCTTTTTGGTTACTAAAACAAGTAAATGGACATTATTTTTGCTTGTTCCCGTTACCCTTTGAGCAGCCTTTTTCCAAAATAGACTAGGATTTTTTCGGTTGCTCATTTCCTCTCTGCTTTTACCTATGTATATAGTTATATATATTACCTGTTATGCAACAGTTCAAGATCCTCACCTCCCGTAAGGGAAGAGTTAAATTGTACAATGTTAATGTTCTGTTTTTCTAAAAAATGTCTCTCAGCCCGGGAGTGCTGAGTCCTACTAGGAGGGAATGTGGAGCTCATCTGCGTCTGGATTCATAGCTCCCAGAAGGGTGCGCAGAAGTAATTCACCACTAGAGGTCACTATATACATTCACACACCTTCACCCATCCCTAAGACCACCAGAGGGAGCTCCGATAGTGATATAAAAGGAGGGTGAAGACAGGAAAGAGAGATCAGTTAGCTCAGTCAGCTCAGTAGCTCAGTCAGTCAGTCTGAAGGCTGCAGTCTGCAGTAAAGTGAAGTTCAGTCAGATTAGAGAGACTGCAGAGCAGTTCAGTTCAGCAAAGTGGAGGCTAGTAAAGTGGAACTGAATCCACTCCAATCTAGTCAGAGAGCTGAAATAAGCGAGTAGTCTGCAGACAGAGCAGACGAGTGGAGTTTGCAGCAAGGGACTCCAGAGCTCAAGTTGAGAGCTAGGAGCGTGCCGACGCTCAGAGAGCGGCGAAGAGGCGGCCCACCAACCGCCAGTATGTGTAATCGTGTGAGGGCCCGGGTAGGCCGAAGGCGAGTGGAAAGAGAAGTGAAAAGAGGCAGAGGAGCCTTCATAGCTCACCTCAACAAGTATTTACCGGACGCCGGGGTCCGAGCCTATAGGGATCTCCACGACCCATTAGGAGAACACCGGAGTTCCTGGAGGACTACAAGTCCCAGGAGTACCACAGAGCTGATACGTAGCAGGATCAGGAGGACGGAGTCCAGCAGGATCCGCTATAAGAGACCCTGTCCTTTCAGAGAAGATCCAATCACAAGGTCAGCCAGGTACAAGACGGAGACTAAGTTAGGCCCAGCTACATGCAGGCCAGGACTTCATTGCAGAAAGGCAAGGAACAGGAGGCCACACACCTACTCAGTGGGAGACTCTGGATGTGCACCCTTCACCCTACAGTGCTCCGGGATGTGCCTGCAACATCTTCAGTAAAGGTACCAAAGTGACTTGTGTGTGTTTGTCCTATTTCTGACCTCTAACTGCCGGGTTCCCCTCTGTCCTGCTTCCCCATATAACTATCTGCCCTGAAGGACTCAGCCTCACCTGTGGGAGGCCTAACACCTATAGCTGCACAACACCAACCCTTCAGTGGATCTGCACTGCAGCGCTGGTCACCCTGACCAGGTACCACAGGTGGCGTCACGAATCCCCATACCAACATTCAATTCTCCTGTAAATATCCCACATTAAAGGGTGAGCGCCAGAGCCACGGACTGAGCTGTGTTGCCGTGACATCCCCCATAGAAGTGTATAGGCTCAGATCTGAGTTCCCATTGCTTTGGAGGGCGACTCATATCTACATGTGAACTGGATGAGCTGAGAAGATAACCAAGTAAAATCGCTTATTTAAAGTTGGAACTGGACTCTGTCTCTCTTTGATGAAGCCGCCCTCAGGAAATCCTCAGCAGATCATAGAGCACCCTGATGGAACAGAAAGCTGGGCGAAAGGTACGCTACAAAGGGGACATTGTGTACATGTGACAGAGGGCCAGGGCGTGCATAAACAGCCATCAATGCGGGCCACAACTACAGCCCTGGAATCTCTCACACTCTCATTCTCATTCTGTTACTGCAGACTTGTAAAGTTGGTAAATTAATCTACAAAGCAGTTAAAGAGAATCAGGTCAAAAGTTGCCAGTTTTTGCTGTTATTATATTTACAATATGCAGCTTCCCAAAATAATCTGTTTTTTGTCTTTTTTCGAACCCGACATACAGTTCCAGAGAGTTGGGCCTTTTTTATTCAGTGCCCATTTTTATGATCTTTACCAAGTGGGCGTTACTTACAGGGTAATAATGCAGAGAATCCTAAAGACACACTCAAGAGAATCCTGTGAGCACCGCCCTATTGGAAAAGACTGTAAATATTACCACTAAATTAAAAAGTCCTTATATCTTGAACCGTAGGGCGGATTTAAAAAAAAAAGAAAAAAATGAAATGCTTGGGATCAGTGGGGTAAAGTAACAGAAAAAATTGGACACTTTTGACATAGTGAATGTGACAAGTCATGTTTAATGATTCTATATTCTGACTGGGATTTCTTTGGTCTAGTTTCATGATATTAATTGTATAGCAGCATCATTTATATATTGTTCAACATTGTGAATAGATTCTTTTAAGTAAGAAAATTATATTTGGCCACTGTACAGTATGTTGGTATTAGTTGAGCACTGTGTGATTTAGCTGGACATTGTTTGTCATTGCTTCTTAAAGGGCTATTCTCATGTTTTCCAATAATTAAAATTGCAAATTGCTTGTAAAACAAAGATCTTTGCAATTTACTTGATATTAAAAATCTTCTCTGCTCCCCAGACAAAGGGATTTTTACTGATATTGCTATTTACATTGCTATTGAGCTTGTAACCGCTGTTCTAATGATGTCTAGATCACAAGGTCCGGCAGCGTCAGTGTAACTGCACTCCTTTGTGCTGCTGGGACAAAACAACCTCTGCTTGCAGCATCAGAGAGTTGTCTGTTAGGGCCAGACAGTAGCGCACCATATGCAGGAAGATGGGATGAGAGCCGTGAGCTCATGAACTGCAATGGTGAGTAGGGGTGTAACGGTCACAGTCTCAGATGAACATTCAGCTGAAGTGTAGTGTGGCGCAGGTGCCCGCCTTGTCTCTGCAATCCAATGCACGCCCCCCACAAATCAGAGGCCGACAGATGACATCAGAGTGCAAGTCACAGGCGGCAAATAGCAAAATAGTTTTTTTTTCCATGTGTTAGAGAACAGTGGCAGAACGGGAAATGTTATTACAGGATGGTTCCAGGAGCTGGACATCATACCAGTACAGGTCCCAGGATGTGGGACATATATTACTGGGGATGGGCCAGGATGTGGATACTACACCACGATTGGGGACATTATTACTGTAAGGTGCCCAGGATGGGGGACATATATTACTGGAAGGGGCCCAGGATGGGGGATATATATTACTGGAAGGGGCCTTGATGGGGATCACATATTACTGGAAGGGGCCAGGATGGGGACCATTATTACTGAAAGAGGCCCAAGATGGGGACATTATACCAGGAAGGCGCCCAGGATGGGGGACATTATAACAGGAAGGGACTCTGGATGGAGGACATTCTAGCAGGAAGGGGGCCAGGATGGGGGAAATTATATCAGAAAGGGAACCATGATGTTGTATATTATAACTGGGAGAGGCCCAGGATGTTGGATATTATTACTGGGAGAGGACCAGAATGGGGAACATTATCACTGGAAGGAACACAGTATGTTGGACATAATTACTGGAAGGGGCCCAGGATGGGAGACAAAATACCAGAAAGGGGCCCAGAATGGGGGACATTATTACAATAAGGATTACAGGATGGGAGACATTATTTCAGCAAGGGGCACAGGATGGGGGACATTAACACAGCAAGGGGTCTAGGATGAGGGACATAATACTAGGAAGGGGCCCAGGATGGGAGACAAAATACCAGAAAGGGGCCCAGAATGGGGGACATTATTACAATAAGGATTACAGGATGGGAGACATTATTTCAGCAAGGGGCACAGGATGGGGGACATTAACACAGCAAGGGGTCTAGGATGAGGGACATAATACTAGGAAGGGGCCCAGGATGGGTAACACTAGTACAGGATGAGGGACATAATTACAATATGGGAGGGGACAACATGTATGTCTTTAAAGGATTTAGAATCCTACAAGGGCTAATGCATCAGACCAACATGTAGGTGGGGATCCAAGTCCAAATTTTGCATCCGGGCCCATTGGACTCTGGTTACGCCATCGATGGTGAGACAACCTTTTTAAATACTTCACTCTTTCACTTTAGCCAAAGCTTTACATGGGACTCACATAGAGGACGGAACAGAGACATAAAAAGTTCTTGTTTTTAACAAATGATTTAGATTTGCTCCCTTCTAACATTACTTTTCTGGCTATTCATCTTGTTCTTTTGAGCAGAAGTACAGAATTCCTAGCATGAATCACATACAGCAATTCAAAGATACAGTAATTTATCATCCAACACAAAACCATTTGCTTCATCTACAGATAAAATTGCACTTCTAGCTAACAAGCTTTCAAGTGACTTCCTCTTATAGAACTTGACCCTACAAAGATGCCTTGAGCTATTTTACCCATCATAGCATGCGACCTTGTACACTATATCCCAATCCTGCACATGTTCACCTTATTATGTATGCATTGAACTTCCCAGAGGTGAAGTGCACGTAGCTCCCTTTCCAGCTGTGTTTTTCATATACATCACAGCCCATTAATAATGCTAGAGACTATCATGGGGCAAACAGATGATGAACCGGGATTCATTGGTGAAGTATATGTATATTACTGAATTTGTGTTTTTCAATAAGCCTACAACTTCATCTTTCTATGATGTAAGATATCATACTGTATTCTTCAAAATGGTCTGTGAACACTATCTGTGCAAAATAAATACTTCATTCTGTAAAAGTACTTGGCACTTGGGGGGCAGAATAAATTACATTTCTGTAAGACCACCATCTTCTTACACATTGACATGCTTTAAGGTTCCCCATGAAATGTATCTATAATCTGCCTGAGGTAAGTAAAATACATTATGATTCCTGTGGGACAGGACCTCTGCTAGTTACATTGACTTTTAGCAATTTGATCTTGTACAAACTTGCACTGTTGTAACACTACATTAATTTTACATTATTTAAGACATTTTTCACTATAATTTATAGCAATTTTATGAGGTTGCGCTTTCCACTGAAATCTAGAAAGTCCTAAGAGAAACTTTTCATTGTCAGCTGCCATTGTTCTATATAGTTGTTATTTATTGATTTTTATATGACACCATTACGTTCCTTAACGTTATACAGAGATTGTCATCACTCATAGCTGTCGGTATGCCCAATGGTCTCTATCTAATTCTTCTAAAACTCACATACAGCTCTGGCAAAAATTAAGAGACCACTGCAAAATTTTTAGTTTGTCTGATTTTTTTCTTTATAGGTATATTTTTGAGTAAAAATGTAAATTGCTCTTTTATTCTATAAACTACTGACAATGTCTCCGAATTTCAAAGCAATAAATTTTGTATTTATTTTCAGAAAATGAGAAATGGTCAAAATGCCAAAAAAATGCAGTGCTTGCAGACCTCAAATAATAATAAATTATCTTTATTTTTATATAGCGCTAACATATTCCGCAGCGCTTTACAGTTTGCACACATTATCGTCGCTGTCCCCGATGGGGCTCACAATCTGATTCCCTATCAGTATGTCTTTGGAGTGTGGGAGGAAACCGGAGAACCCGAAGGAAATCCACGCAAACACGGGGAGAACATACAAACTCCTTGCAGATGTTGTCCTTGGTGGGATTCGAACCCAGGACTCCAGCGCTGCAAGGCTGCAGTGCTATCCACTGAGCCACTGTGCTGCCCACGTTCATAATCATGTAGAAACAATAATTCTCATGTTTTAACTCAGGAAGAGTTCAGAAATCAATATTTTGTGGAATAACCTTGATTTTTAATCACAGCTTTCATGCCTCTTGGCATGCTTTCCACCAGTCTTTCACACTGCTTTTGAGTGACCTTATGCCACTCCTGGTACAAAAATTCAAGCAGTTCTTTGTTTGATGGCCTGTGACTATCCATCTTCCTCTTGATTAAGTTCCAGAGGTTTTCAATGGGGTTCAGGTCTGGAGATTGGGCTAGCCATGACAGGGATTTGATGTGGTGGTCCTTCATCCACACATTGATTGACCTAGCTGTGTGGCATGGTGCATTGTCCTGTTGGAAAAACTAGTCCTCAAAGTCGGGGAACATTGCCTGAGCAGAAGGAATCAACTGTTTTTCCAGGATAACCTTGCATGCAGCTTGATTCATACGTCCTTCACAAAGATTAACCTGCCCAATTCCAGCCTTGCTAAAGCATCCCCAGATCATCACCGATCCTCCACCAAATTTTACAATGGGTGTAAGACACTGTGGATTGTACGCCTCTCCAAGTCTCTGTCTAACCATTAGACGACCAGGTGTTGTGCAAAGCTGAAAATTAGACTCATCAGAGAAGATTACCTTACTCCAGTCCTCTATGGTCCAATCCTTATGGTCTTTGGCAAACTTCAGCCTGGCTCTCCTTTGCTTCTCATTGATGAAAGGCTTTTTTATATCTTTACATGATTTGAGCCCTGCCTCTAGGAGCCTGTTTGAACTGTTCTTACTGTGCACTTTACCCCAGCTGCCATTTGCCATTCCTTTTGTAGGTCACTTGATGTCATCCTGCGGTTGCTGAGTGACATTCGATTAAGATTACAGTCATCCCGGTCAGTGGAAAGTCATTTTTGCCCTCTTCTGGTCTGTAGCTTTGTCGTCCCCAATGTCTACTGCTTGACCTTGTTGTAATGGACTGCCGTATTAGAAATTTTAAAGATGGAGCCAACATGGCGCTCACTGTATCCCTCTGCTAGTAAAGCCAGAATTGAGCCCTTTCTTTTCCTCACTCAAGACTTTTCCTTTCAACTCCTTTGGCATGGTTAAAAGTTATTTTTTCTTTCCTATTTCTTTTCGGATATTACTAGCACTTGTTTTGCCATCCGCTTGTCCTATTGCAAGAGGATAGTGAACACCACAGCAGTGTTTTTATACTTTCCTTTGTTAAATAAGATTTGGTTCAGGTGATCACCTAATCAGAAGCACATTAAGTAGAATGAGGTGTACTCTGGTTGGAATTCAACTGACACTGGAATGGAATGGCTGTGTAAGGTTCTTTGTACATGTTCTTGAAACTCAGTTTTCCGTCAGCCATTTTGCTTTCTGTCTTGCTGCAGCTATCTTGCCCTCAGTCAATATGGAGTTTTCAGCTTTCATGTTCCCGCCCTGATTCTCTCCCTCTTGCTTCTTAAGCAGCCACAGCTGAGCAATCAGTGCTTCAGAATCTAGCCTGCAGTGAACCTGTGACCTGACTCCTGGAAGCCTTGGACTATGTACTCCAGCTATTCCTACTGAGGAACTCTGAACACTTGTGGACTCTGGAACCCTGCTCTTTGAAAGATCCACGTTTGCATGGACTTACGGTAACAGAGAAGAAGATCCTGAACCTGTTGTGGAGAGTGATTGCTGAGCTTAAGTTACTCTGGCCTGCTGTGTCTCCTGCTTCTGTATCTGCAAACTGTGTGACTATTTTTGCCACTTGTATGAAGTAATACAAGACCTTCTATATCAAACCTGTGTCTCATGTATTTTCATCGCACCCAAGCACAAGACGCTATATGAACTGTACTACATACATTACAAGATTCTGAAGCCAAAACGTTAGTGTCTGCTGGGTCTGGGAAGGCTGTGTCTGCTGTAACTGTGGATATCAGATGTCCAGTTGTACTTTCTGTGATGACAGTGGTTGTGACTTCTCACAACCATTCCAGGTGAGCAATTCCCTTAAGTTTTTTTTTCTGCAGTGTTACCACAGGTAAACACTATTGTTTTTTTTCTTTTCTCCTCTCCTTCCAGTACTCCTGTCTTAAAAGATCTGGAAAATGGAGGCCCGCATAAAGGAACTTTGCGGAGTGACTGATAATATCCTTGCAGATTTACAGACTATAAAAACCGTTTTACAAACCTACAGGACCTCACTAATCACAATTTGCAAGTGTTTGGACAGACTGCCCAGGATTTGCGAGCCAGGATTGAGGTTCTAGAGGAGCGAGTCCAGGCTCCTGCCGTAGCCCCAAGTTCTGGGATTCCCAAGTTGCCCCTATTTCATTTTGGCGGTGAACGTGAAAAATTCAGGGGATTTATTAACCAATGCAATCTGTTTTTTTCTGCACATGCTTCACAATTTCCCACTGAACGATCTAAAGTGCTTACTATAATTATGTTACTTACCAACAAGGCTTTGATGTGGGCAAACCCTCTGATTGAGACTGAGAATGAATGTTTGGATCATCTTTATGCTTTCATTTCAGCCATGGGGCAGGTGTTTGATGACCCCAATCGAGGTGCAACAGCTGAAGCAGCCATGTTAACTTTGCGCCAAGGTAAGCACTCGGTAGCCGAATATGCCTTGGATTTCAGGAGATGGGCCCTTGATACCACCTGGGACAGTTCCGCCAAAAAATCTATTTTTCGAAAGGGGTTGTCTCCACTAATTAAGGATGAACTTGCTCGTGCCGACCCTCCCACTGCGTTAGGTGACTTTATTAACTACTGCATCCGTATTGATGCTCGCCTGACTGAACGCAGGCAAGAGAGATGGTTCGAAAGCAATCGCACTAACCTTTTCCTACCTTCCTCCCCAGCTAAGGAACCTTTGAGTAGGATCACACGGGAACCTGAACCTGAACCCATGCAGGTAGACTCTTTACAAAGACGGGTTAGTGATGCACGCAAGGAACATCGTTTTAAGGAAAATCTATGTTTCTATTGTGGTAAGTCAGGGCACTTCATTATAAACTGCCCCAGCCGTTCTCGTAAGACTACTGCAGCACTCATTCACTGTGAGTGTTGCGAGAGGAGATCTGTCAGGTCCGAGCCTCAGGCTCCAGAGAGATCTGCAGCAACAGATCTTGATTTCTCGGACTTAAACTCCGTTACTTCTGAGGACGATGACTGTGTAAACGCTGCAATTTTTCAAGTTTCCTCAGCGGTGTCCCAGCTGAGTTGTAGGAAAAACAATTCTCATTGCTTCCTTTCCATCAAACTCTGGGTTAACTCAGTCTGGGTGTCTAGCTCTGCTATGATCGACTCAGGGGCAAGTGGGAATTTTATGGATGTCTCCTTTGCTCTGAAACAGGGGATACGTTCAGTGAAGAAGGCTACTCCAGTACAGATGGAAACTGTGGATGGCTCCCTGCTGACCTCTGGACCAGTGGATCAGGAAACGGAGCCTTTGAGGGTCCTTATGGGTAAAGATCATCAAGAGAAACTGTCCTTTATGCTTATCTCTTCTCCCCACTTTCCCATTATTCTAGGGCTACCATGGCTGCAGGCTCAGAACCCTACCATTAACTGGGAGACCAAGGAATTACACTTTCCAGAGAAACAGATGAGTCCAGAAGTTTCAGCTTGCTCTGTTCCTAAAGGAACCATGTCAGTCCCTGAACTACCAGCTGTATACCAGGACTATGTGGATTTATGTGACAAGAAGAACGCTGACCAGCTTCCCCCTCACCGTCCATATGATTGTCCAATTGAATTATTGCCTGGAGCGAGATACCTTTTGGTAAGATCTACCCCCTGGCGGGGCCTGAGCTAAAGGCTTTAAAGGATTACATAGACGAAAATCTAGCCAAGGGCTTCATACGCCCCTCTTCATCTCCTGCAGGTGCACCCATCTTCTTTGTGAAGAAGAAAGATGGATCTCTGAGACCCTGCGTAGACTATAGGGAACTCAATAAGGTTACTATTAGAAACCGTTATCCATTGCCTTTAATCCCTGAGTTATTGGAGAGAGTGTGGCATGCCAAAATTTTCTCTAAATTGGATCTCCGTGGGGCCTATAACTTGGTCCGTATTAGACCTGGGGATGAATGGAAGACTGCATTCAGGTCACGCTATGGACACTTTGAATATCTAGTTATGCCTTTTGGTCTGAGTACCGCCCCAGCCACTTTCCAACACTTGGTGAATGACATCTTCAGGGATCTCCTAGATACATTCGTGGTGATTTATTTGGATGATATTCTAATTTTTTCTAACTCCACAGAGGAACATCATGGACATGTGAGAATGGTCTTGGAACGTCTAAGACAAAACCATCTTTACATCAAACTTGAAAAGTGTGAATTCCATAGGACCGAAATTCAATTTCTGGGGTATGTACTGTCTACACAAGGAATTAGTATGGATGGAAGTAAGACCCAAGCCATCAAGGATTGGCCAAGTCCTAGAAATGTGAAGGAGGTGCAGCGCTTCATCGGGTTTGCCAATTTCTATAGACGTTTCATTAGGAATTTCTCTGAGGTAGTGTCACCTATCACCCAACTTACCCGGAAAGAGTCTAGGTTCTCCTGGACTCCCCAAGCCCAGGAAGCATTTTCTCGTCTAAAAGATAAATTTACCACCGCACCTATCTTGGTACATCCCAACCCCGAACTTGCCTTCATAATAGAGGTGGATGCTTCAGATTGTGCCGTTGGAGCTATACTCTCTCAGAGAACAGGTGAGAAGAATGTCTTGCATCCCTGTGCCTTCTTTTCCCAGCAGTTGTCTTCGGCTGAGAGGAACTACGATGTGGGCAATAGAGAGTTGTTGGCCATTATTGCCGCCTTCAAAGAATGGAGACACCTTCTTCAGGGAGCTGCACAGCAAATAGTCGTCCTGACAGACCATCGTAACCTTGAATTTATCAGGTCGGCTAAGTGCCTGACTCCTCGCCAGGCTCGCTGGAATCTTTTCTTAAACCAATTTAATTTTGTCATTTCTTATAGACCAGGATCGCGCAATGGAAAGGCTGATGCACTCTCTAGGATTCATTCAGCAGAGACCCGTCCACTTGCTCCTCCTAAGACTATTCTTCCTGACTCTAGATTCCTGGGAGTGATTCATAATCAAGACCTACTTAAGGACATCAAGGAAGCATACCATGCGGATTCCTTGTTGGCACAACCCCCAAGGGACGTAAGTCTTGTCTTTAAGAATGGTGTGTGGATTCTGGGACAACGTCTGTATATTCCTGAAATAGTCAGATTGAGAGTATTGCAACTCATTCACGATTCCAAGATAGCTGGGCATAGAGGAATTCTAAAGACACAGGAATTTCTCTCTCGTTTCTTTTGGTGGCCCACTTGCAGGAAGGATGTTTTAAACTATGTCACTTCATGTGAAGTCTGTGCAAGATGCAAAACACCTCGCTCCTCACCAACTGGTCTGTTACAACCTCTTCCCACCCCGTCCCGCCCGTGGGGATCCATTTCTATGGACTTCATTGTGGAGTTACCAACCTCTCAAGGGAAAAACACCATTCTAGTGGTGGTTGATCGTTTAACAAAGGCAGCTCATTTTATTCCTTGTGTCGGCTTACCCACTGCAAAACAGACATCAGATTTGATGATTAAAGATGTGTTTCGCTTACATGGAGTACCGGATGAGGTTATTTCGGATCGAGGGGTGCAATTCACTTCAAGGTTTTGGCAAGATTTCTGTGCAGCATTGGACATTAAAGTAAACCTTTCTTCTGCTTTTCATCCCCAGACTAATGGACAGACCGAACGAACCAATCAAACTCTGGAGCAGTATCTCCGCTGCTTTATCTGCCACCTACAGGATGATTGGGTGGATCTACTTCCATTGGCTGAGTTCTTTTATAACAACTCTCAGAGCGCCTCCACTAAGCAGTCTCCTTTTTACTCCAATCTAGGTTATCATCCTAACATTCTTCCACGATTTCCCATAGAGACGCCTTTACCAGCAGTGGCCGAAAGAATCACGTCTTTACAGAAGAATATGGATCTTCTAAAGGAGAATCTGGAATTGGCTCAGGAAAGGTACAAGAAAGCAGCAGATAAATTTTGTAAACCTGCACCAGTTTTCAAGGTAGGAGACCTGGTCTGGCTGTCAACCAGAAATCTTAAGTTAAGGATTCCATCGTCTAAGTTGGGACATAAGTACATTGGACCCTATAAAATCAGTAAAATTATAAGTGCGTTGCTTGTCGTCTCAACTGCCTAGAACTATGAGAATCCACCTGTCTTTCATGTATCCCTACTAAAGGCTGCAACACCCAATACGTTTCCTGGACGTTCTTCTCCTTGCCTGACCAGTGCTAGTCGATGGTCAGGAAGAATTTGTGTGGAAGAATTCTAGATTCCAGGTTATCAGAATCAGTTACAATATTGATTAAATGGCAGGGCTACCCAGTGGAGGACAACTCATGGGAACCATCAATAACGTTAATGCTCCTCGTTTGCTCCGCCAGTTTCATCAGAGGTACCAGACAAGCCTGGTCTGAGGCCATCCAGAGGTTGTCCCTAAGGGGGGAGTATGTAGGTTCTTTGTACATGTTCTTGAAACTCAGTTTTCCGTCAGCCATTTTGCTTTCTGTCTTGCTGCAGCTATCTTGCCCTCAGTCAATATGGAGTTTTCAGCTTTCATGTTCCCGCCTGATTCTCTCCCTCTTGCTTCTTAAGCAGCCACAGCTGAGCAATCAGTGCTTCAGAATCTAGCTGCAGTGGACCTGTGACCTGACCCTGGAAGCCTTGGACTATGTACTCCAGCTATTCCTACTGAGGAACTCTGAACACTTGTGGACTCTGGAACCCTGCTCTTTGAAAGATCCACGTTTGCATGGACTTACGGTAACAGAGAAGAAGATCTGAACCTGTTGTGGAGAGTGATTGCTGAGCTTAAGTTACTCTGGCCTGCTGTGTCCCTGCTTCTGTATCTGCAAACTGTGTGACTATTTTTGCCACTTTGTATGAAGTAATACAAGACCTTCTATATCAAACCTGTGTCTCATGTATTTTCATCGCACCCAAGCACAAGACGCTATATGAACTGTACTACATACATTACAGGCTGTCAGACATGTAGAGAAGCTGAATTTATAAAACTGTACAGTGGTCTCTTAATTTTTGCCAGAGCTGTATACTGAAGGAAATTTTATTTTTAGAAAGCCAGTTAACCCATCAATATTTTTTTGGGAGAGCGGAAGAAAACCCACTCAATTACAAGGAGAACTAGAAACTCTATGAAGAATTGTGTCTGGTTGGCAACATACTCCAAACCTTAGTATTGTGGGGGATAGTGCTAAACATTGACCCTGTGCTGACTTCATCTGACCATTATCTAAGAAAGCACAAAATGTGAACAACCGCAAAACATGACTTAAAGGGTTGTCTAGTAAAAAAATGAGGTAGATATGTTTTCAATTAAAAAAGTATGCAGAATTTTCTAATACACTTATATCAAAGGTTCCGAATCTTCATATATCTGTTGGTCTTGGTAGCTCCACTTTGAACAGTGTTGTGCAAGAAGTGGCAGGCCGACTGCTCATTTTAGTTAAGCCAGTCCTCTATTTGTGACTGAAATTACCCAATAAGCCAATCCCTTCAAGCAAAGCATTGGTGACATCGAGAACAAGAAGGCTCTACTGTATTGAACAAATGCTGGAAGTGGAGCTGCCAGAACCCAGCACTGCACAGGAATCTGAAGACAGGGCAGACATACCGCCTGTGCAGCTGCTTTCACTGCATTGAGGCACAGCTAGCAAGTTCATTTTCTGCCAATCTGAATGGCACTTGTTTCCATTAATAGTGAACCCAGTAAGCAGTGTTCAATACACAGTCACTCATTGCTACAGAGCTTCCTGCTTTTTTCCATCAGTAGTGCATCTGAAGGGAGGGAGGAAATGCGGGTGCACTGAAGTCAGAAGGGCTGACAGCAGAATGCTTAGAAAGGCTTCCTTCTTGCTCTATGCTTTTGTTTTCCTCCAGAATGGACAGCTCACTGTACTCATAGTAAGTTTACATTCTTTATATGATGTATTGTGATCTTAATGCGTGTAGGTGTAGTATTATATATACAGTTGTATGAAAAAGTGTTTACCCCCTTCCTGATTTCCTATTCTTTTACATGTTTGTCACACTTAAATGTTTCAGATCACCAAACAAATTTAAATATTAGACAAAAATAACACTGGTAAATACAAAATTCAGTTTTTACATAAAGGTTTTTATTACTAAGGGAAAAAAAATCCAAACCTACAGGGCCCTGTGTAAAAAACTGATTCCCCACCCGATAAAACATAAATTAACTTTGGTTTATCACATCTTCGGGAAGGTCTGATTACTGCCACACCTGTTTTCAATCAAGAAATCACTTAAATAGGACTTGCCTGACAAAGTGAAGTAGATCGAAAGATCCTCAAAAGCTAGACATCATGCCATGATATAAAGATATAAAGAAATTCTGGAACAAATGAGAAACAAAGTAATTGAGATCCATTAGTCTGGAAAAGGTTATAAAGCTATTTCTAAAGCTTTGGGACTTCAGTGAACCACAGAGAGAGAGCCATTATTCATAAATGGTGACAACATGAAACAGTGATGAATCTTCACAGGAGTGGCGGGCAAACCAAAACTACCCCAAGAGAGCAACAATGACACATCTGTTATGTTTCGGTAGCTGAGGAGTGCAGGTAAAAAAGGCAATACACCAGAGCAGTTGGAATCTATGAGATTGCAGTACCCTGACTAACCACCACAACTAGAGGCAGCCGTGGAGCGTTCCTACGTTGGTCCTAGACGCCTCGTCACAGCCTGAGAAGCTAACTACACCTAAAGATAGAAATAGGAAAGCTATCTGCCCCGGAGCAGAACCCCAAAGATAATAGAAAGCCCCCAAACAAGTAATGGCGGTTAGACAAGATGAAATACAGACACAGAAAGAAAATAGTATGAGCAAACGCTGGGGCCCAAACTAACTAAATAGAAAAGGATAGGAAGGGTACTTACTGCAATCCCAGAAAACCCTGAAAAGCACCAACTCTACTAATTTCAAAAACACCTGAGATCACACGACCTCTTCCACCTAAATTAGTTCTCTGGTGTAACAAAATCAAAACAGCAGCCACTGCAAAAAACTGGAAAAAGCAAAAGTACAAACATCAGTGGCTGAACTAAACTGAAAGGGCAAAAGCCCCGGAGGGGACCTGAAGGCCCCCACAGAAGTACAGGACAAAATGCAAAAATATAGCACAAAAACAAAAAGAAGAAAATGTCTTATCTGTTAGCAGGAGATGCAGACACAACACAGCAGGCTACAAGGGAAACAGGAATGAAGGATTCAGACCAGAACAATTGATCACCGGCAACCCTGATGGGAAGGTGACTCCCTTATATAAGACCAGTCAGTAACACCTGATTCCCAGTCCTCACAATCTTCACTGGACAGACCAGCACCGCTTGTAACCACCAGAGGAAGCCTCTGCTCAGAACTCATCTCAAACCCATTCACAACACACATCTAAGAGGTCACAAAAAGACCGGTGTTGAGAAATATAGAAGAACGGCACCAAGAAAAGTCTACTCACTGGTGGGGGTGATGACTTCTGAATCCTGGACACATAGGTGGTTTCAATGCGGTTGATTCAGTGCTTAGAAACACAGTAGTAGCAGACTGATATCCAAAGGAAATAGATGCAGCACTCTTCAATTCCGTTAAAAAAACAAAGTCCTTTATTCAATTTCTGGACAAGGTTAACATCGGGTTAGATACATGAAAAACATGCAGTGAAAAAAGACAGGACTACGGCCGTTTTCACGTTATGCACGCTTCAACGGGTCCAGGATCTTGACACGTTGAAGCATGCATAACGCAAAACAGCCATAGTCCTGTCTTTCTTCACTGCATGATTTCATGTACCTAGCCCGATGTTAACCTTGTCCAGAAATTGAATAAAGAACTTTGGTTTTTAACGGAATTGAAGAGTGCTGCATCTATTTCCTTTGGCTAAGAGGTCACAAAAGACCCCACAACAACATTCAAAGGACTGCAGGCCTCACTTGCCTCAGTTAACATCAGTGCTCATGACTCTACGATAAGAAAGATACTTGGCAAAAATGAACTGCATGGCAGAGTTCCAAGACGAAAACCACTGCTGAGCAATAAGAACATATAGGCTTTTCCCAGTTTTGGCAAAAAACATCTTGATGATCCCCAAGACTTTTGAGATAATACTGTTATGAATGTGCTAGAGATGGTTTCTGAGCGGAGGCTCCCTCTGGTGGTTACAGAAGTACTGAACCTTTCAGCGAGGAGTGGCAATCAGGGATCATGGACTGGTCTGATATAAGGGAGGTTCCTCCCACGATGGTTGCCGGTGATCAATTGTTCTTGTCTCAATTGTGGTTCCTGGTTCATTTGGAAGTTTGCTGGAGTCCTGCCTGCATCTCCTGCTTTCAGATAAGATATTTTTTGCTTTTCTTTTTGTGCTTGCTTTTTGCATTGTTTTCTGCACTTTTGTGGAGGTCAGCCAGGTCCCCTCCTGGGGCCTTGGCTCCTCACAGTTTATCTGCAGCCACTGTTATTTGCTCATTTGCTTTTTCCTGTTTTTTCAGTGGCTGCAGCTTGGTTTTGTTCACACTGAGATCTGATTTAGCGGGTGGCGAGATCGTGTGATCTCAGTATTTTTTTAATCAGAATTGTTGGATTTTTGTAGGGTTTTCTGGGTTGCAGAAAGTAATCTCTCCTTTCCTATCCTATTTAGTCAGCTTGTGGCCCCAGCGTTTGCTCAATCTATTTTCTGCCTATGTTTGTGTTTTCATCTTGTCTAACCGCCATTATATGTTTTGGGGCTTCCTATTTTCTTTGGGGATCTGCTCCGGGGCAGATAGCTTTCATCTTTCTGCCTTTAGGTGTAGTTATCTCTCAGGCTGTGACGAGGCGTCTAGGATCAATGTAGGAACGCTCCACGGCTACCTCTAGTTGTGTCGTTAGTTTAGGAATCTGCAACCCATCAGTTACCAACATCTCAGGTGTTCTGCTGCCCTGCTGTTGTTCCTGTCATCCTCAGCTACCGAAACACAACATAATACTCTGTGGACTGACGAGACAAAATTTGAACATTTTGGAAGGTATACAGTATAACCCATAATGCCTGGCGTAGAAGTAACACAGTATTTCACAAAAGGAGCATTATACCAGCAGTAAATATGGTGGTGGTAGTGTGACGGTCTGATGCTGTTTTGCTGCTTCAGGACCTGAAAGACTTGCTGTGGGAAATGGAACCATGAATTCTGCTCTCTACCAAAAATTTCTAAAGGAGAATGTCCGGCCATCTGTTTGTGAGTTACCTCAGGCTCAAGTGCACTTGAGTTAGGCAGCAGGACAATGATTCAAAGCACAATAACAAGTCCATCATTGAGTGACTTAAGAAAAACAAAATTAAGGCTTTGGAGTGCCCTATTCAAAGTCCTGACCTTAATCCGATTGAGATGCTGTGGTATAACCTTACAAAGGCGGTTCATGCTTGAAACCCTTCAATGTGGCTGAATTACAACAATTCTTCAAAGATGAGTGGGTCAAAATTCCTCAAGAGCGTTGTAAAAGACTCATTGCCAGTAGTGATGAGCGAGTATACTCGTTGCTCGGGTGGTCTCCGAGTATTTTGGCATGCTCGGAGATTTAGTTTTCGTCGTCTCAGCTGCATGATTTGCGACTGCTAGACAGGCTGATTACATGTGTGGAATGCCTGTTTGTTAGGGAATTCCCACATGTATTCAGCTTGTCTAGCAGCCGCAAATCATGCAGCTGAGACTACGAAAACTAAATCTCCGAGCACGCCAAAATACTTGGAGATCATCCGAGCATGCTAGGGAGACCCGAGCAACGATGCTACTCGCCCTTCACTAATTGCCAGTTATCGCAAACGCTTGATTGCAGTTGTTGTTGCTAAGGGTGGCCCAACCAGATATTAGGTTTAGGGAGCAATCACTTTTTCACACATAGCCGGTAGGTTTGGATTTCTTTTTCCCTTAATAATAAAGACCTTCATTTAAACTGCACAGCCATTTGTGAGACAAACAGCTCTCAATCTGCAAAGTGTACCGCACCCAGGCATGGAGATATGGTGAGCAGCAGTCTCTCTGAACTCTTCAGCTGCTCAGAATCAATCTGTCATGGCCGATTAACCCCTTTTAGTCCTATATGTACTGAAGCATTACTTCAAGTTTATCTGCCAACCACTAGGTGTCTGACAGCCACTTTACTATATATATACAGTACAGACCAAAAGTTTGGACACACCTTCTCATTCAAAGATTTTTCTGTATTTTCATGACTAAGAAAATTGTAGAATCACACTGAAGGCATCAAAACTATGAATCAACACATGTGGAATTATACATTGCACTTTACAAAAAAGTGTGAAACAGCTGAAAATATGTCTTATATTCTAGGTTCTTCAAAGTAGCCACCTTTGCTTTGATTACTGCTTTGCATGCAGAAAAGGTGAATGGATGGACTCTACATGCCTGGTTCCCACCGTGAAGCATGGAGGAGGTAGTGTGATGGTGTGGGGGTGCTTTGCTGGTGACACTGTTGGGGATTTATTCAAAATTGTAGTCCTGAGACGAATAATTGAACACAGAATGGAGGAGCTGGAGAAGGAAGTCTCTAAGCTCAGGGAGGCCCAAGTGAAGCACCAGCAGGAGCTTCTCCGGAGGGAGGATGAGTGTCGCTGTTTGGCAGAGGAGCGAGATAAAGTTCTCCCTATGCTCAAGATACAGGAGGAGACTGGTGTCCAGCTCCAGAAATCTACGGGAGAAGAAATCCAGCAGGGGAAGTGCCATGCAGATGGCCACACAAAGGAGATCGAGGTCTTGGAAAACCGTACTAACACTCAGGACGAGGAGGTACAACAGTCTGTCCAAGAAGGTGACGGGTCCGTTTTCAAGTGTGTGTAGAGATACCCGAAGACAGGCGAGAAGTGTGTGCCATTGAGGAGGTGCATGAGGCCTTTAGAAAGGCAGTAGAAACATGCAGTGTGAACTGGGTGCCAGAGATGAAACAGTTGGTCATACTGTCGACTAGGGAAGTCACGATGAAGCGGGTGGCTATCCTGAGGGACATGCACCTACATTGTCTCCGCACGAAACAGGTGATCCTGTTGAGAAATAAGAAGCCGCTCGACGTCTGGAGCAAGCAAGAAAGGCTCAAAATCAGCATGGCTTGATGGAAGACATTGTTCAAGTGCCCAGAGGTCTGGTGAAGAAAGTCATCGGAAGACTCGGGAAAGTGATGCAGGCGATGGTGAACAAGTCCGGTGTGAAGAGAGTCTGGATTCCGGCTGATGACAAAGTCCAGGTAGTTGTAATACTATTGTAGGAACTCGAGGATTCTGATAGCGTGGGGCAATGAACAATCAGAGACGGGTTTCTTTGAATGCAAATAATGTATTTGTGAAACAGCAAAACACCCAAAAACAATATTCAAACAACCCGTAGTGACATGCAATGAGTCCATATATATATATACACAAGTCCAGTTATATGAATCCGGATATATAAGTCCTTGAACCTCTATAGCGAGGGTGGTAAAGTTCTTACGACGGAGTCCTCACACAAATGTGACCACAAGGTAAGTCTGATGCACAGGTAACGTGGCTGGATTTACACACTGCTGGTGTGTGAAGAGTCAGATCCAGGTATGCAGAAAACACAGGGAGGTCCAGGAACAAGTTAATCTCAGTTGTGGCTTAATTCAGTGAAGTCCAACAACAAGTTCATATGTCAGTAAGGTTCCAGTAACAGTTCCAACAGCTCTCACCAGAGGTAATGCACGAAGGGTTAAACAGCAACAGTTCAGAAACACAGTTCTTATCAGATGGAGTGAACCAAGGGTTAAATTCCCAAGTCAACAGTTTAGTGATAACACAGTATGTGCAACTTACCTATGCAGAGAATGTCCAGAGCCATGGGTAGAAACTGCTGTGGCTGAGAACACCTGAAGATAAGGTTATGCACTTTCCTGGTAAATACACAAAAGATCTGTGAGGAACAAAGCAGCTGGGTTGCAGGGAAACGGAAGCAGAATATTCCAGCAGTGAAGCCAGCACCTGAGCCGGGTTTTAAACAAACGAACAGGAAGTAGGGCACAGAAAACAGCAAACTCCATTTTAACAAAGGGCAAAATCATTGACAAAGTTACCTAGAAAACCCGGAATACTGACAGTAGTGGGTAAAGATGGGATGGTTCCGTTCCTCATTATCGGATCCATGGAGAGCCTTGGGAATATCCGGATGCTCCTGGAGTATCGTGTGTCATACCTGAGAGAAGTAGAGCAGCTACGACTTGAGAGGGACCAGGTTAACAGAAACCTGCAGGAAATGGAAAGAAGATGGTCTTCACCTTCAACCGTGGTATTGAGAGGAGAAGAGGTTCGCTTAAGACTACAAGTCCTCAAGCTGGAGCTAATACAGGAAATAGGTCGCCTGATGGAAGAGGTAGAAGTAGCGATGCCTCAGTTAGCCCAGTGATGAGTGTCCTAAGCAGGAGAACCTGCAGTGGACGAAATAAAAGGACTCAGACCAGACAGGACGTATGGGTGCAAGGGAACTGCGACGCCGTACTGACTGCTGGGGATGCGGGTGGTCTGACAGGGGGGAGTCAGCAACAGATGTGACAGAGTCGGAGGACAGACGCCTACAAAAGAGATCAGTAGCAGGGCCCGACTTAGAGAGACGGTATGACTGGCAGAGACGACCGAGAAGGATCTCAGCTCGGGTAACAAGTGTTCAACCTCACAAGTTTGAACAGAGGGGGAGGTTTATGGTGTAATGACCCTGATGCAGCTAGGGGGCACTGTGTATGGCCCTCGGGATATGCATGGAGGCATGTGATGGATGGACGGTATGTATCACAGAGGTGGTTGGCCCTGTGATGGAAGTCTGGATATGTTTTGGTTCAGCAGATCTACTGCTGAGTTGTGCTATACATTGGGAGGCTTCCAGGTGACTTGGAGAGCTGGGCGGGTCCAGTCACCTACAAACCCACCCAAGGGTATGTGTCTGAATACCCGGGATAAA
>JARQOD010000004.1:490817139-490914156 GCA_033576555.1 Oophaga sylvatica | reverse complement strand
TACAGTTGTTATGAAAAAGTTTTACCCCCTTCCTGATTTTATTCTTTTACAGTTTGTCACACTTAATTTTTCGATCACCAAACAAATTTAAAATATTAACAAAAATAACACTGGTAAATACAAAATTCATTTTTACATAAAGGTTTTATTACTAAGGGAAAAAAAAATCCAAACCTCGGGCCCGTGTAAAAAAATGATTGCCCACCCATAAAAAAAATTAAACTTTGGTTTTATAATTTCGGGAAGGTCTGATTACTGCCCACCTTTTTCAAAATCAAAAAAACCTTACATAGGACTTCCTGACAAAGTGAAGTAGATCAAAAGATCCTCAAAAGCCAGCCCCCAAATGCCATGAATAAAGTAAAAAGAAATTCTGGAACAATGAAAACAAAGTAATAGATCCTTAGTTGGAAAAGTTATAAAGTTTTTTTAAAGTTTTGGGGGACTTCAGTGAACCACAGAGAGAGAGCCATTTTCATAAATGGTGACAACTGAAACAGTGATGATCTTCACGGAGGGGGGCAAACAAAACACCCCAAAGAGAGCAACAATGCACATTGTTATGTTTCGGTAGCTGAGGAGTGAGGTAAAAAGGCAATACACCAAGCATTTGGGAAATTTCTTGAGATTGCGTACCCTGACTAACCCCAACAAATAGAGGCAGCCGTGGAGCGTTCCTCGTTGGTCCTGACGCTCGCACAGCCTGGAAGCTAACTACACCTAAAGTAGAAATAGGAAAGTATCTTGCCCCGGGCAAACCCAAAGTTAGAAAGCCCCCAAAACAAGTAATGGCGGTTAGACAAATGAAATTTTCAGAACAGAAAGAAAATATATAGCAAACGTGGGGCCCAAACTAAAAATAGAAAAGGATGGAAGGGTACTTACTGCAATCCCAAAAAAACCCTGAAAAGCCCAACTCTACTAATTTCAAAAACACCTGAGATCCAACCTCTTCCACCTAAATTAGTTCTCTGGTGTAACAAAATCAAAACGCAGCCACTGAAAAAAGGAAAAAAGCAAAAGTCAAACATCGTGGCTGAACTAAACGAAAGGGAAAAAAGCCCCTGGAGGGGCCTTGAAGGCCCCCACAAGTAAAGGCAAAATGAAAAAAAAATATAGCCAAAAACAAAAAGAAGAAAATGTTTATCTGTTAGCAGGAGATGCAGACACAACACGCCTCAAGGGAAACAGGAATGAAGGGGATTCAGACCAGAAACAATTGATCACCGGCACCCTGGGGAAGGGGTCTCCCTTATATAAGACCAGCGTAACCCTGATTCCCAGTCCTCACAATCTTACTGGACAGCCACACCGTTGTAACCACCGGGAAGCCTCTGTCAGAATATCTCAAAACCCATTCACAACACAATTAAGAGGTCACAAAAAGACCGTGTTGAGAAATATGAAGAAGGCCCAAAAAGTCTACTCACTGGTGGGGGTGATGATTCTGAATCCGGACACATAGGTGGTTTCAAGCGGTTGATTCAGTGCTTAGAAACACATGTATGCAGACTGTTATCCAAAGGAATAGATGCAGCACTCTTCAATTCCGTTAAAAAAACAAAGTCCTTTATTCAATTTTGGACAAGGTTAACATGGGCTAGATAATGAAAAACTCAGTGAAAAAAGACGGATAACGGCCGTTTTCCGTTATGCCGCTTCAACGGGTCCAGGTTCTTGAACGTTGAAGCTGCATAACGCAAAAACAGCCATAGTCCTGTCTTTCTTCACTGCAGATTTCTTTCCTAGCCGTGTTAACCTTGCCAGAAATTGATTAAAGAATTTGGTTTTTTAAGGAATTGAAAGTTTCTGCATCTTTTTCCTTTGGCTAAGAGGTCACAAAAAGACCCCAAACAACATTCAAAGGACTGCAGGGCCTCATTGCCTCGTTAACATCAGTGCTCATGACTTAGATAAGAAAGAATTGGCAAAAATGAACTGCTGGCGAGTTCCAGACGAAAACCACTGCTGGCAATAAGAACATTGGCTTTTCCCATTTTGGCAAAAAACATCTTGTGATCCCCAAGACTTTTGGATAAATTTTTTGAATGTGTAGGATGGTTTCTGAGCGGAGGCTTCCCTTGGTGGTTACAGATAGTACTGAAACCTTTGCGGGAGTGGCAATAGGATCATGGACTGGTTGTATAAGGGAGGTTCCCTCCCACGATGGTTGCCGTGTCAATTGTTTTGTCCAATTGTGGTTTTGGTTCTTTTGGAAGTTTGTGGAGTCCTGCCTGATCTCCTGCTTTCAGATAAGATATTTTTTTCTTTTCTTTTGTGCTTGCTTTTTCATTGTTTTCTGCAATTTTTGTGGAGGTCAGCCAGGTCCCCTCCTGGGGCTAGCTCCTCCAGTTTATCTGCAGCCCTGTTATTTGCTCATTTGCTTTTTCCTGTTTTTTCAGTGGCTGCAGCTTGGTTTTTTCACACTGAATCTGGTTTAGCGGGGGGCGAGTCGTGTATCTTATTTTTTTAATCGAATTGTTGGATTTTTTGTAGGTTTTCTGGGTTGCAGAAAGTAATCTCTCCTTTTTCCTATCCTATTTGTCACTTGTGGCCCCAGCGTTTGCTCAAATTATTTCTGCCTATGTTTGTGTTTTCACTTGTCTAACCGCCATTATATTTTTGGGGGCTTCCATTTTCTTTGGGGATCTGCTCCGGGCAGATAGCTTTCATTTTCTCCTTTAGGTGTAGTTATCTCTCAGTGTGACAGGCTCTAGGATCAATGTAGAACGCTCCACGGTCCTCTAGTTGTGTCGTTAGTTTAGGAATCTGCAACCATCAGTTACAACATTCAGGTGTTCTGCTGCCCTGCTGTTGTTCCTGCATCCTCAGCACCGAAAACAAACATAATATCTGTGGACGACGAGACAAAATTTGAACATTTTGGAAGGTTTACAGTATAACCCTAATGCTGGCGTAGAATAAAACCCGTTTTCACAAAAGGAGCTTTTCCAGCGTAAATATGGTGGTGGTAGTGTGACGGTTGATGTGTTTTGTTTCTTTCAGGAACTAAAGACTTGCTGTGGGAAATGGAACCATAATTGCTCTTACCAAAAATTTCTAAAGGGAATGTCCGGCCATCTTTGGAGTTACCTCAGGCTAAGTGCACTTGGTTAGGCAGCAGGACAATATTCAAACACAATAACAAGTCCTCATTGATGCTTAAGAAAAACAAAATTAAGGCTTTGGAAGTGCCCTATTCAAATCCTGACCTTAATCCGATTGGATGCGTTGTTAACCTTAAAAGGGGGGGGTTCATTTGAAACCCTCCAATGTGGCGATTTTCAAAATTCTTCAAAGATGAGTGGGTCAAAATTCCTCAAGAGCGTTGTAAAAGACTCATTGCCAGTAGTGATGAGCGATATTACTCGTTGCTCGGTGGTCCTCCGAGTATTTTGGCCTGCTCGGAGATTTAGTTTTCGTTGTCTCAGCTGCATGATTTGCGACTGCTAGACAGGCTGATTACATGTGTGGAATGCCTGTTTGTTAGGAATCCCACATGTTTCAGCTTGTCTAGCAGCCGCAAATCATGCAGCTGAGACTACGAAAACTAAATCTCCGAGCACGCCAAAATACTTGGAGATCATCCGAGCATGCTCGGGAGACCCGAGAAAACGATGCTACTCGCCCTTCACTAATTGCCAGTTATCGCAAACGCTTGATTGCAGTTGTTGTTGAAAGGGGTGGCCCAACCAGATATTAGGTTTAGGGAGCAATCACTTTTTCACACAAGCCCGGTAGGTTTGGATTTCTTTTTCCCTTAATAATAAAGACCTTCATTTAAACTGCACAGCCATTTGTGAGACAAATAGCTCTCAATCTGCAAAGGTACGGCAACCCAGGCATGGAGATATGGTGAGCAGCAGTCTCTCTGAACTCTTCAGCTGCTCAGAATCAATCTGTCATGGCCGATTAACCCTTTTAGTCCTATATGTACTGAAGCTTTTACTTCAAGTTTATCTGCCAACCACTAGGTGTCTGACAGCCACTTTACTATATATATACAGTACAGACCAAAAAGTTTGGACACACCTTCTCATTCAAAGATTTTTTCTGTTTTTTTCATGACTAAGAAAATTGTTAGAATCACACTGAAGGCATCAAAACTATGAATCAACACATGTGGAATTATACATTGCACTTTACAAAAAAGTGTGAAACAACTGAAAATATGTCTATTTCTAGGTTCTTTAAAGTAGCCACCTTTTGCTTTGATTACTGCTTTGCACGCAGAAAAGGTGAATGGATGGACTCTACATGCCTGGTTCCCACCGTGAAGCATGGAGGAGGTAGTGTGATGGTGTGGGGGTGCTTTGCTGGTGACACTGTTGGGATTTATTCAAAATTGTAGTCCTGAGGACGAATAATTGAACACAGAATGGAGGAGCTGGAGAAGGAAGTCTCTAAGCTCAGGGAGGCCCAAGTGAAGCACCAGCAGGAGCTTCTCCGGAGGGAGGATGAGTGTCGCTGTTTGGCAGAGGAGCGAGATAAAGTTCTCCCTATGCTCAAGATACAGGAGGAGACTGGTGTCCAGCTCCAGAAATCTACGGGAGAAGAAATCCAGCAGGGGAAGTGCCATGCAGATGGCCACACAAAGGAGATCAAGGTCTTGGAAAACCGTACTAACGCTCAGGACGAGGAGGTACAACAGTCTGTCCAAGAAGGTGACGGGTCCGTTTTCAAGTGTGTGTAGAGATACCCGAAGACAGGCGAGAAGTGTGTGCCATTGAGGAGGTGCATGAGGCCTTTAGAAAGGCAGTAGAAACATGCAGTGTGAACTGGGTGCCAGAGATGAAACAGTTGGTCATACTGTCGACTAGGGAAGTCACGATGAGCGGGTGGCTATCCTGAGGGACATGCACCTACATTGTCTCCGCACGAAACAGGTGATCCTGTTGAGAAATAAAGAAGCCGCTCGACGCTGGAGCAAGCAAGAAAGGCTCAAAATCAGCATGGCTTGATGGAAGACATCGTTCAAGTGCCCAGAGGTCTGGTGAAGAAAGTCATCGGAAGACTCGGGAAAGTGATGCAGGCGATGGTGAACAAGTCCGGGTGTGACGAGAGTCTGGATTCCGGCTGATGACAAAGTCCAGGTAGTGGGTAAAGATGGGATGGTTCCGTTCCTCATTATCGGATCCATGGAGAGCCTTGGGAATATCCGGATGCTCCTGGAGTATCGTGTGTCATACCTGAGAGAAGTAGAGCAGCTACGACTTGAGAGGGACCAGGTTAACAGAAACCTGCAGGAAATGGAAAGAAGATGGTCTTCCCCCTTCAACCGTGGTATTGAGAGGAGAAGAGGTTTCGCTTAAGACTAAAAGTCCTCAAGCTGGAGCTAATACAGGAAATAGGTCGCCTGATGGAAGAGGTAGAAGTAGCGATGCCTCAGTTAGCCCAGTGATGAGTGTCCTAAGCAGGAGAACCTGCAGTGGACGAAATAAAAAGGACTCAGACCAGACAGGACGTATGGGTGCAAGGGAACTGCGACGCCGTACTGACTGCTGGGGATGCGGGTGGTCTGACAGGGGGGAGTCAGCAACAGATGTGACAGAGTCGGAGGACAGACGCCTACAAAAGAGATCAGTAGCAGGGCCCGACTTAGAGAGACGGTATGACTGGCAGAGACGACGAGAAGGATCTCAGCTCGGGTAACAAGTGTTCAACCTCACAAGTTTGAACAGAGGGGGAGGTTTATGGTGTAATGACCCTGATGCAGCTAGGGGGCACTGTGTATGGCCCTCGGGATATGCATGGAGGCATGTGATGGATGGACGGTATGTATCACAGAGGTGGTTGGCCCTGTGATGGAAGCCTGGTATGTTTTGGTTCAGCAGATCTACTGCTGAGTTGTGCTATACATTGGGAGGCTTCCAGGTGTACTTGGAGAGCTGGGCGGGTCCAGTCACCTACAAACCCACCCAAGGGTATGTGTCTGAATACCCGGATAAAACCTGTATGTAATGGTGTGTATCTGAAGGACCTGTGGTGAGGTCATGACCATGTGACCTAACCATTGTGATTCCTGACCTCACCTGTGGGTGGAGTTACACCTATGTAATGGAGAGTGTGTGGGAGTGTGTGGGAGTCTACCAGTGTGGACAGACTTCCATGTGTCCAGGCAGGACGTTACAGAGAGGACTCTGTGTCTGAGAAGTGAGCTCCAGGTTGGAGCTGAAGCATTGAAGATTCGTATTGTATGTTACTATGAGGTTTATGATGTAATAAACCTGATGAACTTCTGATAAAAGTGCGTCCTGATTTACCTCTGAAGCAGCCGAGTGAGTGAAACCTTACAATGCATATGTAATGTGTATGTATATTATGTGCATTATTTTATAAATGTGTACAGCATGTAAAATATGTGAGTAAATGCATAAAGTATGTATATGTGCTTAATGTGTACATGCAAGTAAAAATGTGAGTATATGTGTGTTTATTTGTAATTACACATATGTACATTCATGTGTAATCTATATATGCAAGTGTAATGTGTATGTGAATATTACATTTTGCTTATGTTTATCAATGTAATGTGTATAATAAATATCTGTATGTGTATTGTAACTATTGAGTTTTGTCTTTTTGTATTTGATATATGCAAGTCTAATGTGTAAATAGTGAGTGTTGTGAACATGCATATCTTTGTGTGCATTTTATATGCATTGAGTGAAATGTTTATATGGATGTGCCCAGGGCTGCCACCAGAAGTTTTCAGGGCCCCATACTGACAACATTTCGAACATTTCAGGCCCCCTTGAGACTCTTCACAAACTCCATCCCCAGCTCCGCCTCCACCCCTCAAATCTTCCACAGTACCACTGCCCACTTTTGGAAAAACTCCATTTCTGCACCACATCCTCACTAAATCATCACACATTAACAGTTCCCATTGAATACCACATCACATACAGCGTGCTCAAAAGTTTACATACCCCAGCAGAATTTTTGCTTTTTTGGCCTTTTTTCAGAGAATATGAGAGATAACACCAAAACTTTTTCTCCACTCATGGTTGGGTGAAAGCCATTTATTGTCAACTACTGTGTTTTCTCTTTCTAAAATCATAGTGACAGCACAAAAAATCCAAATGACCCTGATCAAAAGCTCATATACCCCATTCCTTAATACCGTGTATTGCCACCTCTAACATCAATGACAGCTTGAAGTCTTTTGTGGTAGCTGTGGATGAGCTTCTGTATTTTCTCAGATGGGAAAGCTGCCCACTATTCTTGGCAAAAAGCTTCCAGTTCCTGTAAATTCCTGGGCTGTCTAGCAAGAACTGCGTGCTTGAGATCTCCCCAGAGTGGCTCAATGATATTGAGGTCAGGAGACAGAGATGGCCACTCCAGAACCTTCACTTTGTTCTGCTGTAACCAATGAAAAATAGATATTTGGCGTGCACACTGAGGTATTTCACTAACGGAGGTGTTGTGAAATGTGCTGAGATGGTTTCTGAGCAGAGGCTCCCTCTGGTGGTTACAGACAGTACTGAACCGTCCACGAGGAATGGCAATCTGGGATCACTGACTGGACTGATATAAGGGAGGTTCCCTCCCATGATGGTCGCCGGTGATCAATTGTTCTTGCCTCAATTGTTCTTGCTCAATAAACCAGGGGAGGAGTCCCGAGGAGATAATTTGCATATTCCCAGTGCCTTCTGGGATAAGTGAAGAGTCTCCTCGAGCTCAAGGAACACTGGATTTTGGCTGTTGCAGCTGAAAGGAGGACATCAGTAAACCCATGGGAGGAGTCCCGAGGAGATAATTTGCATATTCCCAGTGCTTCTGGGATAAGTGAAGAGTCTCCGCGAGCTCAAGGAACACTGGATTTTGGCTGTTGCAGCTGAAAGGAGGACATCAGTAAAACCAGGGGAGGAGTCCCGAGGAGATAATTTGCATATTCCCAGTGCCTTCTGGATAAGTGAAGAGTCTCCGCGAGCTCAAGGAACACTGGATTTTGGCTGTTGCAGCTGAAAGGAGGACATTAGTAAACCAGGGGAGGAGTCCCAAGGAGATAATTTGCATATTCCCAGTGCCTTCTGGGATAAGTGAAGAGTCTCCGCGAGCTCAAGGAACACTGGATTTGGCTGTTGCAGCTGAAAGGAGGACTCAGTAAACCAGGGAGGAGTCCCGAGGAGATAATTTGCATATTCCCAGTGCCTTCTGGATAAGTGAAGAGTCTCCGCGAGCTAGCGCGCGCGGAGTTTTGGCTTATATTTCACCGCTTGATTATCTCTTGAACAATAAGAACATGGAAGAGGCTAGGAGCCATGTGGTGAGCTGCATTTCTTGCTACATGTTCATAGACTTACCAGGGAAAAGCCAAACTTCACATGCCAGAAATGCAAGCTTGTGTCCCTGTTGGAGGAAAAGTTGCAAAATCTGGAAGAGAGGTTATCTACATTGAAGACCATTAAGGAAGGTGAAGAGTTCTTAGACAGAGCAGAATTATCTCTTCATGGTACAGAAAGAGAAGAAATTCGAAGTGCAACTGAAGAAACAGAGGAATGGAAGCATGTGACCCAGAGAAGCAGGAGGATCAGGAGGCAGTCAGCACCAATTCTGCTCAGGAACCAATACCAGGCTCTTACACAGGAGAACGATGAAGAAATACATCAGGATAAGACTTTGCCCACAAACAACCTTGTACGCCCTCGAGTCCTCCTGATGGAGAAAGAAAACTGTTGTGAAGAAGAAACGAGAGTTGTTGTCATGGGCGATTCCCTGTTGAGAGGAACAGAGGCCGCTATCTGCAGACCGGATATAACCTCAAGAGAAATGTGCTGTCTCCAGGTGCAAAAATTAAAGATGTGTCTGACAGGATATCAGGACTCTTCAGACCTAAAGATGACTACCCATTCCTGCTAATACATGTGGGGACAAATGACACCGCTAGAAACGACCTGGAAACCATCTGCAGTGACTTTGAAAACTTAGGTAAGAAAGTGAAAGAACTGGGAGCGCAGGTGGTCTTCTCTTCCATCCTCCCAGTGGATGGCCATGGAACAAGGAGGTGGAATAAGATTCTGCAGGTGAACAACTGGCTACGTCGATGGTGCCGTCAGCAAGGATTTGGATTTCTGGATCACGGAGTGAATTACCTATACGATGGTCTACTTGCTAGAGATGGGGTGCACCTTACGAAGACTGGAAAAACATGTATTTGGAAGTCGCCTTGCTACACTCATCAGGAGAGCTTTAAACTAGAACAATGTGGGAAGGGAAGCAAAACGCCAGCAAAAGCCATACACTGACAAATACTATTGAGATTTCTGCTATTAGAAGTGAAGGGGAAGAACAAAGACAAAAAAAATTTACAAAATAAAAATATTGAAGGAAGAGAAACCAATCACAAACTAAAGTGTTTCTATACGAATGCACAAAGCATGGGCAACAAACAAGGAGAACTGGAGCTACTAACGCAGGAGAAGAAATATGATGTCATTGGAATCACTGAGACTTGGTGGGACGATACACATGATTGGAATACAAGGCTAGAAGGATACAACTTATTTGCAAGAAACAGACTTGATAAACGAGGAGGAGGTGTTGCATTGTATGTTAGAAAGCGTATATCTGCACAGAGATTGACGCTTCAGAGACTGGGAGTTCTGTGGAAACTGTTTGGGTAAGAATACAAGGACAGAACAATGGAAAGGACACCATTGTAGGCATTTACTACAGGCCGCCTGTGCAAGCTGAAGATATGGATGAACTCTTTATGCATCAAATGGCCAAGTTCTCCAAAAAATATGACATAGTGGTCATGGGAGATTTCAACTATCCAGACATTTGTTGGGAATCTCTCTCAGGCAAAACTAACAGGTCCAGGAAATTCTTATCCTCTCTTGCTGACAACTTTTATCTTCCAAAAGGTAATGGAGAAAACAAGGGGATCTGCTACCTTGGATCTAATCCTCATAAACAGGGAGGAAATGGTGGAGGAGGTAAGGTGGCTGGGACTCTAGGAGGTAGTGACCATGCTATTTTAGAATTTTGGATAACAAGAGGAGGAAGACCTGTGAAGACTCAGACGTCAAGGTTAGATTTCAGAAAGGCAGATTTTAAGGAAATCAGAAAGAGAATTGGAGGGATCCAATGGCTGGATATCCTTAAGGACAAAAATGTCCAGGAAGGATGGAAAATCTTGAAAAATGAGATTCTCAAAGCACAATCGTTAACAATTCCGAAAAGAGCGAAGAATGGGAAGCATTTAAGGAAACCAGGATGGATGAACATAGAACTTAAACACATGCTAAAAAGGAAGAAAGAAATGTTTATCAAATGGAAAGAGGAGGCATATCTAAAGAAGAATATAATGCCGTCTGCAGAACCTGCAGGGCACAAATCAGATTATCTAAAGCTGACAATGAATTAAGGCTTGCAAGTGACGTCAAAAGCAACAAAAAAGGATTTTGGGATACGTCAAAAGTAAAAGAAAAGTCAAAGATGCTATAGGATTTTTACAGGATGAAAATGATGAAATGGTAAGTCAGGATGTTGAGAAGGCTGAACTTTTAAATTCCTATTTTGCATCTGTTTTCTCTCAGAAAGGAAATGTAACATCAACTGATCTTCACTGTCCTATTAAAGGAATAGAAGAATCCAGGATATCTATAAACAGAAAGACAGTGAGGAAACACTTAGCTAACATAAATGAATTCAAGTCTCCAGGTCCAGATGATTACACCCCAGGTGTCATGGGTGCATCGCCACAAAGATCGTCGCGATTGCACATTCTGACTTCTCACAGTGAGCTTCTGTTTCTTTGTTTTTTGGTAATGTGAGAGTTAATTTTTCCTAGCTCTTTGCTAAGGCTAGGTGCAGCCTCGCCCGGCTGCTTTGATTATGTTCTAATTAGTTTCCTTTATATTTCTGCCAGTCTGGGTGTTAGACGCGGTGAAAGCATTCATGTAGTTCAGCAGTCTGGATCGGTTCTGAGAATATTTAAGCTAAGAGTTCATTAGTTGTTTTTACTCTTATAGCTTATAGTTTATCTCTGAGACCTTAGGTGTTCCTACTGTGTGTGAGTGTTGTATGTAAGACTTTATTTACTTTATTCCTTCTCTTTCTTGTATGTCTTTCTGTTCATTATCCGTTACCTGTTCATTCCCTTTGGTGGTATTCAGGGTCCTTCTTAGGACTAGATTACAGTTGGCAGGGATTGATAGGAGACAGGGTTTTACGCTGGTGGCCTGGACCTCTGTACCTTTAACAGTACCTCCAGGTTGAGGGATTAGTTAGGACCCCAGTTCAGGGTCAGCTTAGACCCCGGTCACCCTCTAGCCGGAGACAGCGTATAACGGATTCCGTTTTGACCCACTGGACATTCTATCAGGTAAATCCATGTTATAATATATCTATGCGCATGTTATATAGTATGTTGCCCTTTTGATATAGATTACTGACATCTCATATATATATCTGCTATACAGCGTGACATTTTCACCGGCCAAAACTAAAGATTCTCCCCAGCTATCATGGATCCAGTAGCCCAGCTGGCCCGGCAGTTGCAGGGATTGTCCATGGAGTTGGCAGACATTAAGTCCAAGGTTTTGTCCCCCCCGGAGCAAAACCAGATCTGAACCTAAGGTTGCTCTCCCGGACAGGTTCACTGGTGGGCGGGACAAATTTTTTACTTTCCGGGAGGCATGTAAATTGTACTTTCGGCTGCGGCCTCGGTCATCTGGGAGTGAAGAGCAGAGGGTGGGAATTGTTATCTCGCTCTTACAAGGGGACCCTCAATCTTGGGCGTTCTCTATTCCTCCAGGCTCCCCAGATCTCCAGTCAGTGGATCGATTTTTTACTGCCCTGGGTCTGGTATATGATGATCCGGATCGAGTTTCCCTTGCTGAAACAAAGTTACGTAAAATACGGCAGGGAAATCGTCCAGCGGAGGAATATTCTTCTGAGTTCCGTAGATGGGCAACAGATACTCAGTGGAATGACCCAGCTCTTAGGAGCCAGTTTTGTCAAGGGTTGTCTGACAAATTAAAAGATGTGTTGGCTCAGTATGATTCTCCTCCATCACTGGAGGCTGCTATGGCCCTTGCTATTCGCATTGATAGACGACTTCGGGGAAGACGCGAGGTAACTCCGCCCCCCATGATGACTCCACCTACTACTAAAGTCCCTTATACTGAGGTTCCCCTGGTCTGTTCTGAGGAACCCATGCAGTTGGGAGGGACATCTTTTTGTAGGAGGGAATCGGCGGTGCGCCGCAAGGCTAGAAGGTGTTTCTTTTGCGGGAGAGAGGGACATTTTGTTGGGGGTTGTCCATCCCGGACCTCTTTGACCCAAGGAGTTAACCTGGGAGTCTGTATTTCGTCCCCAAATCCCTCTCAGTTTATCGTGCCTGCGGAGGTGGTGATTGGTACTAGAACTGAGAGGATTTCTATTTTTCTTGATAGTGGGTCCGGGGCTAATCTTGTGGACGCTCGGTTTGCCCAGGTGCATGGTATGCAACTGAGTGTATTGGCCAAACCGGTCCCTATACTCTCTATTGATTCTAGACCTCTTGGTCAAGGTAGCTTGGTTCAAGCTGTTCATAACATAGATCTTCGAGTAGGGGCAATGCATAAAGAGCAATTGTCTTGTTATGTGTTGGAGGGTCTACCTACTCCTATTGTGTTGGGACTTCCTTGGTTGGCTAAACATAACCCAGTGATTGATTGGCAATCCAGAAAGATAAGCCAGTGGGGTGAATTTTGCAAGAATAACTGCATGAGCACGGTCATCGGTGCAGTTGTGCCTAGGACTTTGCCTCCTTTTCTGGAGGACTTTGGGGAGATGTTCTCAGAGAAGGGGTGTAAAGAGTTACCTCCTCATCGCGCATATGACTGCTCAATAAAGTTGCTTCCTGATGCCTTATCTCGTACTTTCCCAGGGACCGGGAGGATGGATGATCCGGTTCCTATTCCTCAGGAGGGAGTTGTGGTGTCAGCTGTATGCTCTGAGCTTGAGGGGGAGGTATTGGGGGCTCAGGGGGACGCCCCTGTGGGACTTCCAGGGAGACTGATAGTTCCAGATCAGTTAAGACTGAAGGTTACGGAGAACCGTTACAAACGGATGGCTGATAGGGGGAGAGTTTCTGGTCGAGATCTGAAGGTGAATGATCTGGTGTGGTTGTCTATCAGGAATATTAAACTTAAAGTTCCCTCCTGGAGGTTGGGTCCCAGATTCATCGGGCCGTACAGGATCAGTTCCATAATTAATCCTGTGGCATTTCGTCTGGACCTCCCTCCTACGTTTAAAATTCATAATGTGTTTCACAAGTCATTACTTAAAAAGTATGTGGCACCAGTCATACCGTCACCTCTACCTCCTCCTTCAGTGGTGGTCAATGATAACGTGGACGGACCTTTCACACAACTCACCCGGACAGACCTGGTCATGAGGGTCCGGAGGCCCCTCGTAGAAGGGGGGGTACTGTCATGGGTGCATCGCCACAAAGATCGTCGCGATTGCACATTCTGACTTCTCACAGCTGAGCTTCTGTTTCTTTGTTTTTTGGTAATGTGAGAGTTAATTTTTCCTAGCTCTTTGCTAAGGCTAGGTGCAGCCTCGCCCGGCTGCTTTTGATTATGTTCTAATTAGTTTCCTTTATATTTCTGCCAGTCTGGGTGTTAGACGCCGGTGAAAGCATTCATGTAGTTCAGCAGTCTGGATCGGTTCTGAGAATATTTAAGCTAAGAGTTCATTAGTTGTTTTTACTCTTATAGCTTATAGTTTATCTCTGAGACCTTAGGTGTTCCTACTGTGTGTGAGTGTTGTATGTAAGACTTTATTTACTTTATTCCTTCTCTTTCTTGTATGTCTTTCTGTTCATTATCCGTTACCTGTTCATTCCCTTTGGTGGTATTCAGGGTCCTTCTTAGGACTAGATTACAGTTGGCAGGGATTGATAGGAGACAGGGTTTACGCTGGTGGCCTGGACCTCTGTACCTTTAACAGTACCTCCAGGTTGAGGGATTAGTTAGGACCCCAGTTCAGGGTCAGCTTAGACCCCGGTCACCCTCTAGCCGGAGACAGCGTATAACGGATTCCGTTTTGACCCACTGGACATTCTATCAGGTAAATCCATGTTATAATATATCTATGCGCATGTTATATAGTATGTTGCCCTTTTGATATAGATTACTGACATCTCATATATATATATCTGCTATACAGCGTGACACCAGGGTACTGAAGGAGATAGCAGAAGAAATTCTTGAACCACTGTCCATAATCTTTGAAAATTCTTGGAGAACAGGAGAAGTCCCAGAAGACTGGAGAAGAGCAAATGTTGTTCCTATCTTCAAAAAGGGGAAGAAGGTGGACCCAGGGAACTACAGGCCGGTGAGTCTGACTTCTATACCAGGAAAGATCTTTGAACAAATTATTAAAGAACATGTATGCAAGTACCTGGATAAGAATGAAGTGATTAAACAGAGTCAGCATGGGTTTGTAACTAATAAGTCATGTCAGACTAACTTAATTTCCTTCTATGACAGAATCACTGACTGGGTGGATCAGGGAAATGCTGTAGATATAGTATATCTTGACTTCAGCAAAGCATTTGACAAAGTATCTCACACAATCCTTATTGAAAAAATGACTAAGTATGGAATGGACAAGGCAACTGTTAGGTGGATTCATAACTGGCTTAGTGATCGGACCCAAAGAGTGGTTGTAAATGGCTGCACATCCAGTTGGAAGAATGTCTCAAGTGGGGTACCACAAGGCTCTGTTTTGGGCCCTGTATTGTTCAACATCTTTATCAATGATTTAGATGAAGGAATTGAGGGTAAACTGATCAAATTTGCTGATGACACAAAGCTAGGAGGGGTAGCTAATACTAGAGAAGAGAGAGAGAGGATTCAAAAAGATATACATAAACTGGAGCAGTGGGCAGCAACTAACAGAATGGATTTTAACAGGGAAAAATGCAAAGTACTACATCTGGGCAATAAAAATGAAAAAACCATATACAAAATGGGAGGAATAGGGCTAAGTAACAGCACATGTGAAAAAGACTTGGGTATACTAATTGATCACAGACTTAACATGAGTCAACAGTGTGATGCAGCAGCAAAAAAGGCAAATGCAATTCTAGGATGTATCAACAGAAGCATACAGTCTAGATCACGTGAGGTCATTATTGCCCTCTACTCCTCTTTGGTCAGACCTCATCTGGAATACTGTGTCCAGTTTTGGGCACCACATTTAAAAAAGACATCAACAAACTGGAGCAAGTTCAGAGAAGAGCCACCAGAATGGTGACCGGTCTGCAAACCATGTCCTATGAGGAACGGTTGCAGGATTTGGGAATGTTTAGCTTGCAAAAAAGAAGACTGAGAGGAGACTTAATAGCTGTCTACAAATATCTCAAGGGCTGTCACATTGTAGAAGGATCATCTTTATTCTCATTTGCACAAGGAAAGACTAGAAGCAATGGGATGAAACTGAATGGGAGGAGACACAGATTAGATATTAGAAAAAACTTTTTGACAGTTAGGGTGATCAATGAGTGGAACAGGCTGCCACAAGAGGTGGTGAGTTCTCCTTCAATGGAAGTCTTCAAACAGAGGCTGGATAGACATCTGTCTGGATGATTTAGAGAATCCTGCTTTGAGCAGGGGTTGGACCAGAAGGCCCAGGAGGTCCCTTCCAACTCTACCATTCTATGATTCTATGATAATTGTGGTTCCTGGTTCATTTTGAAGTTTGCTGGAGTCTTGCTTGCACCTGCTGCCTTCAGATAAGATATTTTCTGCTTTTCTTTTTGTGCTTGCTTTTTGCATAGTTTTCTGCACTTTTGTGGAGGTCAGCCGTGTCCCCTCCTGGGGCCTGTGCTCCTCTCAATTTATCTGTAGCCACTGTTATTTGTTCATTTGCTTTTTTCTGCCTTTCAGTGGTTGCGGCTTTGTTTTGTTACACCAGAGATCTGATTTAGGTGGTAGAGATCGTGTGATCTCAGGTTTTTTGGCAATCAGAAGTGCTGTTATTTTTTAGGGTTTTGTTGGATTGCAGTCAGAATTCTTTCCAGTACTTTAATGTCTAGACAGATTGGGCCCCAACGTTTGCTCATTCTATTTTCTGTTTTTGTCCGTGTTTTCTTCTTGTCTAACCACCATTACATGTTTGGGGGCTTCCTATTTTCTTTGGGGATCTGCTTCGGGGCAGATAGATTTAATCTTTCTGCCTTTAGTGTAGTTATCTCTCAGGCTGTGACGAGGCGTCTAGGATCAACGTAGGAACGCTCCACGGCTACCTCTAGTTGTGTGGTTAGTTCAGGTTACTGCAATCCAATAGGTTCCAGCCTCTCTGGTGTATTTCCGCTTTTGCTTTTTCTCCTCAGCTACCTAAACATAACAGTATCACCGACCCAAAACTAAAATTATATGGTACTCACAGAAGGGAAAAATAGTGTGGAAAGAAAAAAGTTGTCAGAGTTGTCAGAGATTTTTTTTTTTTTTTTCTGTTTGTTGCATTTTTTCCCTCTTTCTCTCTGGGTGCTGAGGAGGATTTTTTTTCTCTCAATGGAGTTTGCACAGTTGTCTGGCCGTGTGGATCAGCTTGCCACTGAGGTTCGGAGTATTGCTTCCTATCTTGCTGGGTTGCCGGTTGTGGAACCTAGGATCCCCATGCCAGATTTGTTTTTGGGGGATCGGGCTAAATTTCTGAATTTCAAAAATAACTGTAAGTTGTTTTTTGCCTTGAAGCCTAAGTCCTCAGGGAATGCAGCACAGCAGGTTCAAATTGTCTTCTCTCTCCTGCACGGCGACCCTCAGGATTGGGCTTTTTCCCTGACACCTGGGGATCCTGTTTTGAATGATGTTTATGTATTTTTTCAGGCTCTGGGGTTGTTGTACGATTAACCTAATGTCACTGATCAGGCTGAGAAGACCTTGTTGGCATTAAGTCAGGGCTGTGAAGCCGCTGAACTGTACTGTCAGAAATTTCGAAAGTGGGCAGTCCTGACCAAATGGAATGGTGATGCTTTGGCAGCTCTTTTTCAGAAGGGTCTGTCAGAGAATGTAAAGGACGTTAAGGTGGGATTCCCTGTACCCTCTGGTCTCAATGATTCTATGTCTTTGGCTATTCAAATTGGCAGACATTTGCGTGAGTGCAGAGGTATGCGTGAGATGGTGTTGCCTTGTGGGCCAGCTCCTGAGCCCATGCAGTGTGATGGAGTGACTTCTGGGGCACAGCGTCATGAATTTCGAAAGCGCAATGGGTTATGTTTCTACTGTGGTGACGCCTCTCATGCTATTTCCATCTGCCCTAAGCGGGGAAGACGTTTTGCGTGCTCAGTTGTCTTGGGTAGTGTTCAGACTAAATTTATGTTGACTGTTACCCTGATTTGCTCCCTGTCCACATTTTCGGCTCAGGCTTTTGTTGATTCAGGAGCATCTATTAACCTGATGGATTTCGACTTTGCCAAACGTTGTGGCTTTCCCATGATACCCCTGCGGAAGTCTATTCCCCTATTGGGCATTGATTCTACCCCTTTGGCGGAGAATAAACCCCAATTTTCTACTCAGGTGATAATGAGGGTTGAACCAGATCATCAGGAGAGATGCAAATTTCTGGTGTTGCATAATCTGCATGACATTATTGTTCTGGGTTTCCCTTGGTTGCACATTCATAATCCTGTTTTGGATTGGAAATCTGTGTCTGTGACCAGTTGGGGCTGCCAATGTGTTAATGCTGACACTCCTGATTTTTCTGCCTCTCCCCAGTCTCAGGATGTTCATGACTGTTTGACTGATTTTTCAGATGTGTTTAGTGAAAGTAAGTCTGTGTCCTTACCTCCTCACAGAAGCTACGATTGCGCTATTGAGTTAGTGCCTGGTGGTAAATTTCCTAAGGGTCGCCTTTTTAACTTATCTGTACCTGAACACGATGCCATGCGATCTTATATCAAGGAGTCATTGGAGAAGGGTCATATCAGACCATCCTCTTCACCCTTGGGCGCTGGTTTTTTCTTTGTGGCCAAAAAGGATGGTTCATTGAGGCCGTGTATTGATTATCGGCTCCTGAATAAGATCACTGTGAAATATCAATATCCGTTACCCTTGATTTCTGACCTGTTTTCCAGAATGAAAAGTGCTAGTTGGTTTACCAAGCTTGACCTCAGGGGGGCGTTAACCTTATTCGTATTAAGCATGGGGATGAATGGAAGATGGCGTTTAATACCCCAGAGGGGCATTTTGAGTACCTAGTGATGCCCTTTGGGCTCACTAATGCTCCTTCCTCTTCCAATCCTTCATGAATGATATTTTCAGGGATTTTGTGGATAAATTTCTGATTGTTTATTTGGATGATATCTTGATTTTTTCCAATCACTGGGACTCTCATGTGAAACATGTTCGGACTGTTTTCCAAGTTTGAGAGAGAATGCACTGTATGTGAAGGGATCAAAGTGTCTTTTTGGCGTACAAAAAGTTTCATTTCTCGGATTCATTTTGTCTCTGTCTGTCATTGAAATGGACCCGGTCAAGGTTCAGGCCATTTGTGATTGGGTTCAACCTACTTCATTAAAGGCTCTTCAGAGATTTTTGGGTTTTGCCAATTTTTATCGTAAATTTATTGGTAATTTCTCCGGTATTGTTAACCCCTCTCTGACATCTGACGTACTATCCCGTCCATAAAACCCATGACAATCTGACCATGGACGGGATAGTACGTCATAGCGATCAGCTGCGCTCCCGGGTGGAGCGCAGCTAATCGCCGCCGGGTGTCAGCTGATTATCACAGCTGACACCCGGGACTGTGTGCCAGGAGCGGTCACGGACCGCTCCCGGCACATTAACTCCTTGCACACCGCGATCAAACATGATCGCGTGTACCGGGGGCACAGGGGAGCATCGCGCAGGGAGGGGGCTCCCTGAGAGCTCCCCTGAGACCCTCAGAACAGCGCGATGTGATCGCGCTGTTCTGAGGGCTTCCTCCCTCCCAGGAACCCGGATCCAAGATGGCGCCGGGGTCCTGGAGGGAGGCGGCTTCCTCAGTGCCTGCTGAGAGCAGGCACTGAGAAGCCTGCAGCGCTGCCTGTGAGATCGCTGGTCTCACAGAGTGCTGTGCACACTGTGAGACCAGCGATCTGACATTTTACAGTGATGTCCCACCCTGGGACAATGTAAAAAAGTAAAAAAAAAAAAATAAACATGTGTAAAAAAAAATTCCAAAATTAATTAAAAAAAAAAAAAATTATTCCCCAATAAATTCATTTTTTCCTATAAATAAAAAAAAATAAAACAATAAAAGTACACATATTTGGTATCGCCGCGTCCGTAACGACCCCCCCTATAAAACTGTCCCACTAGTTAACCCCTTTTGTGAACCCCTTAAAAAAATAAAAATAAAAACAAAGCAAAAAATCAGTGCTTTATCATCATACCGCTGAACAAAAAGTGGAATAACACGCGATCAAAAAGACCGATATAAATAAACATGGTACCGCTAAAATGTCATCTTGTCCCGCAAAAAACGAGCTGCAACACAGCATCATCAGCGAAAAAATAAAAAAGTTATAGCTCGCAGAATTAAGCGATGCAAAAATAATTATTTTTTATATAAAATTGTTTTTAATCTATAAAAGCGCCAAAACATAAAAAAATGATATAAATGAAGTATCGCCGTAATCGTACTGACCCGAAGAATAAAAACTGCTTTATCAATTTTACCACACGCGGAACGGTATAAACGCCTCCCCCAAAAGAAATTCATGAATTGCTGATTTTTGTTCATTCTAACCTCCCAAAAATCGAAATAAAAAGCGATCAAAAAATGTCACATGCTCAAAAATGGTACCAATAAAAACGTCAACTCGTACCGCAAAAAATAAGACCTCACATGACTCTGTGGGCCAAAATATGCAAAAATTATAGCTCTCAAAATGTGGCGATGCAAAAAACTATTTTTTGCAATAAAAAGCGTCTTTAGCGTGACAGCTGCCAATCATAAAAACCCGCTATAAATAGTAAATCAAACCCCCCTTTATCACCCCCTTAGTTATGGAAAAATAATAAAATTAAAAAAATGTATTTATTTCCATTTTCCCATTAGGGTTATGGTTAAGGTTAGGGTTGCAGCTAAAGTTAGTATTAGGGTTATGGTTGGGATTAGGGATAGGGGTGTGTTAGGGTTAGGTTTGTGGTTAGGTTTGGGACTAGGGTTAGGGGTGTGTTGGGGTTAGGGTTGGAGTTAGAATTGGGGGGTTTCCGCTGTTTAGGCACATCAGGGGCTCTCCAAATGTGACATGGCGTCTGATGTCAATTCCAGCCAATTCTGCGTTGAAAAAGTCAAACGGTGCTCTTCCCTTCTGAGCTCTGCCATGCGCCCAAACAGTAGTTTACTCCCACATGGGTTATCAGCGTACTCTGGACCCTAAGAGTTATTGTGCAATTTGTCCTATTTCTTCTGTTACCCTTGGGAAAATAAAAAACTGGGGGCAAAAATATCATTTTTTAAAAAAAAATGATTTTTTTTTTTTTACGGCTGTACGTTATAAACTTCTGTGAAGCACTTGGGGCTTCATAGCGCTCACCACACATCTAGATAAGTTCCTTGTGGGGTCTATTTTCCAAAATGGGGTCACTTTTGGGGGTTTCCACTGTTTAGGCGCATCAGGGGCTCTCCAAATGCGACATGACGCCCCCAGACCATTCCATCAAAGTCTACAATCCAAAACGTCACTACTTCCCTTCCGAGGCCCAACGTGTACCCATACAGTAGTTTTCTCCCACATATTGGGTATCCGCGTACTCAGGACAAATTGGACAACAACTTTTGGGGTCCAATTTCTCCTGTTACCCTTGTGAAAATAAAATATTGGGGGCGAAAAAAATAATTTTTGTAAAAAAAAAAAATATATTTTTATTTTTATGGCTGTACATTATAAACTTCTGTGAAGCACTTCGGGGTTCAAAGTGCTCACCACACATCTAGATAAGTTCCTTGTGGGGTCTATTTTCCAAAATGGGGTCACTGTGGGGGGTTTCCACTGTTTAGGCACATCAGGGGCTCTCCAAATGCGACATGACGCCCCAGACCATTCCATCAAAGTCTACAATCCAAAACATCACTACTTCCCTTCCGAGCCCCAACGTGTACCCATACAGTAGTTTTCTCCCACATATTGGGTATCCGCGCACTCAGGACAAATTGGACAACAACTTTTGGGGTCCAATTTCTCCTGTTACCCTTGTGAAAATAAAATATTGGGGGCGAAAAAAATAATTTTTGTAAAAAAAAATTTTTTTTTTTATTTTGCGGCTGTTCGTTATAAACTTCTGTGAAGGACTTAGGGGTTCAAAGCGCTCACCACACATCTAGATAAGTTCCTTGTGGGGTCTATTTTCCAAAATGGGGTCACTTGTGGGGGGTTTCCACTGTTTAGGTGCATCAGGGGCTCTCCAAATGCGACATGACGCCCCCAGAGCATTCCATCAAAGTCTACAATCCAAAACGTCACTACTTCCCTTCCGAGCCCCAACGTGTACCCATACAGTAGTTTTCTCCCACATATTGGGTATCAGCGTACTCAGGACAAATTGGACAACAACTTTTGGGTCCAATTTCTCCTGTTACCCTTGTGAAAATAAAATATTGGGGACGAAAAAATCATTTTTGTAAAAAAAAAAAAAATTTATTTTACGGCTGTACGTTATAAACTTCTGTGAAGCACTTGGGGGTTCAAAGTGCTGACCACACATCTAGATAAGTTCCTTGAGGGGTCTAGTTTCCAAAATGATGTCATTTGTCAGGGGTTTCCACTGTTTAGGCAGATCAGGAGCTCTCCAAACACGACATGGCATCCAGCCAATTCTGCGTTGAAAAAGTCAAACGGCTATCCTTCCCTTCCAAACTCTGCCATGCACCCAAACAGTGGTTTACCCCCACATATGGGGTATCAGTGTACTCAGGACAAATTGCACAATAACTTTTGGAGTCTTGTTATCCTTGGGAAAATAAAAATTGGGGTGAAAAGATCATTTTTGTGGAAAAAATATGATTTTTTAATTTTACGGCTCTACGTTATAAACTTGTGTGAAGCACTTGGGGGTTCAAATTGCTCACCAAATATCTAGATAAGTTCCTTAGGGGGTCTAGTTGCCCAAATGGGGTAACATGTGGGAGGTTTCCACTGTTTAGGCACATCAGGGGCTCTTCAAATGCAACACGGCGTCCAATCTCAATTCCAGCCAATTTTGGTTGGAAAAAGTCAAATGGTGCTCCTTCCATTTCGAGCTCTGCCGTGCGCCCAAACAGTGGTTCCCCCCCACATATCGGGTATCAGCGTACTCAGGACAAATTGGACAACAACTTTTGTGGTCCAATTTCTCCTGTTACCCTTGGGAAAATAAAAAATTAGTGACTGAAAATAATTTTTGTGGGAAAAAAATAGGATTTTTTATTTTCATGCCCGGGCATTATAAACTTATGTGAAGCACTTGGGGGTTCAAAGTGCTCACCAAAGCTCTAGATAAGTTCCTTAGGGAGTCTAGTTTCCAAAATGTGGTCACTTGTGAGGGGTTTCTACTGTTTAGGCTCATCTGGGGCACTGCAAGCGGAACATGACCCCCATCAAAGTCTGCATTCCAAAACGTTACTACTTCCTTTCCAAGCCCTGCCGTGCGCCCAAACAGTTTCCCCCCCCCACATATTGGGTATCAGTGTCATGTATAGTGTACAGTTCCTATAGCGTCTTGTGCTTGGGTGCGAGGAAAACACATGAGACATAGGTTGATATGAAATGACTTGTATTACTTCATACAAGCATGCAGAAAAGGTCACACAGTTTGCAGGAACAGAGGCAGGAGAACACAGCAGGCCAGAGTAACTTCAAGCTCTACAATAACTCTCCAAGCAGGTTCAGGATCTCTTCTCTGTACCGTAATTCCTCTGCAAACATGGATTCACCAGACAGCAGGTTTCCAAAGTCCAAAAGTGTTCCAAAGTTCCTCAGTAGGAAATAGCTGGAGTCCAAAATCCTAGGTTTCCAGGAGTCAGGTCACAGGCTGACTGAGGCTTGATTCAGGAGCACTGATTGTTCAGCTGAGGCTGCTTAAGAAGCAAGAGGGAGAGAATCAGGGCGGGAACATGAAAACTGGAAACTCCATATTAACTGAGGGCAAGAACTGCAGAAAGACAGAAAGCAAAATGGTCGACGGAAAACTGAGTTTCAAGGAACATGTCAAAAGAGACAAAGAACCTTACATTACTCCCCCCTTAAGGACAACCTCCGGTTGACCTCAGACCAGGCTTGTCAGGGTACCTCTGATGAAACTGGCGGAGCAGGCGAGGAGCATTTACATTATTGACTGGTTCCCATGAGTTGTCCTCCACTAGGTAGCCCTGCCATTTAATCAAATATTGCAACTGATTTCTGTACAACCTGGAATCTAGAATCCTTTCCACCATAAATTCTTCCTGACCATCGACCAGCACTGGGTCAGGGCAAGGAGAAGAGCGTCCAGGAAACGTATTGGGTGTTGCAGCCTTTAGTAGGGATACATGAAAGACAGGGTGGATTCTCATAGTTCTGGGCAGTTGAAGACGACAAGCAACAGCACTTATAATCTTACTGATCTTATAAGGTCCAATGTACTTATGTCCCAATTTAGACGATGGAATCTTTATTTTAAGATTTCTGGTTGACAGCCAGACCAAATCTCCTACCTTGAAAGCTGGTGCAGGTTTACGAAATTTATCTGCTGCTTTTTTGTACCTTTCCTGAGCCAATTCTAGATTTTCCTTTAGAAGATCCATATTCTTTTGTAAAGAAGTGATTCTTTCAGCCACTGCCGGCAAGGGCGTATCTATGGGAAATCGAGGAAGAATGTTAGGATGATAACCTAGATTGGAGTAAAAAGGAGACTGCTTAGTGGAGGCGCTCTGAGAGTTATTATAAGAGAACTCAGCCAGTGGAAGTAGATCCACCCAATCATCTTGTAGGTGGCAGATAAAGCAGCGGAGATACTGCTCCAGGGTCTGATTGGTTCGTTCTGTCTGTCCATTAGTCTGGGGATGAAAAGCAGAAGAAAGGTTTACTTTAATGTCCAATGCGGCACAGAAATTTTGCCAAAACCTTGAAGTGAATTGCACCCCTCGATCCGAAATGACCTCATCCGGTACTCCATGTAAGCGAAACACATTCTTAATCATCAAGTCTGATGTCTGTTTTGCAGTGGGTAAGCCGACACAAGGGATAAAATGAGCTGCCTTTGTTAGACGATCAACCACCACTAGAATGGTGTTCTTCCCTTGAGAGGTTGGTAACTCCACAATGAAGTCCATAGAAATGGATCCCCACGGGCGGGACGGGGTGGGAAGAGGTTGTAACAGACCAGTTGGTGAGGAGCGAGGTGTTTTGCATCTTGCACAGACTTCACATGAAGTGACATAGTTTAAAACATCTTTCCTGTAAGTGGGCCACCAAAAGAAACGAGAAAGAAATTCTTGTGTCTTTAGAATTCCCCTATGCCCGGCTATCTTGGAATCGTGGATGAGTTGCAATACTCTCAATCTGACTGTTTCAGGTATATACAGACGTTGTCCCTGAATCCACACACCATTCTTAAAGACAAGACTTACGTCCCTTGGGGGTTGAGCCAACAAAGAATCCGCATGGTATGCTTCCTTGATGTCCTTAAGTAGGTCTTGATTATGAATCACTCCCAGGAATCTAGAGTCAGGAAGAATAGTCTTAGGAGGAGTAAGTGGACGTGTCTCTGCTGAATGAATCCTAGAGAGTGCATCAGCCTTTCCATTGCGCGATCCTGGTCTATAAGAAATTACAAAATTAAATTGGTTTAGGAAAAGATTCCAGCGAGCCTGGCGAGGAGTCAGGCACTTAGCCGACCTGATAAATTCAAGGTTACGATGGTCTGTCAGGACGACTATTTGCTGTGCAGCTCCCTGAAGAAGGTGTCTCCATTCCTTGAAGGCGGCAATAATGGCCAACAATTCTCTATTGCCCACATCGTAGTTCCTCTCAGCCGAAGACAACTGCTGGGAAAAGAAGGCACAGGGATGCAAGACATTCTTCTCACCTGTTCTCTGAGAGAGTATAGCTCCAACGGCACAGTCTGAAGCATCCACCTCTATTATGAAGGCAAGCTCGGGGTTGGGATGTACTAAGATAGGTGCGGTGGTAAATTTATCCTTTAAACAGGAAAACGCTTCCTGAGCTTGCGGGGTCCAGGAGAACCTAGACTGTTTCCGGGTAAGTTGGGTGATAGGTGACACTACCTCAGAGAAATTCCTAATGAAACGTCTATAGAAGTTGGCAAACCCGATGAAGCGCTGCACCTCCTTCACATTTCTAGGAATTGGCCAATCCTTGATGGCTTGGGTCTTGCTTCCATCCATACTAATCCCTTGCGTAGATAGTACATACCCCAGAAATTGAATTTCGGTCCTATGGAATTCACACTTTTCAAGTTTGATGTAGAGATGATTTTGTCTTAGGCGTTCTAAGACCATTCTCACATGTCCATGATGTTCCTCTGTGGAGTTAGAAAAAATTAGAATATCATCCAGATAAATCACCACAAATGTATCTAGGAGATCCCTGAAGATGTCATTCACCAAGTGTTGGAAAGTGGCTGGGGCGGTACTCAGACCAAAAGGCATAACTAGATATTCGAAGTGTCCATAGCGTGACCTGAATGCAGTCTTCCATTCATCCCCAGGTCTAATACGGACCAAGTTATAGGCCCCACGAGATCCAGTTTAGAGAAAATTTTGGCGTGCCGCACTCTCTCCAACAACTCAGGGATTAAAGGCAATGGATAACGGTTTCTAATAGTAACCTATTGAGTTCCCTATAGTCTATGCAGGGTCTCAGAGATCCATCTTTCTTCTTCACAAAGAAGATGGGTGCACCTGCGGGAGATGAAGAGGGGCGTATGAAGCCTTTGGCTAGATTTTCATCTATGTAGTCCTTCAAAGCTTTTAGCTCGGGCCCCGCTAGGGGGTAGATCTTACCAAAAGGTATCTCGGCTCCAGGCAATAATTCGATTGGACAATCATATGGACGGTGAGGAGGAAGCTGATCAGCGTTCTTCTTGTCACATAAATCCACATAGTCCTGGTATACAGCTGGTAGTTCAGGGACTGACATGGTTCCTTTAGGAACAGAGCAAGCTGAAACTCCTTGACTCATCTGTTTCTCCGGAAAGTGTAATTCCTTGGTCTCCCAGTTAATCGTAGGGTTCTGCGCCTGCAGCCATGGTAACCCTAGAATAATGGGAAAGTGGGGAGAAGAGATAAGCATAAAAGACATTTTCTCCTGATGATCTTTACCCATAAGGACCCTCAAAAGCTCTGTTTCCTGATCCACTGGTCCAGAGGTCAGCAGGGAGCCATCCACAGTCTCCATCTGTACTGGAGTAGCCTTCTTCACTGAACGTATCACCTGTTTCAGAGCAAAGGAGATATCCATAAAATTTCCACTTGCTCCTGAGTCGATCATAGCAGAGCTAGACACCCAGACTGAGTCCACCCAGAGTTTGATGGAAAGGAAGCAATGAGAATTATTTCTTTTACAACTCAGCTGGGACACCGCTGAGGAAACTTGAAAAATTGCAGCGTTTATACCGTCATTGTCCCCAGAACTAACAGAGTTTAAGTCCGAAAAATCAAGATCTCTTGCAGCAGATCTCTCTGGAGTCTGAGGCTCGGACATGACAGAGCTCCTCTCGCAACACTCACAGTGAATGACTGCTGCAGTAGTCTTACGAGAACGGCTGGGGCAGTTTATAATGAAGTGCCCTGACTTACCACAGTAAAAACATAGATTTTCCTTTATACGATGTTCTTTGCGTGCATCACTAACCCGTCTTTGTAAAGAGTTCACCTGCATGGGTTTCAGGTTCTGGTTCCCTTGTGATCCTACTCAAAGGTTCCTTAGCTGAGGAGGGGGGTAGGAAAAGGTTAGTGCAATTATTTTCGAACCATCTCTCTTGTCTGTGTTCAGTCAGACGAGCATCAATACGGATACAATAGTTAATAAAGTCACCTAACGCAGTGGGAGGGTCGGCACGAGCAAGTTCATCCTTAATCAGTGGAGACAACCCTTTCCGAAAAATAGATTTTTTGGCGGAAGTGTCCCAAGTGGTATCAAGAGCCCATCTCCTGAAATCCAAGGCATATTCGGCTACTGAACGCTTACCTTGGCGCAAAGTTAACATGGCTGCTTCAGCTGTTGCACCTCGATTGGGGTCATCAAACACCTGCCCCATGGCTGAAATAAAAGCATCAAGGTGATTCAAACAATCATCCTCAGTCTCAATCAGAGGGTTTGCCCACATCAAAGCCTTATTGGTAAGCAACATGATTATAGTAAGCACTTTGGATCGTTCAGTGGGAAATTGTGAAGCATGTGCAGAGAAAAATAGATTGCATTGGTTAATAAATCCCCTGAATTTCTCACGTTCGCCGCCAAAACGAAAAGGAGGTAACTTGGGGATCCCAGAACTCGGGGTTATGGCAGGAGCCTGGACTCGTTCCTCTAGAGCCTCAATCCTGGCTCGTAATTCCTGAGTAGTTTGTCCAAACACTTGCAAATTATGATTAGTGAGGTCCTGTAGGCTTGCAAAACGGGTCTTTATAGTCTGTATATCTGCAAGGATTGTATCAGTCACTCCGCAAAGCTCCTTTATGCGGGCCTCCATCTTCCAGATCTTTTAAGGCAGAAGTGCTGGAAGGAGAAGAGGAAAAAAAAAAAACAATAGTGTTTACCTGTGGTAACACTCCAGAGTAACATTTAAGGGAATGCGCTCACCTGGAATGGTTGTGAGAAGTCACAACCACTGTCATCACAGAAGGTATTAAACGGACATCTGATATCCACAGTCACAGCAGACACGGCTTTCCCAGACCCAGCAGACACTAAACATTGGCTCCTGAATCTTGTCATGTATAGTGTACAGTTCCTATAGCGTCTTGTGCTTGGGTGCGAGGAAAACACATGAGACATAGGTTGATATGAAATGACTTGTATTACTTCATACAAGCATGCAGAAAAGGTCACACAGTTTGCAGGAACAGAGGCAGGAGAACACAGCAGGCCAGAGTAACTTCAAGCTCTACAATAACTCTCCAAGCAGGTTCAGGATCTCTTCTCTGTACCGTAATTCCTCTGCAAACATGGATTCACCAGACAGCAGGTTTCCAAAGTCCAAAAGTGTTCCAAAGTTCTTCAGTAGGAAATAGCTGGAGTCCAAAATTCTAGGTTTCCAGGAGTCAGGTCACAGGCTGACTGAGGCTTGATTCAGGAGCACTGATTGTTCAGCTGAGGCTGCTTAAGAAGCAAGAGGGAGAGAATCAGGGCGGGAACATGAAAACTGGAAACTCCATATTAACTGAGGGCAAGAGCTGCAGAAAGACAGAAAGCAAAATGGCCGACGGAAAACTGAGTTTCAAGGAACATGTCAAAAGAGACAAAGAACCTTACAATCAGTGTACTCAGGACAAATTGGCCAACAACTTTTGGGGTCCAATTTCCTTGGGAAAAATCAAAAATTTGGGACTAAAAAATCATTTTTGTGGAAAATTGTTTCTTTTTTTTTTCACACCCAGGCATTATAAACTTTTGTGAAACACTTGGGGGTTCAAAGTGCTCACAACAGATTTAGATAAGTTCCTTAGGGGGGTCTAGTTTCCAAAATGGTGTTACTTGTGGGGGGTTTCCACTGTTTAGGCGCATCAGGGGCTCTCCAAACGCGACATGGCATCCAATCTCAATTCCAGACAATTTTAGTTTGAAAAAGTCAAACGGCGCTCCTTCCCTTATGAGCTCTGCTGTGCGCACAGACAGTGGTTTTCCCCCACTTATGGGGTATTGGCGTACTCAAGAGAAATTGCACAACAACTTTATCTGTCCATTTTCGTCTTTTACCCTTGTGAAAATAAAAAAAAGTTTGTAAAAGATCATTTTTGTGGCTAAAAAGTTAAATATTCATTTTTTCCTTCCACGTTGCTTCAGCTCCTGTGAAGCACCTGAAGGGTTAATAAACTTCTTTAATGTGGTTTTGAGTACCTTGAGGGGTGCAGTTTTTAGAATAGTGTCACTTTTGGGTATTTTCTGCTATATAGACCCCTCAAAGTGACTTCAAATATGAGGTGGTCCCTAAAAAAATGGCTTTGTAAATTTTGTTGTAAAAATGAGAAATCGCTGGTCAACTTTTAACCCTTATAATTTCCTAAGAAAAAAAAATTTTGATTCCAAAATTGTGCTGATGTAAAGTAGACATGTGGGAAATGTTATTTCTTAACTATTTTGTGTGACATATTTCTCTGTTTTAAGGGAATAAAAATTCAAAGTTTGAAAATTGCAAAATTTTCAAAATTTTCGCCATATTTGCATTTTTTTTCAAAAATAAACGCTATATATAAATATATATATATATTATATATATATAAAAGTTATATCGAAGAAATTTTACCAATAACGTGAAGTACAATATGTCACGAGAAAACAATCTCAGAATCGCGAAGAACCGTTGAAGCGTTCCAGAGTTATAACCTCATAAAGAGACAGTGGTCAGAATTGTAAAAATTGGCCCGGTCATTAACGTGCAAACCACCCTCGGGGTGAAGGGGTTAAACCATTGACTGATTTGACCAAAAAGGGTTCTGATGTGGTGAATTGGCCTCCTGAGGCAGTTTCTGCTTTTCAGGAACTTAAGCAGAGATTCACTTCTGCTTCTGTTCTACGGCAGCCTGATGTTTCTCTACCGTTTCAGGTGGAGGTTGATGCTTATGAATTTGGGGCAGGTGCCGTTTTGTCCCAAAAAGATCCAGAGACCTCTAAGAGTAACCCTTGTGCCTTTTTCTCTCGAAAATTTTCTCCAACTGAATGTAATTATGACGTGGGTAATCGGGAGTTATTGGCCATGAAGTGGGCCTTTGAAGAGTGGAGACATTGGCTGGAAGGAGCCAAACATCAGGTGGTGGTCCTCACGGACCATAAGAACCTGGTTTATCTCGAATCAGCCAAGCGACTTAATCCTAGACAGGCCAGGTGGGCCTTGTTTTTTACACGTTTTAAATTTGTGGTTTCTTTTCTTCCTGGCACTAAGAATGTTAAGGCGGATGCCCTCTCTAGGAGTTTCTTTGTGAATTCTCCTAAGTTATCTGATCCTGCTGTTATTTTGAAAGAGGGTGTAGTACTTTCCGCCATCTCGCCCAATTTGAGACTGGCTCTGGAAGGGTGTCAGGAGGATAAACCTTAGAGATGCCCTTTTGGGAAATTGTTTGTCCCAGACCAGTGGAAGAAGAGTGTCATGTCTGAGATTCATTGTTCCGCGTTGGCTGGTCATCCCGGAATTTTTTGGTACCAGAGACTTGGTGAGTCGGTCCTTTTGGTGACCTACTTTGTCTCGTGACGTCAGGGACTTTGTGCAGTCCTGTGGGACTTGCTCTCGTTCCAATCCTTGCTCTCGCTCTAGTGGTTTGTTAATGCCATTATCTGTGCCCGAGAGGCCATGGACCCATATCTCTATGGATTTTATTTCCTACCTCCCTGTCTCTCAGAGAATGACCGTTATCTGGGTAATCTGTGATAGGTTTTCCAAAATGATACATCTTGTGCCATCACCTAAGTTACCTTCCTCCTCCGAGTTGGTGCCTTTGTTCCTTCAGCACGTGGTTCGGTTACATGGCATCCCGGAGAACATTGTGTCTGACAGAGGAGTCCAGTTTGTGTCCAGATTTTGGAGGACATTTTGTTCTAAACTTGGTGCTCAATTATCTTTCTCCTCTGCATTTCATCCTCAGACCAATGGACAAACCGAGAGAACAAACCAGACCTTGGAGACTAATTTGAGATGTTCTGTGTCTGCTGATCAAGATGACTGGGTCTCTTTTTTGCCTTTGGCTGAGTTTGCTCTTAATAATAGGGCTAGCTCTGCCACCTTGATGTCTCCATTTTTCTACAATTCTGGGTTTCACCCTCGATTTTCTTCGGGACAGGTGGAGGCTTCTGTCTGTCTGGGTGTTGACTATGTTGTGGAGCGAATGCAGCAGATTTGGGACCAGGTAGTGGAGAGGTTGTCTCTCTCTCAAGAGAAGGCCCAGCGGTTTGCCAACCGGCATAGGACTGATTGTCCTCGGTTTAAAGTGGGGGACTTGGTTTGGTTGTCCTCAAGAAATATCCCTATGAGGGTTGCATCTCCAAAGTTTAAGCCTAGGTTCATTGGACCTTATAAGATCATGGAGATTCTTAATCCGGTTTCCTTCCGTTTGCTTCTTCCAGGGACAATTTAAATCCATAACGTGTTCCACAAGTCCTTATTGAAGTGGTTTGTCGAGCCAGTGGTTCCTATGGCTGCGCCTCCTGACCCTGTTTTGGTTGAGGGCAATCTGGAGTATGTGGTCGAGAAAATATTGGATTCTCGTTTTTCTAGACGGAAACTCCAGTATTTGGTTAAGTGGAGAGTTATGGTCAAAGGACAATTCTTGGGTTTCTTTGGACATCCATGCTAGGAGACTGATCCGTGCCTATCACTGAGCTCATCCTGATCTGCCTGGTTGCACAAGTGAGGGTTCGGTGACCCCTCCTCAAGGGGGGGGTACTGTTGTGAATGTGCTAGAGATGATTTCTGAGCAGAGGCTCCCTCTGGTGGTTACAGACAGTACTGAACCTTCCATAGAGGAATGGCAATCTGGGATCACTGACTGGACTGATATAAGGGAGGTTCCCTCCCATGATGGTCGCCGGTGATCAATTGTTCTTGTCTCAATTGTGGTTCCTGGTTCATTTTGAAGTTTGCTGGAGTCTTGCTTGCACCTGCTGCCTTCAGATAAGATATTTTCTGCTTTTCTTTTTGTGCTTGCTTTTTGCATAGTTTTCTGCACTTTTGTTGAGGTCAGCCGGGTCCCCTCCTGGGGCCTGTGCTCCTCTCAATTTATCTGTAGCCACTGTTATTTGTTCATTTGCTTTTTCTGTTTTTTCAGTGGTTGCAGCTTTGTTTTGTTACACCAGAGATCTGATTTAGGTGGTAGAGATCGTGTGATCTCAGGTTTTTTGGCAATCAGAAGTGCTGGTATTTTTTAGGGTTTTTGTTGGATTGCAGTCAGAATTCTTTCCTGTACTTTCTGTCTAGACAGATTGGGCCCCAACTTTTGTTCATTCTATTTTCTGTCTGTGTCCGTGTTTTCTTCTTGTCTAACCACCATTACATGTTTGGGGGCTTCCTATTTTCTTTGGAGATCTGCTTCGGGCAGATAGATTTCATCTTTCTGCCTTTAGGTGTAGTTATCTCTCAGGCTGTGACGAGGCGTCTAGGATCAACGTAGGAACGCTCCACGGCTACCTCTAGTTGTGTGGTTAGTTCAGGTTACTACAATCCAATAGGTTCCAGCCTCTCTGGTGTATTTCCGCTTTTGCTTTTTCTCCTCAGCTACCTAAACATATCACGGAGGTGCCAATTGAGGGGATTGGTGAGATCCCTCGTAGAGCATGTAGAATAAATATCAATTGCACGCTCTTTTTGAATTTAAACAAGATTTCCTTTATTAAAGTTCAAAACATAAGAGCGACCTTTAAATGTTAACGCGTTTTGGCCAAATAGGCCTTTTTCACGACAGTTGTACGCAGTAGGTATTCTCTTCTAGACAGGGATTTCTCTTCCCTTGAGGTGCGAATTGTTAAGCCTGAAAGGTATTGTTCAAGAAATATCCTTGAGTAGGTTGATGAATGTGGAAAACCTGTATTTCACATGTCCCGGAAGGGGTGGTTGCTTTAGTCTTCCAGACTTAACAAATCGCACCTGCTGTAACCAATGACAGGTTTACTTGGCCTTGTGTTTTGGATCATTGTCATGTTGGAACGTCCAAGTACGTCCCATGCATAGCTTCTGGGCTGATGATTGCAAATTTGCCTCCAATATTTGTTGATAATGTGCTGCATCCATCTTTCCTTCAATTTTGACCAAGTTTCCTGTGCCTTTGTAGCTCACACATCTTCAAAACATCAGCAATCCACCTCCGTGCTTTACAGTAGGAATGGTGTTCCTTACATCATAGGCCTTGTTGATCTCTCTCCAAATGTAACGTGGCCAAAAAGTTCAATTTTGATCTCATCACTCCAAATTACCTTGTTCCAGAAGTTTTGAGGCTTTTCTCTGTGCTGTTTTGCGCATTGTAGGCAACATACTTTGTGGCATTTGCGCATTAATGGCTTTCTTCTGGCGGTTCGACCATGCAGCCCAGTTTTCTTCAAGTGCCTCCTTATTGTGCATCTTGAAACAGCCACCCCACTAGTTTTCAGAGAGTCCAATATTTCAGCTGATTTTATTTGTGGGTTTTTCTTTGCATCCCAAACAATTTTCCTGGCAGTTGTTGACAAAATTTTTGTTGGTCTACCTGACCATGATTTTGTTTTTACAGAGCCCCTATTTTTCCATTTGTTATTCACAGTCTGAACGCTGCTGACTGGCATTATCATTTCCTTGGATATCTTTTTGTATCCCTTTCCTATTTTATACAGTTCAACTACCTTTTCCCGTAGATTCGTTGACAATTCTTTTGCTTTCCCCATAACATACTATCCAGAAACATCAGTGGCTGGATGAAAGATGCAAGAGTCTGTCTAGATCCCAGAATCTCACTCAGCTTTTATGCACACACAATGATTACAAGTAAACAGGTCACAAGTAAGGATGTTACCTTTAGTAGCCATTCAAACGCATTTGTGTCAACTTCTGTGCATGTTAATAGGCCAAAATCACCAGGGTATGTAAAACTTTGATCAGTGTCATTTGGATGTTTTCGGTTGTTATTATGATTTAAAAAGAGAAAACACAGTAGTTTGACAATAAATGGCTTCACCCAACCACTAATCATGAGAGGAGAAAAAGTTTTGGTGTTATCATTCATATTCTCTGAAAAAAGGCCAAGAAAGCAAAAATTCTGCCGGGGTTTGTACACTTTTGAGCACAACTGTACATAGCTATCAACTTTTGTTTTGGCCAAAAGATTTTTTAAACCTGACACCACAATAACATAGACTCTTTTGGCATGGTCCTACACTAACCTATTAAAAATTTGCTAAAATATCCAATACTCTTTTTATGTATATTTTTCTTTATTTTTCTTTAAGTAAATATGTTACATACATTTTTTTAAATAACCAGTAATACCACATACAAGAGACAAATACCATCACACCATGGCTGGACCATGTATTACCACCACATAGTCACATAGTGACCGAATAATCCCACATACGAGGAACAAAAGCTGCCACACCATGGCCGGACGACATATTACCTCCACATAGTGACCGAACAATGCCACATACAAGGAACAAATGCTGCTACACTATGAACATACCACATATTACCCCAGCATAGTGACCAAATAATGCCACGTACAGGAAGCCAATACCATCACACCATGACCAGAACATATGTTACCACCACCTAGTGACCAAACAATACCATATACAAGGAATAAATGCCATCATACCATGACCAGACCACATGGTACCACCACATAGTGACCATATAATACCACATACAGGGGAGAAACATCGCCACACCGTGACCAGACAAGATATTACCCCCACATAGTGACTGAATACTACAATACTGATCATTAATAAAAAAACACAATACTATAACACAATAAGTGTCATTATAAACAGGAGCTCATTCATAGTATACAGTATATAGTGTAAGTGTACAGGTAAGGCTATGGTCACACTATCAGCATTTGGTCAGTATTAGAGATGAGCGAATATTTCAATGTTCGGTTCAGCTCAGAATTGCTGAATTTGCAATATTCGCTGATTTAATCGTTGATTAAATCGCCAAATATAGCTGTACACAGAACAAAAGCCAGTGTTTCCCAAACTGTGTGACAGCGTGGGAAACAGGGCGTAGTGCTTCTGATCGGCGGTGAAATCATCCCCATCGGTAAGAGAGCCGTGCTTCCCATGCTGTCAGAAGACAGCAAGATTGCTCAGCTGTGATCAGAGGTGTAAGGTTTACCTCCGGTCACTGGTGTCAGCTGATGGGACTACAGCTCCCATTAGCTGACACCTGCTGCCGCTAATAACAGTGAGAGCAGGAGCGGCGGATGGGATTGTTCATCAGCATCTCCTGCGCTGTAAATAAATAATTTTAAAAAAAAGTCGGCGTGGGTTCCCCTGTATTTTTGATAAGCAGCCAGGCAAAAAAAAACAGCAGGGGGCTGCAACTCTCTGCTGTCAGCTTCAGGAAGGCTGGTTATTAGGTATAGAGGTGGTCCCCAAGCCGTATTTTTGATTATTTAAATAAATAATTTAAACGACATGGGGTTCCCCCAATTTTTGACAATCAGCCTTGCTAAAACTCACAGCTGGGAGCTGGTTTTCTCAGACTGGTAAGGGGCCATGGATATAGGCCCCTCAGCCTAAAATTAGCAGCCTGCAGCTGCCCAAAAAAGGCACATCTATTAGATGCGCCAATTCTGGTGTTTTTCCCAGCTCTTCCTACTTGCCCTGTAGTGGTGGCAAGTGGGGGTTCAAATTTGTGGGGTTGATGTCACCTTTGTATTGTCAGGTGACATCAAACCCACGGATTAGTAACGGAGAAGTGTCTATAAGATACTTCTCCATTACTAAGCCTATAGTTGTATGGTAAATAAAGACACAGCCAGAATAAAGTCCTTTATTAGAAATAAGACTAAACACAGTTTTTCCATTATATTTAAAAATAAAAAACAGTTATACTCACCTAATGCCTAATTCCACTGAAGTCCTCGTTCTCCTGTAATGAAACAAAAATAAAAAAACAACAATATACCATACTTGTCCGTCGCTCTGTCCCACGCCATAATCCATGTCTGTGGGATTAATAGTTTGCAACCTGGACAGTGGCAAGATGCGATAGCGTGTCAAACACAGTTGAAATTCACCCCAGTGAAATTCTCCCATGAACTCGCCTATTTTCAATGGGGTTGAGGTCTGGAGAATGGGCTGCCCATGACAGGGTTTTGATGTGGTGGCCTCCTAATTTTTGCCAGAGCTGTATATATACAGTACAGACCAAAAGTTTGGACACACCTTCTCATTTAAAGATTTTTCTGTATTTTCATGACTATGAAAATTGTACATTCACACTGAAGGCATCAAAACTATGAATTAACACATGTGGAATTATATACTTAACAAAAAAGTGTGAAACAACTGAAAATATGTCTTATATTCTAGGTTCTTCAAAGTAGCCACCTTTTGCTTTGATGACTGCTTTGCACACTCTTGGCATTCTCTTGATGAGCTTCAAGAGGTAGTCACTGGAAATGGTCTTCCAACAATCTTGAAGGAGTTCCCAGAGATGCTTAGCACTTGTTGGCCCTTTTGCCATCAGTCTCCTTCTTGATCAAATAGCCCTTACACAGCCTGGAGGTGTGTTTGGGGTCATTGTCCTGTGAAAAATAAATGATGGTCCAGCAAACCGGATAGAATAGCATGCTGCTGCAAGATGCTGTGGTAGCCATGCTGGTTCAGTATGCCTTCAATTTTGAAGAAATTCCCAACAGTGTCACCAGCAAAGCACCCCCACACCATCACACCTCCTCCTCTATGCTTCACGTGGACCAGGCATGTAGACCATCCGTTCACCTCTTCTGCGTCGCACAAACACAGTGGTTGAATCAAGATCTAATTTGACTCATCGACAAAGCACAGATTTCCACAAGTCTCTTCTGCTTGTTGCCTGTCCTTAGCATGTTTCCTACAGCTATTTTACCATGAAGGCCTGCTGCACAAAGTCTCCTCTTAACAGTTGTTGTAGATATGAGTCTGCTGCTAGAACTCTGTGTGGAATTGACCTGGTCTCTAATCTGAGCTGCTGTAAACCTGCGATTTCTGAGGCTGGTGACTCGGATAAACTTATCCTCAGAAGCAGAGGTGACTCTTGGTCTTCCTTTCCTGGGGCGGTCCTCATGTGAGCCAGTTTCTTTTTAGCGCTTGATGGTTTTTGCAACTGCACTTGGGGACACTTTCAAAGTTTTCCGAATTTTTCAGACTGACTGACCTTCATTTCTTAAAGTAATGATGGCCACTCGTTTTTCTTTACTTTTTTTTCTTTACAGCGTTTTTCTTGCCATAATACAAATTCTAACAGTCTATTCAGTAGCACTATTAGCTGTGTATCCACCAGACTTCTGCACAACATAACTGATGGTCCCAACCCCATTTATAAGGCCAGAAATCCCACTTATTAAACTTGACAGGGCACACCTGTGAAGTGAAAACTGTTGTGAATTCCCTGGATTCTGATTAGGGCTCCATCTGGTGGCTGTTGATATTAATGTAGCTGACTTGACTGACAGAGACCTTTCAGCTGAGGATTCAGCTGCGGACAATTGGCAATCTGGGAGTCATGACTGGGGAGATTTAAGGGAATAACTTTCCCATGATCCTCGCCGGTGATTAGTTGTCTATTCCTGGTCCAGTTTGGAAGTCTGCTTGCTGCGATCTCCTGCAACTTTTAGATAAGCTATTTTTTGCTTGTTTCTGTGGCTTTGTTTTCTTTTGTTTTTCTACCTTCTGAGTGAGGTCAGCCGGGTCCCCTTGCTAGGGCCTGCGCTGGTCTCTGTTTCACAGTTATCTGTTCATTTGTCCAGACCCTGTTATTTCAGTGGCTGCTGGGTAGCTACCTGTTTACACCAGAGTTCTGATATAGCGGGGAGGGATCGTGTGGTCTCAGTATTTTTTGGAATCAGAAGTGTTGGAATTTTTCCTAGGGTTTTGCTGGATTGCAGAAAGTATTTTTTCTGTCCTGTCCTATATAGACAGTTTTGGGCCCCAACGTTTGCTTACTTTATTTTCTGCCTGTGTTTGTATTTCATCTTGTTTCACCGCCAATATATGTGTGTGGGCTACCTATTCCTTTGGGGCGCTACTCCGGGGCAGTTAGCTTTCTCTTTTCTATCTTTAGGCTTAGCTAACTCTCCGGCTGTGTCGAGGCATCTAGGTCATCATAGGTACGCCCCACGGCTGCTTCTAGTTGTGCGGTTAGTTTAGGGGTCTATAATCCATTAGTTACCAACCACTCTGGGTGACTGGCTGCCTTGGCTACTTTTGTTACAGTCCTCCTCGGCTGCCATATCATAACAGAAAACCATTCCCGGTGACTACCTCTTGAAGTTCTTCAAGAGAATGCCAAGAGTGTTCAAAGCAGTCATCAAAGCAAAAGGTGGCTACTTTGAAGAACCTAGAATATGAGACACTATTTTAGTTGTTACACACTTTTTTGTTAAGTATATAATTCCACATGTGTTAATTCATAGTATTGATGCCTTCAGTGTGAATTTCCAATTTTCATAGTCATGACAATACAGAAAAATCTTTAAATGAGGTGTGTCCAAACTTTTGGTCTGTACTGTGTATATATATATATATATATATATATATATATGTGTGTGTGTGTGGGTATGTATATACATGAGTAGGCATATTTTACACCTGTGTATATGTGCATATATACACAGGTATATATATATTTTTCGACAGGGAGGAGTGAGAAATGTATTTTTTTTATTATTCTATGTCGAATTAATGAAAGGGTGCCCAAAACTCTCGGCTACGGAACTCCAAATTCCTGGCTATATAGTAGCAACTTCTTGACTTTAGTTACAGTAGGAATAAAAGCTCTGAACTAGAAACTGCCGCTCTGAATACAGTGAAGGAAATAAGTATTTGATCCCTTGCTGATTTTGTAAGTTTTCCCACTGACAAAGACATTGACAGTCTATAATTTTAAGGGTAGGTTAATTTTAACATTGAGAGATAGAATATCAAAAATAAAATCCAGAAAATCACATTGTATAAATTATATACATTTATTTGCATTTTGTAGTGAGAAATAAGTATTTGATCCCCTACTAACCAGGCTACTTTCACACATCAGTTTTTTGTGTCAGGCATAATCCGTCCTATGCCTGATAGGACGGATCTGGTGCAGATTTTAAAAAAAGTGATGCAACTGATCAGTTTTCTTGCCGGATCCGTCCTGACCTTTTCAACCCGGAAAGATAACATTTCCTATGTGGAAAATGCAGGTAGCAATGTCCGGACCGAGGAGAGAGAGAGAGAGAGAGAGAGAGAGAGAGAGAGAAAGAGAGAGAGAGAGAGAGAGAGAGGAGAGAGAGGAAAAAAAAAAAAACGTTGCAGCCAGCGTCTTGTCCGGCCGCCGGAATGTACATTTCCGACGGATCCGTCCAAAAACGGATGCAACGCAGTGACATCAGGCGCGATCCGGCGCTAATGTAAGTCAATGGTAAAAAAGCGCATCCGGTACCGGATGCGTTTTTTTTAAAACACGCCGGATCGCGCCTGACGTCAAAAGACTGATGTGTGAAAGAGGCCTAAGAGTTCTGGCTCCTACAGACCAGTTAGACGCTCCTAATTAACTTGTTTTGTTGCATTCAGGTAGAATGCCTTGGGAGAGCACAGGGGAATTCATTTATATTCATATATATGGATCAGTCTAAAAAAAAGGACAGATTGGATACGACTATTAGCTGTGATGCAGAATCGGATGGAGGATTGATAGAGCGAACAGTGGTTTCACCAATCCATGTCCTGACCAGTGAGAATCTGCCACAACTTACATCCGAACCCCATGGGTGAGCGCTGATGTATGTGATCTATCATTTACTATGACAGGCTATATATTACTAGTTTAGTTTCCCCTAATAAAGAAGGCATGACAAACTACAAGACTTGTATCTCTGGGGTGATAACTACAGTTTCAGCATTTTTTAGTATTCAGATCTTATTCCTTACTTCTTATTTCTGAAAGTGAATTAGCATCATCCCATTATATAGAGAACCCACAACCACCATAAAATGTCACTGTATCTAAAGCATCACAATTGGGGTGTGGGACGAGGACAAAAATAATTAAAATGCATACATAATAATCACTGATATAAGAAAACTATATGAAGTTGTTCTTTGGTGTCGACAGTCACATATTGGTATTATTTGACGACTGTATGGTGGCACTTTGGTATTATGTGGCTCAGCCAGTTAGTGTAAAATATATTATTTTTGCAGTATATGCTGGCTACATCAGTTTATGACCTTTGGGCAACTGCATGGGAATAGCACCTGGACAAATTTTGGCACTATTATTTTGGGCACTATATTGTATGTCCCTTATACTTATCACTGTTTGGCATGGTTATTTGAATACTATACAACGGTTATACGACATTATCCATGGGCATTACTATCATGCAAGAGGCGATTTCTCATAACCATGAATACTTTTGACAGAAATCAGTAAGAGTGCCAGCAGAGCAAAAGCTGAGTTAGAATGGATGAAAAATTAGCACTGCATTAGCATAAGAAAGAAAATTGTCCAACATTCATATTATTGTCTATTGGTGTACAAAAAAAATGTAAAGTCTTTACATCCAGGCACAAAAACAAAGAAACTCCTAACCAGCTAAGCACTAACTAGACATCAGCTTTCCTTACTATAGAGGTGACCACCTACCAACCACCCAAAAAAGAAAAAAAAAGGATGTGTGTTACATCACGCCAATAGAATTCCTCCCAGCTTTGAAAAATAAGAAAAAAGACACATGCATACATACTGTGGCAACTTTTTATCTTACACTAAGCCAATACCTTAACCTTGATCGGTCCTTTATACAGAACCCCACATAAATATTGATCCTAGTAAAGCCATTATTATTCCCACACAGTATGGTACGCCTTTCATGGTCCCCACGGTGGCTCATATACACAGTAAGATGTGCTCAAAGTGCCCCACATTATAATGCCCCCACAATGCCTACCACATTGTATGATCACCCCATAGGCCACGCTTATCATATAGTGTAATGCCCCCTTCAAACCGTACCACACAGTATGATGCACCTCACAGTGTACATAGATATTCACAGCTCTGCTACATCAACGCACACTTATCTCTGCTGTATACACACAACTCTGCTACATCATAACACACACAGCTTGGCTTACTCTTAGTGCAAACATATAATTATATATTGTGGGGATTTGCTCTGGTAGGCAATGGCAGGGATGCGGCACAGAAAGGTTTTCAGCCCCAGCTCAGTGTTTTATTCACACTGGCAGCAGGAAAAAAACATAGTCTTGTAAACATAGTCTTGTATCAGACAAAACAAAAGTCCAGCTTGTTTTCCACATCATAGGTTAGGGCCTAGATGTGCCAGTCTGTTCAGGTCTGATGTTACAACAAAACATCCCTTAGATCCAGAGGTGTATCTGGGGGGTAGTGGGCAGGCAGGGCATCTGCATTTTGCTGACCCCCGAACTGGGAGTCGGCGGTTCTCTGAGCTGGCTGTCAAGGTGGCTCAGAGAAGGTGCAGCGCACAGGCTCCCACTGAACAATTGTACTTGCATCTTTCCATCTTTCAGACACAAGTACAATTGAAGCTCTGACTACTGGGTCAGGGAAACATCAGCAGCGTGATTAGATCATGCGATCACGCTGCTGACGTCAATCGCCGGCGCTGCAAAGGCGCAAATTGGTGGCAAGTGATCCAGTGGAGCTGAAGACACCAAAGATTTATTGTAACAAGGGGAGATTTAGTGTGGGGTAGGGGGATATTTAATGTAGGGAGATTTAGTGTGGGAGTAGGGGGAGATTTAGTGTGTGGAGATTTACTGTGTGGGAGGGGTGAGGCAGATTTAGTGAGGGGAGGAGTGACGAGAAGAGATTTAGTCTGGAGGATTTAGTGTGGGGGAGATTTAGTGTGGGTGCATGCAGGGGATGTGCCATCGCGCCATCCAGCGCCCACTGCTGCACTTCGCAAAGGAGGTAACTGAAGACGCGAGCCTGGAGTAGGTAAGTATGAGCTTTTTATTTATTTTTTAAATTCTTATATTTCTGAGCAGGGGGTCATAACATGAGGGGAGGGGCTGCGCAGATACGGGGGATAAAATGAGGGGATTGTCTGTTCTGATGGGGGAATAAGACGAGTGGAGAGGCTGTGCTGATAGGGGTAATATTATGAGGTGAGGTGCTGTGCTGATGGGGAAATAAAATGAGGTGAGGGGCTGTGCTATTGGGGGGATAAGATGAGCTGAGGTGCTTTGCAGATGGGGATAAAATGAGGGGAGGGTCTGTGCTGATGGGGGGAATAAAATTAAGGTCTGTGCAGATGGAGAGAATTAAAATGAGGTGAGGGCTATGCTGATGTGGGAATAAGAATGAGGTGAGGAGCTGCGTTGATGGGAGAAATAAAATGGGGTGAGAGGCTGTGCTGATTGAGGGGATAAAATGATGTGAGGGACTGTGTTGATGGAGGGATAAAATGTGGGGCTGTGCTGATGGGGGGAATAAATTGGGGGTCTGTGTAGATGGGGGTACTTAACTGACGGGTCTGTGCAGATGGGAGAATAGTAGAGTTATGTTCAATCACCATACACTACACTCTTAATAGATGCTTGTGAGAATTTTATTGTATAGTTTTAGATGCAGCAATATCACAATTCGTGAATATGGAATTGGTGAAGGGATAATGATAATGGTGAAGCGACAAGAACATAATGTTTCGACCATCATTAGGTCTTATTCATATAGTCACTGTAGAAGAAAAAAAACAAGATATGAGAAAACAATTCCATAGTAGAAAACAATAAAACCAGAATAAAATAAAATACAAGTATAAACAAGGTGAGTTACAATAATCTTACAAAATTACAAAAAAGAAAGTAATTATGATTCAAGGAACATTACAGACATGTATATATCTGGATTCAGTCACAGTATGAGTACAGAAGCCATAAAATATCGCAACAAGATAAATGTGGCAATCCCTTAACCCCTTCATGACCCAGCCTATTTTGACCTTAAAGACCTTGACATTTTTTGCAATTCTGACCAGTGTCCCTTTATGAGGTAATAACTCAGGAACGCTTCAACGGATCCTAGCGATTCTGAGAATGTTTTTTCGTGACATATTGGGCTTCATGTTAGTGGTAAATTTAGGTTGATAACTTTTGCGTTTATTTGTGAAAAAAACAGATATTTGGTGAAAATTTTGAAAATTTAGCAATTTTCAAATTTTGAACTTTTGTTCTGATAAACCAGAGAGTTATGTGACACAAAATAGTTAATAAATAACATTTTCCACATGTCTACTTTACATCAGCACAATTTTGGAACAAAATTTATTTTTGTTAGGAAGTTATAAGGGTTAAAAGTTGACAAGCGATTTCTCATTTTTACAACATTTACAAAACCATTTTTTTTATGGACCACCTCACATTTGAAGTCACTTTGAGGGATTTATATGGTAGAAAATGCCCAAAAGTGACACCATTCTAAAAGCTGCACCCCTCAAGCTACTCAAAACTACATTCAAGAAGATTATTAACCCTTCAGCTGCTTCACAGGAACTAAAGCAACGTGGAAGGAAAAAATGGACATTTAAATTTTTCCAACAAAAATTTTCTTTTAGCCTCAGTTTTTTCATTTTCACATGGGCAACAGGATAAAATAGATCCTAAAATTTGTTGGGCAATTTCTCCTGAGTACACAGATACCTCATATGTGGTCATAAACCACTGTTTGGGCGCACAGCAGGGCTCAGAAGGGAAGGAGCGCCATTTGACTTTTTGGCTATGGTTCCACGGTCCGGAACCATAGCGCTTTTGACGGAGCGGAAATTCCGCTCCGTCTAAGCCCCGCCCCCTTTCTGACGCGCGCTCTTTCCGGAGGTGTTCAGGACACCTCCGGAACACCTCCGGAAAGAGCGCAGGGCTACATAGCCCTGTGTTAATTATGTTGCGGCGACGCACCGTCGCCGCAATACGCGAGGACATGCTGCGGTCTGAAAAGACGCGCCGCATGTCCGTTTACGCAGGTTTGCCACCTGCGTATTGTTACGCATAGTGGAGACGGGATTTCTTGAAATCCCCTCCACTATGCTGTAACATCTGGATGCTGCGTGTTTGGCGCTGCGCCAGCGCACAGCGCCAAACACGCAGCGTTTCCTGACCGTGGAAACTCACCCTTTGAATGGAAAATATGCTGGAATATTTAGCGGTTGCCATGTCGCGTTTGAAGAGTCCCTGTGTGCCTAAACATTGGAGCTCCCCCACAAGTGACCCCATTTTGGAAACTAGACCTCCCAAGGAACTTATCTAGATGCATAGTGAGCAATTTGAACCCCCAGGTGCTTCACAAATTGATCCGTAAAAATGAAAAAGTAATTTTTTTTTCACAAAAATTTTCTTTTAGCGTAAATTTTTTCATTTTCACATGGGCAACAGGATAAAATGGATTCTAAAATTTGTTGAGCAATTTCTCCTGAGTACACAGATACCTCATATGTGGTCATAAACCACTGTTTGGGCGCACGGCAGGGCTCAGAAGGGAAGGACCGCCATTTGACTTTTTGAATGGAAAATTAGCTCCAATCGTTAGCGGTTGCCATGTTACGTTTGGAGAGCCCCTGTGTGCCTAAACATTGGAGCTCCCCACAAGTGACCCCATTTTGGAAACTAGACCCCCCAAGGAACTTATGTAGATGCATAGTGAGCAATTTGAACCCCCAGGTGCTTCACAAACTGATCCGTAAAAATGAAAAAGAAATTTTTTTTCACAAAAATGTTCTTTTTGTGTAAATTTTTTCATTTTCACATGGGCAACAGGATAAAATGGATCCTAAAATTTATTGGTCAATTTCTCCTGAGTACACAGATACCTCATATGTGGTCATAAACCACTGTTTGGGCGCACGTCAGGGCTCAGAAGGGAAGGAGCGCCATTTGACTTTTTGAATGGAAAATTAGCTCCAATCGTTAGCGGACACCATGTCGCTAATGGAAAGTATATAGTGTATGTCAGGTAGGTGTGTGGTGTAGTATACACCACACACACACACACAACAACAACCTGATGTACACTATATTACACCACACCAACCTGAAGTACACTACGCCACACTCACCAACCTGACACTACGTCAGGTTGGTGTGTGTGGCGTAGTGTACTTCAGGTTGGTGTGTGGGGCGTAGTGTACGTCAGGTTGGTGTGTGTGGTGTAGTGTATGTCAGGTTGCCGCACATGTTTGCAAGTCCCATAGGGAATGAATGAGGCCGAAACTATGTGTATGCCCATGTAGCTCTTTCAAAGACAGTGGTTTCCTACCACACTCAAAAGACATACAAATAGGATGTTTAGATTGTGAGCCCCAATGGGGAAGACATACAAATAGGATGTTTAGATTGTGAGCCCCAATGGGGACAGTGTTGATGATGTATGTAAAGTGCTGTGGAGTTATTAGTGCAATATCAATGAATAAATATTATTCTTAATATTATGTTACAATACCAGGATCTGAGGATTTTCTGTTTCGAGGTCAAGAGCTCTCTCATGCGATGTTGCTGCCTGTCTCGCTGTCTTCCTCTTTTGACACTGCAGTGTGGTGGACAAGAAAACATTAACTGGTTAACAGCAAGAAGTCTGGTGTTTGTGTACTAACTGAACTAGAAACTCTCCCCATACCATGTCCAAACAAAACAAAAAGGAAAAAGCAATGTGTGCCTATACCCTAATGGGACAGCTTTATACTTTTTTGATCAAAATAGTGTTTACTAAGTACCCTATGTTAATTATTTAATGCACTTGCTTTTTTTACTTATTTATTTTAATTAGGGTATATGCACACATTGCTTTTTCCTTTTTGTTTTGTTTGCTTTTATGGCCAGTGTGAACATGCTTTTACATCATGCATGTCATTCAAAGAAAACAAAAACAAGAAACAAATATCCTAAAATAAAATAAAAAAATAATATATTGCAAAAAATGCATGAGGTTGTAATAATAATAATAAGGGTATTTGGTAAACATAATTTTGATCAAAAGAATGTACAAGCCATCCCGCCAGATCAAGGCAACCCTTTGTGGGACAGTCCTAACTCTTAGGCCGGAGTCACACACAACCACAAAAAATCGGTCCGTTTTAGACGGTCGACAATCGGATCAAAATAAAAACATCACACATCCTTCTGGCATCCGATTTTCCTTCAAAGATGCGATTTAATCGCATGTGTGTGTACCTTGTAACATCCGATTTTCATCCGACTTGCGAGATTTTCTCGCAGGCTTGCAAAACTGACATATAATGGATCCAAAAGAATAGTATTTAAATGCCAAAGGAAAGAATAGATAAATACACATAGAGCACATATATATATATATATATATATATATGTCATTGTGACATATATATATACATATATTTATAATTCTTACACTTCTACATACTGTTATAGCCGCTAATTCAATTGCCGGCTTCAGTGAAATCACAGAAGCCGACATGAAATGATACATTGTTTCCACACATTTAACCATGTAATTTCATGTATTTTTATATATGTTTGAAACATACAATTACATGAGTATATGTGTGCTAAATTTCAGACATGTAGGGGTTAATTAAAGGTATAAATTCGTTGAAAAAAAATGCGTGGGCTCCCGCTGTATTTTCTCCACCAGCCAGACAAAGCAAAGCGAGTGGGGGCAGATAATAATAGCCTAGGGAGGGTACATTTTTTTTGTGCCCCCCCTGGCTACTAACATCTGCCCCCAGACACCCCAGAAAGGGCAAATCTATAATTAGATTCGCCCTTTCTGGCACTTTGCCCGTCTATTCCCATTGCCCTGTAGCGGTGGCGAATGGGTTAATCTCACCTTACTGTCACCTTAGTATTGAAAGGTGACCTTAAGGCAGGTTAATAATTGATAGCTGTCAATTAGACAACTATCAATTATTAATCCTATTGTATGAAAGAAAAATCAAACACACACAGTTTAATAAAAAATAAGTTTAATTAAATAATCACACAGTTTTTGACCATATTTTATTTTCCTGCTAAAACCATTTCCTGTAATAAAAATAAAATAAAAAAGCAAAATTATACTTACCAATCCGATGTACAGTCAGGTCCCACGGTGTAATCCATCAGAAAGGGTTGACAGGTTACAGGTCGCAGAGAGCTAATAATGCTGTCTCAGACCTGTATTCCCCTGAATGAATAAGTTCCTCTCCCAGCGAAAGTAGAGGAATAGATTCATGAATGGAGCTTAATTGATTTATTGCCAATTTAACTGTAGTGACCTGACATAAAGGGAAAGTTGACACAATCAATTAAGCTTCATTCATGAAACACATCCTCTCCTGTCGCCAGGAGAGGAACTTATTCATTCAGGAGCTTTGAGCTGAGCATACAGGATTACTTGCACTGCTTGGCTCAAAGCTAGTTAACCCTTTGTGAAGGATTACAGCGTGGGACGTGACAGATCGGCGGAATAGGTAAGAATAATGTTGTTTTATTTTTTTTTCTTTATTTTAGGAGATCAATGGCTTCGCACGGATTAAGTGTAAAATAAAATATGGTCAAAAAAATGTGTTTTTATTTCATTAAAATTATTTATTCTTAAAGTGTGTGTGTTTTTTTATTTACTTCAATAGGATTAATAATTGATAGTTGTCTAATTGACAGCTATCAATTATTAACCTGCCTTAAGGTCACCTTTCAATACTAAGGTGACAGTAAGGTGAGATTAACCCATTCGCCACCGCTACAGGGCAATGGGAATAGACGGGCAAAGTGCCAGAAAGGGCGAATCTAATTATAGATTTGCCCTTTCTGGGGTGTCTGGGGGCAGATGTTAGTAGCCAGGGGGGGCACAAAAAAAATGTACCCTCCCTAGGCTATTATTATCTGCCCCCACTCGCTTTGCTTTGTCTGTCTGGTGGAGAAAATACAGCGGGAGCCCACGCATTTTTTTTCAACGAAATTACACCTTTAATTAACCCCTACATGTCTGAAATTTTGCACAAATACACTCATGTAATTGTATGTTTCAAACATATATAAAAAATACATGAAATTACATGGTTAAATGTGTGGAAACAATGTATCATTTCATGTCGGCTTCTGTGATTTCACAAAACCCGGCAATTGAATTAGCGGCTATTACAGTATGTAGAAGTCTAGGAACTATAAATATATGTATATTACATGTCACAATGACATGTATATATATATATATATATGTGTTCTATGTGTATATATCTATTCTTTCTAGTCTTTATTAAAGCTGTCAGTGTGATTTTACAGTATAGCCGGGGATGAATTGCCGGCTTTTCTAAAGGACACCGATGCGATTTCATCACAAGTCACACAGTGTGGTCCGTTTGTAATCCGATTTTTCATCGCTCCCATAGACTTGCATTGGCGATTGTCGACCGACAATCGGTGACAATCGCAGCATGCTGCGATTGTACACGGACGTTTAAAACGGACCACAAAAATTTGATACTGGGAGCTGCTCCATAGATTAACATAGGTCCGACTGCAATGCGATATTTCATCGCATTGCAGTCGTCCGATTTTGTCGCCAGTGTGACTCCGGCCTTATATTAAAAACCTTTCCACCTGTCAAGTGACAAATGTGAACAAGGACAGAGAGACTGAACCCACCAGTAAAAGCATAGGCCAGACAGGATGGATTTATCAGCTCAGAAGCAGGGCGGTCACACCCTTATATGCACAAGATGCACTAAGAACTAAATGAAAAACTAGGTCTGAACTGAAAAAGTAAGTTGATGTGTATGCAAAATGTAAATGCATATTAACACATGACCATTACACAGAGAAAACAAAAAACAAGAAAAAAATATCCTAAAATAAAAATAAAAAAATAATATATTGCAAAAAATGCATGAGGTTGTAATAATAATAATAATAATAATAATAATAATAATATAAGGGTATTTGGTAAACATAATTTTGATCAAAAGAATGTACAAGCCATCCCACCACATCAAGGCAGCCCTTTGTGGGACAGTCCTATGCTTTTACTGATGAGTTCAGTCTCTCTGTCCTTGTTCACATTTGTCACTTGACAGGTGGAAAGGTTTTTAATACAAGAGTTAGGACTGTCCCATAAAGGGTTGCCTTGACGTGGCGGGATGGCTTGTACATTCTTTTGATCAAAATTATGTTTACCAAATACCCTTATTATTATTATTATTACAACCTCATGCATTTTTTGCAATATATTATTTTTTTATTTTATTTTAGGATATTTGTTTCTTGTTTTTTGTTTTCTCTGTGTAATGGTCATGTGTTAATATGCATTTACATTTTGCATACACATCAACTTACTTTTTCAGTTCAGACCTAGTTTTTCATGCATGTCATTCAAGTCTACTTCAGTTCAGTTTTTTTTTGCTTTTCTTTAGTATTTTTGTATTCAGTACAAATAGGGTGTGGCCTCCTTTCTACTGAGCTGTGTAGTTCATATATAGTCCCTCTGAAGCTGGGTGTTCATTTGGGACCCAGACTCTCTGCCACTATTCACACCAGGTAGGTTTTATCGTTAGAGAGTGTAATTACTGTCTGAAATGGGTACACCTTGCCGTGCTGGGACAGCTTTATACTTTTTTGATCAAAATAGTGTTTACTAAGTACCCTATGTTAATTATTTAATGCTCTTGCTTTTTTACTTATTTATTTTCATTAGGGTATATGCACACATTGCTTTTTCCTTTTTGTTTTGTTTGCTTTTATGGCCAGTGTGAACATGCTTTTACATCATGCATGTTATTCAAGTCTACTTCGGTTCATTTTTTTTGCCACACCATGTCCAGCAGACATTGGAGCATTACTAGATGGATTTTATTATTCTATTACTGCCCAGTCTCTGACTAAGGCCTTATTCATATGTCTGGGTTTAAACAGATACTTACATATAAATCTGGACAATTCATCTTATAGATCTCCCGGTATATTATTTATTATAGATCTATAATATATAATGTACAAGGAGACCTATAGTATAAAATGACCAGAATTATCTGTAATATATGATGTACAATCTATTATATATAATGTCCAGGGTGATCTATAATATATAATACTCAGGTAGTAGATTTATAATAATGTACAGTCCAGGCAAATCTACAGTGCTGGCCAAAAGTATTGGCACCCCTGCAATTCTGTCAGATAATAGTCAGTTTCTTCTTGAAAATGATTGCAATCACAAATTATTTGCTATTTTTATCATTTAATTTGCTTGCAAGGAAAAAACACAAAAGAGAATGAAGCAAAAATCAAATCCTTGATCAATTCACACAAAACTCCAAAAATGGGCCAGACAAAAGTATTGGCACCCTCAGCCTAATACTTGGTTGCTCAACCTTTAGCCAAAATAACTGTGAACAACTGCTTCCGGTAACCATCAATGAGTTTCTTACAATGCTCTGCTGGAATTGTAGACCATTCTTCTTTGGCAAACTGCTCCAGGTCCCTGATATTTGAAGGGTGTCTTCTCCAAACTGCCATTATGAGATCTCTCCACAGGTGTTCTATGGATTCAGGTCTGGACTCATTGCTGGCCACCTTAGAAGTCTCCAGTGCTTTCTCTCAAACCATTTTATAGTGCTTTTGGAAGTATGTTTTGGGTCATTGTCCTGCTGGAAGACCCATGACCTCTGAGGGAGACCCAGCTTTCTCACACTGGGCCCTACATTATGCTGCAAAATTTGTTGGAAGTCTTCAGACTTCATAATGCCATGCACACGGTCAAGCAGTCCAGTGCCAGAGGCAGCAAAGCAACCCCAAAACATCAGGGAACCTACGCCATGTTTGACTGTAGGGACCATGTTCTTTTCTTGGAAGCCTCTTTTTTTTTTCCTGTACACTCTATGTTGATGGTTTTTTCCCAAAAAGCTCGACTTTTGTCTCATCTGACCAGAGAACATTCTTCCAAAAAGTTTTAGGCTTTCTCAGGTAAGTTTTGGCAAACTCCAGCCTGGCTTTTTTATGTCTCAGGGTAAGAAGTGGGGTCTTCCTGGGTATCCTACCATACAGTCCCTTTTCATTCAAACGCCGACGGATAGTACGGGTTGACACTGTTGTACAAAAGCCGGCAAAGTTTTGGACGGAGCTTTGTCCTCTCTGAAGTGTTTCTTGAACGTGGAAACATAGCCTTAGGGTATGTGCACACGTTGTAGATTTGACTGCAGAAGTTTTCGTACATAATCCGCATCTCTTGGCAGAAAACGCTGGTGCGTATTTGATGCGTTTTTTACATGTGGATTTGTATGCCTTTTTGTAAGCTAAATAAAGATGTTATTTAACGAAAAAAAAGATTTCTGATGTAATTTCTGTCCAACCTCCTCTTTTACATTAGCCCAGCATTCATTCTCCCCAGCGTTCATTCCCCACCTCAGCGTTCATTCCCCACCTCGGCGCTCATTCCCCACCTCAGCGCTCATTCCCCACCTCAGACCTCATTCCCCACCTCAGCGCTCATTCCCCACCTCAGCGCTCATTCCCCACCTCAGCGCTCATTCCCCACCTCAGCGCTCATTCTTTCCCCAGCGCTCATTCTTCCCCCAGTGCTCATTCTTCCCCCTGCGCTCATTCCCTACCTCAGCGCTCATTCCCCAAGCGCTCATTCTCCCCAGCGTTCATTCCCCACCTCAGCGCTCATTACTCCCCAGCGCTCATTCCTCCCCAGTGCTCACTTCCCCCCAACGCTCATTCCTCCCCGGCCCCCAGCGCTTATTCCTCCCCACTGCCCCAGCGCTTTTTCTCCCATCATTATACTCACCACCTCCGGCTCCTGCTGCAGCTCCGATGGTCCAGCGCCGACATCTTCTTCCTTTATGAGCGCGCGGCCACACGTCACGTGGCACCGCTCATTAAGCTATTGAATATGGGCACCACGCCTATGAGAGTGGAGTGGCGTACATATTCATGAGCTTAATGAGCGGTACCACGAGTGACGGCTCGATCAGTACAGGAAGAAGATATCGGCGCTGGACCATCGGCGTTGCAGCAGGACGAGGTGAGTATAATGATGAGGGGGTGAGGAAAGCAAGGGGAGGGTCGACCCCTGGACCAAAAAAAAAAATTCTTGCTCAGGTGCCACCCCCCGCAGAGTCCCGCCCTAGGCACGTGCCTACGAGTGCCTAGTGGCAAATACGGCCCTGCTGGTACCATGTGGGAAACTTGAGTTCCAGGGGTGCTGGGGCGCACTCCGCCCTCCTCTCCAAAAATCATGGCCTTTATCACCGCCTCCTGGAACTGAAGGAAGGTGTTGTTGGTCTGGCCTGCACATCGTGATAGCACGTATGCGTTATACAGTGCCATTTGTACGATGTGCACAGACAGTTTTTTATACCACACCTTCGCCTTCCGCATGGTACTATAGGGCTGGAGGACTTGATCAGAAAGATCAACTCCCCCCATGTGTTTGTTGTACCCCAAGGCACAGTCCGGTTTGTGGACCTGTGCTGGGGTACCTCGAACGGTGGTGGCCGTGGTGCTGGGAACATGGATTGTTGTCAATAAAAAGACGTCTCTTTTGTCTTTGAACTTGACCACGAACATGTAGCCGCTACATTGGGCTCAGCTCTCACCCTTTGGGAGAGCCTTCTCAAATAGCGACAAAGGGAGACCCCTCTGGTTTCTGCGCACGGTACCGCAAGCGACGGTAGCTCTGGCAGAGAGGGATTGAAATAGTGTGATGCTTGTATAAAAGTTATCAACGTACAGATGGTAACCTTAATCAAGCAGAGGGTGGACCAAATCCCACAATATTTTCCCACTCACACCCCAGAGCAGGTGGACATTCTGGGGGCTGGATCTTGGTGTCCTTCCCTTGGTAAACTCTAAAGCTGTGAGTGTACCCTGAGGTACTCTCACACAGCTTATAGAGTTTTATCCCGTACCTCGCCCTTTTGCTGGGCAGGTACTGACTGAACTGAAGCCTCCCTTTGAAGTGGATGAGCGATTCATCCACACAAATTTCCCTTTCGGGAATGTACACTTCAGCAAATTTGTTGCTGAGGTGTTTGATGACCGGCCGAATTTTGAACAGTCTATCAAAATTTGGGTCATCACGGGGAAGGCTGTCAGTGTTGTCCCTGAAATGGAGAAATTTATGAATCGCCTCAAAACGTTTGCGAGTCATAACCATGCCAAATACTGGAGTTTGATATAAAATATCAGTACTCCAGTATTGGCGAATTTCTGGTTTCTTCACAATCCCCATGTGAAGGACCAGTCCCCAATATTTCATCATTTCTACAGAGTTAACGGGACTCCAAGCAGAAAATGATGAATTTGGGTTTTGGGCAAACAATTGCTGGGCGTACAAGTTTGTTTGTTCCACCATGAGACTGACGATTGACTCCGAGAAATAGACTTTGACAAAGTCTATTTCCCTGAAGTTGGCAGTCTCAAATTAGATTCCTGATTGGGGAACAAAATCAGGAATCCGTGGAGCAAAATTTTCAGGGACGGGGGTCCAGGAGGGGGCACTAGTGCTAGGTTGGGCATGACTAGCACTAGGTTGGGGAAACTCACACTTGGTTGTGGGACTTCCTCCAAGGACTCCTACTCTTCCTCTAAGGCCTCCGACTCTTCCTCCCTGGGCTCCGGACAGTTTCTCGTCCTGCGACATCTTGGTGGTGGCAAGTCTGTGTCGCCGGAGGAGGAAGAGGGGTAGGAATAGAGAACGGTGGGGTCCTCTCCCTCACTATCAGTCTCGGAGGCAATAAAGGCATATGCCTCCTCAACTGAGTAGACCCTTTGTGACTGGGAAGACTGGGATGAGTGGGACATTGTGCATGTGGTGTGTGTGCGTGTACAAAATCTAAACTTTATTATAGTGTGTATGTGCGAGTGTTTGGTGAAACTTTATGCTGCAGGAGGAGGCTGTCAGGTGCGGGGGGTTGTCAGGTGCGGGGGGGCTGTCAGGCGCGGGGGGCTGTCAGGCGCAGGGGCAGGAAGGATCTGAGGAGATGCAGCAGCAGATGGAGATGGAGCCGGCAGCAGCAGGTGATCAGGGGGACATGGGGTGATCAGGGGGGCACAGGGTGATCACCAGGGGAGGATGGGGCTGTCAGGCGCAGGGGGTAGGAGGGGAGCAAAGGACGAGCTGTAGACGGAGCCAGCAGCAGCAGGTGATCAGGGGGTGATCAGCGGGGCAGGGGGTGATCAGCGGGGCAGGGGGTGATCAGAGGGGCACGGGGTGATTGGGGTGATCACTGGGGTGGGTAATCACCAGGGGAGGATGGGGCTATAAATCGTGGGGAGGGCAGAAGTGGAGCAGAGGACCAGCTACAGATGGAGCCAGCAGCAGGTGATCAGGGGGGCACGGGGTGATCACCAGGGGTGGATGGGGCTGTCAGTCGCAGGGGGGCAGGAGGGGAGCAGAGGACGAGCTGTAGATGGATCTGGCAGCAGCAGGTGATCAAGGGGTGATCAGCGGGGCAGGGGGTGATTGGGGTGATCACTGGGGGGGTGATCACCAGGGGAGGATGGAGCTGTCAGATGCGGCGGGGGCAGGAGGGGAGCAGAGCACCAGCAGATGGCAGCAGGTGATTAGGGGGGGCAGGGGGTGATCAGGGGGTGATCAGGGGGAGGGGGTGATCAGGGGGGCAGGGGGTGATCAGGGGGGCAGGGGTGATCACCAGGGGAGGATGGGGCTGTCAGGTGTGGGTGGGGGCAGGAGGGGAGCAGAGGACCAGCAGATGCAGACGGCAGCAGCAGGTGATTAGGGGGGGCAGGGGGTGATCAGTGGGGGGGTGATCACCAGGGGAGGGGAAGAGCAAATGGAGCTGTCAGGCGCAGGGAGGGCAGGAGGGGAGCAAATGGAGCCCGCAGGAGGAGGGGAGCAAATGCAGCAGTAGGTAAATTAGGGGAGCAGGGGGAGATCACCAGAGCAGGTGGTGATCAGGGGGGAGAGAGTGGAGATCAGGGGGAGTGGAGGACAGGAGGGGTGAGTACCTGTCCTCAGCAGCAGCGGTGGTGCAGTCAGAGGCAGTGGCGGCGACGGCAGCGGCGGCGATCGCGGTCTCTGTGGGGCAGGTCAGCGGTCAGGAACCTTGCTCCTCAGCTTCCATGGATGGGATGAAGCTGAGGAGTGAGGCAGCCATTGTTTTACTCCGCCCCTCCAAATCTGATTGGACGGCTAGTGTCACATGGACGCTAGCTCCAATCATATCTGAGAGGGGTGACAAAAAGGACACCAGGAGTGATCATAGATGCGGGGGGCTAAGCCACCCCTCCTGGGGGCAAGTATAGGTCCCCCTGTACCTGCGGGTCAATGAACGGTCACCTGGGCCACAGGAGGGCGATCATTCCATGACACAGCATATGCGTCACAGGTCGGATTCACACCGACTTTCATGACGCATATGCTGTGTCAAAGGTCGGGAAGGGGTTAAAGGGAAAGAGGTACAGGTGAGAAAATCAGGGTCCATATAACTAGATGTTTGTAAATGTAGAGGCGTTTTCCAAGACTGACAGATCCATGGATGAAAACTGGTGAGATGTATATTAATATGCTTAAATGTACATATTCATTATAAAGTAGCGGACAATGTAACCCATATTACCTGAAGTCAAGGTTCACTGAACATTCTAGAGGTTATTTTGACTGCAATGGATACCTGGTATAGGAGAGGGAGGGGGTTAGTAGTCATAAGGCAAAGTTAGGAAGCCTAGCAGAGTTATATGTATCAAATGTATAACAGTCATGGGATCGTGTTTACCTGGGTCAGGTGGGAGTCCGGCGTTCCTGCGCCATGGAAAGTAGCTGCAGCATGCCGTATAGAAGGACTGTGGGCTATAAATAGTTGTACTGAGTTGGGATTCAGATTAGATTTTGTTAAGAGTTCAGATGTCTTCAGGTAATATGGGTTACATCTTCCCCTACTTTATATTGAATATGTACATTTATGCATATTGATATACATCTCACCAGTTTTCATCCATGGCTCTGTTAGTTTGGAAAACTCCTCTACATTTACAAACATCTAGTTATATGGACCCTGATTTTCTCACCTGTACCTCTTTCCCTTTAAGGGATTACCACATTTGTCTTGTTGCGATATTTTATGGCTTTTGTACTTATACTGTGACTTAATCCAGATATATACATGTCTGTAATGTCCCTTGGATCATTGTTACTTTCTTTTTTGTAATTTTGTAAGATTATTGTAACTCATCTCGTTTATACTTATTATTCCTTATTTTATTTTATTCTGGTTTTACTGTTTTCTACTATGGAATTGTTTTCTCATATCTTGTTGTTTTCTTCTACAGCGACTATATGAATAAGTCCCTATGAGGGTCGAAACGTTATGTTCTTGTCGCTTCACCATTATCTTTATCCCTGCAACCAATTCCATATTCACGAATTGTGATTTTGCTGCATCTGAAACTGTACAATAAAATTCTCACAAGCATCTATTAAAAGTGTGCGGTGATTGAACAATACTCTACAACAGGGATTGCCATCGCACTTCACCAGCACCTCGGAACTCTCCAGGCAAGAGTGCACGCCATACTACCTACCAGATGGGAGAATAAGCTGAGTGGCTGTGCAGAGGGGAGAATAAACCAAGGGGCTGTGCAGATGGGGGAATAAGCTGAGGGGAAGGGCAGATGGGGATAAAATGGGGGCTGTGCAGATGCAGGTGAATAAACAGAGGGGCTGTGCAGATGAGGGAGAATAAACTGATGAGCTGTGCAGATGGAGGGAATAAAATTAGGGTCTGTACAGATGGGGAAAATAAACTGAGGGGCTGTGCAGAGGGGGATAAAATGTGGGGCTCTGCAGAGGGGGGAATAAACTGAGGGGCTGTGTAGATGGGGGAATAAGCTGAGGGACTGAGCAGAAGTGGGGCAATAAAATGAGGAGCTGTGCAGGGGGCATAAAATGAAGGGGCTTTGTGGGGGCCATAAAATGAGGGGATGTACGTTTTGGCCATAACATGAGGGGCTGTGAAAGGAGACAACAAAGTATATGAGGAGCTGTGGTGACCATGCTGTATATGTGGCTGTGGAGGTCATTATACTGGGGGCTGTGGTGACTATATTGGATAGGGGGCTGTGGTGAATATCATACTGTTTGGGGTGTTGTTTGTGGGCCATAATACTGTATGGGTGTTGTGGAAATCATCGTAGTATACATGGGGGCTGTTTTGGACATCAAATTATTTATGGGGGTCTGTGGTGGACATCATACTATATATGGGGGACTGTGGTGGTGACCATACTATTTATCGGGGACTTGTGGATATCATAGTGTATGGGTGGCTGTGGTAACCATCATACTGTGTAGGGGGACAGTGTGAGGAGTGGTTACAGTTTGAAGAGGGCAGTGTGGTGGACAGTACGATGGCATAGTATGAAAAGGGGCACAGAATATATATGGAGACCAGGCCAATTTTTATAATTCAGACCAGTGTCATTTTATGAGGTACTAACTCTGGAACGCTTCATCGAATCCCACTGATTCTGAGAATGTTTTTTCGAGACATGTTGTACTTTATGATGGTGGTAACATTTCTTCGCTATGACTTGCATTTATTTGTGAAAAAGAAACAGAAATTTGGCGAAAATTTTGAAAATTTTCCAAATTTGAATTCTTATGCAGTTAAATTAGAGATATATATCACACAAAAATAATATTTACCACATGTCTACTTTACATCAGCACAATTTTTTAAGTAAATTTTTTTTGTTAGGAAGTTATAAGGCTTAAAAGTTGACCAGCGATTTCTCATTTTTGCAGCAAAATTTACAAAACCATTTTTTGGGACCACATTACATTTGAAGTGACTTTGAGGGATCTATATGATAGAAAATACCCAAATATGACACTATTCTAAAAACTGCACCCCTCAAGGTGCTCAAAACCACATTTAAGAAGTTTATTAACTTCAAGGTGCTTTACAGTAATTTTTGGAATGTGGAAAAAACATTTAACTTTTTTTTACAAAAATATTATTAAGCCTCAAATTTTGCATTTTCATAAGGGTAACAGGAGAAATTTAACTATAAAATTTGTTGTGCAATTTCTCCTGAGTGTGCCGATACTCCATGTTAGGCGTCGGCTGAATTTGAACCAGGATCTGAGGTATCAGAGGTCCTCCATCCAGGTTTCAGCCAGGGCAGATGCTGCTTTGCCATCAATCCCAACACCTAGCCAGTACAAGAGAGTACATGTTATCTCTAGGGTTTTTGTTAATAATAGCCTTAAGCATAGTTTACAGAAGGAGATAGGGCTGTTATAGCCTAAGTCCAGAAATGCCTGCACTGAGCATGTCCGTGACATGGCGAACCATGATTGGTGGTTAATGTCAGCTGATCCTCTGACCTGGCATCGCCTGATTGGTCACGGATGACGTCATCGGTGATGCGATTGACGAGATGGCTGGGGGCGGAGCTTAGCCCTTAAATAGCTTGTCTGTCCGTGGCGTGGCGCGGTTAGATCATACTAAAATAGGCAGTGCTTATGTGTGGACGTACCAGAATCTTGGCTCCACGTGCTCTCTAGCTTTGCTCTCCGGGACCTGCCGATGCCAGAGTTCGCTCGGCTAATTAGCACAGGTCCTTCAGGCAGGTTTAGCTTATGCCAGGCAGGTAGCCAATGTGTCTAATTTTATACCGTTGGGCAATGAAGAAAAAATAATTACATTTTTACCACCAAAATTTTGTTTTGGCAACAGGTTTTAAATTTTCACACAAGAAGTGTAAAAATGGCACATTAAATTAGCCCACAATTTCTATTCACCGTGGCAATACCCTATATGTGGCTGTACAGTACTGCTTAGCCACACGGGGAGAATCAGGAGGAATGGAATGCTATTTGCCTCCTGGAGCGCAGATTTTCCTAGAATAGTTTGCGGACTCTTTATACAGAGCCCTTTAAGTACTAGAAGAGCAGAATCCCTCCCTCAAGTGACCCCAGTTTGGAAATTATACCCCTTTGGGAATTTATCTAAAGGTGTAGTGACTATTTTGACTTCATTGGTGTTTTCCAGAAATATGCAGCAATGAATATTGCTGAGTGAAAATTGCAAACTGCCATTGTAGTGACCAGTACGTTGATGTTGTAGTGACCAGTACCTTATAGTGACCAGTACATTATTCCCAACTCATGCTTCTAAAAGCACACACCCTTAAATTAGGCTGTCTTTCATCGCTTCAGAAATGTCAAACATGTGGCACATTGGGGATCAGAAGGAAGGGGGACATTTAGAATTGGGAGTGCAGAATTTGCTGAATTTCTTTGGGAGAGTGAGGAGCCATTTTGCTTTTCCAAAGCCTTTATACTACCAGTAACATGGAAGCCCTATATTTCCGTTAACAGATGATGGACCTGAGTGGGGACTTGCTTTCTTTGTAGATTGAGTAGAACTTTTTTTGGTGAACATTTTACATAACATTTGGGATCACATTTTTATGATGCTCTACCCTGAGCACTTACATCGGGGTTTCCATCTAAATCTCTGAGTGACATGATTCAGATGAAACACCCGAGGGATCTATTCACTATAATGAGGCAGCAGAGTTACTTTGGACGCCATCCGGCCTCTGTTCAGCGGGGTCCATCTTTTCAAAAGTACACAAAACTGTGACCAACTGCACTTTTATGCACACCTAAAAAGACAGACACCGCCAGATCCCTGGTCCTTTCGCATCCATAGTTCCTCCATCTTCCTTATTATAGCAAATATTACGATGGTGGTTCCATCTAAATCAAATATTTCAGAAATTTACATGGAAATCCCTGTGCAAGCCTCAGCGCAAAGCGCAGGATAAATGTGCTCCGAACCTCACTGCGATCTTTGGGAGGCAGAATGAACAAATCAAAAGGAGGTGAAGAATTGGTTTTATTTATTTTTTATGTCATTCCTCGTGCGGTATAAGTGACTACACGACTTTATTATTTGGGTCGATGCAATTACAGCAATACCAGATTCGTGTCGTTTTTATGTTTGGCTGCTGTCACAAATTAAAAGATGCTTTTTATTGCAAAAAATAGTTTTTGCACCACCATATTTTGAGAGCTATAATTTTACATATTTTGGCCGACAAAGTCATGTGAGGGCTTGTTTTTTGTGGGATGAGTTGAAATTTTTATTAGTACCATTTTCAGACACATGACATTTTTTGATCGCTTTCTATTCCAATTTTTGTGTGTCAGAATGAACAAAAACCAGCAATTTAGGAATTGTTTTTTGTTTTTTTAATGCCGTTCCATGTGTAGTAAAATTGATACGACAGCTTTATTCTTTGACTTAGTACAATTACAGCGATAACACATTTATATAGTTTTTTTTTTACGTTTTGGTTCTTTTACACAATAAATACTATTTTATAGAAAAAAATAATTATTTTTGCATTGCTTTATTCTGAGATCTTTAACTTTTTATTTTTCTGCTGATGGAGCTCTATGGCGGCTTTTTTTTTGCAGGACGTGACAATGTTTTTAGCAGTACCATGTTTACTTATAATCTTTTTGATTGGGTCTTATTCTACTTTTTGTTCGGCGTATGTTGATAAAGCATTGCTTTTTGCCTTGCTTTTTTATTTTTTTTTACTAGCTGTACCTGGCCACACGTTGCTGTGGCTCAGTCTGGTTACATGAAAAAAAAAAAAGAGAAAATACATGTTTCTAATATGTTTAATTTTGCAATGCTTGTGGGTATACAGTACTTTGTGTTGTTCCATTGTCTGTGTAGATATAGAGGTTTTATGGTTTGCCGACTCCAGAACACGCAACGTATAATTGTCCATGTGAGAAGTAATCCATGTCTAGATCTAAACCGCACAGTTTTAAAGATTGGCCCTGAGCATTGTTGATGGTGATTACAAACGCAAATCGAATTGGGAATTGCAATCTCCTCAATTCAAATGGCATATCCGTTGGAAACATAGGAAAGCTAGGAATAAGGACATCTTCACCTTTGAAAGGTCCTGTCAAGATTGTTGCTTTTACGATGCCGATTTTCAATTGCAGTATGTGCGGTGGCATCCCTGGCAGATTGAGTGAATTCAAAAATTCTGTTGGATAATTAACCGCTTCATCTGCTTCCACAACAGTGTCAACGGACTTGTATGTGACTGCCTCACTTTGAATATTTGACTGAATAATATTGTTAAGTTCATAGATGTCTTTGTTCTTGGCAGCAAGAATAGCTCGTTCACTCAGCCAATCGTGATTCTTATAATTGGTTTGAATATTGGGAAATACTTTTTCAATAAATTCTTCTTTTGAAGCTACTAAATTGCAGAAGTTCTGAGGCAATGAAATTCGTCCTGAGGTCAGATCAACCGGCATCTTTCCATTCCCAATTTCCATCAATTGATGTGAGAATATTTCAGCTGATTAAGGCTATGTGCACACGTTGCGGAATTGCCATGGAAATTTCCGCGGCAATTCCGCACCTCCCTGCCGCGGGAAATCCGCATATTATAGGTATGCGTATTCCCGCTAAACACTAGCGTTTTGCAAGCGGAATTAGCTTGCAGAATGCTAGCGTTTTACAAGCGATCTGACAGGTTGGTCACACGAGTCAAACAAGTGTTTGACTCGTGTGACCAACTTTTTACTATTGATGCCGCCTATGTCGCATCAATAGTAAAAAGATCTAATGTAAAAATAATAAAAAAAAAATTAATAAATAATGATATTCTCACCTTCCGGCGGCCCCTGCAGCTTTCCCGCCTCTCAGCGACGCTCCCGGCAAGTTCCGTTCCCAGAAGTCCTTTGCGACAATCATCCCGATGACGTAGCATCATTTCCTGATGTTAGAATGAAAAACTGAAAACAAAAAAGAAAAATTATAAAAATAAACTATACTCACGAAATGAGCACTAAAACAGCTCAGTTCCAACGCAATGTCACACAAAATAATTAAATCGAAATGAAAATAAGTCGAAATCTATGAAAATTCAATTCAACCCATTCAGTCAAGAAAAATATTTAGAGTTGAGAGTCCTCAGTGGTTGATACCTTTTAATGGCTAACTGAAAAGATAGTAACAAATTGCAAGCTTTCCAAACTACTCAGGTCTCTTCATTAGGCAAAGACTAATACAAAATCTGAAGAATCACATATTTATACACAACACAGCACAGAAACAATGCAATAGATAAGACAAGTGATGTGGAGCAGAACTATCATTGTGGGAGAGGGATAGCCAGTTATGGCCATAAATATTGGATACGGTACAAAGAATTACATCACCCCGTAGATTATGAATGTTGTTTCGTCGTTCAAAATATCTAATATTTTTTTTCACGGTTTGGTATTGCATAAGGAAGTGGAAGACACGTTCTACATAAACAATAACTAATTAAACAATAAACGATCACTATTTAATTGTTTATGTTGACATTAACATACACAATGTTGTTGCTTTTACTTCCAACCGATAGCGCTGTTCAAAAAAAGCCTGTTTTACCTGTCACAGGTGTGCGTCATCTATATCGTAGGTATATAAAAACACGCTCGTATTCAAATGCAACGTTGTGTCAACATTTCAAAGCAATCGGTGACGAACCTTTGGAGAATTAAATTTTGAACACATGGACATGTACATTTTTATTTACATAGATGATGTTCACTAAAAGGGTTAACTAGTGGGAAAGTATTATAGGTTTGGTTGTACCAGATGCGGCAATACTTAATATGTGTACTTTTTTGTTTATTTATTTGTTTTTTCTTAAAAATATTTATTCATGGGTACAATACATTTTGATTTTTTAAAATAATTTTTTAATTTTTTTATGCACAATATATATAGATTTTTTTTTATATTTTCACTTTTTTTTTTTTTACTATTGTTAAGTTTTTTACTTTGTCCCACTATGGGATTTCATTTTTTGCAGGCTGATCGCTCGTATAGCATAGAGATGCAGGAGCATCCCTATACTGACAGACAAACTTGCTTCATTATGCTCTGAGCATGATCAAGGAACTTTGCAAGCTCTGGTGACCCGGATGCCGTCATACCCCAGTTTCCTATGTTAACCAACCATTAGCAGACTTTACTAGGAATACCATTATTATAACAATACTGGGGTCTTTAGCAGCCCACTGGCTGTCATGGCAACACATCAGCACTGATGGGCAGTTAGAACAGTACACCCCCCTAGGCCACGCGCTATAAAAATGCCATTGTCACTGATTGACAGTGGCATATAACAGATTAATAGGCATGAATGGAGATCCACTTCCCTTACATCTGTTAGAAGCAGATGTTGGCTGAATAACACAGCCATCATCTGATGGCAGAAATTCGGGCTCAGCTCCTGAGCTAATATCAAAGAGCAGGACCTGACAAATTACTTAGAAGGACATGAAAGGCAAAGTAAGGCAGCAATGCTCTGAGTCTTTTGGGATGGGGGTATGGTGATTGATTTTAGTGAAATGTATACATTTATACAACGGGGGGCACTGTGTGGGGAATGTTATATGAAGTGTGTGACTATAAAGGGGAAAGGGTAGCTGGGGGTGATGCATTATTATACTACACATGATCAACATAACTGGGGTGAATTAGTTACTTTCATACGAAAGGAGATTATTACTAAAAGGGGGTAAGTGATTGTGATGGTGTGGAAGGGGGTTTCAAATTGCCGCATCTTTTCACTGTATAATTAGAAATTAAGTGCATATTGCTTGCTTATTATTAAATGGCAGCATGATTTTGCAGCCATTAACAATCAGTAATCTATCCTCAGGGCATAATGTTGTAGGCAGTGGAACTATACTCAATCAGTGGATAAACTCAGGAGTCAGGACACATTGAATATTTATGTGTCGTTCAGCCAATGATCGCTGTGTTCTGCATATCAATGCATTTTTATTCTATTTTAACAACTGGCACAAAGCGAATCTGAAATGACCCCATAGTAATCAGGTCCCTCTGTTTCCACTTACCGTACTGATGCAAAGACATACTTTCAAACATGAACTCTTCTAAACAGAACAGATAAGCAGAATGTATGGAAATGCAAACTTAGCTTTCCTTTTATTAGATCCATATTTACTTAAAATACAATAAATATGCTTGGGGTGTAGGGAGTTCAAATACTGACTTGGTGAACAGGACTCAGAGATTGTTAATGGTCCATGAGTTAGGAGGATATAATATACTTGCCTTGCCGGCTGGAAACCCACGCTACACCACTGCTAGACTCCAGTGTTCCTGAGGAATCTTAGCTCATTGCCCATGGGCAATGGCCTTCATCTCTCTCATAATGTTGGACTTGTGTGCTGCAAACACCTTCTTCAAGTCCCATCAAAGGTTTTCAAGAATATTCAAGACAGCCATATCAGAATCTTCCAGGACTTCTAAAACCTTGGTAGACTTTGAATCCAGTGATGGAAGTTCCAATGATGCCTAAACTTCAGTTTCATCAAGGCCATATTCCTTGAAACTTGACGCATCTTGCTTTCCACATGCTACAGGTTTACAGTGCCAGAAAGGCAATATGAGCAGGACATCACCGAACCATCGTCATCCTCCACTGAAGGCAGGGTTTTCCTATCCAGCGTATATTTCATTATTCCTCTTCTACACATACAGTAATTTTGATCTATAGATTCAAAAAACTCCAGTTTTGCTTCATCGCTCCACAAAACAGAAGCCCAAAACTTATGTGGTTCATTAAATGGTTTTGAGACTATTAGAGCCATAGTTTCTCTACTGTCAGTAGAAGTTACATCTTGTAGTCCAGGCATGGAAACCTTCAGCGCTAACTATGCTCCTTATTGTGCAAACTGAAACCTCAGTGCCTGCTGCCACCAAATCTTTCTGCTGTTCTTTTGCAGTCATTCCACAGTTTTTTACCTCTTGCCTCCTCAGGAATCTGGTGACAACAGGTGATAATTTTCTCTTTCTGCAATGTCAAGGTAGTGCAGACGGTTCCTATAATTTGTAACATGGGAACTAAGCTTACAGCTGTATCTTTATGAACATTCAATGTCTTTATTATCTTTTTGTTTCCTTTTGGATATTTGTACAAGGCAATGATCACTTTCCTTAAAGGGGCTATCCAAAACCTAACTGTGAACTTGATAATCAATATTGTGGGGAAACTGGGGTCAGCGGGTGCCCAAGTCTGCTAGCCGAAATCGCATGGACCAGGGATCGTCCCGCCAAATGCCCGCTCTCCCGTTAAATGTGGGCATAACACTACTCAGACAACACAGGGTTAGGGTAAAACAGTGTGGCAATACTTTATTGACACACAACACACAATAGCAAATAGAATAGTCCCAGCAAATACCCCCAAGATGTTGCACATTACAGGGTGTCACCCTTCCGCTGACTCGCCGGGATAATAGTAGATGATACGTCAGAGCTCTCAGGGTCGCTACTCCATCTATGATACACACACAGAGAGGAGGTAACGACAAGCATAAGGAGATGACCGAGAACAGTCCATAGAGTAAATACAAAGTCCAAAGCCAGTTGACACACGAGTCACCACCGGGCTTAAGCCCCCGTCACACACAGCGATCTCGCTAGCGATATCGCTGCTGAGTCACTAGTTTTGTTACGCAACAGCGATCTCCCCAGCGATATCGCTGTGTGTGACATTCAGCGACGATCAGCCCCCCTGCTGGGTATCGCTGATCGTCGCTGAATGTCCTGGACTTTTTTTTGATCGCTGGTCTCCTGCTGGCCAGCACGCATCGCTGCGTGTGGCAGGCAGGAGACCAGCGATCAGCTGGTAACCAAGGTACACATCGGGTTTCCAGGCGCGGGGCTGTGCCTGGAAACCCGATTTGTATGTTGGATACCAGCGCACTTCTGCAGGGGAGCTGGTAACCAAGGTACACATCGGGTTTCCAGGTGTCGCGCAGCGCCTGGAAACCCGATGTGTACCTTGGTTACCAGCTCCCTGCATCAGCGGGCTGGTATCCAATGTACACTGCGGGTAACTAGGCGAAGTTACCCGCAGTGTCGCTGTCCTGATCGCTGCCTGAGCTGCCTGTTTGGCAGCTCAGCAGTGATCATGTAGCAACACACCAGCGATCCTGATCGTTGTCGGGATCTCCGGTGTGTCGCTATGTGAGACGGGGCCCTTACTCAACCATCTCCATGGAATCAGGCGACCAGCGGGTCCCACACCTGGCTTTCTCCAAACATTTCCATAGTTCAGCGATGCTCAATGGATCAGATCTGCATCCTTCCAACAGGAGATGAAAACCCCTAGGTTGTTTCCTATAGAATCATAGATACGTGTCCCTCGTGATGGTGCCATGATGAATTGGCTTCAGTCCTGTCTCTCATCCGTTGAGTGTTTTGCATAATGTCTGACTGGTAGCTCTGTGTGATGAGATCTGCTCTCTGACTCTTTTTATACCTGAGGCATGTAAGCTATTTTTAGAATTACCAAGTGTCCTTTGGTCCACCCTCACATTCTTTTCCCTCTTTACTTTCAAAGTCAACAAACTGGTTCCAGAATACAATACACAATTAGCATATCAGCACACATCAATAAACAAAGATAAACACACTATGCACAAGTCACTATTACAGACTTAAGCCCCGTCACACACAGCGATCTCACTAGTGAGATCGCTGCTGAGTCACTAGTTTTGTGATGCAACAGGGATCTCCCCAGCGATATCGCTGTGTGTGACATTCAGCGACGATCAGCCCCCCTGCTGGGTATCACTGATCGTCGCTGAATGTCCTGGACATTTTTTTGATCGCTGGTCTCCTGCTGGCCAGCACGCATCGCTGCGTGTGGCAGGCAGGAGACCAGCGATCAGCTGGTAACCAAGGTACACATCAGGTTTCCAGGTGCCTGGCGGCGCCTGGAAACCAGATGTGTACATTGGATACCAGCACGCTGCTGCAGGGGAGCTGGTAACCAAGGTACACATCGGGTTTCCAGGTGTCGCGCAGCGCCTGGAAACCTGATGTGTACCTTGGTTACCAGCTCCCTGCACTAGCCGGCTGGTATCCAACGTACACTGCGGGTAACTAAGTGACGTTACCCGCAGTGTCGCTGACCTGATCGCTGCCTGAGCTGCCTGTTTGGCAGCTCACCAGCGATCATGTAGCGACACACCAGTGATCCTGACAAGTGTATATCGTTGTAGGGATCGATGATGTGTCACTATGTGTGACGGGGCCCTTACACAGTATGTTAAATGGTATATCAGTTTGCAAGTCTGACTTATTGACCCACCAAAAATAAACACTTAAATTCACAAGCCAATATACAGATAAAATGTCAATTCTTCTTGGTTTGCAAAAACATAGTAGTCTGGGTAATTAAGATATAATCTGGTTTCTTCTCAAATATCTACCTATTTCATTTTAAAAACGTACTTATGCAATGTATATCAATTAAAAACTATCATTTCATCTTTATTTTAACTTCCTTTTCTGCTTTTTTCCCCACTTACAATGACACTCTTTTTGAGTCTCCCAGCTTGCAGTGGTGATTCTCAAACAGAACATCATCAAGGGCTGGGGCTTATTTTTTTTACTATGAAATGGGATGTTATCAGGAGGCTGGTGCTGCAGTCACTCCCATAGCTCCTGTCACTTCCCTGAAATAGATCGTCCTCAGTGTTGTAAGTTTCTGGAACTGAGCTAATTTTGGTTTTACTGAGCATATGCTTGTTGTCAATTCGTATGATTAATATATTCTCCCTGCTTGCCATGTTATTTTCCTTTTAATGTACACTGCCAGAGTGCTCCGTCAATGATGAGCCGATGAGGGAGCACACTGCCAAATTGCAATGATAGCAGCTGTGGGAAGTGACTGAAGTGCCAGCCCCTTGATGACCAAAGACCAAACACTGTGACCCCTTTTGCGTGTCTATTATCCCCCTTGCTGTATGTTCTGATCCTACACTATGACTATTATAGTGGTGAACCTTATTAACCTTTTAAGATAGCTGGAGAGTCAGCCTCCCTAGGTTGACAACTGTGAAATTGTAATTATATGTAATTATATTATATGTGTTATATGTAATTATGTAAAGTAATTTGCATCACTTTCACATATTTGTAAGTATCACTTTCACTGATTGTTCACACTTGGTGCAACATTCATTCTAATTGTGATCTCATTACTATCCTTTTAGCGACTATTTTAAGAAAGATTACTAGAATCAAAAGAAACCTTTGCCTATGGATGAACAGCCTGTACCTTTGTTTAATAAATTTTATGATTTGTGCATGACAAATCCTTCCTTGGAGCCCCCTGATGATGTTCTGTTTGAGAATCCCCACTAGACACCGGAAACTGGAACATCATTGTAAGTGGTAAGAAAAGCAGACAAAAAAGGTTAAAGTATAAAGGAAACCTTATGGAATCTTTAATTGATTTACCGTATATACTCGCATATAAGCCGAGATTTTCAGCCCATTTTTTAAGCCTGAAAGTTCCCCTCTTGGCTTATACTCGAGTCATATACTCACCCCCTCCTGGCATACGGTCTCTGCAGCCTCTGCTTCTTCCATGTTCTCGGCACCCCAGCTCTTCCTGCGTTCAGCGGTCACGTGGTACGGCTCATTAAAGTCATGACTATGCACATATTCATGACTTTAATGAGTGGTACCACGTGACAGCTGAAACCTGGAAGAGCTTGAGGCGCCGAGACCATGGAAGGAGCAGGTGCTGCAGAGACCGTGCGCCAGGAGGGAGTGAGTATGATGGGGGGAGGACGGGGAGCAGTGCAATATTCACCTGTCCCCGTTACACCGCCGTGCGACTCTCTGTCCTCTGCGTCCTCTGACTGTGACTCTCAGGTCAGAGGGCGCGATGACGTAGTCAGTGTGGCCCTCTGCTGAACGTCACTGCAGAGGACCCGGAAGACAGAGCGGCGCGCAGCGATGGAACGGGGACCGGTAAATATCGCCAGTGCCAAGGGCCTGAGCCAGCGGCGACACCGGCACCTGGCCCACGTAGCACACCAGTGTCCCCGCCTGCTCAGGACACCGGCACCTGGCCCCCAGCGACAAGAGTTGACTATGTCATGTTTTTGCTTTTAATTGCAGCGGCAGCAGCAATATATGGGCTGTGTTTACCTATGGAGCATCTTCTTGGGCCAACAATAACCCTTGTGCAGCATTTTATGGGGGTATTTATCTATGGAGCATCTTTTTGGACCACCATTAAACCTTGTGCTGCACCCTCGACTTATACTCGAGTCAATACGTTTTCCCAGTTTTTTGTGGCAAAATTAGGGGTCTCAGCTTATACTCGGGTCAGCTTATACTCGGGTATATACGGTGCATTACAAAAGGAGGAAGGTTTTAAATTTAAATAATTGGATATTGAGTATTAAGTTCACTGTTAGGTTTCAGACAATATCTTTAACTTTTTGGACCACTCTCTTAATTTAGCCATATTTCTAACTTGTGATAAAACATTATAGTCAAGAAACTCCTAGCCAGTCCAGGTCATTGATGTTTCTCATGATTGGTAAGTCTTTTGATTAGTAGGTGTGTTTGAGACTAAAATTAGTTTACAGATATGTCCTCTTATGAGTGATTCTCTTCATTTTGTGATGAGCTTAGAAAATTATTGTTAAATTAGCCATGTTGACATATTTACATTGTTCTTGTTTCATTGGTTTATTGAAGAAAGTTCATAAATTTTGCTAATAAACCTAATTTGAAATGGGGGTTGAATACATTTTTATTGCAACCGTATGTGAAAACGCAATAGCAACAAATATCATTCAGGACTAGATATATACATATCAGTTATGACTTTGATCTTTACAAATTAGGCAGCCAATATTGGAAACGGGAGTCATTTCGAATCGCCATAAGAATACCTTGTGTTTGATCAATTTGTCTTTAGATGGCACTAAAAGCACAAGACAATAATTGTATTTATTGTATTTACATGCCAGGCTCATGTTCTCCCCTACACCACATCGCCTCTAGTTTGCAATGTCATATGATGATGGATATAGGATCTGTCTCTTAAGTGCAAATTGTTCTTCCTCAGCAGGGAGAAAATTGTTCTGAATTATGATCTAAAACTCTAAAAAAAAAATGAAGATGATCCTCTCAAAAACAAGCTGTCATTATCAGTACAAAGTATATCAGATTTTTTTCCCAGGCGATTTCTATAATTGCTATAGATGTGGAAAAAAACACAGAATATTGGAAACTTTTACTTTCTCTGATAAGCTTACTGCAAGCGGCAAAGGCTCAGTCCAGAATATTTTGAGGTTTTAGAAAAGCCTAGACTTCAGAAGTGATTCAGGAAAAGAATGCTCTTTTTTTAAAGAAACCATTGCATTTGTACACATTACCACAAAAGCAAGTGAAAAATATGTTCTATAAGTGTGGATGCTGGCTGTATTATGCAGCTGACATCTGCATGTAAATGTTACTCTCTCAGTTAACCTAGATACAAGCAGTTTAATGCTTTAGATGTCATGGCTAATTATGACTGCAGTATATAAGTGTAACATCCAGGCCGTATTCATCACCTCTGTTTCAGCTGCGGTCATTGGGCCTCGCCACACTATTGTTGCGTACGATGTGGGGCAGCGACGAGCATTCCCATTTATTTCCTGCAGCTTATCAGTCAGTGAGCTATGAGGTAAATTCCAAGCTGTTTAGATTGCTCCTGTCTCTGAGGCTTCGTTAGGGCTGTCTTCTATTGAAACTCCTGAACCTCTGAATCCCACCGACGCTTAAACATTTATCTACTCTGGTTTGATCTTGTGCTTTGAACTCCTGTTTAGCTTGTTGATAGTCCTGTTGACTGACTGTAGCTGTTTCGTGACCATTCTTTTGACTTCTGATGTTGAATCTTGACTGCCCTCCTGGATCTGACCAAGTTACATGACCACTCCTACAAGCCTGTATCACTGGCCACTATTTTAATCTGTGGCCAAAACCCAGGGGCCCCTATGTAAGTCCAGATCCCTGTACAGGTTTAAGGTGAAACATTTCACACCAGTACAGTGGGGTGATGACAGATTATGATAGCAGTCATGGGTCTAATGAAGGGGATCATATCTGGCATGTTAGTACTTATCTTAAGCCATGCCTCAAAGCTTAATAGAAGATGGCAAGATGACAAAACAAACACTGCAATTCAAATGTTAAAAAAATTGTGAAAAGAAAGAAAGAAAATCTTTCAAAATATATTTAAAGAAAAATAAAAAACATCAAAATTTGAATTGCACCTCTTTTTTTCCATTTTTTTATGAAAAAAGGAACATAATCGGTAGAGCCTTGTCCAAATATTTCCAAACTATTTAAATATTCTATTATTTATCCTGCACAGTAATATGTTTAAGAAAATATCAGAATTGCTATTATTTGGTAATATTACCTCCCAGAACTATAAAAAAGAATGGAATCAAAAAGCTGTGTTTCCCAAGATGGTAAGACTGAAAACTACAGCTGAACCCCCAAAATACAAACCCTCCCACAGTACCATGCATAAAAATTAAAATAGTTATCGGTCTCAAAAAATATCCACACAAACCACATTTTCACTTTTTAAAAGTTTATTTTTTAAAAGTAGTAAAAAAGCACAAATATTGAAATTTGGTATCTTTATAATCATTCTGAGCATCAGAAATAAGTCACCAAGTCATTGTTACTATATGGTAAATATCATAACAAAAAAAAAAAAAAACAATAGGGGATTGCTGTTTATTTTTCCACTTTACCTGACAAATAGTTTTTGCTATTTTTCAGTATATTATGTGGTAAATTTTGAAGTCATTAAATTACAACTTGTCCTGCACAGTAAAATAAAAGTTAGAAGGTAAGGATTAAAAAAAAAAAGAAAAAAGAAAAAAAATGGAATGGTCCTTAAAGAGTTACTGGCTTTCATTAAATTACTTGTACTGAAGGGTAGTTTCACATCTCAGAGACACAGAAGAGTTTGCGAATACAAATTGATGGTGACCTTTGACACTCTTAATGCCGGAATGAACCTGTCACACGGATTTATGACGTTTTACATCAATTAAGGAATTTACTCCAAAGACCCTGTGAGAACATCACAAAACATTACTAGACCCCAATCAGAGGGCAATAAAACTTTCACACTCCTTATCTATGAACTGTTCCAATATTTATGTTCATCCCTCTGCCACAATGACTATTCTGCTTCATGTCACTTGTCTTACCTATTGCATTTTTTCTGTGCTGTGTTGTCTATAAATATGTGATTCTTCAGATTTTGTATTAGTCTTCGCCTGATGAAGAGACCTGAGTAGTCTCGAAATCTTGCAATTTGTTACCATCTTTTCAGTTAGCCATTGAAAGGTATCAACCACTGAGGACTCTCAACTCCAAATATTTGGCTTTCATTAAAAGATTGTTACTCTTCTTGAATGGCTAATGGGAGGCTTATACATATGTTCAGCACATAGTCCGTATGTATATGCCAAACATGGATCTGAATGAGATGTAAAAAGGTCTTAAAAGAAACCTTCCTCCCCCAAATCTGAATGTGACTATAAAATCCCGATGTATAGCCATAATATCCGGATGCCATCCTTTCTTCAGCTACAGCCTCCTTTTATCCATTCTGCTCTTCTGAACCAAGTGTCCCTACCTTTCTATTGCTGTGAGATATACCAGCCCTGATGATTAAAGTGCTGTGTCCATCCCATGGGAGAGAAAAGGCAGGAGGCCGTGGTTCTGACTTTCACCACACTCCTCACGAGTCTCTGGCTGCCATTCTGAAGAAGAAGAGACCAGCTACAGAATGGAGGGCATAAGATATTGTAACAATATATGGAAAATCTATGTTTGGCTTTTAGGTGGAAAGTGGTTTTAATGTTGAGAGGTTTCACTAAAGTCCCAGAACTGACTGACAGCTCGTTCAGCAGTCGGGCTGGCTGTCAGTCAGTGCCACAATGCAGTTACAGCCATCACTCTCTATACTCAGAGCCAGTGACTGAAACCGTGCCGGTGCCACCTTTGTGACTGTAAGGGCTCGCTCACACTAGCGTACAATTCGGACGAGTGCAATATGATAAAAGATTGGAATTCACTCGGATCAATGTGAATGAATGAGGCAGTGCAGATCTGGGTATTTTTTCTCAGCTGTATTTGGCATGAGAAAAAAATCTGTAGCATGCTAAGATTTCATTCCAAAATCCATAGAGTGGGAGAGAAAAAAAAAATTGCATGCCATACAGACCATCATTACAACATCCAATTTTGCCATTCTGTAACGTAGGAAACTGCAAGTGGTCCTGCAAATGATTAATAGCTGCTAAGGAAAAAACGGATAGTATATGGACAGCACACCGATGACAAGTGAGAAAAAAATTGTCCTACTCTCCTGGATGAGAATGGGACCGATTTTTTTTTTTTTTAGACGCTAGTGTAAGCAAACTCTAAGCCCAACGCTACTGGCAGAGGTGCTCTCAATGTGGGTGCCGCACTGTGTCAGAATGCTAATAACCTATAGATTAATCCCATATCTGCAGCATATCTGCAGGTTTAGAGCTTTATTTTACATGACAAATTCCCTTTAACTGTTTAATGTGATAGGCGTAACAGCAATCCAACAAAAATGTTCTACCTTATCTCAATAGGGTGGCAACAATCAGCACAAAAGTAACTCCCAGGGCAAAAAGAATATAAAATATCTGCTTCAACCCAATGCATGCTGGGAGTAATATTCAGATGGAAAAAAGGTATCTTGGAAAAACTTTTTTTTTTGTTCTAACATACAAATGATTATTGAATCATCATTGTATCATTGTCTGACTAAAATAGCTCTTTAAAAGCTTTAAGAGTAAATCTGGACATAGACATCACATGGCTATCAGCTAAATGCTGTTCACTTGTCATCTATTACTGCTGTTTCAGCATTAAAATGCTTCTTTGACCAAGATGAATGTCATTCTACAGAAGCTATTTCCACTGAAGGTGCCATTAGCACAGATTTCTTCTACTTAGCACTTATTACAATACAATCTAATTAAATAAGCTCATCTTGTGTTTGTTGAACCAACTACTGAATACATATATGTGTACAAATCACGGTCAAGTGTGGAAAAAATGCTGCAAATGTTAGGTTATTCTTAGCGAAATGTAAAGTGAATGAACAAGAGGGAAATTTACATCAAAACAATCAGTGGTGTCACCACCCTTTGCTTTGAAAACAGCATAAATTCTTGGTACACTTGCACATGGCTTTTGAAGGAACTCGGCAGGGAGGTTGTTCTAAACATCTTAGAGAACTAAAAGATCTTTTGTGGATGTCGCTTGCACAAGTTTTTTGGTCCATATCATCGCCAACAGGACTCATTATTCGTGTTTGCAGAGATGATCGTTCTTAAAGATATTAGCTGAATGTTTGGGGTCGTTGTCCTGCTGCAGAATAAATTTCAAGCCAATCAGACGCCTCCCTGATGATACTGCATGATGGATAAGTATCTGCCTGTATTTCTCAGTATTGAAAACACCATCAATCTTGACCAAATCCTCAACTCTATTTGCTGAAATGCAGCCCTAAATTTGCAAGGAACCTCCACCATGCTTCACTGTTGCCTGCAAACACTTATACAGCTGTCTAGTCCTTTGGCAAAAAATGCATATTGTTACAGGCAAATTTTTGACTTGTCTTTGTTTTCATGTCAAAGTGGTGGCTTTTTGGGAGCAATTTTTCCATGAAGACAATTTATGACCAGATTTCTTCAAACAGTAGATGAATGCACATTCAGCAGCCGTCTAATCCTATTAAGGTGCAAGAAGGAGAAATTCAGGAAATCATTTGTACCTACTGCTGTGGGGATGTATAATAATTTCCTAAGGGTGGTAGAAAATAATGACTGATGGCTGGTGTACTAATGTCAATTAACATTGTCTTATATACACCTGAACTACACACTTTTATTTATTATGTAATGTTGGTATACCGTGCAAGATTTGTGTCCTAATATTTTATGTACTGCTGTTTGTATTGCTGCTGTAATACTGTAATTTCCCCTGGGATCAATAAAGTGTATCGTATCGTATCATAGCTGTGTCTCAATGGTTGGGGCCAGGTCTGAAATGATGGAACTGCTGGGCATCTTATGATTTTGAAAGAATGTAACTATGATGTATCTTTTATCTTCTGTACTTAAAATCCTTCTCTGATCACTGCGTCTATTGTTCTAAATATTTCCCATTTCTTTGTGTTTCTTCCAGAGAGTTTAAACACCGCCTCTTGAAACTCTAGTCTGCTTTGAACTCTTCGCTTGGGAGAAACCTTGCTGATTTAGCATAACTACCTTATATCTATTTGCTGTGCTCAGTCTTACCATAATATATGAACTGTAACATGAAACTGTCTTCCACAAATACATGGTTTGAAAGCAAATAGTTTGCACACTAAATTTTGATTTGATATAGATTTCTCTTTTGTTCTTTCATTCATTCATTTGATTAGCACTTTTACTGAAAGCATTCTTAAGTTGCAGCATTCTTTACACACCTGCGTAAAACTTTTGAATATAATTGTACATATGTTTTAGATTTGTATATGAAGAGAAATGAAGTACAAATGTTTCTGTGGATGCCTTATTATTATAGCTTTATAAAACCCACGTGCACTTACTTGGTATTATGGACCTATACACACTTTGCATAATGTTGAATTGGGAGAATAAATATCACCCTATTACAATTTTTGATGTATCATGCAGTGATAGTGTTGTATATTAACACACGATAACGGCAAATGGAGAGCTTAAAGCTGCTTAGCACAGAAACGTGACTTACTATACCAACATAAGGTCTCGTATATAGAACTTTTCCATTTATATAATACCTCGGAACTAAACATGAGTGAATTTATTTGATGCAAATTTATGATCCAATTCTTGCGACTTTCCAAAAAAAGTCAACCATCATTGTACACATTGTGGAAGATACCTAGTATCAGCCACAGAAGGATCACATGAACTCAGACCCAGCTGTTTGGGCTAATAACTTGTAGCTACACATTGTATACAGCAGCCTATCATGAGGGACTTATAAAGAATATAAACCTAGCACCAGGGGCGTAACTAGGAACGGCAGGGCCCCACAGCAAACTTCACAATGGGGCCCCCCCCCCTCGCGCGCGTTGCCAATCCCGGTCTACCCAAGTTGTGTTAAGAAAGATACCTTTATTATCCAAAATTAGAGGTTTTTGGAGTAATGATAGTGAAATAACAGAAAAGAACCAACTCCCAGAAGCAACTGAGGTAGTGACGAAGGTAGGCTTTCTCCAGAGTAAATATGTGAAGAAACTTGTAATCCAGCCTGCAAATTGCTTTCAAAACGGATGATTTATTCAGTAGAACAACAGTCCGGTATACAGAATAATCTAAGATTGTTCTGTATACGTACTTCTGCACCACGCCCTCACCAATTACACATGTGAGGAGTTGACAGCCTCAGCTCTGCTGCATGTGAGGAGTGACAGCCTCAGCTCTGCTACATGTGAGGAGTGACAGACTCAGTTCTGCTACATGTGAGGAGTGACAGCCTCAGCTCTGCTACATGTGAGGAGGAACAGCCTCAGCTCTGCTACATGTGAGTAGGGACAGCCTCAGCTCTGCTACATTCGAGGAGTGACAGCCTCAGCTCTGCTACATGTAAGGAGTGACAGCCTCATCTCTGCAACATGTGAGGAGTGACAGCCTCAGCTCTGCTACTTGTATAGCAAAGCTGAGGCTGTCACTCCGCGCATGTAGCAGAGATGAGGCTGTCACTCCTCGCATGTAGCAGAGCTGAGGTTGCTACTTGTCACATGTAGCAGAGCTGAGGTTGTTACTTGTCACATGTAGCAGAGCTGAGGTTGTTACTTGTCACATGTAGCAGAGCTGAGGTTGTTACTTGTCACATGAGCAGAGCTGAGGTTGTTACTTGTCACATGAGCAGAGCTGAGGTTGCTACTTGTCACATGTAGCAGAGCTGAGGTTGTTACATGTAGCAGAGCCGAGGTTGCTACTTGTCACATGTAGCAGAGCTGAGGTTGTTACTTGTCACATGTAGCAGAGCCGAGGTTGCTACTTGTCACATGTAGCAGAGCTGAGGTTGTTACTTGTCAAATGTAGCAAAGCTGAGGTTGTTACTTGTCACATGTAGCAGAGCTGAGGTTACTTGTCACATGTAGCAGAGCTGAGGTTGCTACTTGTCACATGTAGCAGAGCTGAGGTTACTTGTCACATGTAGCAGAGCCGAGGTTGCTACTTGTCACATGAGCAGAGCTGAGGTTGTTACTTGTCACATGAGCAGAGCTGAGGTTGCTACTTGTCACATGTAGCAGAGCCGAGGTTGCTACTTGTCACATGTAGCAGAGCTGAGGTTGTTACTTGTCACATGAGCAGAGCTGAGGTTGTTACTTGTCACATGAGCAGAGCTGAGGTTGCTACTTGTCACATGTAGCAGAGCTGAGGTTGTTACTTGTCACATGTAGCAGAGCCGAGGTTGCTACTTGTCAGATGTAGCAGAGCTGAGGTTGTTACTTGTCAAATGTAGCAAAGCTGAGGTTGTTACTTGTCACATGTAGCAGAGCTGAGGTTACTTGTCACATGTAGCAGAGCTGAGGTTGCTACTTGTCACATGTAGCAGAGCTGAGGTTACTTGTCACATGTAGCAGAGCCGAGGTTGCTACTTGTCACATGAGCAGAGCTGAGGTTGTTACTTGTCACATGAGCAGAGCTGAGGTTGTTACTTGTCACAAATAGCAGAGCTGAGGTTGCTACTTGTCACAAGTAGCAGAGTTGAGGTTGTTACTTGTCACATGTAGCAGAGCTGAGGTTGCTACTTGTCACATGTAGCAGAGCTGAGGTTGCTACTTGTCACATGTAGCAGAGCTGAGGTTGCTACTTGTCACATGTAGCAGAGCTGAGGTTACTTGTCACATGTAGCAGAGCTGAGGTTGCTACTAGTCACATGAGCAGAGCTGAGGTTGCTACTTGTCACATGTACCAGAGCCGAGGTTGCTACTTGTCACATGTAGCAGAGCTGAGGTTGCTACTTGTCACATGTAGCAGAGCTGAGGTTACTTGTCACATGTAGCAGAGCTGAGGTTGCTACTTGTCACATGAGCAGAGCTGAGGTTGTTACTTGTCACATGAGCAGAGCTGAGGTTGTTACTTGTCACATGAGCAGAGCTGAGGTTGCTACTTGTCACATGAGCAGAGCTGAGGTTGTTACTTGTCACATGAGCAGAGCTGAGGTTGCTACTTGTCACATGAGCAGAGCTGAGGTTGCTACTTGTCACATGAGCAGAGCTGAGGTTGCTACTTGTCACATGAGCAGAGCTGAGGTTGCTACTTGTCACATGTAGCAGAGCTGAGGTTGCTACTTGTCACATGTAGCAGAGCTGAGGTTACTTGTCACATGTAGCAGAGCTGAGGTTGCTACTAGTCACATGAGCAGAGCTGAGGTTGCTACTTGTCACATGTACCAGAGCCGAGGTTGCTACTTGTCACATGTAGCAGAGCTGAGGTTGCTACTTGTCACATGTAGCAGAGCTGAGGTTACTTGTCACATGTAGCAGAGCTGAGGTTGCTACTTGTCACATGAGCAGAGCTGAGGTTGTTACTTGTCACATGAGCAGAGCTGAGGTTGTTACTTGTCACATGAGCAGAGCTGAGGTTGCTACTTGTCACATGAGCAGAGCTGAGGTTGTTACTTGTCACATGAGCAGAGCTGAGGTTGCTACTTGTCACATGAGCAGAGCTGAGGTTGCTACTTGTCACATGAGCAGAGCTGAGGTTGCTACTTGTCACATGAGCAGAGCTGAGGTTGCTACTTGTCACATGAGCAGAGCTGAGGTTGTTACTTGTCACATGAGCAGAGCTGAGGTTGTTATTTGTCACATGAGCAGAGCTGAGGTTGTTACTTGTCACATGAGCAGAGCTGAGGTTGCTACTTGTCACATGTAGCAGAGCTGAGGTTGTTACTTGTCACATGTAGTAGAGCCGAGGTTGCTACTTGTCACATGTAGCAGAGCTGAGGTTGTTACTTGTCAAATGTAGCAGAGCTGAGGTTGTTACTTGTCACATGTAGCAGAGCTGAGGTTGCTACTTGTCACATGTAGCAGAGCTGAGGTTGCTACTTGTCACATGTAGCAGAGCTGAGGTTACTTGTCACATGTAGCAGAGCTGAAGTTGCTACTTGTCACATGAGCAGAGCTGAGGTTGTTACTTGTCACATAAGCAGAGCTGAGGTTGTTACTTGTCACAAATATCAGAGCTGAGGTTGCTACTTGTCACAAGTAGCAGAGTTGAGGTTGTTACTTGTCACATGTAGCAGAGCTGAGGTTGCTACTTGTTACATGTAGCAGAGCTGAGGTTGTTACTTGTCACATGTAGCAGAGATCAGGGTGTCACTCGTCACTTGTAGCAACCATGAGGCTGTTACTGGGCCAGGGGGATGCTACTGGTGACTGAGGTCCCGTGCCCAACAGGGCCCAGGGGGAGGTTAGTGGTGACTTGAGGCTTGCGTCAAACAGGGCCCAGGAGCCCGAGGCCCTGTTGGAATGCGGGCCCCTTGCTACCTGGGCCCTGTGTTGAATGTGGGCCCCCTGCACTGCAGCCTGGGGCCTGGGCCCTGTTGAATGTGGGCCCTGTTAGATCCTGCCTGCACCTGCCCTCCCAGTCACCATTGAGCAGCCAAGCCTCTTCTCACTGTTGAGAGACTCACGGTACTCACCCTGCTCGCCGGGCTTCCACCTGCTTGTCCAGTCAGCCTGCTGCTTCATGTGGTCTGCCTGCCGTCTGCTGTCCGCCCCCACATGCACACACGCTGTGACAGACGGACCATAATGCACTGGGCCGCAGCTTAAAGCTACAGTGCTCATTTCTGTTCGCTGTCTGCATTTACAACACTGTAGTGTCTCTTTAAAACAACACAGTGTTGTTATGCATCAGCGTTCAGAGTCAGAAGCCTGAACAAAATGTTGGGAGGGGCCCGAGCGCGGATCCATTTGCCAGCGTGCTCGGGCCCCCTTTTTGCTCCTAAATCACAGGGCAGCTGCAGCAGGGACGGGCCCCTTCTAGCCCGGGCCCTGTGGCAGCTGCTTCCCTGCTTCCACTATAGTTCCGCCCCTGCCTAGCACTCAACTTAGCTATAGTAAGTGAAGTTTTTATTGTGGTACATAAATCAAATGTTTCGGTCCATAAAGACCTTCTTCAGTTACTACAGTCAAAAAAATAAGAGGTGATAAAATAAAGCATTCGTGTGCACATAATCAAAGATAAAAGTAAACTGAAAATGAAAACACAAAGAAAGTATATACATAATAATAGCAGCGAATGGTCATGTGCAGCAATTGATCTGTTATATAGAGAGAGCCAATAGGTCGCACAATTCTACCTAGCCGGTTTACCAAATTATCAAAGTGAAACATATAGTGCCCCAAATTGAAATAAGGTGCAAAAGAACATACCGTACTGATTGGGTATGTGCAGAAAGTGTCTCCTAATGAGAGACAAAGGTATTGCGCTGTTTCTATAGGATTAAAAGACAGCCTGATGAGTGAGGAGTACTGGTGACAGTAGGTGTAAATGGTTATGGATACTTACAATGGAGTCCTTATGGGACAGCCAAAGGGAACTACAAATGAAAGTGACACATAATGTCAGGATAGCGTCAGCTTCAAAGAAAACAGTGTGCTAAGCCGCAGGTTTCATTTTCATAACATGCACCATACCTTATCAGAACCAGAGTGGGGCAAACGTACCAGACTGCAAGTGAGAGTAGCGTACACTCTTAAGAGGTGAAAGTGGGCGGTATAGCAGTGAGGACGCTGGAGGAACCAGAAATGACATCATCAGAACATGGTTGTGTGTTCCAGAGCGCAGGAGGCTTGCGTTCCAGCTGGGAGATGCTGGCTAGCGCTTGTCACCTGAATAGGAGCGCTCAGAGGGCAGTGCTGCTAATAATACAGATATTCAAGTGATATGTGGTAAGAGAGATAGAAGAGGTGCCAACAGCAGTGCCAGACTAAAGCCCCTATCTCACATAGCGAGATCGCTAGCGAGTTCGCTGAAGCATCACAACATAAACCGTAGCAGGATTTAGCAAAATAAACATGGCCTTTCTGGCATAACAGCAAAACAAAAGATAACTTATAGCACAACTTATATCTTCGGGATTCACTCACTCATTATCCCATATACTTCAGCTCCCACTTTCCTGTCTCCAAACATGCAACAGACAAAAAATATAGCAGCTAGACATTTAACTTTCCCAACCACACCCTTGAGGTGGAGGTGTGGTGAGTATTCATAACGCCCTTCTATACCTACTCACAAAAAATCCAAACCATTGAAATGGCTGATTCACCCCTCAGTACCTAACATGCTAGAGAGAAAATTCTGGGTTTCACATCACAGAAGATAGAAAACTTTATGATATATCCCCTTACACACAGTGTTAGTAACCCTGTCAAACACCTGTTTTAAGGTATGTGCGCACGTTGCAGATTTGGTGTTGTAAAATTCTGCGCAGATTCTTCCTCTCTTGGCAGAAAACGCAGTTGAAAATCCACGTGGTTTTTATGCGGATTTGATGAGGATTTTCATGCTTATTTTATATGTGGATTTGTAAGCCAAATAAAGATATATTACTTACAAAGAATTGTGATGTCATTTTCTTGTTCAACCTTTTTCTTTTCCATTCTCCTTTGAAGACCATAATATCATTAAATACCATGTTCAAATATAATGTTTACACACACAAAAGAAATGTATGTGATTATATACAGGGTGGTCCAAAGTAGGTGGACAGAAAATAATAACATTTATTTTGATTTATATCTAAAATTATATTTACTAACACAAGCATAACATTGACAATTACATTTTATTCTGAACAGTAATACAAAAGCCCTTAAATTTTATCAACGCAGGTGCTCAAACTGTTTTCCATCACAATTTGCACAGCTTTGAAGTCTGCCTCTTACGCTTCGACAAATATTTTTGCACAAGTCTCTTTGGGTATTAATTTCTTGAAATGCATCTCTTACGTAATTTTTCAAATCACTGACACTTTTTGGTTTTCGACTATAAACTTTGTCCTTGAGTACTCCCCAAAATAAAAAATCCATTGAGGTCAAGTCTGGTGAACATGCTGGCCAATCAAGTGGGCCTTTTCAGCCAATCCATTTATTAGGAAATGGGTCATCAAGATACTCGTGGACTACTCTGGAATAATGTGGAGGGGCCCCATCTTGTTGGAAATAAAGGTCATTTGAATTAGGCTGTTGCTGTAACTGGGGAACAACTTGATTCATTAGAATTTCGGAATACTTATCTCCTGTGACTGTTCCAGCAAAAAAAAAAATGGTCCAAAAACAACAAAACTTGAAATAACACCCTAAACATTGACACCAGGCTTATTGAGTTGCTGCTCTAATGTTAAATGCATGTTCTCATTTTACCAGTAAATACAATTATGTCTGTTAATATGGCCAGATAATGTGAAAGAAGCTTCATCACTCCACATAATGTTATCTAAAATTACTGGATTTTCTTCAATTTCGTTAAGCATAATCTCACTAAATTGCAGCCGCCTGTCTGGATCATCCTCCAATAAACCATGAATTAGACGTGGACGATAAGCTTTCCACCCAATAGATTTCAGGATTCCCATGATGGAAGCTCGTGAAATTCACAATTCTAAAGAGACTCTTCTGATGGACTTTTTTGGACTCTGAACAAATGTTTCAGCAACAAGTTGTTTATTATTTTCTGCACAGGCTGTTTTGGGTCGACCAGTTTTTGGAGCATTAAGGATTGAACCAGTGACATCGAATTTGTCACGAATGCGGTAAATGGTTTGTCTCTTTGAGGCTTGAGTACCAAATGTTTCAACCCAATTTGCTCTAACTGTTTCAGCATTTTGAGATTTCCAATAATCTTTTAAAATCCATTTTCTTTGATCTGTATTTAAATTATTTGCCATTTTGGGGGAGATTTATCTGTGAAAACTGGATCTGTGAAACTGGCTCAGTTGCCCTTAGCAACCAATCTGATTCCACCTTTCATTTTTCAAAGAGTCTGTGAAGAATGAAAAGTGGAATCTGATTGGTTGCTAAGGGCAATTGAGTCAGTTTCACTTTACACCATGTTTGATAAATCTCCCCCTTCATAACCCTATTACACATACTGTTCACCTACTTTTGGACTACCCTTTATATATGCATATATATATATGTATATATATATAATACGAAGTTCGAGGCTAAGTAATGCACAGATGTCAGCCAGATACCCTCATTAATAAAATGATACATAAAGAGTTAAATAAAAGACACACTCACACACACGCACGCACACACACACACACACACGAAATCTGCGTGAAATGCAATGTTTATTTTTCAACAATTTTTTTTTTAAATTGCATGGGCTCCCTCATAAGTTTCATAACCAGCAGAGGGAAAGCCGAAGGCTGAGGGCTGATGTTAATATTCTGGGAAGGAGCCAATAGACATGAAGGTTCCCAGGACTATTAATATCAGCTTACAGATGTTTGCTTAGCCTTTACTGGCTAGTTTACAAGGGAACCCCAGAAAAAAACTGACATGGGGTCACCCTATAAAATCAAACCAGCAAAGGCTAGGTAGACAGCTGCGGGCTGATATTAATAGCCTGGGAAGGGGCGATGGATATTGGCTCCCCCAGGCTAAAAACATCAGTTCTCAGCCGCCCCAGAAATGGCGCATCTTACAGATGTGCCAATTCTGGCACTTAGCCTCGCTCCTCCCACTTGCCCTGTAGTGGTGGCAAGTGGGGTAATATTTGTCGGGTTGATGTCACCTTTGTATTGTCCGGTGACATCAAGCCCACAGATTAGTAATGGAGAGGCGTCTGTAAGATACCTATCCATTACTAATCCTATAGCTATATGGTAAATAAAGACACAGCCAGAATAAAGCCTTTATTTGAAATAAGACTAAACACAGTTTTCCATTTTTATTTAAACACCTAATTCCAGCAAAGCCCTTATTCTCCTGTAATAAAATTAAAATATTAAACCAACATATAATACGCCCTGTCCGACGTGTCCCACGACAAACTCACGTGTAGAACAGTCACATCGGGAGATGTGACTGCTCTACCCAGCCTCCGGTGATACACTGACAGGAGGTAATCCCTCCCACAGTGTATCACTGCACTGCCGCGAGAGAGATCACTGAAGTTCAGCTCCAGTGCTCTCACTTATGACACTACTGCTGTGTGAGACCTTTGCTGTAAGTAAAAGTACCGGAGCTAAACAGCTGATACACTGCAGGAGCAATTACCTCCTGTCAGTGTATCGCCGGAGGCTGGGTAGAGCAGTCACATCTCCCGATGTGACTGTTCTACACGTGAGATCACCGTGGGACACTCAGATTACCTGGACTACGGCAGACAGGGAGTATATGTTTGTTTATTATTTTACATTATTTCTGGGAGACGAGGGCGTCAGGGCTTTGGTGTGAGGTGAGTATAACGGGTTTTTATTTTTATGTGAATGTGTATGTAATTTTAATTTTTTTTTTTTTTAACTGTAAGCACAGGCGCCGGCAGATGAGACTACTCTCCCATCAGCGGCACCTGATGAGAGCCCGATAGGAGCAGTAGTCTCATCCTCCCACGCCTGCTTTTGTACCGGGTCACAGTCAGCTGCGGAATCACACTGACATCTGCCAGCATGATCCCACAGCACTGGAACAACAGTACCGGCGGTAGCGTTACTACACACACCCACACACACATGTAGACACCTGCACACACATGCAGACACCCGCACACACACACCCGCAGACAGAAGCGCACATATTCTCCACCCACACACATATTCTCCTCCCACACACTCTTCCTTTTTCTGACATCATTTCCAATTCTGCAGCATTTTTGCCAGCATATCGGAAAACCTTTTTACACTTGCGGTTTTGCTGCGGATTTGACTGATTCAGCAGATCCGCAAAAAAGAATTGACATGCTGCTGAAAATAAAACGCTGCAAATCAGTGCGGAATTTTCCACAGCATGTGCACACCAATTCTGTATTCCCATTGATTAACCTTGCTTGAGCAATCATTTGCGGATTTGGTGCAATTCCGCATGGAAAATCTGCTGCGGATCCGCAACAAATCCGCAACATGTGCACATAGCCTTAGTATTCTCTTGGAAGTGAAACCCTGATCTCAACATCATCTAGCCTGTCTGGAATTACATGAAAGACTGAAGAATTTATGCAAGCCTACATCCACAGAAGACCTGTTATTACTTCTCCAAGACATTTGGAGCTATCTCCATGCACAGTTCCTTCAAATATTGTGAGAAAATGTACCAAGAAGAATCAGACTAGTTCTCTAGATCAACATCCCACCACAGAATCTAGTGCCCATATGTTGTAATATTATATTTTTCAAGAAAGTCCAGTTACTCCTTGAACCTTGTTAGTGAATCAAACATTACATTATCATGTGGCACAAAGTTACATAATATCACTGCTCTTGCAGTATACTGTGGCTACCAAAAGTTTTGAATTTTTATTAAAAATGTGATTACTTCTGTCTGGTTGGTGTGATGCCATTTTCTTGGTGATTTTAGTAAACCGGAAGCAAATGGTTGTCAGCTATAAGGATGGAAATTGTGCTTGACATTGTTTTATCCCTTTATGTGTTAGTTTTCAATATTTGCTGGGCCAAATGTTTTGCACATATTGTCATGAGTAGTCGAATTTTATCTAACATTTTTATTTTTTTGTTTGCGTGTTTTAAAGTTAAAACATGGCAAAGACAAAGACAAATTTATCACCAGATGTCAGGAAGCTTACTATTCTGAGAGTGAAGTAAGGCAAAAGCCAAAAAGAGGTAGCTATGGAATTCACCTATTCTAAGAGTCAAGTGTCACATACAGTTAGGTCCATAAATATTTGGACAGAGACAACATTTATCTAATTTTGGTTCTAGACATTACCACAATGAATTTGAAACAAATCAGATGCAGTTGAAGTTCAGACTTTCAGCTTTCATTTGAGGGTATCCACATTAAAATTGGATGAAGGGTTTAGGAGTTTCAGCTCCTTAACATGTGCCACCCTGTTTTTAAAGGGACCAAAAGTAATTGGACAGATTAAATAATTGTAAATAAAATGTTCATTTCTAGTACTTGGTTGAAAACCCTTTGTTGGCAATGACAGCCTGAAGTCTTGAACTCATGGACATCACCAGACACTGTGTTTCCTTCTTTTTGATGCTCTGCCAGGCCTTCACCGTGGTGGTTTTCAGTTGTTGTTTGTTTGTGGGCCTTTCTGTCTGAAGTTTAGTCTTTAACAAGTGAAATGCATGTTCAATTGGGTTGAGATCAGGTGACCGACTTGGCCATTCAAGAATATTCCACTTCTTTGCTTTAATAAACTCCTGGGTTGCTTTGGCTTTATGTTTTGGGTCATTGTCCATCTGTAGTATGAAACGACGACCAATCAGTTTGGCTGCATTTGGCTGGATCTGAGCACACAGTATGGCTCTGAATACCTCAGAATTCATTCGGCTGTTTCTGTCCTGTGTCACATCATCAATAAACACTAGTGACCCAGTGCCACTGGCAGCCATGCATGCCCAAGCCATCACACTGCTTCCGCCATGTTTTACAGATGATGTGTATGCTTTGGATCATGAGCTGTACCACGCCTTCGCCATACTTTTCTCTTTCCATCATTCTAGTAGAGGTTGATCTTGGTTTCATCTGTCCAAAGAATGTTCTTCCAGAACTGTGCTGGCTTTTTTAGATGTTTTTTAGCAAAGTCCAGCCTAGCCTTTTTATTCTTGTCTCTTATGAGTGGCTTGCACCGTGCAGTGAACCCTCTGTATTTACTTTCATGCAGTCTTCTCTTTATGGTAGATTTGGATATTGATACGCCTACCTCCTGGAGAGTGTTGTTCACTTGGTTGGCTGTTGTGAAGGGGTTTCTCTTCACCATGGAGAGTATTCTGCGATCATCCACCACTGTTGTCTTCCGTGGGCGCCCAGGTCTTTTTGCATTGATGAGTTCACCAGTGCTTTCTTTCTTTCTCAGAATGTACCAAACTGTAGATTTTGCCACTCCTAAAGTTGTAGCAATTTCTCGGATGGGTTTTTTCTGTTTTTTGCAGCTTAAGGATAGCTTGTTTCACCTGCATGGAGAGCTCCTTTGACCGCATGTTTCCTTCACAGCTAAACCTTCCAAATGCAAACACCACACCTCAAATCAACACCAGCCCTTTTATCTGCTTAATTGAGAATGATATAATGAAGGGATTGCCCACACCTGTCCATGAAATAGCCTTGGAGTCAATTGTCCAATTACTTTTGGTCCCTTTAAAAACACGGTGGCACATGTTAAGGAGCTGAAACTCCTAAACCCTTCATCCAATTTTAATGTGGATACCCTCAAATGAAAGCTGAAAGTCTGAACTTCAACTGCATCTGATTTGTTTCAAATTCATTGTGGTAATGTCTAGAACCAAAATTAGATAAATGTTGCCTCTGTCCAAATATTTATGGACCTAACTGTATAATAAAGAAAGAAAAAGAAGGTTATGGAACAACTGACAAACCCAGAAGTGGACGACCACAAAAAACTTCCTCAAAGTTGATCATATTATTAAGAAGAAGTCAGTATCTGATGTCCATAAAAGTGCTGTATAGATTTTATAGAAAATGAACGCAGAATATGGGGTCAAAGTAAGTCGCCAAATTGTGGTGTGACAGCTAAGAGCAGTAGGGTTGAATGCATGAGTTCCAGTCAAGCCTTTAATCTCTGCAAAAAATTGGAGGGTCCAACTTGAGTTTGCCAATGAATACAGCCAATGGAAAGAGTCAGATTGGTCTAAGGTGTTGTGATCGGATGAATCCAACCTTAATCTGTTTGGTAGTGATGGCAAGCACTATATACAGTATACCGCCCAATTGGAAAAAGTAATAATGTAATGTACCAAACACCTACAGTGAAAAATGGTGGTGGCAATGTCATGGTTTGTGGCTGCTTTTCTGCATCTGCCATTGGCCGTCTGCATAGAATTAATGGAAATATGAATACCATCATGTACAAAGATATACTGGAGAATGTAATGCTGCCAAATGGCAAAACCAAAGTATGCAGGGGCTTGAATTTCCAGCAAGACAATGATCCTAAGCACACATCCAATTTAATAAAAAATTGGTTAGCAAAGAAAAGCGTTTGTCTGCTGCAATGGCCAAGCCAATCACCTGATTTAAACCCTATAGAGCACCTTTGTGATGAGTTAGGGCGACGAGTTGGGCCCGTACCCATAGCAAAAAGATGAATTGTTTGCAGATTTACAAATGGAATGGAGCAAGATCCGTCGAATACCCTTGTGGCTTCAATGCCCCGTCAGTGTGGTGCAGTAATTAAATCTATATGAAAAACTTTTGATAGTCAGTTTTCTTTAATTAAATGACCGTACCTATATTTTAAAGTATTTTGGTTAAAATTAAAGTCTTGCATGATGACAACTTCATGCACTTTCAATTCATCACCAGGAAAATGGCATCACAACAACCAGACAGAAGTAATCACACTTTAAAAAAGTGCTAAACGTTTGGTCGCTACCGTAGAATCTCCACCTTTATTGATAATTAAACCATATCTCCACCCCTGGGTGTGATTCAATTAATAAAAATACTATTAATACTTGTGTTTTTCAAATAATTCTTACTTTGTGGCATTTATGACACACCTGACTAAAACTTTTGCACAATGCCATGTATTCAACTGATGTCAACAATGTAAAGCAGTAGTTCAGTAAAATGTGCATGTTCCCTATATACAAATTCTTTGGAGATTCTAGTAATTCAGATGTCACATTTTACAGATGATTAAAATCCAAATGGCATCTGCCTGGAATTATGTTGCTCTTTAATGCCTGTGGTGATAATCTCTCTCAAGGAGAAGGAAATCACTATCTATGCGGCTTTAATGACAAAATAGGGTCATCTGCTTAATACATTGAGGAAGCCAATAAGAAGAAATAGAGCATTGTAGATATTTCAGCAGAGATACATGCATTGGTTCATGTGCGTACACTGAGCACAAAGGGTATAATTCTACTATTCGATGCAGAGAAGCAGAACACATTCTGACAAAGATAAGTGATATACAGCTTTGGAGTGGAAACAATAATTAACCAATCATTCACTGAACCACTTTTCAAGATATTTACAGAAATTAGAATAGTTTACTGATGCAAAGCTATACCTTACGGTAGAAAAGTAACAGAACTAAAGATGATCATTAGTTTTTAAATTCATATTCACCATGTTCGGCAAATTTTTCATAAAAATTTGATTTGGAGTCTATATATTCAGTGTAAATAGCAGGTACTACAATTGTCCTTAAAATTAAAAATATGTGTCATGGCTTGATCCATTGATCTCTGGCTGTGCGTCAATTTCCTCCTCTCTTTGACCAGAGCACTTGTTGTATCTTTCCAACTGCTGATAATGCTCTTGTCTTCGCATTATTAGGAAGCGTTTCTCCCATACTGTTTCCCCTATGCAGTGAATGCGAGGCGTGGCCAAAATTTAGACACACCACAATACCCCTTTGAAGAGGCGTACAGCAGGGCCTCCTGAAAAAATGTTCCCATTATTAGGAAGTGGGTCTCCCATACTGTTTACCTATGCAGTGAATGCAAGGGCTGCCAAAAATTTGGACGCACCATAATACCCCTTTGAAGAGACGTAGAGGATGGCCTCATGCAAACAATGTTCCCATTATTAGGAAGTTGGTACTCCCATACTGTTTGCCTATGCATTGAATGCAAGGCCTGCCCCAAATTTGGACCCACCTCAATACCCTTTGAAGAGACGTAGAGGAGCGCCTCATGAAAACAATGCTCCTATTATAAGGAAGTGTTTCTCCTATACTGTTTGTCTATGCAGAGAATGCAAGGCCTGCCCCAAATTTGGACCCACCTCAATACCCCTTTGAAGAGACGTAGAGGAGCGCCTCATGAAAACAATGCTCCTATTATAAGGAAGTGTTTCTCCTATACTGTTTGTCTATGCAGAGAATGCAAGGCCTGCCCCAAATTTGGATGCACCCAATAACCCTATGAGAGACGTACAGGAGGGCCTCCTGAAAACAATGTTCCCATTATTAGGAAGTTGGTACTCCCATATTGTTTGCCTATGCAGTGAATGCAAGGCGTGGCCAAAATTTAGACGCACCCCAATACCACTTTGAAGAGATGAACAGGAGAGCCTCCTGAAAACAATGTTCCCATTATTAGGAAGTGAGTCTCCCATACTGTTTTTCCTATGCAGTGAATGCAAGGGCTGCCAAAAATTTGAACGCACCATAATACCTCTTTGAAGAGACGTAGAGGAGGGCCTCATGAAAACAATGTTCCCGTTATTAAGAAGTGGGTCTCCCATACTGTTTGCCTATGCAGTGAATGCAAGGACTGCCAAAAATTTGGAGGCACTCCAATGCCCTTTGGAAGAGACGTGGAGGAGAGCCTCATAAAATATTTTTCCCATTTGAAAGGAGTGGGTCTCCTATACTTGTAATACCAATGTACTAAGTGTATGGACTGACAAACATTTACCCCTGGCAGGTGTACGTGAACATACTGTCAAACAATTTTTATTTTATGGGCATCATAAACCCTTTTAAAAAATTATGTGGGTGTTGCATCATGGACCACGGTCACCCTCGTGATATGGTGGTGGAGGATGAGTATAAGGAGGAGGACATCAGCAAATAGCCAAAATCAGGAAACATATACCCATGTGTGGGTGTGAAGAGGTGCATGGGAATAGACCTCCCAAAAAAAGACACTGGATTTCAGTTTATATTACGCTGCTATCATTCGGTGGTGTTGAGAAGTGTGGCCCAATCCAGCCCTTGTTCATTTTTATAATAATAATAATAATAATAATCTTTATTTATATAGCGCCAACATATTCCGCAGCGCTTTACAGTTTAACAGTTTCAAAACACAAGTCATAGGTAACAACGTTAACAATACAATAATTAAAGCAAAATAAGCCGACCCTGCTTGTGAGAGCTTACTGTCACGCTGTATAGCAGATATATATATGAGATGTCAGTAATCTATATCAAAAGGGCAACATACTATATAACATGCGCATAGATATATTATAACATGGATTTACCTGATAGAATGTCCAGTGGGTCAAAACGGAATCCGTTATACGCTGTCTCCGGCTAGAGGGTGACCGGGTCTAAGCTGACCCTGAACTGGGGTCCTAACTAATCCCTCAACCTGGAGGTACTGTTAAAGGTACAGAGGTCCAGGCCACCAGCGTAAACCCTGTCTCCTATCAATCCCTGCCAACTGTATTCTAGTCCTAAGAAGGACCCTGAATACCACCAAAGGGAATGAACAGGTAACGGATAATGAACAGAAAGACATACAAGAAAGAGAAGGAATAAAGTAAATAAAGTCTTACATACAACACTCACACACAGTAGGAACACCTAAGGTCTCAGAGAAAAACTATAAGCTGTAAGAGTAAAAACAACTAAGGAGCTCTTAGCTTAAGTATTCTCAGAACCGATCCAGACTGCTGAACTACATGAATGCTTTCACCGGCGTCTAACACCCAGACTGGCAGAAATATAAAGGAAACTAATTAGAACATAATCAAAAGCAGCCGGGCGAGGCTGCACCTAGCCTTAGCAAAGAGCTAGGAAAAATTAACTCTCACATTACCAAAAAACAAAGAAACAGAAGCTCAGCTGTGAGAAGTCAGAATGTGCAATCGCGACGATCTTTGTGGCGATGCACCCATGACAGTACCCCCCCTTCTACGAGGGGCCTCCGGACCCTCATGACCAGGTCTGTCCGGGTGAGTTGTGTGAAAGGTCCGTCCACGTTATCATTGACCACCACTGAAGGAGGAGGTAGAGGTGACGGTATGACTGGTGCCACATACTTTTTAAGTAATGACTTGTGAAACACATTATGAATTTTAAACGTAGGAGGGAGGTCCAGACGAAATGCCACAGGATTAATTATGGAACTGATCCTGTACGGCCCGATGAATCTGGGACCCAACCTCCAGGAGGGAACTTTAAGTTTAATATTCCTGGTAGACAACCACACCAGATCATTCACCTTCAGATCTCGACCAGAAACTCTCCCCCTATCAGCCATCCGTTTGTAACGGTTCTCCGTAACCTTCAGTCTTAACTGATCTGGAACTATCAGTCTCCCTGGAAGTCCCACAGGGGCGTCCCCCTGAGCCCCCAATACCTCCCCCTCAAGCTCAGAGCATACAGCTGACACCACAACTCCCTCCTGAGGAATAGGAACCGGATCATCCATCCTCCCGGTCCCTGGGAAAGTACGAGATAAGGCATCAGGAAGCAACTTTATTGAGCAGTCATATGCGCGATGAGGAGGTAACTCTTTACACCCCTTCTCTGAGAACATCTCCCCAAAGTCCTCCAGAAAAGGAGGCAAAGTCCTAGGCACAACTGCACCGATGACCGTGCTCATGCAGTTATTCTTGCAAAATTCACCCCACTGGCTTATCTTTCTGGATTGCCAATCAATCACTGGGTTATGTTTAGCCAACCAAGGAAGTCCCAACACAATAGGAGTAGGTAGACCCTCCAACACATAACAAGACAATTGCTCTTTATGCATTGCCCCTACTCGAAGATCTATGTTATGAACAGCTTGAACCAAGCTACCTTGACCAAGAGGTCTAGAATCAATAGAGAGTATAGGGACCGGTTTGGCCAATACACTCAGTTGCATACCATGCACCTGGGCAAACCGAGCGTCCACAAGATTAGCCCCGGACCCACTATCAAGAAAAACAGAAATCCTCTCAGTTCTAGTACCAATCACCACCTCCGCAGGCACGATAAACTGAGAGGGATTTGGGGACGAAATACAGACTCCCAGGTTAACTCCTTGGGTCAAAGAGGTCCGGGATGGACAACCCCCAACAAAATGTCCCTCTCTCCCGCAAAAGAAACACCTTCTAGCCTTGCGGCGCACCGCCGATTCCCTCCTACAAAATGATGTCCCTCCCAACTGCATGGGTTCCTCAGAACAGACCAGGGGAACCTCAGTATAAGGGACTTTAGTAGTAGGTGGAGTCATCATGGGGGGCGGAGTTACCTCGCGTCTTCCCCGAAGTCGTCTATCAATGCGAATAGCAAGGGCCATAGCAGCCTCCAGTGATGGAGGAGAATCATACTGAGCCAACACATCTTTTAATTTGTCAGACAACCCTTGACAAAACTGGCTCCTAAGAGCTGGGTCATTCCACTGAGTATCTGTTGCCCATCTACGGAACTCAGAAGAATATTCCTCCGCTGGACGATTTCCCTGCCGTATTTTACGTAACTTTGTTTCAGCAAGGGAAACTCGATCCGGATCATCATATACCAGACCCAGGGCAGTAAAAAATCGATCCACTGACTGGAGATCTGGGGAGCCTGGAGGAATAGAGAACGCCCAAGATTGAGGGTCCCCTTGTAAGAGCGAGATAACAATTCCCACCCTCTGCTCTTCACTCCCAGATGACCGAGGCCGCAGCCGAAAGTACAATTTACATGCCTCCCGGAAAGTAAAAAATTTGTCCCGCCCACCAGTGAACCTGTCCGGGAGAGCAACCTTAGGTTCAGATCTGGTTTGCTCTGGGAGGGACAAAACCTTGGACTTAATGTCTGCAAATTCCATGGACAACCCCTGCAACTGTCGGGCCAGCTGGGCTACTGGATCCATGACAGCTGGGGAGAATCTTTTTGGGCCGGTGAAAATGTCACGCTGTATAGCAGATATATATATGAGATGTCAGTAATCTATATCAAAAGGGCAACATACTATATAACATGCGCATAGATATATTATAACATGGATTTACCTGATAGAATGTCCAGTGGGTCAAAACGGAATCCGTTATACGCTGTCTCCGGCTAGAGGGTGACCGGGGTCTAAGCTGACCCTGAACTGGGGTCCTAACTAATCCCTCAACCTGGAGGTACTGTTAAAGGTACAGAGGTCCAGGCCACCAGCGTAAACCCTGTCTCCTATCAATCCCTGCCAACTGTATTCTAGTCCTAAGAAGGACCCTGAATACCACCAAAGGGAATGAACAGGTAACGGATAATGAACAGAAAGACATACAAGAAAGAGAAGGAATAAAGTAAATAAAGTCTTACATACAACACTCACACACAGTAGGAACACCTAAGGTCTCAGAGAAAAACTATAAGCTGTAAGAGTAAAAACAACTAAGGAGCTCTTAGCTTAAGTATTCTCAGAACCGATCCAGACTGCTGAACTACATGAATGCTTTCACCGGCGTCTAACACCCAGACTGGCAGAAATATAAAGGAAACTAATTAGAACATAATCAAAAGCAGCCGGGCGAGGCTGCACCTAGCCTTAGCAAAGAGCTAGGAAAAATTAACTCTCACATTACCAAAAAACAAAGAAACAGAAGCTCAGCTGTGAGAAGTCAGAATGTGCAATCGCGACGATCTTTGTGGCGATGCACCCATGACACTTACAATCTACAATGAGGTGGGGGAGATACAAAGTACAGGTGTGTATATACAATGGTGCATTTACAATGATGGTCCAGCCATCTTGAGGGAGTGAGGGATGGATGGAGATAGTGAATGGGCTACACATACACACTTAAACATAGAACGACTTTGGTTAGTGAATGTGATAGGCCACTCTGAACAAATGTGTTTTGAGGGAGCGCCTGAAACCATGCAAATTGTGGATAGTCCTAATTTCTTGGGGTAGAGCTTTCCAGAGGATTGGCGCAGCGCGGGAGATATCTTGGAGTCGGGAGTGGGAGGTACGGATTAGTGCAGAGGTTAGTCGAAAGTCGTTTGCAGAGCGCAGCAGTCGGTTAGGCCGATAGATAGAAATGAGGGAGGAGATGTAGGGGGGTGCTGCACTGTGGAGAGCTTTGTGGGTGAGAACCAGTACTTTGAATTGGATCCTATAATGAATGGGCAGCCAGTGTAAGGACTGGCGAAGAGCGGACGCGTCCGAGTACCGATTAGCCAGATGGATGACCCTGGCTGCTGCATTAAGGATGGACTGGAGAGGGGATAGTCGAGTAATGGGGAGGCCAAGTAATAGAGCGTTGCAGTAGTCCAGGCGGGAGTGGATCAATGCTACAGTGAGGGTTTTTGTTGTTTCCATGGTGAGAAAAGGGCGGATTCTAGAGATGTTTTATAAGAGTCAGCCTGTCAGCATTTTCAGTTGACAGGCGGATGCGCTTATCAGCTATAATTCCACCAGCGGCACTAAAAACCTGCTCTGACAAAACGCTAGAGGCAAGGCAGGCCAGGACCTCCAAGGCGTAGAGAGCCAGTTCATGCCACGTCTCCAGCTTGGATACCCAATAATTATAAGGCACAAATGAATCACAGAGGACATTGGTACGGTCAGTAAGGTACTCCCTCAGCATCTTTCCAAACTTTGCCCTCCTTTTGAGTGTACCCCACGCCTCAGGGCCTGTGCGATGGGGGGAACTGAGAAAACTCTCCCAGAACTTTGACAGTATTCCCCTGCCTCTGCTGGATTGGAGTTGTGTCTCTCTCGCCTGTACCCCTTGGTTGTCTAAGGATGGTGACGCTAATTATGGCATCATCGCCGCTCACCATCTTGGTGGAGTCCTCAAAGTTTTGGAGGATGGTACATATGTCTGACATCCATGTCCACTCCTGAGTACTTATGAGTGGAGTCTGAAATGAATACCGACTGCCTTGTTGATGCTGGCACTCAAGTGCCCTCTTCTGCTCACAAATCCTTCCCAACATCTGCAGTGTAGAGTTCCAACGTGTGGAGACATCACACACCAGTCAGTGAGCCGGAAGCTGCAAACGCTGCTGAAGCACAGCAAGGGTGCCGGAAGCTGTAGCTGACTTTCTAAAATGGGCACACAGGCAGCATACTTTAACAAGCAGATCTGGCAGCTCCAGGTAAGTGTTGAGAAATTCCTGAGCCACGAGGTTAAGCTCATGGGCCAGGCATGCTAGGTGTGTGAGCTCGCTTCACCTCAGAGCTGCCACCAGGTTCTGGCCATTGTCACACACGACCATGCTGTAGGTTCAGCAGTGTCAGCCACAGATCTGCCTGCTCTTTCAGAGCTGTCCACAACTCTTCAGCATTGTGCGGTTTGTCACCTAAGCATATTAGCTTCAGCACAGCCTGTTGCCGCTTGGCTGAGGCAGTGCTGCAGTTCTTCCAGTTTGTGACTGATGTGGTCATTTTGGAGATGGAGGCTGAAGAGGAGAAGGAGGAGGAGGATGAGGTGCAGGAGCTGTAGACTGTGGGGGAAACACTGATTGACCTAGGGCCCACAATCCTTGGCGTCGGGAGGACGTGTTCCATCCCAAGGTCTGACTGTGTCCCGGCTTCCACTATGTTAACCCAGTGTGCCATCACTGAGATGTACCGTCCCTGCCCACAAGCACTTTTCCATGTGTCCATGGTTAGGTGGACTTTCCCAGTAACTGCATTGTTGAGGGCACGGCTAAAGTTGTGGGACACATGCTTGTGTAATGCGGGGATGGCACACCGGGAGAAATAGTGGCGGCTTTGGACCAAGTACCAAGGGACAGCAGCCGCCAACAGGTTGCGGAAAGCTTCCGTATCCACGAGCCGTATAGGCAACAATTTGAGTGCAAGCAGTCGCGAAATGTTTGAATTTAGTAGTGTGGCCTGTGGGGCGTTGGCTGCGTATTTTCGCTTTTGTTCCAAGGAATGTGCTATGAACAGCTGAACGCTGCGCATGGACAAAGACGTGGACGTGCTTGATGATGGTGCTAGTTGAGTGTGTGGAATGACAGGTGCAGGGCAGGAGGCATCTTCACATGCACCATGGACAGGGGATTGGCTTGCACGCACAACTGCGGTGTCACCCGCAGACACTGTTCCTGGACTCTGGGGTTTGGCCCACAAAGTCGGGTGCTTTGCTGCCATGTGCCTGATCATGCTGGTGGTGGTCAGGCTGATAGTTTTGCTACCCCTTCTCATGCTGGCCTGACAGGTGGTGAAAATGGCTTTTTGGGGTTATCAGCAGAGTCTTTAAAAAAACAACCAGACTCGGGAAGACCTAACAGTTGTACTGGCGACTTCTGTCATGTTGGTGTTACGGGGAACGGTTGCCCACCCTCTGTCTGAGGCCACCACACTGCTTCTTCCTGCTTGTTTGGGTGCTAT